>CM053759.1:15257856-15291196 GCA_028658305.1 Pachyuromys duprasi | reverse complement strand
GAGGAAGCCAGGAAAATCAGACTGTGAAGCCAACAAGTAGGCACAGTGTGTGCATGTCTTGGGATTGGGGGCGGGGGGGGGGCATTGCCGCATACCTTGGTGACCTGGGTCTGATCCCTGGAACCCAAGTGTCCCAGTGAGCTTTACAGAGCTGACAAGTTGACTGAGCCTGCCATCATTTGACAGGAAAGCATACACTGAGGAGCTGGCTGGACCAGACTGGCCTGTGGGCATGTCTGGAAGGAACTCTACGCAGCATACGTTGTATTAAAAGGAGGAGAGAGGTTATCTTTACTGATTCTATACAAAGGTTTTTCAGACTTTACGGAAATAGACAGTGACTAATTGGTCACCTGTGGACTTATGGAAACCAGGTAATGGGAAAGAGAGGCATTTTGTTGTTGTTCTATTTTAAATATAATTTTCTCTTGTAAATAAATTGTTCAAGACAAAAATAAGGAAACAGAAACCCTGTCTCAAGAAAACAAAAGACCGAAAGAAAAGAGAAAACCACTCATACCAGTTTCTATTGAACTTCCACATAGGTCAAGTGCCAAGGACAAGTTACAAATAACGGACAGAGAGTAAAAAAAAAAAAAAAAAAAAGTGTGGAAGTGCATAGGAAGGCTGCCATGTCTGTTTATAGATATAAAGAAAAATGTGTGATCAGTAATACAGAATATTATCAGTTCCTTCAAGAAATAGAAAGACTTTTATTTAACCCTTCATAGACCTTTGTATCGTTCCAGTTATTTAAAACTACAAACACTGCTTTTGATGTTTTATAATAGAAAATACTGAAAACTTTAATTTTAATTTTATATGCATGCATGTTTTTCCTATACGTATATCTGTGTACCACTTAAGTGCACGGTGCCTGTCAAGGGAGAAGAGGGCATGGGGTCCTTCGGAACTGGGGTCACAGATGGTTGGGAGCCACCATGGAGGTGCTGGGCATTGAACCCAGGTCTCCCTCTGTGCTCTTGCCCCAGCCCCAATAATGAGAACTTTTGAAATAGTTAAGAACATTTTGAGTGGTTTTGTCACAACAACAACAACAACAAAAGAAATTTGTATAAAATATAAGGAAATGCCAATGCACACATACAATATGTTTTGTTCATACTCAACCTTGTCCTTCCCTCTAACTACTCTGAGATTCCCCCTCCTAACTTGATTCTCTCTCTCTCTCTCTCTCTCTCTCTCTTTCCTTCCCTCCTTCCCTCTCTGTCTGTCTATCTCTCCTCCCTCTCTCTCCCTTCTTCCCTGTCTGTCTGCCTGTCTGTCTTTCTCTATCTCTCTCTCATAACCCACTGAGCCCAATTTGTGCCTCTCATGCTTTCTTTTATAGATTATCACTGTATGGGTGTTTGATCCAGAAAGTGCCAGCGCAGAAGAGCTGCTCTGGACTGCAAAGTCACCTTCACTGGTAACTATATAAATATAATCACAGATAAGATCATGCGAGTTGCCTGTCTATTTCTGAGCACTGAGTTTAAGCTAGATCAATTGATAGAAGTTAAGCTTCCCCAAGCCAGTTTAAAACACCTTTAAACTTAACACCTTTAAATAGTCTCCTTGTTCAGTTTAGCCATCATAGGTATTTTGAACTTGCACTTGAGCTCTACAATCATAAACCTGTCCATTGAGCATTCTTCTCATATGGGTGAGGAGATGGGTCATTTGTGTGCTTTAAGTACACAAATATATCCTGTGAGTATCTCCACTGAAGTCATGCTTCAAAAACGTAGCTAAGGTGTAACAGCAAATATGTCAGCCCTCATTTATATTCATTACAAATTTACTGTGTTGTAGATTGAAATTTTGCATTCTGTTACAACTAAAACATACTGAGGAAAATCCTATCGTCGCGAGTCAGGAACTCTGTTGTGAGGGTCTGGTGCTTGGGCAAATAAGATGTTAGAGGCGGAGACATGCCAGGGCATGTGTGTAGAGACCAGAAGACAGCTTTGTAGAGTTAGTCATTCCTCCTCCTTCCACTTTTATTTGGATTCCAAGGATTGAACTCAGGATGGCGGGCTCACACCACGGCAGCAGCCCTCAGAGCTGCATTTTGTCTGGTTCCAGGCCATTGGTCATTAACTTTCTAATCCTCTGTCTAAGCCTATTCATCGGCCTGTTCTTATCAGTGGTAGACATTTCACTTGGTTGCTAACATAAACCTCCTCTTTCACATTTACAGCTTCCTACTATTAAAGAATGTGTTCACATATGTGTTCTAGTTGAGCACAGTATCCATATCACAATAGAAAGCTAGCATGGAATAAATATTCTTGTTCCCTTATGGTTAACAAGTAAAATAGAAATATTAAATTATTTATCTGCCCTTGAAATACAGGCACTTCATATGAAGCTTTTGAGAGAGTTTTAAAATACAAGACTCACATTTTCTTATCTTTATTTACTTGTTAAATTTTTTATTTTAAAATGATTTTACATTTACACAATTATGGCAAAGAATGTTCCTCCTATATCTTACATTGGTCACAACTTATGAAATACTGATATATTGTTATTTACTGAAGTCTATATTGGTCTTTCCTCAGTTTCCCCCAATACTCCCCTTTTCTGTTCCCAACTACCGCTGGGGTAGTAATTTACATTCGATTGTCCAGTTTCCTCTTAGACACTCTTTGGTTGTAATAGTTTCTAGATGTTCTTTGTGACCTTGACAATTTTGAAGATTCCCGTTCAAGTATTGTGCAGAATGTCACTATAGTAATCCATACATATATGCACACATGTATGTATAAATATTTCTATACACCTTTAGTATGCTAAACTAAACTTGAGTTCATATTCTCCAACTTAAATCTATTATCAGATAAATCATTCCATCCTGTAGGCTTGCTATTTGTAATTTAACAGTAAGAAATGAGCCTTGAGCTAGAGAGATGGCTCAGCAGTTTTAAGAGTATTGGATGCTCTTCCATAGGGCCTGGGCTTTTCACCAACACCCACATGCAGCTCATAACTAACTCCAGTTTCTGGGACCAACGGCTTCTTGTAGGCCTTGTCAGGACCAGGAATGCATGTGTCATACAGACATACATGCAACCCAAACACTCAGGAATATAAAATAAAATATTTTAAAAAGAACAAAAAACTGTCAACCTTTAACTGTCTGTTATTCATTAAATTTTTGTTGTTGTTGTTGTTTTGTTGGTTGGTTGGTTGGTTGGGTGGTTTTTGAACAGGGTTTCTCTGTATAGCCCTGGTTGTCCTGGACTTGCTTTGTAGACCAGGCTGGTCTCAAACTCATAGAGATCTGCCACCCCGAGTGCTGGGATTACAAGTGTGTGCCACCCTGGCTTCATTAATTTAATTTTTAATAAGTATTTTGTTTCAGTCTGCATGTGCTATCATAACAAAGGGCCTTGGACTGCCTGGATTTAAAACCAAAGAAAACACATTTATTATCTACCATTTCCAAGGCGACACATCCAACAGCAGGTCCCAGCACATTTCATTCCTGGTGTTAGCTTTGCTTCTGGCTTGTAGATCACGCATGGTAGTGGATTTGATTTGAACAAGATTTGTTCTTTTGTGACTGATTTTCTCCTCTTGGCATAAGATCTTCCTGCATTGTTTCTTCTTTCTTTCTTTCTTTCTTTCTTTCTTTCTTTCTTTCTTTCTTTCTTTCTTTCTTTCTTTCTTTCCTTTCTTCTTTTCTTCCTTCCTTCTTTCCTTCCTTTCTTTCTGTCTTTCGTTCTTTTCCTTTTTAAGGCTAAGATACAGTCCATCGCACCACACGCCACATTTTGTTTGCCCACCAATGGCAGTTGGCTTGTTTCCACTTGGGTCTCTTGTGAACTATGCTATGCTGGTAATTCTGTTTAGAAACCTGCAGTGTTTCCTGCAGCACTTTTGATGCCTGGTATTCCTATCAACAGTGGAGAAAGGCTCCAACTCTTCCATGCCTCAGTGGCACTTTCTAGGTTTCGCGGATTCAGTGTTGTTTTGGTTTTTAAAGTGGCCATCCTCACAATAGGGGAATGTCACTGTGCACTTTGCCTGTTTGTTTTTTAGGCTCCATCTCACTATGTAGATCTAGCTGGCCTCAAACTCAGAGGTCCACCTGACCCCGTCTCCTGAGCGCTGGGATTCAAGGTGTGCCCCACATTCCCAGCATCCCTGTGGTTTGGATTTGCAGTTCTGTAATGGTCACTGGAAATGACAATCTCCTCATGTCCCCATTGGCCATGTATATAACCTTCTTTGAATGTAGGAATCAAAGAGAAATAGGTCTTTTTAAATCTTTGTTATTTATCATCCTGTTCCTTCTGAATTCTTGAACTTTGAAAGCTCTCTATATATTCTGAATATTAATATCATATACCAGATGTGACTTGCAAGTATTTTTTTTCATATGTGGATTGTCTTTTTACCTTGATAGTGTCCTTTGGTGCACAAAGGCTTTTAACTTTGGTGATGATGTTTTCCTTTCTATTGACTGCAGCATCATTTTCTTTTCTTATGTATGTATGTATGGTCAGGTGCTCATGGAGGCCAAAAAAAAAAAAGTATGTGAGAAGAGGGAAGGATTTATGGTCAAATTCTGGAGACCTTCAGTAGAGCATGAGGGAAAAAAGGCTATGAGAAAGCACTAGCATCAGTGAAGAGTTTCAGATGGGAAGACCACCCCAGCATGTTGAATGCTGACAGAATTTCTTTAAATCATGGCGCCACTAAGGTTGCTCAGCAGATAAGGGTTTTTTTTTGTTTATTTGTTTGTTTGTTTGTTTGTTTTTCCTGCCAAACCTGAATTGCCTGGGTTCTATCATGGGAACCCAGGTGGAGGAAGGAGAAAACTGACTCCCTCAAACTGTCCTGTGACTTCCACATGCATGCCATGGCAATGTCCATCTCTCACCCACACAACACAGAATAAACAATTAAACACTCAGGTTTCTGTATTCCAGGATCTCCACAGTCTTCATTCACATAGAATTCTGATACCAAAATAATGTTTTTGCTATGTTAGATCCTTTACTATGGCTTCTATTTATTGATAGACTATGACATTTATAGTTCATGAAATTCTTGTGGGGGGGAAGCTAGATGGTTAAAAGAAGCAAAGCTAAATCTGGAAAGTTTGTTGAATATATAAGCATAAACAATGTCTTAACTAAAAGAACAAACTTAATACAGCATTAGATACATGAAAGTACTTCCAAATACCTTTGGTTGTGAAAACAATAAAAGAGAAACTTTTTTTTTTTTTCAGAATTCCAGAATACTAACCAAGCAGCTCAGTACCCTGGGACAGCAGCCGTACATATACACAATTGAGAAGAGAAGAGTCTACCTCCCAGAGCCCTTAACTATAGAGGGGTATTTAATTTTTTTAATTCATCTTTAATTTAAAAAATCAGAAGCTTTGAAAGAGATTTGAAAACATTAGTAGACTTTTATGAACTGTATCTGATATGCGATTTTCAAGGGAAGAATTCTTTTATGGTACAGAAAAAATTTTTTCTGTGGTAAGTCCAACTGATGGTCAGCTCAGAAAATAGCAGTCAAATTCTTAGATGATGGTTTCACTATGTGGTTCAAAACCTAACCCTCAATCTAAAAGCCTCATTAGTCATGGCGACAATAATCCCAACTGCTCCCTGCTCAGCCGTGAAAATGGCCTACCACAGTGTGATGGATTGTAACAGTAACTGGCTCCACCTACTCTCCTGCCCACAAATTCAAGCTTGAGAGGTAACATGGTAACTACAGAATGTAGTAAGTCACCACAGAAAGCTTCCCTAACCTGATGAGAGCCTGGGCACATGCAGGGTGCTTGTAACTAATGGAAACAGTACTGTCTTCCGCAAGGGAACAGACATGCTCTGATAGAGGTGAACACAGGCTGTTGTGTAGCATATAACAGTGATTGACTCCCACCTGCAGGAGAAGAGAGTAGGGAAAGCTCTCCTGAAAGTGAAGTTACCTGGTCACAGAGCCTTCTAAGTGTGGGTGGAGGGGCGGCGCATACCAAGAGCCTTCAAACTGGGGCTTGAGAGAACAGACAGACTCTAAGAGATGCAGAAGACAGTAATGTGTGGGAAGTGTAAGAACTGCCATTCAAAGGATCTTTGAAGCATTAATGAGTTCCATTTTTCCTGCTTTTATAACACTTGGGGAGTGGATGGCAGGAGAAGCCATCCATAGAAAACCAGACCAAAGGCCCTCTCTGATGTAGCAGAAAGGTGGGGAAGTTCTGATAACATGTTCCTTTCCTGTCTTTAAAAAGTGTTGCTGAATGATAACCATGCCATATAACCCACCCTCTTAAACTGGAGTGCAAACTAATTCAGTGTGCTCAGTACATTCACACTTGTCCACCCAGCGCCATCGCTGTTATACATTGTTTGCTCATTTTAAAGTTGGTAAAGCATCTTGGCCATTTTCTCCTTCAGCTATTAACGGATGCTGCTGCTGCGGGCATCTGTGTGCAGATTTTCAAGTGGCAACATGTTTTGTTTCTCCTCGGTGTATCTTTTGAAGTCATACAGTTCCTTTGAGGAATGGCTAGAGTACATCGTTCTAAAAATCACTGCCCCGTTCAGCTCTCCCTCAGCAGTATAAGAAGTTTCCTATTTCTCCATACCCATTGCATAACACCTGTTTCTATCTGCTCTCCATACGGATAGCCATAGGAGCACTCACCAGTGTAACTAGTCAGTTGGTTAGCTTCAGATACAGGGAGGAAAGGCATGCATCCATGATGTGTCTTCACTTGCCACTCATGAAAGCAACAAATGATGTGTGAAACTATATGTTAAGAAAGAAGGATATAGGGCTGCTTATTTATGTTTAGGGAGACACACCACAGAAGAAAGAATAATAAAGGTCAATATTATTTCCCTCTGTTGGAGTGAAAATTAAAAAAAAAATGGAGCCATGGAAGCTTATGTTGATAAAGCTTAAATTTATTTTAAAGCATAAACTCTATGAGATGAATCAGAGGAAGGAGAGACCTTTGTGCCCATTCCTTTTTCTTCTCTTTCCTTAGAACATGGAGCATCACATTGCCAATGACCTCAGACGATTTACTCAAAGTACTGAAAGGAAACCAAGTGGCTTTCCAAGATTGCTTCATTGCAAATCTCCTTTTCCTGCTGACATTTCCTTTGCTCCCCTTACCTGAGATCCCTACAGGTCTATCACTCTCTCTGCCAGCTGGGAGTCCATCGATATCTACCTGGGGTGCCTGCATCCCTTCATTTGCTGTCCTGGTCACTGACAAGGGCACCTTTCAAACAAATAATTCCTTCCTCACCTGGAACAGAATAACTGTCCCTCCAGGTATCCTGAGTGACGCTGAAAGGCAAAATGTGTCCGGTGTGACCGTGTTCGCCAGTGGAATTGTTTTTCTAATAAACGGTGCTATTTACTATAAAAATAACAAAGAATTCAAAAAAGTGGGCTCAACTAAAGGTATTCCTGAAACTGAAATTATTGGCATAACAAGAAGAAAGTGGTGTCAGATGCAATATCTATTTAAGGTGAGTGAAAGATGATATGTGCAAGCGCAAATGCTATCAACATATATTTAGAAATATTACTATACTGTTAGTTCAGGGACATATTGGGGGTCTATCAAGTAGCATTC
Source organism: Pachyuromys duprasi (assembly GCA_028658305.1). NCBI lineage: Eukaryota > Metazoa > Chordata > Mammalia > Rodentia > Muridae > Pachyuromys > Pachyuromys duprasi. The sequence goes on along the minus strand of CM053759.1, from coordinate 15,283,569 downwards.
TGCATGGTTATTATCACTCCCAGCCAAGGATTAACCCCACTTAGCTTCTAAGATCAGACAAGATTCAGCATATTCAAGCTCATGTGGTGATACAGCCACAGTTATTTACTAAAGATATAAAAGCTGTATCTTTTGGGTCCAAGTTTTCTGAGGTCTCTTAGCAGTAAAGATTCATTACCAGTGACAAAGAATAAAATCAATCTTGTATGCTATCACACAGAGCAATGCATTCATATTGTTGGGATAAAAGCTCCCCCCGCATATGTTTCTCCCAAAGACCCTGTTGTGCTTTCAAAAGTAATCAAATTATTACAATATTATGGATAATAGATACCAAAGCATTCTCATTACAAAACATTAAAAATATTGCACAAAATTTAAATGTTTTTTTAACTACATTGCTGGGCTCCTAAAGAAATATGTTATAGGAAAAAACGAGCACATAAGTTGAATGTTAAGATATGTGTGATAGCCAAAGTGACCAGGAAGGATAGTGATGAATGACATGTGACAATTCCAGTTGCCTTGAGTCCTAGACAGTTGTGGGTGGGTTTGCTCCTGCTGGTAGTGACAAGGCTTCCTTACAACATTCTCTGCTTAGGTCCTAAAGAGCATGGATGCTCTAACACCCACCTCATAAACACTCATAAGACATTTTATAACTCCACAGCACAGAACCCACCAAGCCACTGCCCACCGCAGAGCAGCCGGCTCTACTCTCTTTGATGTGCTCTGCTTAACTTTACCAACTACACTCACTGATGTTTCGGGACACGAGCCTCCATGCAATCTGTGTCTTGTTTCTTCAAGAATCAAGGGACACATCACCTTTCCTCCCACATCCACACACACCCAAATATCACCACAGTAAAAGAATTCTGAGAGGGGATTTAAAACAAAACAAAACAAAACAAAAAAACAAAAACAAAAAACAAAAAAACAGCTGTCCTAAAGGACTCGCTCAGAGGAAGATGCAAATTCCAGCTTCTTAGCTCTCCTGAAGACTAACCTCTGATGGGCAGAGTTCAGATGACAGGAGGGAAAGCCTTGGGCCTGAGCAAAGGACGGAATCTGGAACAAACTTTTTGCAGAAAATAATGACCTTGGAGGAGATCCTAACATATTCAGCTTCCATTCCAGAAAGAGAAGGGGCTGGAAAGTTGACTTAGCAGTTAAGAGCACTGGCTGCTCTTCCAGAGGACCTGACTTCTCTACCCAGCAACCTCGTGGTAGCTCAGATCTGTAACTCTAGTCTCAAGGGACCCAACACCCTCTAGTGGCCTCCTTAGGCACCAGGCATGCACATAGGTACCCAGACGTACCTTTATGCAAAGCAGCTCATAGACATGAAATAATAAATAAACATAAAAATTAAATGTTCTGAACTCTAGGATACTTAAAAATGCAGACTGAGCAGGTTATATTTAAGAATATCCATGTATACACATATGCAGGAAACAACAATTAATGGGGGAAAAGGTCATGAATTTGAAAGAGGACAAGAAGGAGGTATGGGAAGATTTAGAAGGAGAGGGAAGAGGAAAATGGTGTAATTATAATCTCAAAAAGAAAAGAAATAGATTTTTAAGAGTGTTTCCATCTGGATTTCCTAAATAACAGCCAACTCACAATCACTTAAGAATTTGAATTTACAGTAGCTGTGTGGATTACTCACATGTGAGATCTGAAAAGGAAAGTCTCAAGTAATTAATCATGTTTATCAGGCTGGCCTCTGGGGATCATCTTTATTGTTAGCTGACAGTGAAGGCCCAGCCTAGAAGTGGGTAGCATCATTTTCTAGGTTTAGGCTCTGGAGTGTGTTACACGTGGAGAGAGGGTTGAGCACAAGTGTGCCCGTATTCATTCTTTCACTGCTTTTGGCTGTGGGTGTAACTCTGGTGCAAGCTCCTGCCTTAACCTCCCTACAATGGTGGACTGTCACTTGGAATTTTGAGAAAACAACAACAACAACCAAACAAACAAACAAACAAACCTTCTCCCTTGAAGTTGCCTTGGTTAAAGTCGTAGGAATTGGGAAGACACATTTCTGTGTTAGAAAAGAGGAGATATTTCAAATCAAACATTTCTGTTTCCACATTAGAAAAGTAGCTGAGGGCTAGAAAGGTATGCCATAGTACTGTCTTTCTTCTATTATATATCAATATTGATAGTAATTATAAAATATTTATAGCAGATATTTTTCCATAGTGGTTCTGCCTTACACCAAACTTTGACAAATTCACTGTTTCAACATTCAACTCTTATGGGTGTAAAGTGGCATTTCGCTTTAATCTTATGTAAGAACATCCTGTATGTTTGTTTTTTTTTTTCTTTTGCAATGCTAGGGTTCGATCTCAGGACCTCACACATACTAAGGACACCCAGCACCTAGCTCTTATATATTTCTTGTTTATGTCTTTCTTCTCTTTAACCATCGCCCTTCCGGTGTCTTTGGGTTTTTCTGTTTTGGTTTGGGGTTTTTTGTTTGTTTTGGTCTCCCTGTGTCTTTGCATTGAGTGTTTTTTTACAGACTTAAAAGTTTTTGTGCTGTTGTTTTTTAATCCATACTGATAATCTCTGCCTTTGAGTAGAGTCTATTTAGATGTGGTGTTAAACTATTGCTATGGCTGAATTAAGACAACCATCTGGGAGGCTGGAGAGATTGTTCAGTGGTTAAGAATACTTGCTACTTAATCATAAGGCCAGAGTTTGGATCCGAGGACCCACATTGGGCAGGTCTCAAAGGCCTACAACTCAGTACTGAGAGAGCCAATATATTTGTTTGGCCTCCCTGGTTACCTGGCCACCTATGAAAATATATTTACATAGATATAGACACATGGGGAATGGGGAATAAAAGACCGCTATTTTGGCTTCTTTTCCTCTCCACCAGGGATTAAACCTTGGCCCTCACACATGCTAGTCACTGAGCCACCCCTCCAAAAGCAACACTCATTTCCTATCTATCTGACCAGTTCTTTGACCCTTTGTTTCTCCATTCTTGCCTCATTTTAAATAGATCATTGCAAAATGTTTAGTATTTTTATGTTGTCTCATATACAAACTTTTTAAAGTAAAAACTATTTTGGTAGCTATACTTGTGTTTCTAATCATAATCTTTAAGCTATCGGGGTTTAATTTTAAATGATATACTATGTCACAATACAGTAGAACCTTATGACTGTCTTTCAATTTATACCCCAATCCTTTGTATAATATCATTTTACTTTTAAATATGCTATAAATCTCACAACACATTGTCATGTCACTATTATACTGTAAGTGACCCTAGTGTCATAGAAACTAATAGATACATGTGTAAAATGATAAAAATTTAAAATTTTTTTACCCTGTTGTTTCATGGGATATTTGGGTTTGGCTTGTTTGTTATTTGTTTGTTTTTGAGATAAGGTCTCACTGTGTAGCCCAGACTGGCCTCAAAATCTTCTTCCATCAACTTCCTAACTTCTGGGATTATAGGTATATACCACCATGCCTGGAAAGAAGAATAAATAAATAAGCAAGGAAAAGCTGGTGTATTTAAAGTTTTAAAAGAAATATTTTTTTCTTTCTACTGATAGAAATATCAGAAAAAAATGAATAGAATTATTTCTTTTCATAATATACAATATGACATGTTTTTTTAAAAATAGACTTCATTACATGAAGTGTTACTCTGAAATATGCTAAAAGAAAACTTGGTAATTAGTTCCTTTTGATCTTATTGCTTTTGGTAATTACTTCCTCTTTTCTTATTGCTTTTGGTGCTCAGGGTGGAGCCCAGGGTCTGTGCAGCTGTGGGGCCACCTTCCCAGTTTCTACTGTGCACTTTCAGGGTAGTGAAAACAGAAGACAGAAATTGCTAGACCATTCTCTGTCACTGAGGATTTTTCAATTTGCTTTTCTTTTCCAGACTGAAATTAGAAAGAGCATATTGGCAGCGTGGTCAAAACATGAACTTTTCCTTGGATACTCTTCATTTAGATTTAGGAAAGTAATGGATGTCTCATCACTGAGGGAGATTCTAAAGTTAGACGCCACTCAAACCATAGAAATACAGAAAGCTGAATATACCTGGCACCCTCTGGAGATTGCTCTGATACTGTCCCTTTGCTCCTCCTGTACCACCACCAAAAACATCAACATAGTGATATATAACGAAGATTCACACGAGTGGACATTCCAGGACTACGAATTAAAGTTACCCATGGACAGCAAATTATTCATACATTTTCTTTACTCAGCGCTGCCGGATTTTGTCCTGTGGAACGAACACAGTGTTTACTATTGTTACAAAAATTTCACTGTTACTGGAGTAATAAAAACACCTTCAGGAGACACCGACCTGTCATCAATATCAGATGGTAGCAAAATCCACAACGTCATTCCAGGTGAGAGATTCTCAATCCTACTAAAAGTATTCTGGGTTTCACTACATTGATGATATAGAAACTGTAAATGTTCCAATGTGCAGTGCTTTTGATGGCCACAGGTATATATTTAACCTAACTTAATAGACTTTAAATTTGGCTACCATTAAAGCGTGGTCCCATGTGGCAGAATGGGAAACCCAAAAGTTTCATTTCTCTTGGTTGCCAGATGCTAAGGAAACAGTTTACATATTTGTTGGAACAGGAGGTGTTTTAATGGTTAGCATTCCTAAGGTTAAATATCAACTGAACAGCTCCAGCTATGGCTTCACATCACAGCCACGCAGGCTAGCAGCCAGAAGTCAAGGTTCCAGTAGGACATGTTCTTCTGCAACACGGAATGGGGTGGGGGGAGGGGTTGTCCTCTGGATTACTGTTTTTTGTTTTGTTTTGTTTTTGTTTTTCCTTTATTTGTCCCACAGACACTTCAGTTCAATGTTTCCTGTCACCACACTGTGTTCTTCATGTGGGTCTCTGTTTTCATGTGACATAACCAGGGCAAGGAGATGATCTGGTGGGTATAACACTTGCTGTAGAGACCGATGACCCCTGCTCAGATCCCCAGGCCCAGATACAGTAACACAGTTGGGAAGGAGAGTATTCTGATGCCTGAACCTTTCTCTACAAGAGCATGTCATGATACCCATGAATAAGCACATATACACACAGCCATTGCTCAGACATCACACACATGACATAATAAACCTAGTGGGTTAGGGGCTGGCTATCCCTGACTCTAGATTTTAAAAAAAGGGAAGAAGAAAAGAAAAAAAATCACATTCTGAAGTTGTTGGTTCTGGAACTTAAAACTTTAACCTATCTTTTTAGACGTATATAGTTCAGCCCATAAATTAATATAGGTTTATATAGGTCTATGTAAATCAATCCACAAACAAACCATTTAAGACATTTAGCCTCTCTAAGCCTCAGCTTTCAAGTCAAATGGATTAATGGGCTTATAAGTCATAGTTTGTAATCACTCTTTCTTGACCCATGTTACCCTTTAGTTCTTCGCATTTCAATTTTCTTCCCTCATGTATTCCAAGAAAGTGTTGTCTGCCATAATGTTATTTCCCCCCCTTTTCCAGCATTCCTCTTTGAATCGGTACTTGTCAGACCATCAACTTGTCTACTGTTAACTTGAGGTCAGTTTTCAGTCACCTTGCATGAGCTGCCGGTGGCACTCAGAACAATTTGACATGACCTTTAGGCCTTTCCTTAAAATGCTTTTCTTTGCTTGGCCTGTAGGGAGCCGTTCTCACCCTCTTCCTTCTCCACTTTCTACCCCTCAGCCTTTTTCTAATACTCGACATTATAGCTTCAGAAGAGCCAAGCATCCCAGTGTGTGTGTGTGGGGGAGGGGGGTTGTTGTTGTTGTTGTTTTGGCTTCTGAGCTCTGATTAGCCTGTGGTTTACCCTGCAGCCATGATCCCTGGCCTAATCTCCCTGCTCCTATTTCTAGCTGCCTTCCTGATACATTTATGGGGATGGGTGGCAGGCGTTCCAAATCCCACACGTCAGGTATTTTTATCTTGAAAGTTGCCAAAAGATTTGTAAAGTGTACCTCTTGGTTATGTCCATGACATCGTTTCCAGAGGGGACTGACTGGAGGAGGGGAGGTCGTGGAAGGCTGCCCTGAATGTCATCACACAATTCCATAGTCTGGAGTCCTGAATGATATAAGAGGGCTAAGAGAACGCCAGTGAGCACAGGCTCTCTCTCTCTCTCTCTCTCCCTCTCCCTCTCCCTCTCCCTCTCTCTCTCTCTCTCTCCCCCTCTCTGCTTTCTGCCCGCCTCAAAACGAGCAGCCTCTTTTCCTAGATACTCTCTCTGCCATGATGCTCCGCCCCTACTCAGGCCCAAAGTAAGAGAGTCAACCTTCGAACTGTCATTCCTCACTCGAGACTGCTTCTTTCAGTGATAGGAAAGTGATGACCTGTGGAGGCACCGTGCTGGCAGAGGCTGCAGCTCATCTAGTCCGGACAGCCATTCTGAGCTCGGCAGCATTAAAGGCTGTCCTTCCCAGCAGGGCCTCTTACTCTCTGCCTGACTTCGTCTGGAGAGTGTCTTTAGACACAGACACCCCTGACCACATTTGATATATTTGATATTTCCTTCTGCTACAGCTCCCTGCTAGCTCTCCCCTCCTTGCGCCTATACGATAATTAGGTACTATGTTTCCATTCATATCACAGGAGCTGCTGTTTACTGCAAATCAAGCATCCTTGAAGTGCCTAGTTCCAACCAACTATGTACACCTATTCTTGGAGACCCTCATCCTCTTCCCTAGGGATACATAACCGTTGTTCTCTGGAATTAAAGTTTAATTAGCCACCAGCTGGTTCCCAGGGTGTGTGATCCCTGTACAGTGCTTGCTGGTCATTCCAGCAATGCCCCTCCTGACTTCGTGGGCTCCTGGGAGACAGCCCCCAGGGCAGGAGGAGAACTAGCAAACTAAAGCGGTACCAGACAGATACAGCCACTGCTGTAACCAGGTTTTACTGTAGCTCTCAACCCTCCAGGACTAATTTGTGGGAAAAACTTGGAAGCGCTTGGAGGTACAGGCTAGAGAAGCCCTGGAATGCTGTAGGCAAGACTTAAGGTTCATTTCTGTTTTAATTGTGTATCTATGTGGGTGTGTGTGGTAGAGGTGTGAGCACATCTGTACACCAAGCTCAATGGGCCAGTTCTGGTGAGAGCTCAGAAGACCCGACTGTCATTAGAAATGTGGGCATGGAGGCCCCACTGGGAATGTGATGAGAAGACAGCCATGCTACAGCCCAGCAAAGAACTTGGCTACATTCTGCTAATGTCCAGAGACTTCCTGTGTCCAGAGGCTGAGTTTTAAAGTAAAAAGCAAAATTAATCTTGTGAAAGGAATGCCAAAGATACCTGTAGGACAGGTTTCGCTAGCTGCTTTAATTAGGTTCACGATGAGAACCAGGAACAAAAAGAACTTTTCCTTGTTTGCATAGAAAGACCCATTGAGTGGAGGCTGAGGAAGGCCTGCTTTCTGAAGAGATTGCCACCACTGACTAGAAGCCATGTGTTTTCTCTGGGCATATTCAAACACATCAGAGAATAAAATCACAGATAGATTTTTTTTTTTTAAGAGAGAGCTCTGCTGGCACAGACTGTCTTAGAAGTTGTTCTCCAAGATTCATTTCACTATGCTTAGCCATATAGGTACTCAGAGCCAGTGTGACTGTGGTCCAAGGGAGTGTGGCTACCCCTGAAAATGGCAACGGACCTTGGCTTCTTCCACATGATGCCAGTTTCGTAGGCATGAAAACTTTAAGAGCTAATGGGGTCCTGAACGCTTCCATCTAAATTCCAAAAGAAAGCCTGTGAGGCCAGGCAGTGTGACATCCTTGCCATCCCTACAGGCTATTGTGGGGCTTTGGGGGAACCTGCTTGAGGTTTAAGACACAGAGACATCTGTACAGTTCAAGGCTGTTGGCCTTTTGCTAGGGCAGGCTCTCAGCTACAATCCTACTCAACTGAACCCGACTTCTCTCACAGCAGTTTGCAGTAAGGAGGTGACATGTCCTGTTAGCTGGGCATTGCCGGCTTCAGATAACAACTAAGAACACACTTTTTCGTAGCCGCAAAATACAGTGCCTACGGGTTACCCCAACAATAGGCCATCCCTGAGAGGGTGGGGAACACAGCTATGAGGGGGAAGCCTGACCTTCATCGGAGAAGCTTTCAGAAAAGTAGACTATCTGCCCAGAGCAACTGCAAATAACAGGTGGACCCAGCCCAAGAGAGAGGCCATGCAGGCTGAGGACTTCAAGGCCATCCCTAGACTTTTGGGTCCCACACCCCACCACCGACCGCAATGTGCCTCAAAAACTGGTAAGACTGCTGCAGGGTTCAACATTTGCCTTGACAGCTTTCTGCATTTTTCTGTCCTCACCTTTCTTTCTCTCTTGGAATTGGAGTGTTTATCATATGCTAATGTCCTTGAAAATATATATTTTATTCTTATTTCTAGATAAGAGTTTGCCTTGAATCTCAAATTGGGAGTTTGAACACTGTTGTGGGGGGGGGGAGCTTTTAAGACTGGGATAAATCTCAGATGGACTCAATGTGTTTTGATTGTAAGGTTAGAAAGACATGAGCATTGCAGGAAGGGGGTAGTTCCATAGTGGACTGTTTTGGTTAATTATGATTGTTAAGTTTGACTGAGGAATGCCTAAGGAGACTAGTAAAGCCTGTCCCTAAGTGTTTCCAGGTAGGATTAAGGGGCTGCACCATCCCACAGGTTGGAGGCGAAACAAAAGGGGGAAACATGCCACAAGTAGGCATTCTCTCTAAACTAAGCAGTGGCTGAATCCTGGAAGCTGAAGTAGCTGAAATGGCAGATAAGGACTCAAGAATCTAGTTTGTTGTTGTTGTTTGTTTTGTTTAAATCAGTAACCTTAAAGGGAATTCAAACAAGCGAATGACATAACAATGTGAATAAAAACACAAGAAAGCCAACATGAATGAGAAATCCGGCAAGGAAAGTGAGATCTGGGAAAGCAAAAACAAGCAGAAATGCAGGAAATGAGAAAAGCCAGTGGAAAGCATCGCCAGTAGGCCTGGACCAAGTGCAATGTCGGGGACCAAATGTAAAATCAAAGACATATTATATTCAGGTGGCAAAAAGAGACTATGTATCACCATATCTGTCAAGAACTAGAGAACAGGCTTGTGGGATAAGGTAGCGGGCCAGGAGCTGTCTTTGGATGCTGTGGTGAATGAGACAAGTAAAGGAGGCAGAGCATAGACTCTGAAGAAAGAGTCTATGGAAGTCACTAAGGGAGTGATACTCCTCCAAAGTATGGAAAACCCTCTGCTTTCATACAGTATTTGATATTTACCATTGATAGAGGGAACATATGTGAATCTCATTTTACTCTTATACGTAAGAGTTACACCTGTAGAGGAATTTTAATTCAGAACACGGCTGGTCTAGCAAGAGACAGACATCCAAAGACCTTCTAGGTCTGTGTAATCTGGCTGGAATACGAACACGTCTTTAATCCAGGAGACAGACACAAGCAGATCTGAGTTCAAAGCCAGCCTGATAGAGAGCAAGTTTTAGGTAAAGAAAAGCTTAGGTCCAGGTATGTTGGTGGTACATGCCTTTAATCCCAAACAATAAAGACTAAAAATAGTTTGTAGAAGGAAAGCACCCATATTTGAAAGTGATGTCTAATTGAGTGACAGAAAAAGTGACAAATAAGAGAAGATTGGACAGCATAGGAAAGGGAAGCTACTTGAGGGACAATGCAGAGAGAGGAGATAGTAAAACTATTACTGAGGCAGTAACAGAGACAGATTGCAGAGAGAACAAGTAGACACAGGTGAAGACAGAATAAGCCAGAGAATGAGAAGGAGCCAGAAGATTAGAAAAGATTGCTGCAGTTAGTTTGAGGCCTACCAGAGCAATTCAGGGACCAAGGGAGAAGCCAGGTTGAATAAATCAGCTGGGAGAGGAGTTTGAGCCAGAACAGATGAGTTGAACCAGCCAGCCCAGAGCTCAGTAAGAACAAGAAAGGGTGAGCTTACTAAGCAGTAAATCTCAGAGGCTGAAAACATTCTAGGCCTACATTGGATTCTATGGAGGCTAGAAGCCTCTAGGACCACACCCAGGTTAGTAGGCAATAATCCTCTGAAACAACAACTGAACCAGGAGAATAAAAGTTCCTTTTGCACAAACCTAGTTTGTGCTTACTGGCCATTCTGTATGAGGCGTGTGTCAATGTGCTTCGGATTGACAGCCATGAATCTCTGGCCCATCTCACTGTCTCTTAGCCCCATTGACAGATGTGCTCATCCCACTTGGCTGTTCTCCTGCCCCCCTACCCCCTTCTGAGCATCATCTAGCTTAAGTCAGTTTTAGAGGCGTGTACATTTCAGAAACCCCAGCATCTAGACTTACTGAATATACACAGTTCTTCTGCGCGTGCAATTATGTTATTTGTCGTCTTTAATTTTTGTTGAGACCCTTCCTTTCCCCTTCTGCAAAACTCTCCAAAACATTGTTTATTTGTGTGTGTTTTTCTGGTTTTGCTTTTTTTCACCTATTGGAACTAACTCAATTTTATTTATCAAAGTTTCTCTTTTTTCTTTTAGTTCCCTTTTTTGGCCTTTTGTCATGAGAATTCCTTCTCTATAACTTTGGAGGCCTGTATCTGCTTCTTTTTCTTTGAATGATTTATCTTTGTATTTATTTATCTTTATATGCATTGGTGTTTTGCATGCATGTATATCTGTGTGAGGTTGTCCAAATCCCTGGAACTGGAGTTACAGACAGTTCTAGAGCCACCATGTGGGTGCTGGGAATTGAACTAGGGTCCTCTGGTAGAGCAGCCAGTGCTCTTAACCACTGAGCCATCTCTCCAGCTCCATGTTATCTGCTCCTTAAGTGACATGATTAGCTCACTTTTTCTCACCCTTCTCTCTGACTTTGCTAAGTGGTATAATTAAGAACTGAGTAAAGCCTTACTACACAAGCCAGAAGAAGTGGCACATATCTGTAACCCCAATGCTTTTATGGCAAGATAGGAGGTAGAGACAGAAATATCCCCAGAAGCTCATGAGCCAGCTAGCATGGTATTTACGGCAATGAGCAGTAAAGGTCAGAATATCTCCAGCAAAGTGGAAGGTGAGGACTGACATTATGCTTGTCCTAAAACAGCCTATTTTTCTGCTGGTTTTTTTTTCTTTTTAATTCATGGGTTTGGGAGTGTGTGAACATATGGAGGCCAGAGGACAATCTGTGGATTCCACCGTATGGATTCCAGAACCAAACTCAGGTCATCAGGTTTGGTGGTAGGAGCCTTTGCCCACTAAGCCATCTTTCCAGCCCATCTACTTTTTTTGTCTGGAAAGGTTTTCAGTTGTATGCAGAGTCATGCAATATGTGTCCTATAACAGCGTAATCGTTCAGCAAAGAGATCTTTTATGTAAAAATCTGATTAGTATATTATTTAGAGCAATTTATGAATTGGTGTTTATCTGCTTCCAAATGTTGAGACACACTGAGCACCAGGCACCCTTGACCCTGCAATCCGCCTCCTTACTTTTAACCAGTCATCTCTTGAGAGTTGCCTTTTGAAAAGTAGAAAAGACATATCGATAGAGGGTGTACAAAAGGAAGTCATCTTGAAAGGGAGTCATGAAATCCCCACTCCCAACTTGGCCAGATACAGCCACAAAGCCAAAGACCTACCCTATTTTAGGCAAAGAACTCTGTTAAGGCAAGAAGGCAGGTCCTTTCTCCATCCCAATAAGAAATGCATTGTTCTACTAGGATGACCCCCATCAAACCCCCATAGGCTGGGTGTTTTAAACCACACGTTTGAATTTGCTCATATTTCTGCCAGTCCAGAATCAAGGCCCCATGAGGAATCAATTCCAGTGAACCCACAGATGCTTCTTCCTCACTGTGTTCTCACAGGAACTCTGTCTCTCCCTCTCTGTCTCGTGTGTGCGTGTGCAGGTATGTGTGTGTGTGTGTGTGTGTGTGTGTGTGTGTGTGTAGAGGGAGAGAGGGGGGGATCTTCCAGAAGAGTGTATTCCTCTTCTTTCAAGGATGCCAGTCCTACTAGGTTAGTGTCCTCCTCTGCTTATGACCTCACTTAACTAGAATTACCTCCTTAAAGTCTGTCCCCGGTGTGGTTACAGCGGGGATGAAGGCCCCAGGATATGAATTTGAAGGCAACACAGATCTGACTGGAATTCATCCTCCTTGATAGTCCTGTCCTTTCTATGTGCATATTCCTTACTTAAAATGCTGTGTATGTGCTGTGCATCTAAAGAGGCATCGTGAATATGAAGAGAAATGTAGAGAATAAAAAGTCCTCAAACGAGGGCAGAGGTGGGAGTTCATACTTGTTTACTCTTAATTCCTTTCAAGAAATGACTTTTATTAAACGTCTACCTCAATGAAACAACATGATTTATGATTTCTTAAAATAACACAAACGGCCGGACAGTGGTAGGACATGACTTTAATCCCAGCACTTGAGAGGCAGAGGCAGGTGTTTGAGGCCAGCCTGGTCTGCAGAGTGAGTTCCAGGACAGCCAAAGCTACACAGAGAAACCCTGTCTCAAACAAAACAAAAAACACCCCACAAACCTGGACCCACTGACATGACTCACCAAGTAAAAGTGCTTGATGCCAAGCCTGACAGTCTGGGTGTGATCCCTGGACCCCACTAGATAGAAAAAAAAGAAGAAGCACATTCTACAGAGTTGCTCCATAGCACATGCATGCACACACACCATACACGTACACACAAATAAATAAACATTAGAAAATGAAATAACGCAAATGTTTCTTTTTCTTTTTTTTTTCCAGATAATCAAGGGACTATTTTGGTAAAAATGGAAAACAACGAAATGTTCTATTTCAAGGCTGACATTACAGACGCAGTTAAGCTACATAAATGGTTAAACAAGACAGCAAGGACAGCACTTTTCGTCAACAAATCTTATAATCTATATCTCTTACATTTTACCGACAATTCTGAACCGATGGCAAAGGAATACCCTCTGTACCTGGAGGTACAAAGTATAATCCACAGAGACAAAGGCAAAGACCACTGCCCATTTCTGGCGTTTCAACACAATATTATGAGACATTTTTACTACCTGGATAAAGGAGAAAGCCTGAAAATTTGGTCTCAAATAGTCTACCGAGAAAATCTGGGTCTTTATATTATTGTGGAGCACTATGGCCCAAACATATTAAACTCGAGACAAAATGTTAACTATGAGATTGCCTCGGGGTTCTGTACTAAAACTATGGTAAGTTGATTTTTTTTTTAATTTCTTTATTTGGTTTGAATAACCTATTATAACATTAGGTGTATTTTTTTTTTCTTTTTGAGGGACAGGGTATGCCACTAAACAAGTAAGCTAGGCTAGTTGGCTATTGAGCCCGAGGGAACCATTAGTCCCTGCACACCTGTGAAGAAGTACTCGATTAGGTGAGTTCCTGGGCAAGCCTGTGAGACATTTCTCGATTAGGTTAGTTGTGACGGAAAGCCTGAATTGTGAGTGTCGTCTGGGCTTCCGCCCAGATTCCAGCAAGTCAGAAGGAAGACCTTTTGCTCTTTGCCTGCTTGCCTTTGCTCTCACTGATGAGCTCATCATCTGGCCTATGCTGCCTCCACGGTCACTGCTGATGTCAGAACTCAAGATTCTCTGTCCTTCCAACGTGGAGTGAAAACCAGCAGCTCTCCAGGAAACCTGCAGACTCTCAGCAGCAGTTTGGGATGGCAGAGACAGCCAGGCTTGTAAACTACACAGCTGTCAGTCTCCTGGCCTCTTCACGTGAAGACAGCCATTGTTGGACTATCTAGACCATATCATAGAAGCCACCGAAAAACAGCCCACTTTAAGAGTAGCTGCCAGGTGGTCACTCTCTCCAGAGTGTTGCATACAGCCACTGTTGGACTATCCAGCATGCATAATGGAAGCCAACCTAGTAAGTTTGTTGCTTCTGGACCAACCATGGCTTGACTATTGGTCGGTCTGCCGTGTGCTGCTGGCCACTGTTCTGCCGTTCACTGGGCGAGTCAGCACCAACTTCCAACAAAGCACCCTCCAGGCCTGCACTAGGCTTACCAGGCCTGCATCTCACCAGACCTGCCTTCTGGTCCAAGGAACTGACCAGGCACAGGCTTCTGCAATGATCAGCACAGCAGCTTAACCAAGGAGCAGTAACACTTTGGTATCATCACAGGCTTCCGGAATTTCCACTGCCTCTGATAACAACAATCTCAGTTAAAAGAGCTAAATTTTAACACTCGGTGCAGAATTTTTTCCACACCCTGGTCTAGCACACGGGCCTCACCCTAAAGCGCTCTAGTTGTTCCTGAGATGCATCCCTGAAATCCTGCACCTTTGATCCTGTTCCCATCCAGAAGCCTGGGCTTCCAGTATAGCGTTCATTTGGCCCCTCCGAACGAAAACCAAGCATGCAGGCCCCCTGCTGGATGAAGAACAACAGTTGGCACCCAACATGGAGCCACAGAACTTCCCGTTAGAGCAGAAAAGTTTTGAGTGTGCCCCAGCCTAGGGGCCTAAGCCTTCAAACTCTGACAGAGGAGGCTCTATTTTCCTACTTTGTTTTCCATCCTTCGTGAGGGACTGGATACTGATGCCTCTTGGTCCAGGAAACTCCCTGATATTGGCTGAAGGTTCCCTTACTCTCTTTCCTGAACCAACAGCCCAACCTGGGCATAGGTAAAGACCTTTTAGCCTCTCAGAAAAAAACACACCACCACCACCAACAAAACCACTGGAAATGCAGCGGCCATGTAGTGGTCATTAGGACGGCTGCCAGCTTCTTAAATCTGCAGGCAGGCTTGTGTTTGGTGGGGAGTGGCAATCCCCTGTGGCAAAATCATCTCAAGAACATTGACCATTGCCAGCAACACTTCCTATCTTTATCTATCACGGGGAACAATTCATCACATAAAAAGGACCCTCAAGTTAGGGAGCTACGTACCCTCTTAAAATTACATGGCATAGAACTCGCAAAAAAAAAAAAAATCTTATTTTGGGAGGAGGTGCTTCAGACATCACCCTGTGGGGAGTTGATAAACGTTTTAAACAGGAGACCTCCCGCAGGAGACTGACAGCCTGGTCTTCACATGGGTCCCCCAACAACCGGAGTGGGTGCCCTCTTTGATGCTGTTACCTTAGGTGCTCTCTCTGCTTTGTTTTATGCTTCCTGCAGTTTTTGAGCAATGTGGGTACACGTAGATTTCTTTGTTCCAGTTCTGCATGGAATTTTGGGATGTGGAGATCATTGTCAGACATCCCATCAGGTATTATCTATACCTTCATCACTTCCTTATAACTCTATATAGAGTCTTATAACTAATTAGTCACATGTTAAATTTTCTCTTTGAGTCTTCTTGAGTCTTCTACTCGCTTCTATATTTACTTCATTTTTTTTTTATTCTCTCTGGATGCAGTTGTACAATTTCTTCTAGTCAATTTTCCACATCAATCTTGTTGCAGCTGATCTTTTGTTAAAATTGTATCTGGAATTTATGAAATATCCACACGTTTAAGTTATGTTTGTGTATGCAGCTTAGCTTGGCTTTTCCACTTGGAAGATTCTTCTGTTGTTTTTAGAGTGCAAATAACACATTTGATAGTGTTTTCTACACTACATATTGTCAAGCTTGACATTTATTCTAGAAACAGCAACTATTCATTATACTACAGGTTTTAAATAGACTATTACATTCACAAAATGCACTTCTAAGCACACCCATAACATAAATAGTTTCAGTGCTTATAATCTAAAACAATATATGTGTTCGGGCATCGTTTCAAAGACAGTCATCATCAAAGCTTGGACAGCTACATTTCATAAAAGGAAACTTTGGAACCCATTCATAAGCAAGAACATTTCCTGTCAGTTTATCTTGTTCTTCACACACAAGGGGAAGGAGCTGTGTGCAACAGAGTATAGGGGTAAATCTGATCACAGTCCCACCAAAGTGCACAGGTAGCAACTTTATCAGATGGACTATTTTGTGTTTTTTCACCTTGAATCCAGCATCTTATCACCAATAAGATGAGATGAGAACCTAGTGTGTTCTCATCAAAACAGATTAACAAGAACCACAGTTAAGTGATTTCCTCCTAAAGACTGCTCACACCCGCCTGGAAGAAACATGTAGATTTAAGTGTTGCACTTCGTGCACATGTAAGTGTGGGGCTGAGGGTGTTCACCTACTCTCATGTTTGTTCCGTGAATGGTCTTTACTTGGACTTAACCAAGACCTCACCAAATGTGGAAGAGTCACATGACATGCTCCATGTGAAGCATGGAAGAGCAGGAAGCAGGAAGAGCAACTTCACAGGGAAGGTGCACATAAAGAGAAAAAAATAAAACCAAAAACCCACCCCAAAACAAGAGAACAGGTTCTGGTGACTATTCTATGTCCAGCAACTGAAGCAAAGAAGGAATGTAAAGCGGTTCAGTGAGAAGAACACTAGAGAGCAAAATTACGTTGCAGTCTTCTGAGCTCAGGAAATAAGTCAACAATAAAACCAAGAGAGCTAAGTGAATGGGGGTGGGGAACGGTATAACAAAGATAAGTTAAAATTAAAAGGAGCCAGGGGCATGGTTCAGTCAGTGAAGCGCCTGCCTTATAAGCACCAGGACGTGAATCTGATCCCCAGAACCCACATTTCAAAAACAAAACAAAACAAAACAAAACAAAACAAAACAAAACAAAACAAAAAAAACAAAAACTGGCTTTGGTAGCACACGCTTGAAATCCCAGCATTTTGTTATTAGAGGCAGACAGATCCCTAGGGCTCACCACCAGCCAGGCTGGCCTACTTGGTAAGCCTCAGGCCAGTGAGAGAGCCCACCTCAAAGGGAAGGGAGCAGTCTGGAGAGGGGGCTCCGTTCCATTCCTGGCGCCCACAGAGCAGCTCTCAAGCATCTGTAGCTCGGTTCCAGGGGATCTGATGCCCTCTTCTGGCTCAGAGGGCGCTGTGTGCTCACGGCGCACATAAACGTCCATGCAGGCAAACACATAAAGTAAAAAACGCCCAGTTTGGTTTTCTTTTTTTAAAAAAAGAACATGAACGGCACCTGAGACACAACACCTTTGGTTATTCTCTGCTTCAGCAAGCAATGTACACACACACCCCAAATTAAAAGAGAGGGGAAAAAAATGTAACAAAGTAAAATAATGTATACAATAATTGGGATTTTACAAGAGAAAACGAGTTTTGGGGCGGTGGCAGGGGGAACCCAGCACTGGCTCAGGCTACAGTCATTGTCACCAAGCCTGAGAATCTGAATTTGATCCCCAGGACCCATATGGTAGAAGAGAGCCAATTCCTACAAGTTATCCTCCAACTCCACATGTATGCTGTGCATATGAGTGTCCCTACACCTATCCTTCTCTCTCACACACACACACAACAAACAAACAAATGAATAAATACGTCCCAAGTATATTATTTCTCTTCCTCAAAGATTTAAATGTCTAAAAGTACACAATCTGTCTCAGAGGAACTTGGTTTGCAATGATGACCGCTATAACTGTTCTAGACTATCTGGATGGACAAACCTAAATGATTCTGACTTTTGGCCTCATTCCCACCTTTTATGCTCTACCAGAAACTTTTTAATTTTCTTTTCAGTTAACAACGTTTTCTCAGTCAACAGATTATGAATTAGTAAAGGATTACTTCAATTTACAGTAAGTATGACTTTTAAATATGTTTTTCTGGTTTTTTTATGTGTATGTTTTCTTTATTTTAAATGAACTCACACCCTTTTAAATGTCCAAATTTCAACATCCTTTGCACATCTAAAGATGTGAGAAATGAGTGGTTAGCCTTTAAAATGTGAGCATTTCTTATAATTCGGTGAGAAGTGATCTGAAGGGCCTCCTTCACACTGATGAAGATGCCAAGATTACCTCATCTTCTTTGTGATGTGTTATGTGTGTGTGTATGCACACCTGTAGCTATACATACACACACACACACACGTACACTCACCACAAAAAGAAAAAACAAGATGGCAGAGCAGTGACCAGGAAGAGCTAGGAGGAAATGTTCCTTGTGCTGCGTAGTCAGGAGGGGTTCTATTATCCTCCCCCACCCTCTTGCTCTTCCCTCTGGCTTTGTGGGATGGCAAATTTAACTGTCAATTTCATAAGGTCTAGATTCACCTGGAAGATGGTCCCTGAGCATATCTATAGGGATCATCAGGATTAAGTTACTTGAGATGGCAAGACCTGACCATTGTGAGTAGAGCCATTCAGTGGTATGAGGACTGGTTTCATGTCAACCTGGCACATGCTGGCATCATCTGAGAGAAGGGAACCGCAACTGAGAAGATCCAGCTGTGGGA
The DNA here is from genome assembly GCA_028658305.1 of Pachyuromys duprasi. Classification (NCBI taxonomy): domain Eukaryota; kingdom Metazoa; phylum Chordata; class Mammalia; order Rodentia; family Muridae; genus Pachyuromys; species Pachyuromys duprasi. Next base: position 15,265,236 of record CM053759.1, on the reverse strand, counting down.
CATTTCTTTAATTAGTGACGGTGAGGGTCCAGCCCATTGTGGATGGTGCCATCCCTGAGCTGGGTCCTGGGTTCCATAGGAAGGCAGGCTGAGCCAGCCATGAGCAGCAAGCCATTAAGCAGCACCCCTCCCTAGCCTCTGATCAGCTCCCTCCTTGGGCTTCCTGCCCCATGTAAGTTCCTGTTCTGACTTCCTTCAGTGATGAATAGTGATGTGGAAGTGTGAGCCCAATAAACCCTTTCCTCCCCAAGTTTGCTTTGGTCATGGTGCTTCATCACAGCAGTAGTAAACCAATCCCCCTACACACACACACTAGGAATGTAAAAAGGGAAAAGTAGCCGGGCATTAGCCTTCAGCCTTCTCTGCCCCAATCGTGGGTGTGACAATCCGCTGTTCCAACCCCTTGCTGCCTTGACCTCCTCATCAAGAAAGGCTGCACTTATGAAGTGTGAACTCACACCCCTCTTCCCTTAAGTTTGCTTTGGCCAGGACATTTTATCGTAGCAATAGAAAGGTGACTAGTATGCCTGTCAATATTCCACTGTATATTTTTTGGTTTTGTGGCTATTTACTGAGAAATATATTGTAGAGCATACATAAAATTATCTAAGATATTTTCTTTTCCCTAGTTGTCCCCTCCCCCCAAGTCCCCCTGAAAAGTAGAATCTTAGTCAGGAAGTACAGTGTTTGAATCAAGCCTTTGGCTGTTGTGTTTCTGTTAATTTTTGAAACCTCTCTTTTGCTCCAACACAAAATGATCTGTGTGAATTTGGTAACTAAGAAAGGCATTATATCTGACCTTTCTCTGAGTTCAGATGAAATCAGTTTATGCAGATTAATGTGGTTAGGGAGGTGAATTGCTCCTGTTGTTTCATAGGTGCTACCAATGGGTAGAAACTCCATAGGAGCAAAAGGAAGAACACATCCAGGGAGGCTTTAAGGGCAAAACCCCAGTATTCAGGGACCCAGGATATTTGTGAAGGGCGTGGGGTGCACCTGAAAGGCTGAGGGATGCTCACTTCTGTCTCCTGCGGTGCCAGCCAATCGCTCCAAAGGGGTGGGGCGTGATGGGGGCAGTTCAGGAGCTGCCACAAGACATTATCACAGAGAAAAGCTGCCTTGATGGAAGTAACCATCCTGCAAGCTTCCTCAGCTCCTCAGAGGGGCTAACCCCATCCTGTGATAGGACTTCAAATCTGCTCTTCTCATGATTCTATAATAACCTGTGCGGATTGGTTTTTTTCCTAGAAAGAACAACATGGGTCTCCTGCTCGTTCAGATCCGACCTAGTGAGTTTTCAAAAGCATGTCCAATGACCAAAAAGGTAGGTGACATGGTCTGAAAATCAAAATTTTGTCTTGGAAAATAGATAGTTGGGGAACTGGGAGCCGGATCAGTGGGAAAAGCACTTGCCACACGTGCTGAAGGACCGGAGTTTGGATCCTCAGAACTCACACACATGCTGGGAAGCATATGGGCATACGGCCACAAACATATGGCACCCCACCTGTAATTCTAGCATTTGGGTGGTGGAGCCAGGGGATCTCCAGAACAAGCTGGCTGGATAGCCTAGCCATGTCAGTGACCCCTGGGTTCAGTAGAGAAACCTGCCTCAAAAAGTAAGGTAGAGAGCAATCGAGGGTGACCCCTGAGACCCATCTCAGGCCTCCACACACAAAAGTACACACATGCATATGCATCACACATATATGTACCCATACATACACGGGCGCACACACAAGCACACCACACACATATACACACACGCTAAAAAATGTGTAGTTAGTAAACTAAATAATACATATTACCTTATCACGGTCCTCTCTCCTCCTCGGGGAAGATTGCTGTCCTTTGCTTTGGGAGCAGAAGACACAAGTTCACCTAAAGTGGGATTGTATAAGTATATACAATAAAGTAACACTATGAGTTTTTGAAGGTTTGGATATACACTGTTTAAAGAAAAACTGGCACAGCAGGAGACAGAAGTCAATTCGAACAAATGCAATTGTGTGGGTTTGTCAAAGGAGTCTGCCAGACACACCCACATTGATTCACATGATAATGTGCATTTTTATTCATTCAAAGGGACTTGTTTGGGGTGTTTTTTTTTGTTTTGTTTTTGTTTTTGTTTTTTTCAGAACAGTTTACTATACCCTATTATATTTCTGATTTTCAGTCTGTGCACTCAGTAGCAGAAGTTATAAAATGCCCTCAGGAAACAGACAGCTTGTTTGCACACCTTTACCAAGTAGCTGGACAGAAAGAGCAAGCAGCTTTGATTGAGAAGGGAAAGGTGAGGGAAAATAGATGAAAATTTATAACTGAAGAAAAAGTAGACACAGAGCAGGCAGAGGGACTCCAAGACAAGACACAGACAACACCACCAAGGTGAGAAACAGGCACAGAATGTCCCGGCCACCACCAGTACTGAACAATCGCCTCTGAGTGTGTGACCCACTCTCAATCCTTCTCAGCCTAACCAACAGCCAGTCATTATAGAGTGAACACATGAGGAACTGAGGCATATGAAATGGAGTAGGGCTCTGGTGCCTCTGTAGAACAAGACCCTGTCTGTAGCAGGCCGAGATCTCATGAATTTCAAGGGAGCATTTAACTGGGATAAATGTGACCTGTCCTTAGCCCTTTGGGTACATGCTGTCTCCCTCAGAGCTCTGCTGGCTGCATACTACCCACCCACCGACTCCGATCCCGAAGCATGTGACTTCTCCTGCCCCTCTCTAGTCATGAATGTGTCAAGGTTTCCTCTTTGCCTGACCCTTCCCAGCCCAGCTTTACCCAAAAGATCTGCCCCGCAGGAGTTCAGATCTCGCTTGCACCATTCATGGGCTTGGTCAAGCTTCTTGTGCCCTTTGAGGAATGTTGGGAGTGATAGGTGGAATCATTTATGACAAGGATTCAAAACAAAGAGAAACAAGAAAAAAGCAATGCCTGTCATTGAATGGTTATCTAACAACACTGGCCATAAGTAAAGGTTTCCACTTGTCTTTTTTTTTTCCAAGGCAGGCCTGAATCAGACCTGGCCTCCTAGGCACAGTGTAGTGTACAGTGGCTTGTCTCTGAAATCCAGGGCAGCAACCCCACTGTAGAAAATTGGCTATTAATATTTACTTTTAGTCCATATAATTATTGCAGTTATTTATTAAGCCTGCTACTACATCAATAAAAGACACAGACACCTGTTAGATATTTTTTTAAATATGCCTATGCAGTGGCAGAAGCTACACCCCTAAGTGATTTTTTTTCCAGCCCTACATCCCATGCCAATTGCTCTTAATAATTCCTAGCTAGGCTACTTCCCATCAATATCCCATAGTACTTGCACATGGTTCTCATCTGGGCTGTGTCCTTCATCAAGGATCCTCAAGCAGCTTCTCCCAGCTGCCTTTGTTCCCCTCCATCTCGCCAGCTCCGCCCAGTGTCAGCACTTTTCATTGGTCCCTCAGGGATAATTTTGTGGGGCAAGGTTACACAGCATCGTTTTGGTTCTGTGAGGGTTTGCTGGTAGAACAATAGGAGTTTCCGGGAAGGGAGGAAAGCAGTTAACATGTGAATACATGGTGGCTCTAGCTCAGAACCACACAGCCCTGCTAAGCAACAGGAAGACATGCTGCTGTAGAGACAGGTTGCCTAATTAGCACAATTAGGGAAGTCAAAACCTGTGCACCAATTATAGACTGTGCCCTCAAGCATGGGTCCCTTCTTTGCAGTCTGAAGCCTTGCTCATAAGTAAGCAAGACATCGACCTTCCAGGAAAACAGTTCAGAGACAGACAGCACCAACTCTGCCCTCTTCCCCATCTGATGATGTCAGACCAAATGGGCTAGGACCAGCCGTTTGAATTGGAGCCTGCCGTCTTTGCCATTTGCTGTCACCACCTGCAGCATAGAGAACTGTCCCCTCCAACAAAACAGCATGTCGCACCTGAACTGTGCACCAAGACCTGAACACGCAGAAGTATAGGCCAGCCCCCAGATGTCTGAGAAGAATTGCCCCACCAGCAGCCATGACAATGGCAAAGGCCGTTAGAATTCCCGCGTGGAAAGGTCAGTGCCTAAGAGTTCAGTTCTTGCTTCCTACCACCCACATGAGCGCTCACAACTGCTTGCCACTCTAGCTCCTGGGGACTCCATGTCCTCTTCCGACCTCTGCGAGCACCTGAATACATGTGGTGCACGCACAAACAAGCAGACAGATAAACAAATGAAATGAAAATTTGCTGGGCCTGACCCTGAGCTGGGGAGACAGAAGCAGCCCTGCCTCACCCATGGGCTGAAGAGAAACGGCTCTGGATCAGAATGTCTCCAAACAGACTTCCGGAAGGCCACGTGCCTAGCCTGCAGCTGTAGTTTCCTTAGAAAAGGGGCTTTTGCAAGCATCCTCTCCAGGCCCACCTGCAAGACAACTCGCATTTGTAATCCTAGCGGTGGTCACTGTTTCTGGGGCTTGTGATTTTGACAATACAGACCAGGATGAGAACGGGGCTCTACGAGTAAAGACGTCATGTGACGAGTACCATTTGTCCTGACCATGATAGGTCTGAGGGGGTCAGCTACCCTTTGATGGGGTACAGACTGTTTAACAAACCTAAAGGGCAGGGCCATGCTTCTGAATGGATTTCACAGAAAAGAAAATAATTGAATGATTGTAGGAAATAAGGGGGATGCAAGTCACCTTTGCTGAGAAAATAAACTGCATTCTAAATGGTTAGCAAATAAAATTTAGAAACTCCCCCTGTGGAATGGGCCTCCAGAAAGAGGCCTGAATGGCCATGGCTTATGCAGCAAGGGAGAGAGAACCAGGCCCCTGGCTCTGACAGAAACACAGAAGTTCTGCAAAGCTGAAAGCGGTTATCTGCTCTTTTTCTTTCTTTCTTAATCTGCTATATTTTCAACCATGGCTGTCTTCTTAAGCTTTCTTTTAAGGCTGACACAGTCATTACTTTAGTCCTGAAGAAGCTGAGTATAGTTTTTAGGCAACATATTTCTGAGCATCAACAGTCAGAGAGTACAGTGTTGGCCAAGAAGTCATCTTAATGGCAGCCTTGGTGAAGTTAACCCCCTTTCAGCTCTAAATCCAGTGCACCTGGCTACCGGGTTTAAAAGGCAGAAAGAAACACAGAGTCTTATTTTTTAAGCACAGCCATCATCCTTCCATGACCTTCCTGGAAACGCATTTGATCTCTTCAACAATGGAGGGATTGGGAACAAGCTCAATGTAGTTATCAAATCAGGGTCAGGCAAAAAACAAGAAGATAGCTTGAGTCCAAGAGTTCCTGGACAGCCCGGACACTAGAACACGATCCAAAAAATGGGGATGGACATATAGACATCACATCGCATCAGACTGCAATAGAGTTTTGTATATGTTTGTCTATGTACATGTTTATCTGTGTGTAGACACATGTGTTTGTTCGATCACAACCACGGAGGCCCAAAGTGGATGTCAGGTGTCTTCCTTGACACATTCCGCCATACGTATTGAGGCGGGAGGTCTCTAGCAGTGGAGTTTATTTGGTTCTGTTCATGTTGTCCTTTTCCACGAGGAGTGTCTGTTTTACGTCACGCTTGCTTTCTGACTGAACCCCAGAGTTTCCCTGAGTAAGAGGGTTCTGTGTGAAAGCCTCTCACAGCACGGGCACTGTGCGGGCTGCTGAGCTACCAGATCCATGGGTAGCTCATTTCCTTTTAAACAAATAAATACAGGTGCTGGGAATGCGGGACCCACACGGCTGCCTGTAATCACAGCACGTGGAAGGAAGCAGTAGGATACCACACGTGTGGGGTTAAGGTGTTTAAAACAAATATCCGCCCGCCCCGGGTGCAGCCTAGCAACTGTTGACGCCCTTGAAGATAGACCGGTGCTGGGTAAACTGGAACTGGTAAAGCAGGCGAGGCTGTTGTGTGTGCAAGGCCACTCAATTCCCTGACAGGCTACTGCTTGGATTAAGTACATTATAGAAGCCTGCTGGCAGGGTCTACAGTGCAGGCTGCGAACATGGAGTTGATGGGGTTCAGTGGTGCAGCTAAGGGTCTCACCACTAAGGTATTTCCTTAGGTATGTGCACAGATTCTAAAATCCGGGACACTCCTGGTGCCAAGCATTTCAGATAAGAAACATTCAGTCTGTGTTTCCAATCCAAAAAAAAAAAAAGTAACTATGTTTGGTTCTAAGGCCAGTTCAGGTCAGACCCACTGTGCTCACTTTGTAAAACTACTTTCTCTTATAGGTGTTTGAACTTGCTGTTGGCTGTGATGTAAAAAAGCACATTAGGGTTAAAGGGTAAGTGTTGCTTCTGTTTGTTGGGTCCTACTTTAACTTTCAGAACAAATGGTGCAAATCGAGTGGTGACCGCCGGTTGAATTCACCAGCCTTTAACGGGCATGCTCATGATGAATTCCAAAGCTGAACTGGAATTGGTTTCCCACTTGAGTTGGTTTGAATGTTTTGTTTTATTATTTGTGTGTGTGTGTATGAGTAGTTTGCCTACGTGTATATTTGTGCACCACGTGCATGCCTGGTGCTCTAAGAGGGTACCCCGACGCCTGAAGCCACCAAGGGGGAACAGCAAATCAAACGTAGGTCCCCTGTAGGAGAAGCCAGCGCTCCTGACCACGGAGCCAGTCTTCCAGATCCCAGTTTGAAATCACTGTCAAGTCACATCTTACGTCGGAGTCACACTAGAAGGCAGCATCTTTTAGTTCCACTTCTCCTCATAATAAGCCAGTCTCTGTCTTTCCCCCTACTCACCAGTCTGTGGCTCAAAAACAAGAGAGGCCATTTCCCTTCTTTCTGTCCTACTTAATCCATGTATGGTTTTCCCTGGTCAGAGACTTGTCTTTACCTGTACTAGAGACACCTCCGCTTCCTGTACCATTTGCCCTGTGTGCAATCATCGTCATCATTATTATTATTATTCTAAGCTAAAAGAACCACCAATGTTTCCCTCAGAGCATCCCAAGGTGTGAGCTCCCTCGGCTTCATACTTCACGCTCTACTTGCACCACCCACTTGCAAAGCCGTCTTCCTCACGGTAGGGTCCGCAGCAACACACACACACACACACACACACATACACACACGTATGTTTGACCAGGTCCGTGCCTAGCCACAACGGCTTGCTGTGACTTCTTCCCTTTGCAGGGATGGGAGTGCAGAGTGGAAACAGCGCTGTAGGGTGTGGATCTTCATCTTAGTGTTTAGGAGATGGCTTGCTCTAATCAAAAAGGAGTGTCGATTCCTAGCGGTGCACGGACCGGCACTGCTGTTGCCTGGGACCTGGCTAGAGAAATGCAGAAACACACACCTCTCTCAAGCTGTCAATCACAATCTGCATTTTGGCAATTTAAGAATAAGTACCGC
>CM053759.1:15209697-15257756 GCA_028658305.1 Pachyuromys duprasi | reverse complement strand
GAATGAGTAGTACAGCTTAGGAAAGGTGTGGTAGAGCATTCCTTTAGTCATCCAAGCCGAAGCAGACAGGCCTTAGCCATTCTGACAGGTATAAGATGGAATCTCAAACTAGTTCTGATTTGCATTTTCCTCATAGCTAAAGATGTTGCACATTTCTTTAACTGTTTCTCAGCTATTTGAGATTCCTGTATTGAGAATTCTCTGTTTAGATCTGCACCCCATTTTAAAATTGGATTATTTGGTGTGTGTATATACATATGTATGTATGTGTGTATGTTTGTGTTTGTGTGTGTTTTCAAGACATGGTTTCTCTATGTAGCGCTGGCTGTTCTGAAACTCACTCTTTAGAACCAGGCTGGCCTCGAACTCACAGAGATCCACCTGCCTCTGCCTCCCAACTGCTGGGATTAACAGTGTGTGCCACCACCACCCAGCAGCTTTTTTGGTATCTTGAGTTCTTTATATATTGGATATTTGTCCTCTTCTGTCAGAGGTAGAGTTAGTGAAAATTTTTCCCATCCTACCAGCTGCTGCTTTGTCTGACTGAAGCTATCGTTTGCCTTATAACAACTTTTCAGTTTCATGAGGTCCCCTTTATTAATTGTTGGTCTTAGTGTCTGTGCTAAGGGCGTTCTGTTCAGGAAGTTGTCTCCTGTGTCAATGCTACCCTCCTCTCTGTCTTCTAGCAGGTTCAGTATATCTGGTTTTATGTTAAGGTCTTTGATCCATTTGGACTTGGGTGTAGTGCAAGGTGATAAATAATGGATTTATTTACACTCTTATACATGTAGATATCCAGATAGAGAAGCACCATTTGTTAAAGATGCTGTCTTTTTTTTTTCCAGTGTGTATTTCTAGCTGCTTTACCCAAAATCAGGTATCTCTGTGTGCTTGTGTTTGATTCTGAGCCTTCAGTTCTATTCAGTTGATCAGTGTATCTGTTTTTATGCCAATACTCTGTGGTTTTTATTACTATAGCTCTGTAGTACAACTTGAAATCAGGGATGGTGATACGACCCGCAGTTCTTTCATTGTTCAGAATTGTTTTAGCTATCCTGGGTTTTTGTTTTGGGTTTTTTTTTTTCTTTTCCATATGAAGTTGAAAAATTTGTCCTTTCAAGCTCTGTAAAAAATTGTGTTGGAATCTTGATGAAGATCTCATTAAATCTGTAGATTACCTCACTATGTTAATCCTACTCATCCATGAGCATGGGAGGTCTTTCCATCTTCTGGTATCTTCAATTTCATTCTTAAAAAACTTGAAGTTTTTATCATACAGGTCTTTCACTTGCTTGGTTAGAATTACCCCAAAATATTTTATTTTTTGAGACTGCTGCAAAATCTCTTGTTTCACTGATTTCTTTATCAGTCCATTTGTCATGTGTATATAAGAGGGCTGCTGATTTTTTTGTTTGGTTGGTTGGTTGGGTTTTTTGTTGTTATTTTTTGAGACAGTGTTTCTCTGTGTAGCCTTGGCTGTCCTGGACTTGTTTGTAGACCAGGCTAGCCTCCAACACATAGAGATCTGCCTGCTTCTGCCTCCCTGAGTGCTGGGATTAGAGGCATGCACCACCACACCCAGCTGATTTTTTTTTTCTTAATTAATCTTGTACCCAGCAACTTCGATGAAAGTGTTTATCAGCTACAGGAGTTTCTAGTGGAATTTTTAGGGCCACTTTTGTATACTATCATATCATCTGCAAATGACAGTACTTTAACTTCTTTCTTTGCAATTTGTATCTCTTTAATCTTCTTTAGTTGTCTTATTGCTCTAGCTAACATGTCAGGTACTATATTGACTAGATACGAGAGTGTGAATAATCTTGTCTTGCTCCTGATTTTAGCGGAATTGCTTTGAGTGTCTCTCCCTCTAATTTAATGTTGGATACAGGCCTGCTTTGAATTGCCTCATGTTTAGGTCTGTCCCTTCTGTCCCTAATCTCTCCAGAATTTTTGTCATTGTTTTTGTCAAAGGCCTTTTCTGCATCTGACAAAATGATCCTGTGGGGTTTTTTTCTTTTAATTTTTTTTTTATTATAGTAGATTACGTTTCTGGTTTTTCTGTATTGAACCATCTCTGCATCTCTGGGATGAAGCCTACTTGATCTTGGTGAAAGATCACTTTGATGTATTCCTGGATTTGGTTTGCAAGTATTTTATTGAATATTTCTGCTTTTTGTTTTTGTTTTATTTTGTTTTTTGAGACAGGGTTTTCTCTGTGTGTAGCTTTGCCTGTCCTAGAACTCACTCTGTAGACTAGGCTGGCCTTGAACTCACAGAGATCTACCTGCCTCTGTCTCCTGAGTGCTGGGATTAAAGGCGTGCACCACCATGCCTGTCGCATCTATGTTCACAAGGGAAACTGGTCTGAAATTTTCTTTCCTTGTTGAGCCTTTATGTGGTTTGAGGATCAGGGTAACTGTGGCCTCATAAAATGAATTGGGCAATGTTCCTTCTGTTTTTATTTTGTGGAATAATTTGAAGAGTACTGGTGTTAACTCTTCTTTGAAAGTCTGGTAGAATTATGCATTAAAACCATATGACCGAAGTTGCTTCGGTGTGGTGATGCAGCTTAGTCATGGTCCGTGCGCGGTCATTCAGCGAAGATGCCTGAGGAAACGCAGACCCAAGACCGACCAATGGAGGAGGAGGAGGTTGAGACTTTTGCCTTTCAGGCAGAAATTGCCCAGTTAATGTCCTTGATCATCAATACTTTCTATTCGAACACAGAGATCTTTCTGAGAGAGCTCATCTCAAATTCATCAGATGCTCTGAATAAAGTCAGATATGAGAGCCTGACAGATCCTAGTAAACTAGACTCTGGGAAGGAGCTGCACATCAATCTCATTCTCAACAAACAGGATCGAACCCTCACTATCGTGGATACTGGGATTGGAATGACCAAGGCTGATTTGATCAATAACCTTGGCACTATTGCCAAGTCTGGCACCAAAGCCTTCATGGAGGCTCTGCAGGCTGGTGCAGATATCTCTATGATTGGCCAGTTTGGTGTTGGCTTTTATTCTGCGTATTTGGTTGCTGAGAAACTGACTGTCATCACCAAGCATAATGATGATGAGCAGTATGCCTGGGAATCCTCAGCGGGGGGTCATTCACAGTGAGGACCAACACAGGTGAACCAATGGGCCACGGAACAAAGGTTATCTTGCATCTGAAAAAAGAGTCAAACTGAGTATTTGGAGGAAAGGAGAATAAAGAAGATTGTGAAGAAACACTCTCAGTTTATTGGCTATCCCATTACTCTCTTTGTGGAGAAGGAGCATGATAAGGAAGTCAGCGATGATGAGGCTGAAGAAAAAGAAGAGAAAGAGGAAGAGAAAGAAAAAGATGAAAAGGAATCTGATGACAAGCCTGAAATAGAAGATGTTGGTTCTGATGAAGAGGAGGAGGAAAAGAAGGATGGTGACAAGAAAAAGAAGAAGATAAAGGAAAAGTACATCGATCAAGAAGAACTCAACAAAACAAAGCCTATCTGGACCAGAAATCCTGACGACATTACTAATGAAGAATATGGAGAGTTCTACAAGAGCTTAACCAACGACTGGGAAGAACATTTGGCAGTAAAGCATTTTTCTGTTGAAGGGCAATTGGAATTCCGGGTCCTTCTTTTTGTCCCAAGACGTGCTCCTTTTGATCTGTTTGAAAACAGAAAGAAAAAGAACAACGTCGAGTTGTATGTACGCAGAGTTTTCATCATGGATAACTGTGAGGAGTTGATCCCCGAGTATCTGAATTTCATTAGAGGAATAGTGGATTCTGAGGATCTCCCTCTTAATATTTCCCGTGAAATGTTGCAGCAAAGCAAAATTCTGAAAGTTATCAGAAAGAATTTGGTCAAGAAATGCTTGGAACTATTTACTGAACTGGCAGAAGATAAAAGAGAACTACAAAAAGTTTTATGAGCAGTTCTTGAAAAATATGAAGCTTGGAATTCATGAAGACTCTCAAAATCAGAAGAATCTTTCAGAGCTGTTTCGATACTACCCATCTGCTTCTGGGGATGAGATGGTGTCTCTCAAGGACTATTGCACCAGAATGAAGGAAAACCAGAAGCACATCTATTTTATCACAGGTGAGACCAAGGACCAGGTCGCTAACTCAGCCTTTGTGGAACGTCTCTGAAAGCATGGTTTAGAAGTAATCTATATGATTGAGCCTATTGATGAGTATTGTGTTCAACAGCTGAAGGAATGTGAGGGCAAGACCTTGGTATCAGTTACCAAAGAAGGACTGGAACTTCCAGAAGATGAAGAGGAGAAAAAGAAACAGGAAGAAAAAAAAGACAAAATTTGAAAACCTCTGTAAAATTCAGAAGGACATTCTGGAGAAAAAGGTTGAAAAAGTGTTTGTGTCAAACCGATTGGTGACATCCGCATGCTGTAGTGTCACAAGCACATCCGGGTGGACAGCAAACATGGAGAGAATCATGAAAGCTCAGGCCCTTCGAGACAACTCAACAATGGGTTACATGGCAGCAAAGAAACACCTGGAGACAAACCCTGATCACTCCATTATTGAAACCTTCAGGCAAAAGGCAGAGGCTGGCAAGAATGACAAGCCTGTGAGGGATCTGGCCATCTCGCTGTATGAAACTGCACTCCTGTCTTCTGGCTTCAGTCTGGAAGATCCCCAGACACACGCTAGCAGGATCTACAGGATGATCAAGCTGGGTCTAGGTATTGATGAGGATGATCCTACCATGGATGATAGCAGTGCTGCTGTGACTGAAGAAATGCCAGCCCTGGAAGGAGACGATGACACATCACGCATGGAAGAAGTAGACTAAGCCTCACCAGAAGAACTATGTGTTGATACTTACCCTCATTCCTTCTGATAATATATTTTCCAGGATTTTTGTTTATTTTTGTTAACATTTAAAGCATCTATGTCATGAAAACTAAGGGAAGATAAAATTCCTTTCTACTTGTGATACTGTGATACTATAGGTTTGATTCCACAGGTTGATAGAATATTTAAGACATAATGTAACCTGCTGTTAACCTGTGGTTTGAAGTGTTTGGCTGTTAAGCTGGATTCCCTAGTAGACAGAATTATTTGTCACTTTAAGTGTTCTGAGATACACATGTTTAGAAAAGACAAAAATTAAGATGGTTTAAGTTTCATCTTACAATTTTTTCCATTCCCTGTAGTTTTAATTCTGCATGTACCAGTCTTAGAAGGACACGAGTTAAAACAACTTGACAGGAATTTCCTTGTGGCTTGTTTTTCAGAGTGCTGAGAACAAACCCTAAGCTTCTTCCCTAGGTCTTGTAACTCAGCAAGGCTTGTGAATGGAAATAGTGCCCAACCACATTCTGCTTTAGAAGGTAAATAGAGATGAGATAAAAAGAAGAAGAAGAAGAAAAAAAAAACCATATGGCCCTGGGCTTTTTTTGGTTTGGAGACTTTTAATGACTGCTTCTATTCCTTATGGGTTAAAGGTCTATTTAAATTGTTTACCTGATCTTGATTTAACTTTGGTAAGTGGTACCCACCAAGAAAATTATCCACTTCTTTTTGATTTTCCAGTTTGATGGAGTACAGGTTTTTTGAAGTGTAACCTAATAATGATTCTTTGAATTTCTTTTGTGTCTGTTGTTATGTCTGCCTTTTCATTTCTGATTTTGTTAATTTGGATACTGTCCCTGTGTCTTTTAGTTAGTTTGGATAAGGGTTTGTCTATCTTGTTGATTTTCTCAAAGAACCAAACTCTTTGCTTCATTCTTTGTATTTTTCTCTTTGTTTCTATTTTATTGATTTCAACCCTCTGTTTGATTATTTCCTGCTGTCCACTCCTCTTGAGTGTGATTACTTCTTTTTGTTCTGCAGTTTTCAGGTGAGCTGTTAGGTGATCTCTCCATGTTTTTATATAGGCACTTAGTGCTACAAACTTTTCTCTTAGCACTACATTCATTGTGTCCCATAAGTTTGGCTATACTATGAATTCATTTTCATTGCATTCTAGAAAGTCTCTAATTTCTTTACTTCTCTCTTGACTCATTTTACATTTTACATTTATAGTAGAGAGGTGATCCGTTTCCATGAGTTTGTAAGCTTTCTGTTGTTGATGCTATCCAGTTTTTAATTCACAGTGGTTTGATAGGATGCAGGGGGTTATTTCAATTTTCTTGTATCTGTTGAGACTTGCTATTTGACCGAGTATGTGGTTTATTTGGAGAAAATTACATGGGCTGCTAAGAAGAAGGTATAGTCTTTATGTTTCAGGTAAATTGTTCTGTAAATATGTTAGGTCCATTTGGTTTATAACATCTGTTAACTCCAGTATTTTGTTTGTTTGTTTGTTTGTTTGTTTGTTTGTTTAGTTATTGTCTGGCTGAGAGTAAGGTATTTAAGTTTCCCACTATCAGTGGTGTGAGAGTCAATATGTGATTTAAGCTGTGGTGGTGTTTCTTTTACAAACTTGGGTGCCTTTGTCTTTGGAACGTACAAATTAACAATTGAAATGTCATGTTGAAATTTTCATTTGATGAGTATATAGTATCCTTCCCTATCTCTTTTGATTAGTTTTGATTTGAAGTCTATTTTGTTAGATATTAAAATAGTGTTGCTTCTTAGGTCCATTTGCTTGGAATAATCTTTTTCCAACCTTCTACTGTGAGATAAAAAGTAAAAAAGATTTTACCTTGAGGTTGAGATATGTTTCTTGGATGCATCAGAAGGATGAATCCTGTTTTCACAACCATTCTGTTAGTCTGCATTTTTTTATTTGGGGAACTGATACCATTGACAATTATAGAGATCAATGATCAGTGACTGTTGATTCCTGTTATTTTTGTTGGTTTTGGTGGTGGTGGTGTGTGTGTAGTTTTGCTAGAGTAAGATTATTTATTTCCTGTGTTTCCAGGATATAGTTAGCTTCCTTAGGTTGAATTTTTCCTCTAGAACCTTCTGTAGGGCTGGATTTGTAGATAGATATTGTTTAAATTTGACTTTATCATAAAGTATCTTATTTTCTCCATGTATTGTGATTGAAAATTTTGCTGGGTATAGTAGTCTGAGCTCACATCTGTGGTCTTTTAGACAGCACATCTGTCAAGCCCTTCTGGCTTTTAGAGTCTCCATTGAGGAGTCAAGTATAATTCCAATAAGCCTTTTCCCTTGCAGCTTTTAATATTCTTTATTTGTTCTGTATGTTTAGTGTTTTGATTATTATGTGGTAAGAAAATTTCCTTTTCTGGTCCAGTCTATTTGGTGTTCTGTATGCTTCTTATACCTTTGTAGGCATCTCCTTCTTTAAGTTAGGAAAAACTTTTTTCTATGATTTTGTTGAAAATATTTTCTGGTCATATGATCTGGGATTATTCTCCTTTCTCTTTTCCCATTACTCTTTTCATAGTGTCCTAGATTTCCTGGATGTTTTGTGTCAGGAATTTTTTTTAGATTTAACATTTTCTTTGACCAATGTATCCATTTCTTCTATCTTATCTTCAATGTCTGAGATTCTTTCTTCCATCTCTTGTATTTTATTGGTAAAGCTTGCCTTTGTAGTTCCTGCTCAAATTACTAAATGTTTCACTTCCAGAATTCCCTGTTTGATTTTTTATTGCTTAATTTCCATTTTCAGATATATAAGAGTTTTATTCATTTCCTTCAACTGTTTGTATTTTCTTGGTTTTCTTTAAGAGATTTATTCTTTTCTCCAATTGTTTGTTTGTGTTTTCCTGGATTTCTATAAGAGATTTACACATTTCTTCTTCAAGGTCCTTTATCACTTCATATAGTTTAAGATTTTTCTCATGCTTCAGCTGTTAGAATTTATGCCATGGAGTTATGTTCATAAACCACACCAGGTGACAGCTTCCATGTGGGAGGTTTTATTAGGGGAGGAGAAGAGGTTACAGAGTAGTTTCTGGGAGAGAGGGGAGAGAGGAGAAAGTCCTCGTATAAGGTGACCCAGTGCATGCGCAGGATGAACAGGTGCTTGTGTTGTGATGTGGTGAAGGGTCCTGTTACCGCTGAATTCCTGGAGGTGGCCAAGGAGATGCCTGATGTCCCACTTAGAGATGCCTGTTTACCAGTTCCAACATCAGCTGTGTTGGACTATTCAGGGCTTGTGGTGGGATGACTGAGCTGCGTGGACTTGCCCTGGCTGTTATTGTGTTCTTATGCTGGCGTCCAGATGGGTTGAGGATGATTGTAGACCTCGATGACGATTTGTGAGTTTGCCTCTGTTGGGCGGGTGTTTCAATGTTTGGGTTCTGTTACCTCTTCGGGTTTTTGGAGAGTGTGATGGCTGTGTGTTGCCTGTTTTCCTGGACTTCTCAGATGCTGTGCTCCCAGGAAATGCCTGCTGGTGTTGGAGGCTGGGGTGCAGTGATGAGTGGGGTGGCGGGAGGCTGGGGGGGGGGGTCTGTGGGCAGGAGAAAGGGAGGCTGCAGCTGTTCTGTTGCAGTCCTAGGGACCAGACTCTGCCTTTAGCCTTCTGTAAATATTTGTGTACACATTTTTATTAAAACATACTTTTGATTGCTTTGGGTATGCTCTACGAAATGGAGATGCCGGGTCCTGTGTCAATCTGACCTTTCATTTACTCAAGAGCTGCCAAACTATTGCCCGCAACGGCTGCAGTGCAGAGCTGCCACCCACAGATGGGGCCCGCTTCCCCTACACCCTCTTGAAGACTTGTGCTGCCTGTTTTGTGGTTTTGCTTCTTACTACATGAAATTGTATTTGCTGTGTACAACATGATCCGATGTCATTGTGGAATGACGAAATCCAGCTAATTAAAAATTTGCGTTGTCTCCCCAAAGTTATCCCTTTGTAGTGAGAACTCTTAGCAGTGTTTCTGCAGCTGTGTTAGTCAGAGTTCTCTAGAGTAGCAGAAAGAAAGAAAGAAAGAAAGAAAGAAAGAAAGAAAGAAAGAAAGAAAGAAAGAAAGAAAGAAAGAAAGAAAGAAAGAAAGAAAGAAAAGAAAGAAAGGGGGTCTATTAGAATGGCTTACAGGCTGTGGTCCAGCTAATCCAATAATGGCTGCCTATGTACAGAAGGCCCAAGAATCCGGTGGTTGTTCAGTCCAGGAGGCTGGATGTCTCAGCTGCTCTTCAGTATATTCTGCCATCCTGAAGAAGTAGGCTCCAATGCCAGTGAAGGAATGGACTCGCTAGAGAGGCCAGAGCAAGCAGACGAAGAGCAAAAGCTCCTTTCTTCTGTGTCCTTATGTAGGCTTCCAGCAGAAGGCATGGGGTAGGTCTTCCCAGCTCTAATAGTCTGGACTAAAAGCGTGTCTTCTTACCTCCGAGACTCAAATGAGCAGTACATTTTCCCACTTCAAATTAAACAAAACTTCCTCACAGCTGTGCCCCTCCATTTGGGTTAGTTAATTCCAGCTGTAGTCAGGTTGACAACCATTGTGTGTCGTCACCACAGCAGGTTTCAGAAACTCCATATGTGGCTAACTGTGGTCACCATGCGGTATAATAGATCTCTTATGCTTGTTATTCCTATCTAATAATTGTAGTCTGTGAACAAATACTCTCCTCCCTTTGTTTCTTACGATTTTTTTCCTTTTTGTTTATTATTTATTACAATGTATTCACTTCGTATCCTGGCTGTAGCCCCCTCCTCTCCTCCCAATCCCACCCTTTCTCTTCTCCCCCATGCTCCTCCCCCAGTCCCCTGATAGGGGAGGTCCTCCTCCCCTCCTATTTGACCCTAGCCTTTCAGGTCTCATCAGGACTGTGCACAAAATATAAGAGGTTAATCAGAAAAGTTTGTGAAATTGATTTTTGTTCTGTTTTTTCAAGACAGCCTTGGCTGTCCTGGACTTCGTAAACCAGGCTGGCCTTGAACTCACAGCTATATGTCTGCCTCTGCCTCCCCAAGTGCTGGGGTTAATGGTGTGCACCACCACACCCGGCTTAAACGTTTCTTGATTTAATTTATGCACATTTCCTGCACACCAGAAGAATCAGATTTCATTATAACTAGTTGTGAGCCACCATGTGGGTGCTGAGAATTGAACTCAGGACTGCTGGAAGAACAGCCAGTGCTCTTATGAGCCATCTTTCCAGCTCCGTGAAGCTTATTTTTTAAAAATAGAAAAGCTAAGGCCAAAAACTGACCCCAGAGACCTCAATTATGAATTATGTAAATGAATTATAAATGAATTATGTAGCAATCTCCAGCTTAAGCACCCCTGAGTTCAGTGGTGAAATGTTTATGCAAATACATGAGGAATGACCTTACAACTCTACTGTGTTTTGTTTTCGTAGATTTAGTAGAGCTGAATGTCAACGCCGAGATTTTTCTTATGTGATTGACAAGTAAGAAATCTTTTTAACATAAGCATATTAATGTGCAGCTAGTAGCTTATAATCAGCTAGTACTTAGTGGTTGTGATACCATTGGCACGCATACTTAATTTGACAATTCCCAAACTTAAAAATAAAAAAAAAGCTAGGTATATGACCCATCTTTTTTTTTTTTAATTTGAAGACCACATCTTTTTAAAAATATTTTATTTATTATATATACAGTATTCTGCCAGAAGAGGGCACCAGATCTCATTGTAGATGGTTAGGAACCACCATGTGGTTGCTGGGAATTGAACTCAGGACCTCTGGAAGAACAGCCAGTGCTCTTAACCTCTGAGCCATCTCTCCAAACCCTGAGAGCCATCTTAAATACAGTGAGACCGGGAAAGAAAACAAGAAAATCTTGCAGACAAGCTAAACTGACGTACTCAGTGGAAAACAGCAAAGACATCCTGATTCAAGCAATGTGGAAAGTTGACCTTTGACCTCCATGTGCGTGCAAGACATATATATGACATATTCATACAAATGTATACCTACAAGCGCACGCGCGCGCGTGCGCGCACACACACACTACCCTACATAAACTATGCTTTTGGTTTTCTATTTTGAAAGGGGAAAGAATAAGCAGATAATGATGAATGTTGTCTTTTCTTTTTAAACAGGGAATTTCTGAGAGAGCGACCATCTGAAAACCTGGTAAGAAAAGTATAAATCTGTCAGCGTGATAAATGGACACAACAACTAAAGCATTTTTCTTTTTCTAGAAAATAAGGTATGACGTGGGAAGATATGGCTGCCCTCAGAGACTTGAATTCAATGAGCCATTTCACCCTGTATTACAGCTGTAAGTTTATGCCCACTTAGGAAATCAGTGTGCTAGAGAAACGGTTCAGTCTGTTAAGAGTGCATTCCGCTTTTACAGGGGATCTGTGTTCAGTTCCCAGCACCCACAAAGTGGCTCACAACCACTATAATTCCAGGTCCAGGAGATCCAATGCCCTATCCTGGCCTCCCTGGACTTAGAGGATGGCTTGGGCTGAGAAGACCTTGGCTCGTCCCAGGTGAAGAGGGCAGTAGCGGTGGCTGGTACCCCCACCTTATTTTGTTGCCAGAGATTTCCTGCTGGGGTCCAGAAGACTTCTTCCCCCACCCCACTCCACCCCACCCCTAAGGCTCTCTCCTGTGCTCTCCTACCCGCATCATGAAGCTACCCTCACCCGTCAAAATCCATGGTGCCGCGGCCCAAACCTCTCCAGTGTTCACCATCTAGTTCTCCTGGGCTCTGGGGCTCTCCTTCCCCTGTGGAGACCTAGTTATGTGCTGTTTGTTTCCTTGTTTTATTTGTATTTATTATTTATATATTTTGGTTTTTCGAGACAGGGTTTCTCTGTGTAGCCTTGGCTGCCCTGGACTCACTTTGTAGACCAGGCTGGCCTCAAACTCACAGAGATCCACTTGCCTCTGCCTCCTGAGTGCTGGGATTACAGGTGTTGTTACCAGCCGCACCGGGCTGTTTCCTTGTTTTAAAATGCTTTTTTCTCCACTAAGGATAAATAAATGAATGATCAGTGTTCGAGTCGCATGTTCTCTCCCATCAAAGCACGTTCTTTAGTTTGGCTCACCACCACCCAGTGCCCGCTTCCCACCATCTGCCACACCAGAGACTTGCCCCAAGCACTGCACCAAGGACTAGGGACTCAAGGATTAGGGGCAGGACCCTCAAAAGGTGGGCCAAAGAAATACAAGAACTGACATGCCAAGTTGAGTTCTAGAAGAGAATGAAGCAGGTAGTAGGTATTAAAGCTCCAAAGGAAAGAATCCACCCTAGCTATGACAGGTGATGGGCCCTGGGACACGTTCTGGAAGTGAGGACTGCATCCCTGAAGAATAATGAATACCTACCTGGCTGGACCCAGAGGGAAAGTGACAAGGGGAAGGTTTGTCGGTAAATTCCACTGGGTAAGCCTTTCAATGAAGAGTGGAACTTTGAGGAAGAAAATGTATAAATACCCAGTGTTGGAGCATAAGCCACGTGAAGAAGCATCAGCAGAGGGGGCTGGGAAGCTGTCCCAGAAGACTAGACCATGCACGGCTTTTGCTTCCTTCTTTTACAACAGTCATGTGACTGGGCGTTTGCTTTAGCTGCATCTCGCGTCTCTCGGGAATCTTGGGGAAAGAAGTCAAAGTAGGGAGACCCGTTAGCAAAATCGTGTCTAGGCGGTGGGGGATGATTGAAAAGGTAACATGGACCAAGGAGTTCATCTGTGATGCAAACTAGTTATTCTAACCGGAAGGAGCTGACAGTTGGCATGAGTGGTAAGGGAGAGGATGAAGATGAGTCGAGGGCGACATCAAGCGAATGTCTGCAACGCACCTATATATGTTAAGCATTTGTACCATGACCGCACAGTCACTATTCGTCTCAGGGTTTTATTGCTGTGATGAACCATCATGACCAAAAAGCAACCTGCAAAGGAAAAGGGTTGCTTCCGCTTCCGCTTGGTAGTCCAATGTCCAGAGACACGAGGCCAGGAACTTAAGCAGGGCAGGATCCTGGAGGCAGGAGCTGATGCAGAGGCTATGGAGGGTGCTGCTTACTGGCTCGCTCCCCGTGATTTGCTCAGCCTGCGATCTTATAGAACCCAGGACCACCTACACAGGGGTGGCAGTGCCCACAGTGAGCTGGGCCCTCCTACACCGATTATCAATCAAGAAAACGTTCCATAGGCTTGCCCGCAAACCAATCTGGTAGTTGCATTTTCCCAATTGAGGCTCCCTCTCTTCAAATGAACCTGGTTTGCATCAGTTTGATATAGTTGAAAGAAAAGAAAAAGAAAAAAGAAAAGAAAAAAGAAAAAGAACTAGCCAGCACAACATAGATGAGCTGTCTGCCTGAAGCCTGTCTCTCCACTTAGGCTGACACCCCCTTTACTAATTGATAACATGGTACCTGAATGTCCTCTTCCTCCCAGATCATCTCTCCCTTCTCTGAGAAACAAAACACAGAATCCATGTATGTTAACAGGGGGCATATTGGGCTCGCCTTCACACTGGTGAGGTGAGAATCCAGAAGCTGCACAGCACAGGAGGGTGGGTGCCTCAGTGTCCCAGCCTAGCACTAAAGGCATGGAGGAGTCCCAGAAGGCCATCCATTGGCAAGGCTGAAGAAGCTAAGTCCTGACGTCAGCAAGGGAAGACAGAGGCAGCTCTCTAGTAGAGCAAGCAAGGCCAATGAACACAAGACCAAGACACAAAGGCAAAGAGGTGAACAGTAAATGCGTTTGCCTTGGGCCTCCTTAAATCTGGGACGCTGCTTGCTTGGAGATGAACCTCAGCTAATCCAAATCCCTCACAGGTGTGCCCAGAGGCTTGCCTCATGGGTGACTCTAGACTTCGCCAAGATGACAACCAAGGTCAGCCACCACACCTTGCCAGCCAGATGATCGTGCAAATGTGCATTCACCAAACAAAGGCACAGCAAAAGGGCACACCCTTGCTGGAGACGGCAGCCACTGTGTGCACTCCCCGGCTCTCCCAACGCCACTCTGTCCAGCTTTTATGCTCCCCTAAGCACGGATAATGAAAGACCTAGTTAATCTAATGGATCATCTACAGTTGTGAATATGAAAATCAGTAATGAGGGCTCTTTGATTCCCAGAGTATGATTTTCATGGGGTGTGGGGTGGGGGGAACCACCAACTGTTGGAAAGTTGGCTGTTAGTTAGTGACACTCCTGAAATTTCAGGTTTAATTAGAATTCTATTCCACACTAATGAAAATTTATTAAAGCTAAGCAAGTGCATGTAAGCAAGTCTCTCTGTCACATAGTCACAATGAAGCAAAAACCAAAAAATGATGTAGTATGCAACACCTGATTTGTCCACAAGATGGCACTGTAGTTCTTTGTACTAACTGTCCTGATGCCACTGAGATTTTTTTTCTTTTTACAATTTATTCACTTGATATCCCGATTGTAGCCCCCTCTCTCCCTCATTCTCCTTATCCCCTTCACCTTGTCCACTGAAAGGGGGAGTCCTCCTCCCCTGCCCTCTGATCCTAGCTTATCAAGTCTCATCAGGACTGGCTGCATCATCTTCATCTTCGGACATGGCAAGACCGCATCCGCCAGGGGGAGGTGATCAGAGAGCCAGCCACTGAGTTCATGCCAGAGAGAGTCTCTGCTCCCCTTATTAGGGACCCCACTTGGAGACTGAGTCTATGGGATACATTTGAGCCTGGGTTTTAGGTCCTCTCCATGCATGGTCCTTGGTTGGAGTACCATTCTCTTCAGGACTCAGTTTTGTTTTTGTTTTTTTTTTTAGCATTTTTTTATTTTTTTAATTTATTTATTTTTATATCAATCACAGGTTAGGTACTTTGTATCCCAGGCATAGCCTCCTCCCTCATTCCCTCCCACCCTCCCACTCCCTCATCTCCCTCCTCCCCACCCCCTCCAAGTCCACCAACAGGGGAGGACCTCCTCCCCTTTCATCCAACCCCAGCTCATCCTGTCTCCTCAGGGCTGGCTGCAATGCCCTCCCCTGGGATCTAGCCAGTCTGTCACTCCCTGGCTTGTATGGGGGAGGGTCAAAGAGTCAGCCATCAAGTTCATGACTGAAACAGCAGGACTCAGTTTTTATGGCTCTGTTGCTCTCCTTGTGGAGCTCCTGTCCCCTCTGTGTCCTATCCCCCTTCTTCCATGAGATTCCCTGCACTGTGCCCAAAGTTTGGCTGTGAGTCTCAGCATCTGCTTCCATCCGGTGCTGAGTGGAGTCTTTCAGAGGACATCTATGGTAGGCTCCTGTCTGTTCCCTCTCTTCTGCTACTTCCTTCCAGTGTCTATCCTGTTTGACACTCTGAATGAGATTTAAGCATCCTCCCTAGGGTCCTCCTTGTTGTTTAGCTTCTTTAGGTCTGTGGGTTCGAGTATGGTTATCCCATATTATATGGCTAATATCCACTTATGAGTGAGTATATACCGTGTGTGTCCTTCTGTTTCTGGGATATCTCACTCAGGATGACCTTTTCTAGTTCCTACCAATTGCCTGCGAATTTGATTATTTCCTTGTTTTTAATAGCTGAGTAGTATTCCATTGGGTAAATGCACCACAATTT
This sequence comes from Pachyuromys duprasi, assembly GCA_028658305.1. Lineage (NCBI taxonomy): Eukaryota > Metazoa > Chordata > Mammalia > Rodentia > Muridae > Pachyuromys > Pachyuromys duprasi. The sequence continues at coordinate 15,242,343 of CM053759.1, read as the reverse complement.
CTGTATCCATTCCTCAACTGAGGGACGTTTGGGTTGTTTTCAGGTTCTGGCTATTACAAATAAAGCTGCTGAACATGACTGAGCAAATGTCCTTGTTGTGTACTTGAGCATCTTTTGGATATATGCCCAGGAGTGGTATAGCTGGGTCTTGAGGTTGACTATTCCCAGTTTTCTGAGAAAGCGCCAGATTGATTTTCAAAATGATTGTACAGGTTTGCACTCTCACCAGCAGTGAAGGGGCATTCCCCTTTTCCCATCTGCTTGCCAGTGCGTGCTGTTCCTTGAGTTTTTTATCTTAGCCATTCTGATGTACATGAGGTGAAATCTCAAGAGTCAGTCGTTTTGATTTGCATCTCTCTGATGACCAAGGATGTTGAGCATTTCTTTAAGTGTTTTGTCCTTAAACATTTACTCCATTAAAAAAAAAATCATTTCTTTGGGGGGGGGAGGGGGCTCTCAGACCACTTTCAGAGCCTGTTGCCCTCTTCCACTTAGGGGGTTCCAGGGATCAAACTCGGGTCATCAGGCTCTGCAGCAGGTGCCTTAACTTGCTCATGGGTTAAATCTCATAGGCTCCGAATTCCTAGGAAATGAATTCTCCCACTCACACAAGATGTAGTTAAACTCCTGATTCAGCCAAAGCTGCTAGCTTTTGAGCTTCGCTCCTCTTTGCATTTCCTGTGGCGAGGGGCCAGAGCACTCATGTGAGTTAGTTTGTTCTTTCTCTTTTATTTTTTCTTTTTGGTTCTCCTCCCTAACCCTGACACAGTAAGCTGCGCCTCTCCACGGAGCCTGTTTGAGAATTAAGCTTCTGAGCTTCTTCATGCTTTCTCAAAGCCAGTAAACACAAAACCGAAATGGCTTCCCAGGAACTGCTTCTTAACCCCAAAGCTTTTCTCCGCACTTTGTGAGACCTGGGCGATACCAACGACATAGCCTAGCCAGTGCTGGGTAGCAGCGAACCCCAGGCAGCCCGAAGGCCGGGTTCAGTAGTTTGCACATAAAGCAGCGATCTGGGCAAGGAACAGAGAGACTGTCGAGGCTGCAGTATTTTTTTTTTTGAAATCAACACAGAGCTGACAAGCGATAAACTATTTTAATGGTGAAAGAATCAGGAGCCTAGAAAAGCAAGAACTGAACACTAGAATCTGAGTCTCCAGGGAACTTCCCACCCAAATGAGTGTATGGGGACAATTTCATTCAGAACCCTGAGACTTCCGACACATCCAGTCTGTAATCCCGGAGGCAGCTGGGAGGCAGAGGCCTCAGGAATTCGAGGCCGGCCAACCTGAGCTATGTCCAAAAGAAAGCGGGATGGTGGGGAGGGGGTGGAGGAAGCTGGGAGAAGGAGGCGGGGAGAGGGAGCAATTGGTGGAGGAGGAAGCTTCCCGGGAAGGCAGCCGCCCGCACCTTCACCACGGTAACCCCATGGATTCACTCCGCCACAAGTCATGTGGTTTAATCGATACCAAGAGATCCTTGTCGTGTCCTTCCATCCACCTCATTCTTCCTTCTCCCGTGTCCCAGGGACCCCATCCATCCCCGTCTCGTCAGTATGTGGTCACGCAGAAAATTTGTGGTTCCGATTTTTCTTCCTCTTTGCGTCAGGTTTTATTTGAATAACAACTGCTGTCTGGAGCTGGACTTCGTGCACACCTGCTATCCCAGCACTCGGGAGGTGGAAACACGAAGAGCAGGCGTTCAGGGCCAGCCTTGGCTACACACTGAACTCAAAGGTTCAAGATGAGGGTGGGCTACATGCGACCCTGCCTCAAAACAGAGTTTTTCTATAGCACTCGATTTTGGAAGGTAGACATAGCCACTAGATACCATTAGAGTATATCACAGGTAAATATTCGTAAGCGTTGGAGTGTTCCAGTAACTTCCCCGTGGTCGTGAATCTAATAAGTGATAAAAGACAAGATTTGACCGACATGAAGAGTGAATTCTTGTGATTCGCCTCTGGAAAGTGGAAGTAGAAAACCAGGAGCTCACTACCTAATGAGCTTGACACCCACCTGGGCTATCTGAGACTATCTCAAGAAACCAGTACACAAAAAGGACTTAAACATAAGTCCATGTGACTTGCAAGCTGCAGGGCCCCTGGTTGGACACTAAAGTGTTATTTTTTGTGTGTGTTGTTTCAGGTACAATGAAAGCGGCTTTGTTAAAACAGTCGAAGCAAATTTTATCTTGTGGGAAATCCATGGCAGGAATGATTACAGCTTTAACAACACTATGAAACAGGTATGACGTCTGGGAATTTAGACAGAACTTAGCATACAATTGAACGCTCCTTTTTTTTTTTCTTTTCAATGTGTATGCAAGTCATCTAAGGGATGTGAGAGCAAGCCATAGTAGAAAAGAAAGCCAACTCTATTTTAAGGCCAATGATGGGCTGGAGAGATGGCTCAGTGGTTAAGAGCACTGCCAACTGTTCCAAATGACCAGGGTTCAAGTCCCAGCACCCACAGGGCTGCTTGCAACTGTCTGTCACTCCAGTCCAGGTCTTCCGACTCCTTCATACTAATGCACATAAAATAAAATAAATTATTAAAGCCAATGACTATTGAGATGTATCTCTAAAAAAAAAAGCTAAAAACAGATATATGAAAGGTCAGAAAACAATCATCTATGAGTATTTTATTTTCTATCTGAACTGTGTTTGATTTTTAATTATTTATGGACCTGACTTTGGCTTTAAGACATTGGTGCTGAGTCAATGGGCACCCATTAGGTTCATCTTTCTCCCTTTGACTCTACCGACCACACTTAAGTATCTCTGCACGCATTCCCTCCCCTCCTCCAAGACCAGCTGGCTTCAGCCTCCTGGATCACCCCCCTGTTCTGCCTTTTGCACTCACTCTTTCTACCCATTGTGGGCTCTTATGTCTTGAAGCCCTCCCAAGAATATAGAGCCTTTCTTAGACTCTTAAACAACCTTTTTTTTATTTTTATTTTTATTTTTTTTTTGGCCTTTGTATCTAGTTATCTACAATGAGACATAGATGAGACTGCTATGAACATTTATTGTCCTTTAGCTAAAGGGATGGTAAAAGGTTTCATTCAGGACTCATTCAGGTTTCTTGAGTCTGGCAACAGGTCAATATTGTGTCTAGGCCTGACAATAGCAACTCTAGGACTCAGGCTTAAGGCCTGGTCTCCTGCATATGAAGAGAACTGAGAAGGCTTCTGAAGTCTCCCAAGAGAGAAGTTGGCAACATGTCCGTGGGACCCCAGTGTGAGGCCAAAACAGACCTGCAATGTTACGTAACCTGGGATGGGCCAGGGTGGTGGAGGTTGCTGAATCAAGGAGCCATTTGTCCTCCACCAGGCTAAGGAGCTGGAAGGCTGGAAGTGTCTATTGCCCTTGTGGTGGTTGAGCCTCCATGGCTAGGCACAGAGGACAAACCTGCATGGGAGCATTTTGACTTCCCGAGGCCAGTCTGCCAGGAGGCAGCCATGGCTTGTTGAGGCAGCTGCAGGACCAGCGTCCCCTTTGGCTGCATTTGAAACAGTCACCTGCTGGAACTGACTTTTGGCTATACCCTATTGGGATGGGGCATTGCAGACCTCTTGTTTTCTGTGCAGGAATGCCAACAGCCTCAGAGCAGCAGCCAAGTTCTGTAGCGTAGTTTTTCTTGTAGATGAGTATGTCGGGAAGGCTCCTCTCCTATTATTTTTACCAACTCAGTATGGTGACTCAAACACCATCCTCAGCTGTTTATTAAAGGTGGTAATGAGACCATGTTTGCATCTGTATGACTATAAATATATTTTTGGACATGTTAGAGAACCTGATGAGATGACTATTAACTTGCATTCATTAATCATTAAATATTAGGACTTTAGGTTTTGTCCCTGTTAAGTTGGAACCTTTAAAGTCATAAATATAGTCCATTAAAGTGAGAGCATAACAGTTTTTGATATGATTTAGTATCTAGAAAGTTCATAGCTTATAAAAGTTTAAGGCTATACTATAGATTAATAATAATACCATTTTTAGAAAACAAGACCAAGCATATTTTAACCTTTTGATAGTAAAAATATAGCACAATGATCAAGTTTTAACATAAATGCCTCTAAAATTAATAGATCTAAATTTAGAGTATTGTTAAAAACTTGTATGTAGTAACCCCTGAGTTATGAGTTTTAAAACCAACAATATCGTAGAACAGTATAAAGCAATTTTAAAATGACATTACATGAATCTATTAGATCAAACCCATTAGCCAGAAATCTTAGTGGTGAATCTGGATCATAGGCAGCTCATGGCAGGAGAAACAGCATTTATTAATTTAGGAATTGATAAAGATATTATATATATTATAAAATGTAACTTTGAATTTTTATAAAAATCTATACCAATTTAAAATGAGGCTTGTTGCTGTCCTAGTCTAAAAGGAGATAAATAATTATGATTAAAATTGTTCATACCACATGGTTACCTTAAGGTTCACAGTTTAAGATTTTTTTTTCTTGAGAGTACAAAAAGAAACCAGAGAGTATATTTAGTGAGCTAGCAGGCCGAGAGAAACAGGCAAGACCTTGAGAAAAGAGAAACAGGGAATTGTTTTTTGCTTCATGGGGATTGCTCTTAATGTCACTGATTACTAAACTTTTGAATAGGACAAATACTGGTGTAGAAGCCAGAAGTTTCCCTAAGAGGAGAGACTGTGAGGAAGCCATTCCTGTGAATGAGAAAGGGGAAATGCGAACGGACCATGCAGCTAGTGGTTTGTCAACCAAAGAGCACGGTGGTTCACGAGCTTAGTAAGGGCTTTGCTGAGAACCTCGGAAAGGGGCAGATAGACAGCTTTAGAATGGAGGTAGGAAGGGGCACAGTAGCCTTTTTGGGCCTATAAGAGATTGTAGTTTTCCAGCTCTGAAAACAGTGGGACAGAAACAAAGTAGTAAAAGCAGCTGGCAGTGAGGGAAACCACAGCATTTGTTTGTTTGTTTGTTTGTTCTATAACCAAGATGGCAGCCAATCATGTGACTGTCCTTAATTGCCCTAAGTTAAGGTAACCCTGAAACCAAGTGTTTGCCCTTAGTGAAGATGGCAGTGAAGCCATAGTTCCAGCCTCCTTATCCCAAAACCAACATGGTGGCTAGCCATGTGTCTAGTGAGACCAGGTGCTTGCTCGTGGGAAGGCTGTCCCAGCCTGGTTCAAAACTCGCTGAGTGTGTATGGCATGGTTGATCAGAAGTGTGTGCAACTGAAAACCGTCCTCTGCAAGCCAGCCTCTCTCGGCAGGCATTCCTTGGGACTTTTAAAATCTTGCCATTGAGGCCTGAGGCAGCAGTGCAATTTAAAGCCACCTGTGTATGCACAAGGTCCCCAGTAATTGCTTACCTGGAAGCAGGCTGAGTCTGTGCCTGTGTCTAAGGTGGTGCGTGTGCATTTTAGTTTCCCCAAGCCGATTGAGTGTAGGCTGCATACCCATACCCAGGGCTCCAAGCACCTGACAGGACACCAAGTCTGAGCAGCCAGGAGCAGCAGGACAAGTGTGCATGGTAAGGGCAAAGCAGTTGAGAGAAATCTGCTGCAGGCATCATGGTCCGATTAAGATTAAAGGGGTCCTGGTGTGCCCGGACCAGGTGCTACCAGAAGAGCCCTTCCTGCCAATGCACCAGTGTTAGGACCAAATAAAATGATGATGCGCACAGCAGATTTTATATGAAAGAGGTTTATTAGATGGAGATGAAGAGAGAGAGAGAGAGAAGGAGAGCTCGGGAGAGAGGGGGCACTCCAACAGAGAAAGGGGAGAGGGCAAGAGAGGAGAGGGCAAGAGCAGGGAGAAAGGGAGAGAGAGAGAGAGAGAGACAAAGTGGCGGGTTGGTCCTTTTAAGAAGCAACGTAACCATGCCTGCCTGGTGTGGCTACCTGGCAGGAGACACATGGTGACATCATAAGTTGCCAGGCAATCCAGAAGCAGACTGCCTAAATACTAACAATAGTAAGGAAAGGGAAGGGAAGGGGTAGGAAAAGCAGACTTCATCTAAAATCTAAGAACTGTGCATCAAAAGACACTAGAATCGGCGCCTAGTCCAATTGCCAACATTGAGGCTTTATACAGCAAAAGACAGAGGAGGAGGAAGGACTGCAGGAGGCAGAGGGGTCAAGGACACCACAAGGAAACCCACAGAATCAACTCACTCTGCACTCATAGGAGCTCACAGAGACAGAACTGGTAACCGGGGAGCCTGCCCAGGACTGACCTAGGCCCTCTGCATACATGTTACAGTTGTGTACCTGGTCTTCCTGTGGGACTCCTAACAGTGAAAGCAGAGGATACCTCTGACCCTTTTGATGTTTTTTTGTGACCTTTCCCCTCTGCTGGGTTGCCTCTTCCAGCCTTAATACAAGGGAGGTGCCTAGCCTTACTGCAACTTGATATGCCATGTTTAATTGATACCCATGGGAGGCCTACCCTTTTCTGAATAGAAATGGAGGAGGAGTGGGTCAGGAGGGCAGAGGGGAGGTGGAGGGAGAGACGGGGAGGAGAGGAGGGAAGGGAAATTGCAGTCGGGATATTAAAAAAAATTTTTTAAAGACACAAGAATAAAAAGACAGCATATACAATGGATCAAAGTATTTGCAGATCACATATTTGATAGGACAATGTCCAGACTGTCCAGAAAACTCCCATAACTTAACAACAAAACAACCCAAATTAAAGGAGGTGGGGGGCTTGAAGAGACATTTCTCCAAAGAAAATGTACAAATGTCTGGTTAACATTTGAGAGCGTGGAGGAATCCTAAATTGAATCTACAGTGAGACACCATTTCACATAAACTAGCATGGCAGGAATAAAGACAAACAGTAGCAAGTGTTAGTGAAGGAGGAGAAATGAGGGCAGGCAATTGTGGGGTGTGATGGGCACCTCCACCCTGGGAAACAGTAGCACAATTGCCAGTTCTCATCATCCATGCCTGTGTGCTCCAAAGGGTGGAAAGAAAGTATTTGCAGGCAGTGCATCTGCCATGTCCACAGCGATACCTACAGCAGCCGAGGCTGTAAGGAAAGGGAGAGAGGAGTCCCGTTTAAAAGCCTCCAAGACTGTCACAGGGATGCGCTTTCTGTTGAGAACACTGGGGAGAACTGTGAGGAATGATGCCTAGAAAAGCCAGGACAGTAACTATCTGGGTGAAAGGGAGACTCTCAGAGAAGCTTGGAGGCCCCCAAAAACACTCCAGGTGGTTTTTAAAATCAGGAGTAGAAGGGTTTATGTTGTTACTGTGTTTGTTTTGGCATCTGTTTTTTGTTTTGTTTTGTTTTCCGTAATTAAGAAGGGTTTAGAATAAAAGGAATGGATTTGTGCCACGGAAAATAGTCTGGTAATTCTTCATGCACTTCTCATGCAATCCAGCAATTCTTGTTCACAAGACAGCTCAACACAAGACAGGTGAAGGAACTACCATCAAGCCCGACAACCTGAGTTCATGCCCCTGGGACCCACATGGTAGAAGGAAGAAACCCACAACTTGGCTGTCCTCTGGCATCTACATGCACTTACACACACACACACACACATACACACACACACACTAGCTGTAGAAAGGAAATTCTCACATATGCTGGATGGCGCATGAAGATGTTGTGCTAAATAAAAGCAAGCTGTTTTGCAGGCAGAAAAATACTGAACTATTTTACTTGTAAACTTTTAGTTAGTAAAAAAAAAAAAAAAAAAAATCTCAGTAGAAAGTAGAATATTGGTTGCCAGGGGCCACAGGGGGAAGGGGAGAGGATTTGTTCAGTGATGGCAGTGAGTTGTGCTTACACAGTGGGAATGAAATTGCTGCCACTGGATTGAACATTTTCAGTGTTTAAAACTGTATTGTATTGAAGTAGTGAAAAAAAAACTGCACTGTATTTAAATGAAAGCTTTTTTTTTTAAGATAATTTTTTCGGTGCCGTCAAGATATATTAGATACTCCAAAATAAGCTAAATGCAAAACCTCCTCCATAACCGTGCATTGCCATCTTTCGGCAGAGTGGTTGTATAAATGTAGCCCAGACGTGGAAGTCAATGATAGAGGAAAACCCGGGCAAGCCCCTGGAAGACATCTGGGGGCCTCAGGTAAGAAAAGGACTACATTTCGTGGCCAAGATTAGCAAAAGCTTGATGGAAACACTTCAGATTTAAATTGCTTATTTGCTTAGGGTAAAGGCTTTTCAATTATTTCAAAAAATTCTTGTCTTTAGTTTATCTGATTTCTCTGTCTGTGTGTGTGTGTGTGTGTGTATGTGTGTCTACGCACACACGTATGTGCACTCTTTGGTGCAAATTAATATTCACCACTGAAAATCTGCATCCTCTTGTTACCAAATGGCCACTGTTCATGAAAGCATGGAGACTGTGCCTTTTAAAAGACTTAGTTGTCTTATGGGGCTGGAGTGATGACTCAACAGTTAGGGGCATGTACTGCTCTTGCAGAGGACCTGAGTTCTGTTGCCAGAACCCATGTCAGATAGCTCTTAACTTCCTGTAACTCCAGCTTTAGGGAAGCCAGCGCCCTCTTCTGGCCTCGGATCATACCCACACACACACCCCCAGCTCAAGCTAAGTAATAGATAAGCAAAATAAACAAATTTTAAAAATGCAAGTTCCGAGGGAGAAGAGAACATTGTTCCTTTTGCTACTTCCCTGGAATCTAGTTCATTGTAAATAAGTAATATGTATTTCTAGAACTAATTTAAAAAAAAACTGTAGCTCAAAACCGCTAATAAATACTTGCTACTTAAAATTCACAAGGAATTATAGTAATAATGGATTCAGTTCAAACCAAACTTGCCCTCCTGGTTATTTTTGTTGTTTTTAAAAGGCCCCCAAGAGTCTGGGGTTGGGCGAAGATGTAAAGAACACTGTCCATAGAACAAATCTTACAGAGGCATCTCAGTCCTCTGAGATGCTATTTCACAACAGCATGCATGTGGGAGCCGTGAGTGGCTGGGTGGTTAACAATCATGGAACTTGCCTGAACCAGTGGTACCCACGCTTCAGAAGGCCTTGGGAATGAACCTCGGGGGGCGGGGGGAGGCTATGGAGACAGATAATTTGGTCTCATCTGAGTGTCTGATTCAGTAGATCTGAAGTAGGGTTCAAGATTTTGGCCCACTCCACTTCTTCCTTTCCTTCCTCTCTACACCCCTCCCCTCCCCCGCTCCCAGTACTGGAGATTGAACCCAGGACCTATGCAAGAGTCTGAGTTACAATCCAGCCCCTGAGCAGGCATTTCTAAAAGCCCCCAGATGACGCTGACATTGCTGATCTTGGGACTACACCTGGGAAACCACAGAAACAGTTGACAACCAGCCGGGCATCAGCAGGGCCCTCCATCCCTGTTCTGCTATGTGAGAAGCAACATTTCCCACCGTGGACAGCATGAACCCAGCTGCAGACTGGGCAGTGTGAAAAGCCGGTGCTTCTGATTCTAACTAAGCCCTGGAAAGTAAGGCTGTTCTCAACGAAGCACATCACAGTGTATTAACTCAACCCCATACCAGTGACCCGCAGTGAAACAGACAGCCTCTAATGATCAGGGCTGCACTGATTGCTGTCCAACCTTCCTGCTCCTACCTGCCTCTGAGAAGCAGCTCTAGGGACTCTTAAGTTCTCAGAGGAAAAAATGTCTGAAAGGCTCACAAGCAAAAGTGGCATTTTTGTAGGTTCTTTGACTTCATGACAGCATGGGCAATGCCCAGCTGGCTACTTTTCTGTGATATGGTACAGGGTTGGCATCCCTGGACATGACCAAGTGTCCTGGACAGAGCAGCCCTCGGCTAGAAATGGAGTCAATTTGTGAGTCCAGGGGAAATTTGTTTTCTTGAAGACTAGGTAGCTTAACCAAGTGATGGCTTACAAATGAAAAAAAAAGGGGGGGGGGGGGAGGAGATAATAGATGAATGAGGAGTCCAACAACATGACAGGAAACTTCAAATGTGGCACAGAAAGAAGAGCAGCCACTGGCAAGAATTATCCTTCATATTAAGAAACAACAAAGGAGGAAATGAGGAAAAATAAGAAAGATTCCCGTGTCTCTATATAACAATGCACACTTTGATACAGATAAACAGGTCCTGAAGACCAGGGCCCTTCTGGATGGTGGAAAGATATCCAGTTCCCTTGCAGAGTGTAAATGTCTCATATTCTTATAATCAAGTTCATGGCTGTGTGTATTGACTCAGTAGACAAGAATTCTCATAGTCCAGAATAGATTTTGTATTTTCTTTTTGGGGGAGGGGTGTCTCTCTACATAGCCCTGGCTATCCTAGAACCCACTAGATAGACCAGGCTGACCTCAAACTCAAAGATACATCTGCCTCTGCCTCCCAAGTGCCGGGAGTAAGGCATGTGACACCACACCCACCATGTTTTGCATTTTAAGTTAGTTTACATCAAAAACCATAAACCTTTTATTTGTCCTTCACCCATATACGCCCCACATATTAGTGTATAAATGTGCCAGACATGCAGTTGCAGAAAGGTAAACAACAGTGAGAAATGGTGAGACATGGATTCTTACTATTTTCATATTTTGTCATGATGTTATAGTAATACCTCATTAGATTAAACACATACGTTTCACATGAAATTATAGCATAACTCACCTCCAACACCTAGTTTATTTGAGATAGATTATACCCATGATAGCACTGGATTAAAAGGCCTCAAAATGTAGGCACAATAAACAAATCAAGCAATAAATACAATCAGGTAAATCCGGTGCTATAAATCCAATGGCTATAGACAGAATTTAGCTGTGGTAAGCATCCATAATACGGAAATAAGAATCTGATCCAGGACAGATGGACTTGCAAACTTCTAGACCCAAATAAACTTACCAGGTGGTATATTTGTGGGGGACAGTCATTCTAAATGGATGAAATCCTACCCATTCCTAGAGGAACCCAGCAGTCTCTCTCCAAGGGCAGTCTTACCCACGTGGGGTTAGACCCACTTTGCACATGGGCCGGGCTGGATCTCTGCCCTGCTGTTCTATCTATATCCACGGGTACTATTCTCAGCCTTAATCCCTTCCAAGAAGCTAACCCTCCTCTATGTCCAGGGAGGCTCCTGCTCCCATACTTCTACTTGACATCCCGTCTTTCACTAAGCTAAGGATGTCTTGCTCTACGTGAGGCATCCCCGAAGAAGTCCACCCCCGCCCCCAGCCTGGGTCACAAGTAGGAGATGTGCCAGGAACTCTCTGGTACTGCAGTGACAGAATAGGAAGGGATAGCCATTGCCTCTCTTAATGATTTTCGAAGATAGATATATGAGAATCTGGAGCTGAGGAGAATGGCCAGTGGGTAGGAACACGGCCATTGTGTTCCTACAATGGCTGCTCTTGCAGAGGACCTGGTTTTGGCTCCCAGCATCCATCAGCAAGGCAGCACACAAGCACCTGTTAACGCCAGTTCCTAAGGTTCTGAGGCCCTCTTCTGGCGTGCACAAGGTAGTGGGTGGGGGTGATACATTTATATGCAGGCAAAAAATACTCATAAAATTAAACAAATCTTCTCACACATATAAATCAGATTTTGTTAAAGTCAGGAAATAACCTTTTTTTTTTTTTTTGTCTTTGCTTCTTGCTTAGAACTATAGGACTTGTTTTTCTTATGCTGTTGGGAATCCAGGAGACTTAAATCAACCATATGAGATTTTAAACTATTCTAACAGAAACCATTTACAGTGGCCAATGGACCATTCTGGAATGTATGTGTTTCGAGTAAAGATCCTGGATCCAAACTTTAGGTAAGAATAAATGTTTTACGACATTATTCCCTTAGAAGTAATATTATTTTTTTGCTTTTTGTTGGTTTAATTTGATGTCAACTAAGTATCATTTTTGTTATTCTTGTTATTTATATGATTGCTTTTCAGTTTGTAGTAATCATAGCAAACACTATTGAAGCAGGAGATCTTATGTCAACTGTCAATTGGATCACTCAGTTTGAAATTCCATTCTTTGTATTATGTCCCCTTGATACACATATCGATCACTTTTCCCGTTGACATGACCAAACACCTGACAAGAAGGACATAAAAAGGAAGGACATATTTTGGCTCAAAGTTTGAGAGTAAAAATCTTTCCTGGTAGAAACAGCATAGTAGCAGGAGAGTGAGGCAGGTAGCCAAGAGCTAAATCCAGAAACACAACAATGGCTGTTGGCCTCAAGCCTCTTTTCCCTCGGACCCCCAGCCCATGCAGCTGTGCCAGCAATGCTTGATGTGGGTATTCCTCAGTCAGGCATTTCTGAGAACACTCTTCTAGATAGTCCCAGAGGTGTGTTTCCTTGGTGATTCCAAGTCCAGGTGACAACGAAGATGAACCATCATTCCCAGCATGTGCACGGCCCTGGGTTTCATCCTAGCACCACAAGAAAACAGAGCAAGTAGAAGACCACGAGCCCACATGCTCATGGCCCTGGGAGATGGAATCATACAAAATAACAAAATCTATATTAATAAGGAAATTAGACTTGGGTCATCATTCTAGGGACCACCTGCTACTTCAAGGGTGAAATGATCTGAGAGGAAAAGAATATGGGTGAAAACAGCAAGGGGTCCAGGATTTGTGAAATGGTTGGTAAATGATCGCGTACAGAAAGTATTGCCTGCATCCTGGAAGGTCAAGGGAAACCTGCTGTGAGATGGACTGAGTAGCGCACTGGCCTGTGTTATGGGTGCTGAGAGCTAATATCTGGGCACTCAGCACATAGGAGTCTAGGCTATGAAAATGACCATGTAAATTTTTAACATATTTTCATTCGTTTTTAATAATTTCACACATGTATACAATGGATTTTGATCATTTTCATCCCTCATTCTTCCCTGATCCCTTCCAGACCCAAGCCCCCAACCCCTGCTCTAAGGTCATGTCTCTTTTTGTTGTTCTTGAATAGCCCACTGATTCCAGCTTGTGCTACCTATATATTCCTGGGTGTGGGTCTATCCACTCAACTGTAGTTAACCTACCCGGAGCCATACCATTAGAACATATGAACACAGATGCACACAGAGACACAGAGACACATTGTGTGTGTGTGTGTGTGTGCATCTACATGAGTTTAATTGGAGCTGCCCTCCTCAGGGTACAAGGGTCCTTCCAGAAGTCCTATGTTGTCAAATAAAAAGCCCAGTGCTGTGTGCGAACCACCTCTCCTTGAGTTGTTGATCAGGGATGTCCCAGAGATACTAAGTGAATACACCCTATTGTCATTGATTGTTGTTGCCTAGTAGAACTGGACAGTTAGACCCTAAAGCTTAGGACACCACACACTTTGGCCACAGGACACAGAGAAATCAGGTTGGTACTGGCCAGGAAGCTTTCTCCCTGTTGGGTGACTTTCATATTGCTTTAATATTACTGCTATACAGGCAGCATGTGGGAAAGTCGTCAACAGTCTAAGCCAGCTGTGAATTCTCTGAGGTACAAAAACTAGCGTGGCAAGATGTGCCCACGGGTGGTAAAGTGGTGGCATGAATGTTATGGGGGTTAGCTACATCAATTTTTGGTCTTCTGTTCCTACATGTGCCCAACCCTAGAAAGTTTGGAAATAGAAGGTAGAAAAACAAGCTTTGTGGTATAAAAGAAAGTGACAGACAGACTAGAAAACAGAAAGATTAGATCAGCCAACCTATGGCAAAGAATGGTAGAATCCTAGGAGATGATGATGAGGATATGTATCTGAATTAGTCCTAATTCCAGATGAAAAAGAAAATGAAACATTTTCTTAAAGACTTGTAACTACAAATCTATGTTCCTTAGACTTGAGCCTGGATTCCAGGTTAGCTGAGTGTTTACTGTACTGTAGCTAAAAATTTAATTTGAAACAGTCCCCAGTCTATTTATGCCTCCCACTTGCTCAGCAGAAACAAACAAAAATCCCCTCTGGAAGAATGTCCTTTAAATGTAAACACCAGAGAAAACTAGAAGGAAACATTCTAACAAATAAACCAGGCAGGAAAAGAAACCACAGACAAAAACAGACAAGGACAAATAGAAACAAACACCTCCAAAAACAACCCTGGAAGCCTCCCAATTGTTGGGCCTGACGGATACAAGACACAAAATATATATGCTTGTATCTTGTCAGTGTTCTATTGCTATGACAAGACACCATGACCACAGCAGCTCTTAGAAAGGAAAGCCTTTACTTGGGGCTGGCTTACAGTTTCAGAGGTTTAGTCCATTATCGATCATTATGTGGGAACATGGCAGCGCACCTGCACACATGTGTTGCAGGGGAGCTGAGAACTCTACATCCAGGTTTGCCGGCAGCAAGCAGGAAGAAAGAGTGAGCCTCTGGGCTTGGCGTGGCCTTCTGAGACCTCAAAGCCCTCCCCCAGGGACACACCTCCTAATCCTTTCAAATAGTGCTACTCCCTGGGGACCAAGCGGTCCAGTCGATGAGCCCATGGGGGCCCTTCTTAGTCAACTACCACAGCTTGAATTTTAACTGTTTTTAGAGAAAAAGCTTTAAAGGTGTGATGAAAGAATAAAGAAGAAATCAGCCTAGCTGTCTACCAATAGATGGATAAAGAAAATGTATACATATATACAATAGAGTTTTATTCAGCCATAAGAGCAAAATTAATATCATTTTCAGAAAAACAAGTGGAACTAATGATCATCATGCTATCTGAACTAGGTAAAATCTAGATCTAAAGAGAGAGACATAAAAGTAGAAGTGGGGGTATTTGGGGAGAAGAAGAGTACCAACCGGGAACAGGGAGGAGGGAGAGAGAGAGCAATGTGACAATGACTATGGCAGAAGCTCAGGATATTCACGATGAAAACTGTCACACTAAAAAGTATGATATTTTACAATAAGTACAAGCTAATAGTTAAAATTAAAACTATAAAGAGACTAAATGAAGCTGAAGAGAAGATGAGTGGATTGAAATAGCAACAACAACAAAAATCCATTACAGTCCATATAATTTCCTTGTCCCAAACAGCTCAGCTTCCGAGGAACAACAAAACTAACTTCTCTTATGATAATGTAATTATACTTAAATAATAAAAAAAATATGATTCCCCTCTGGAGTGGAACTAATCAGTCTTACTGCATCTAGTGCCAAGTTCAAATTCTCAAAAGAATTTTTGCCCCTCATTTAGTTTTGTCATGATCTTGACTTCATATTCTGCACCACCTACCACCTGCATACCTAATGTGTGTAATATATGAATAGGAGAAATGGAAAAAGGGAAAAGTAAAAGTTAGTCCAAATATAAGTGATACAGAAATATAGACACATACGGTAGTTGTTTGAGACAGTGTCTCTCTACATAGTGCTGGCTGTCCTGGAACTTGCTAGCACAGAGATCTTCCTCTCTCTCTATCCCGAGTGCTGTGATTAAGCCACCATGTGCGGCTCCCCATCCCTATGAGCTGTATGTCTTTAGCCAGCACCAAATTTTGTATCCTGGTAAAAGATGTTTTTATTCCTGTGGAATCTAAGCTCTTAATACGTCCTACACACTTGAGCCCTGGGTTAGAAATGAAAAACTGGGTGACTCCCAATTCTGTCATTCTGGCAGGGGGATTAAAAAACTGCTTATCTTGGAACTGGCTTGTAGTGTCTCGTCACTGTAAGAACTCTGCAATTCCCCTGTATTCCCCTGCAATAACCTTTCATTCTGGTTTTATAGCTCTCGTTACCATATAACTTATCATCCAAACCAGAGGCTTGAAGAGTAAAATGAAGCTTTATTAGTATTTATACAAGAACAACAGGTGGATACCAAATAAGTCCTGGTCACCAGCAACAAAGGATTAGCATTAATCTTTTAATACAAAAGATGCCTTGAAAAAATATCTACTACTCTGGGAGACCAATGAATTCCATGCATATCAGCTCTTCGCCTTCTAGTTCAATGTTCAGAAGCAATCTTGTTGGGACAACGTAATAAATACGCATGGATTCAGGGTGCCTCTGTCTAAGTACTTCAGGCTAAAGCTAAATGAAAACTGCAAATTCAAACCCAAGCATGTCACAGGAAGAAGGAACCTCTGTCCTCTATGGGATAAAACCAGCCACCACCAGGTAGCTGTCCAGTGCCTCTGGATGAATGCACCTGCAGGATGATTCAGATGGGCTGCTGCTGCTGCTGCTGCTGCTGCTGCTGCTGCTGCTGCTGCTGCTACTGCTGCAAAACTCAATGCTTGGTAGTGGCAGTATCCAAATCGGCCTAGACAAAGGAAAATGCAGGCTCTGGAAGCCACCCCAGGCAACATGGCCGTGCTATTCATGACCCTACCCATAAGCACTTGGGTAGCTGGGGGAAAGTGCTATGGGGCAGTCACATGACAAAGGAAGAGCCCCTTCTCTGGTGATAAACTAGTCACGTGACACCCAAACATTTGAATAATCCAGAATCTTTTTGAGGGCTCCTACACAGGCTCCCTTTAAATTTCCTCATCAGTTTTTATTTCTTGGAAATCCGCCCTATGTATCTGACATTCAGTTCCTGTCCACAATTGTGGCCTTGGCCAACATCCTCCAGGAACAATGAGGAAACATCTACATGAAACATGGTACAATGGGAGGTCTGTTCTTGTTTTCCCCTGAATGCACAGTGATCTGCAAATCTCTTTCCTGTTTTTTCTTTACACTCAGTGGAGCCATGAAGACCTCCCATCATCTGAGCAAATGGGAGCTATAAACTGTTCAATGCGTGTGAGGCCATTTTCATACACATCACTTGCACTTCAGGACAGAAAGATCACATCTGACTTAGATGGTAGACATAACGCATGTGTAATAATAAGCAGCCAAGGTTCCATGGTCACTCAGTGCTATGGGATCAGGTCAGGAAAGCCAGATATCAGCACTGTTTGAATCACCTGAAACATGCAGGAAAGCTCTCTTTGTCCTGAGTTCCAGGGCATATATTTCTATATATGATATAAAATACATCCACATTTGGGTGGGCTTTTCTAAATATACATAATATATAACATATATTTTATATATATTTTAGAAAAGGCCATCCAGTTGTGGTATAGGTTATCTCCAAAATCCAAAGTGGATAAAAACAAAGCAACAGCAGCAACGATAAAACAAGATAATCCTTTTATCTGGACATGCTCCGAGGGAACAAGGAAGGACTTGTCTTTCACCCTTAAAGGCATATCATGTGCCCCCACCCCGTGTGTGGAATTTCTCTCTCTCATCTTACCCAGGTATCACCACCTGAATTTACATCTTACATCACCACTATAAGGGGTCAACACGATGTCCCACAGGGTACTGTCCAAGAACAAGCTCTCTGGCAGGCGGTTCATAGAGGGGAGGTCGCCCTAGGGGACAAACCCTTCTGTTTTTCTCTGCCTATGAGGCTGGTGAAGCTGAGGAGGGAAAGGTTTTGTCAAATGAATGGCTGCTAACTGGCTGTGTGTCTATGATTATACAACCCAGGGAAGAGCTTCTACTGAGCTCATGAAAATCTGGCGCCCCAGATTCTCCAGTCTTCTGAGGAGTCCTCCGGATGACCTAGGGAGAGAGAGGCAGTTAATGGTTTGCAGCTCAGTCTTCCCAGGAAGCAGACGCTGAGATGCAGGCTGGTATGTAGGCGGTTTCCTCAGAGGTGGTCTGAGATCGCCACCTTTAGAGAAAGTAAAGGAAGTAAAACTGGGGAAGAGGAGGAAGCAGGAAGTAAAACTGCAGCTCCAGGGAGGCCTTCAGTTGATTCCACAGGGAGCCCTGGGCCAGGGGTGCCCGGCAGAGCTGTTCTGAGAAGGGGCAAGGTCTTTGTGCCTCTGAATCACTAGCCTGTGGGATAGACTTCCTCCAGAAAGGGGTGTGACTTTGGCGGAAGAAAAGTCCTGGCAGACATTGGTTCCCTTCTGAGGTGGAAACAAACCCAAAAGCAGAATCTCCACGGCTCTCATCCTATGAGGTCCCCACTCCAGGTATGCCTTGTTGATTTTATTCATGTAACTTCGTTTGTTTACTTATCTGCAAAAATTCTGGAGCTGAGCTGAGGCCTCACACATGCTAGGCAAGAAGTCTACCACTATGCTTCAACCCCAGCCCTTGTCTTATCAGCGGAAGAGGGCCCACAGTCAACTGTCCATATCCAGAGATTCATTCCAGCCCAGTCATGTGAACAGCATTTTCTCTGATGGTAACCATACTTTCTTACTCTAATTGTAAATCCATTTGGCTTCTTGCTGCATCCTAAAAAAAAAAAAAAAAAAAAAAAAGGAAGAGCCCGTTTCTATGGCAGTGTCCCCTTCCTGGAACCTCAGGACCCTACTTGGCTTCTGACGCGGAAGTGATCCTCAGTGCTCTTGTGAACAGTTAGTTCCTCCTGGGCCCTGCCTGAAGGTGGAAGAGAAATTCCTATCTAATAAACTGACCTCAGCAGTCCTCTGTAAACAGTCCTTACACTTTGTCACACACGATTGCTTTGTCGACCTGAGAAGATCTAGAGTCACCGAAGAGATGAGTCTCCGGTGACATCTGCAGGAGTTTTATTAGATTAGATTAATTGAGGAAGGGAAGGGGACGAGCCACCCTAAAAATGTGGGCAGTACAACTCTACCAGCTGTGGTCCCAACTAGACAAAAAAGGAGGAAGTGCTCTGAGCACCAGTGATCATCACACCCTGCTTCATCACATGGGTATGGGGTGACCAGTTGTCCTGCGTTTCCCCCCTCTCACGATGGACTATACCAAAGCAAACCCTTCCTTCCTCAAGTTGTTTCTATCAGGTCTTTGGGCATAGGAATGAGAAGAGTTAAGACAGATTCACTCCTGTGCAATATAATGAGGAATTTCTGATACCACAGACTTAACTCAACAAACATATTTTCCGTGTACTTGCCCTGTCAGTTTCTGAAAGACAAATGTCAAAGTGTCCAGTTGAAGTGAGGGCCTTGTCTACTTCCTATGTCAGTTTTGGTGCTGTCTGTTGGGGAGTTGTGTCTGTTTTGAGACAGGGTTTCACAGGTCAGTGAGGCTTGCCTAGAACTCGCCACCTCCTCCTGCCTCAGCCTTCCCAGTTCTGTGATTATCTGCATGTCCTACCAGGCCCAACTGTCTGTCTTCTGTCACTGAGCAGTGACCCTTTCAAGTTCCAATCACACAAAGCAAAATGCAGAACTAACCAAATTTCCAATCTGTTCATAAGTAGTCAACAACCCCTATCTTCATAGCTTCTGAGGTGTTGGGTAAAAGCCCCAATGTGCTGGTCCTACAGCAAAGTCTTACCAGAAGTAAGCGCCTTTCCTGTGTCTTCTCCCCTATGAAAGTAGGTAGAATTGTGCCATAAGTGTTCATTTAGCCACATCTTGTCTTGTTCAAAGCAAGATGCTAAGCTGTGGGACTCGGCAACTTTGGAAATGATAGCACCCATCTCTCAAGCTCCTAACTCTCTCAGCTTCTTGAGGGGAGCCAGCCTCCTTCAGATGGAGCCTAGTCCTCTTAACTCAGAAAAGTCAGAATTCAGATTCCCAGCATTGCCACTCAGACAACTGCAGACCTCTGCTGGTTGCCTAGCCCACTGTGAGCCTCAGCTCCCTCGTCTGGAAGGGTTCTCACGAGGACTAACACAGTGTGTATAAGCATTCTGCACAACACCAGGCATGTAGTAGCATATGCTCAGATAGCACCCATCTTCCGTGAACACGGGGCTCAGTCTGAAATGCTTAACTGTGGGGTACTTCTGAAGATACTGATGATTGTTCATTATTATTAAAGTCATTGTGACCGTTGCCTTGGAAACTGCTACCCAAAGTGTGCAATGCTGTGAGGACAGCCTGCTTACACTGACAAGCTCTGAGGAATCTCATGGTAGCCTAAAGATGCACCAATGGAAAAAGCCATCATAACTGTCCTGTTAAATACATCTCTTGTGTCCTCATCAAGAATATGACACCTTAATAAGGTTTTATATGATCTGACTGTTACCATAGAGATGGATTTTTTTAAAAATGCATTTAACTTAATCTTTAATATTACCTTTTCTAATTTGCAGTTTCTGTAACCTAACAGCTACTTTTGCGATTGAGACCTTTGGAGTGATTCCCAGGTAATGACCAGTACCTAATGGTGCTGCCATTTGTATTTGTTTGCTTGTTTTAGTTTCATTCTGTTTCCTGTTTTTACTTTTTTGAAACAAAAATCTCCTAACCCAGGCCAGCCTCGAACACAATGCCTTCCTCTCAGCACAATGCCTAATAGAGAGAAGATGGGTCTAAGAAAGAACCATCTGCTTGGCCATAGAGGAGAAAAAAAAAACACAGGAAGATAACTGTGGGCCCAGAGAAACTTTAAAACTACAAATCATTGCTCTAGTCAGACATGAAAATCCCAAACAAAAAAAAACACATGTCCGGACTAAGAAATAAACCCTCCTCATGGGAGGTACCTCTGTAGAATCTAGCTGAAGAGGCCTGAAGGACCCTCAGCAGAGAGTAACTTCCAACACACACACACACAATCTCTTATGCATTTACAATCACACACTCACACAAACTCATATACACATGTTCACCCATGCTCTCACAGATACAGACACACAAAGACACGTACACATTGACACATATGCCCTCACACAAATGTTCAGTTACCACGAGCCATTTAACCAGACTCTGGGCCTGGAGGGGTAGCTCCCCTTACTCTGTAGCCTGAGGTGGGAGGACTGTTTGAGCCCAGGAGTCCCAGGCCAGCCTGGAAGGTCTCTCTAAGGCCAGGCCTCTCAGTGTGTCCCCTTCCCTCTGAACTTCCAGCACGTGGTGGCACCATCTTCATGGTTGGTAGTTCTTGTTATTCCTTTGATTCCTGAAATGCCACATCTTACCGGCTGCCAAGACAAATCCACTGTAACTTTGCAATGTATCTTGGACCTAACCAGGTCTCCTCATTTCTTCACCCACATCATCACTTACAAATACCTTAAAGCAGGTTTGCACACCCCTCCCCGTTCATGCTTCACACTAACTCAGGGTCCATCCTGTTAGGCGCCTATGAAACTCCCTCTTGTCCTTTGCCTAAACTCCATACACTCTACTTACTGTAAGCTGTTTCTTATCTGATGCATGCCGCCCTGTTTTTTTCGGGGGAGTGGAGGCTTGTTTGGGGGAAGGTCTTTTTTCTTTTTTCCTTTGCCTTTATTCCCTCAGGGCTGGGAAGCAAACCAGGGGCCTCACTCCTGGTAGGCAAGGGCCCTACCACTGAACCACATTCCCATATCTGTACCTCTCTCTCCTCATTTCCAACCTTGCTGTCTGGCTCTGGAGTCCCAATCACACAGAACCAGGTTCCATTCCAGAATGACCTGGAAGGACCCCCGGTTCTCTTCATGCTTCCACAGCCTCGCACATACTCCGTTCAGCTACGGTCACTTCCTCTTCCACCAGGCTTCACTAGCCAACTCCTACCCACTCCAGAGCCCCTCCTGGGCACCACTCCACAGAATATGTCCATGCTTCCTTTCTCTCCTGCCGGTCACTCCAGTCTCTCTGGCCAGCCTCGAGCATTTGACCATGTTGGGGACCCATGGGAGCTAGGTCTTATGACTCCACCCTTTTCGACCGGCAAGGGAGGGTGCTGCTGTAAGATAGTGGGACTGAGTATCCTAACAGGCAGAGCATGAAGTGTGACTTCTGATGTCTTTGTTGTTTCCATTCCAGCCCGAGTGTCTACCTAGTAGCTTCCTTTCTTTTCGTCCTGATGATCACGTTCATCAGCGTTCTAGTTCTGAGCTACTTCTGGTACATGAAGATTTATAGACAGTTTATTTTTGAGCCACTTCATAAGCCTCCTGCAAAACAGAAGAAGAATTAGGAAAACTGAGTTAACTCTGGCTATATATATATATATATATGTATGTAGATAGATACATAGATAATGCATGTATATGTAATTATATTAAAACTGTGTACTTGGCTAACAAACATTAAATATAAGCTCATACTATTATTAAATTCAAGATCTGAAAAAAGTTCTTAAATTATGCCCCCACATAACATATATTACTGTGTATGTTATTGTTTCTATTCATCTTAATGACAACATATATACTATTACATTGCATTTAGAAAATACAAATCAGTTACCTTTGGCTATTATGATACTTCCTAACACTGAAAGTTTTGACAGTGAATAAATGTGTCAGATATTATTATTTTATTGGATCATAAGGAACCTTGTATAATTGCGGCTAATTTATATATAAAGACTGAATAAAGGCACATTTATTTCATTTAAGTCATCTGTTTTCAAGTAGATTTCAGAGGCTTTTCTAGTGATGGGTTCAGATATGAGTCATAAATGTCACATAGAAGGGGGCTGCATGGGCTGGAGATGTGGCTCAGCTATTAAAGGCTAGGCTTTCAACCAAAAATACTGACATGGCAGCTAAAACTCTAAAGTTTAATTATGTTTTAACCTTTGGTTTGCATGTTCAAAATAAGCTTCTTAATTTATCCAAACTCTACTATAAACTTAAAGTTTTTTTTTTTTTTTTATGTGTGGTGTATGTAAAGATTGTGCTGTCTGGAAAACCGTGCTGACGTGGGCTTTGGGTTTTATTGTACCAATTGAGAATGAAGTAGCAGCTGGGAGGTGGTGATACATGCTTTTAATCCCAGTACTCAGGTGGCAGAGGGAATTAGATGTCTGTGAGTTCGAGGCCAGCCTGGTCTACAAAGTGAGGACAGCCAGGGCTACATAGAGAAAGCCTGTCTTGAGAAACCAAAAGAAAGAATGGTTTGAGTCCCATTAGCCACATGGTGACTCACAGTAACTCCAGTTCCAGAGGATCTGATACTCTTTCCTGGCCTCTAACAGCACTGCACAAATGTGATACATAGACACACACACACAGGTAAAACACCCGTACACATAAAGTAAGAGTAAAGGAAAAGAAAGATTTTTTTTTAAAGGCTTAATCGCATTTCTCAGGAGAGGGGCAGAGCAAGTTGATGAGAAATTCAAAGTAAGCCTGGGCTACATAGTGAAACCCTGCTTCTTTAAAAACAAACCAAAACTCAGTAGCATAGGGCACTTGATTAGAAGCCATTACTGCCTCCAGTTATAGAGTAGTAGTGACGACATGAGCAACTATTATCAAAGACTTTGCTAATTACTTTCCTTTCTGTCTCAACAAACTGGTGGTTATCACTGGCCTACCAAGTCACTCCAAAACTAAAGACATCCAGGACAAGTTTTCCTTGAGTTTTCCAGCTGTGCTATCTGTTTTTGCTTGCCTGTTTGTTTTTAACAAAACCCCAATTATTTGACTTTACCAAAGAAGTCTCTGGAGCCAGATGCTGGGTGCAAGTCTGCTAGCTCAGAGAGGCAAAGAAAGCACCCAGCTGACCTACCTCCTCAGCTGATGCCTCAAAAGGCAAAAAGAAGTTCTTCTTGTCTCCTCCTACCCCTGTCTCTTTTAATTTTTCGAGACAGGGTTTCTCTGTTTTAGCCCTGGCTGTCTTGGAACTCACTTTGTAGATCAGGCTGGCCTCGGATTCGCAGAGCTCTGCCTGCTTCTGCCTTTAAAGTTCTGGAATTAAAGGTACATGCCACCAACTCCATGCTGTCTCAAAAATCCCTCAAACGGAAAGTCTGTCCCTTCTACTTCCTGTGCATTTCTCTAACTATCCTCCTGACTCCTCTTACTCTCTATTGTTTTTTTCCCTATGTTCACTCCCTGTCAACTGATTGTTTGCTCTGCCTCTTGACCTATGGCTGACTTTATTTAACCCATTTGCAATAAGCAGAAAGCTCTTGGATGAAAAGTGTGTGCTAGGGCTGAGCCACGCCACAGCTAGAAACAGTTTTTTTCCCAGTAAATAACACCATCTCAGGGTTCACTGTGATCAAAATCCTGAAATACTACCCCCTTTTTTGTCTAAATAAAAAGAAAGATTTTAACTCTCACACGGTAAAACTGTTACAATAATGAAGCTATTTCTGCCAAGCTTTCCACAGTGACCAGCGTGGTTGTACTTGGCAGTTTTAGGATTAAGTGTTTTTGAGTTAAAAGTTCTGCAAAATGTTCATGGCAGTAGCATAAGGACTCAGCGGATTCAACGTCCTGAGCGTTTTGCACTCTGAAGCTGATCTTTGGGTGGTGTTTGTCAGCTTAATGGAAATCCTGGCTAGGTAGAACATAGCCGCCAACCCGAAGGTGTCCACTGTGTGCTCAGGACCTGGCGGCAGAAGAGGTATAGGGCAGTTTGCCCAGTGGTTAGCGTTACCACAGTCCAGGTGGGTTCATCCTGGCAGGACCCCGTCTTCTTCTTGGAGACTTCAATGATTACCATCAGGAATGGCAGAAAACTTAAACACGTTAAATGCCGTAGCCAGCAGATGCCCGAAAGGCTTAAGAACCACAGAGTGCTAAGTACATCCGAGTACACAAAACTTCGTTCCTAGTCACCTGCTTCAGACTCAAACACTGAAAACATGCACAGGAAGCTGGATGACTACTGTACCATGGCAGGAAGTTTATATAGACATAATGGGCTTGTAGACTTTGAGATTAATATTTATACCTTAAGAAAAGTTTTAAAGTGCCAAATGAAAAACAAAAGATTATGAGATTGGTGGCAAATAGAATAGCCCCTTATTTTTTGTTTTCCTCTGCCCCATGCAAGGGGGGGGGGGCTCTTCTGATACGAGACAGAGATTTGGGGTTTTCCTTTAACAAGCATGCGTGGGTTGAGAGAAGAGAAGGCTCCAACCCCAGCTTTCATTTTTAACTGCATCGGAGGCTCATAAAGACCACATGCTGCTGGTGTCTGTAGAGGGTAGCAGAGACGAGCTGGAGGTGGGTGATGCCCCTTGCCCAATTTACTCTCTTTCTTGGGATGTTTTCTCTTGATGATCTGCCATTTTCTTCAGATGTTTCGCCTGTCCAGTTGTCTCCGGATTCCCTAGTTGGATGCTTTTATTCTCCTGAAAAGACAAAAATAAAGCCCTGCCCTAATCCTAACTCTGGGGGCAGGAGAGGGGGTTCCTCTTTAGGTAGGTTATATCTTTCTTAGGGCAAAACAGCTTTTGGCAACAGAAAAAGTATTATCTTCCAATTAATATTTTTAATTTTTTTTGAAAATTTGAAACTATACCTTAGTATGTGTGGATAAATATACCTATATTCTGCTTTCTTTTCATATATAAACTCAAGGTTTAAGTGTATTTATTTTTAGATCACAAAGAGCAATCACTTTGAATTGCCATTTGCAAGCGGCTTTTAAATTTAAATCACTAATTCCTGTATTTCTGTCTCTGCCTCCCAAGTGCTGGAATTAAAGGTATGAACCACCACCTAGATTTAGATTCCTTGTAATAGTTATTCTCATAGGGTTATCCTGGTTTAATTTGGTTCTCCACTTCCCATTATTTTTTAGTGTTAGGGGTAAACTTTCAAGTTTTTCAAATGTGTAATCTTATCATTCTTGATGATTTAGTCTAACTTTGTTCCCTGGCAAACTTTAATATTCTGGTCTTAATTAAACATGATGCAAATTTGTCCCCTATTTCATTATTTTCAGATGGTTTATCTGACTTGCCTATATGAGCTACATAAAACTTGATGTTTTTGCTAAGTTTTGCCATTTCCATTCACGCCTCCCATGACCAGATATCTTTGCCATTTATCTGCCAGTTAGTGGATTTCCATTTTGATGTCCATATAGCTATACCATTGCACACACACCATGAATTGGAAAAGATAGAGATTTTCCCTTTTGCTTTCCTAGTTGTTTGTCTTATAGTCAATAGTGCTGTGCTGATTTGGAGGTTTCTTCCTCAGTATTGGCTGTTCCATCCCCTGGTCCACAGGCTGCCGCTTCCCATTAGCATTGATCCTGTCAGTGGTTGGACCATCAGTAATCCATGCATTAGCCAAACGCTGTGACAGTTCCGTTGGTCTCCACAGTTCAATAGGTGCTTCTTCATGGGGCGGGTGAGCAGTTTAGGGATGGGGATTATAAGCAACTGAGCTATTTACTCAGTGTAGGAAAGCTACCACATGCCGGTCATGAAGGAATTCCGATAGGTACAGTTCCACTGTAATACCTTCCCTTCCATAGCTAAGCCTGTGAAGGACTCTGCAGGCCCTTATTGTAAGGGGTGCCCTTATGACCACAGGGTGGTTGGCAATGATGAAATATAAGGTCCTCCATGCCTCATAAAATGTCCAGATTTGTTTCTCAAACATAGAATATTTAATCTTCGTATATGGAAAGTGTTTTCAATCAAAGGTCAACAGGCAAATGTTGGTGGACTCCCTTTTGCTTTACGAAGAGTCCCCAGTTGTCAATTCACCAATAAATATGATATTCATAATTAGGGTATCATCTAGTTCAATTATTGGTCAGGGTTGCATGCACAGAGATGAGCTTACTGACAGTTGTTCCTGTCCCCAGTGGAAATTAGTTGTCTTTCTAGTAACTCTGTAGAGGATTTTTATAATAACCTGTAAATATGGTATATGATTTCTCTAGTGTGCAAACATACAAATTAGGAGCTGTACATGAGGGTTGTCCCGTGGTGGTGGGATTAAAGACATGTGGCACCACTACTTTGTTCACAATAAGTGTAGAATTTAGAAAACAACTTACTTATAGAGATGCTCCTAGCTCTGCTAAGACTGAGGGCACAGGCTACCACCACCTTGCTCATATATTATCTTAGTTCCAAATCACTCCAACTCTTAGAGATTTTGAAAAGAATTTTGAACTGTAGTAACCTTTTGACTTTACTTAAAACATTTTAAATCGCTTAACTGTGTTTTTAATACCAAACAACAAAAACATCCCTTTTATTTAAGAAAACTCAAAAGCTGATGTCCAAGATGGCATGGACCTCATGGCAATCTACAGTCTAACATCCTAACATGGGATTAGGACACGTGGTTTAAGAAAACCCATTTTTCATTCCATGCCAATAAGGCAAGTGTGCCTTTGGTAAATTATTATTTTAAAATATAATTTTTACTTTTATTTTTTCATGCCTATTTAACCCTTTTAAAGATAGGGCAGTTGGTACCTTTGAAAGACCAACAGCTTCACCTCCCCCTGAGGGGAGGAGCAGCCTTATCAGGCCACAGAGGAAGACAATGCAGCCAGTCCTGATAAGACCTGATAGGCTAGGGTCAGATGGAAGGGGAAGAGGAACTTCTCTATCAGTGGATTTGGAGAGGGGCGTGGGAGAAGATGAGGGAGGGACGGTGAGATTGGGAGGGATTGAGGGAGGAGGCTACAGCTTGGCTACAAAGTGAATAAACTATAATTAATATAAAAAAATTAAAAAGAAAATTAAAAAAAGAAAGACCAACAGCTGTTGTATCCTGCTTATGTACAACCTGAATGATCTGTGACTGTTCTTGATAGTACTTTTTAGTTTTTCTCAGAATCATTCTTTATTTTATAGTTTGCTTCTGAGACTGGAGGAATGCTAATCTTTTTGTTGCAACAAATCATGTCCCCATAAATTCATGGTTATATTAGTTATATGTTTTTAATTTTCCTATTTGTCCCCCTGGCTCTATATACTCCAATTATTGTTGTGGTGGTTTTTTTTCTCCCAGCCCTAAGTTCCCAGAATAATGACTCATGAGATTCAAAATATAATTACAAATACCTAGGCCATATAGCTAGGCTCTTCTCTGACAAGCTCATATCTTAAAATAACCCATTTATACTAATCTACATTCTGCCACAAGGCTGGTTACCTCTGCTCAGGTACCAGGCATCTATTCTCACACCTTCCTGGGCAAATCTCTTGTGGTTGGCTCTATCCCCAAATCATTTCTGCCTGCTAGATTTCCTTCCCACTGTCTACACTATTTTGTGTAGGCCATGGGTTTGTTGGTTTGTTCGTTTACTGACAGGCGATGTTTCTATACAGGCATAAAAGATTCCTTCTACAGCCCATCTTGCGCTGTGTTTTACCAGAGATAAAGCTCCAGTCCCTAGAAGCTGAATGTTTACCTCCTGTAGAGGCCAGTCTGGATGCCAAGATTTTGGTGAAATTATTGTGACATTTGCTCCTGTGTCTTACTAAACCTTCGATTTTAATGGCATTTATTTTTTTATTTTTAGCATTTGTTCTTTGATCACTTACAACAGTTTGCCAAAATACTTGTTTTCTGGTCCCTCCTGAATTGTTTGTTTTATCTACTGAAGCTGTTCTGTCCTTGAGAGAGCAGTGTTGTCTTTAACAACAGACATTATATCTTTTAATTGCTCTGTGAATAAATCTCTTTGATGCTTACAGCAAACAATTAAACTGAACTTGGCATGGGGGACTGTGGGAGGCTGCTTAGGCCATTTCCTGATGGCAAAGGGTTACCTTTCCTGTCCCGTGTAGATCTGCATTCCAGTGCTGGCTTTTGCTATACCTTCTGTATACTCCGGAAGGCTGAGGCCTTCTTTTAGGTTATATCATTGGAAAAAAAAAATGTTTCTAGGAACACCTTGCCTACAATCGCTTTTCGACTGACCTGGCTTACCACAATTAAAACATCTGACATTTTTTATTTTTCTTAAAACTTTTAGAAATTACTTCTTCTATCAGAGTAGAAACTTAAGTGTGAGATCCAATAGCAGCCATGTTTCTAATCCATTCATCTATTGGTGCTTATCTCACCTTTAAAGGCCTAATCATTATTTATTTTAAAAAGCCAGAGATTCAATTAATATTTGTCTGACTTCTGAATCTGATATTATTCTATTTACAGCTAAAGTCAGTCTGTGCAAAAAAAAAAAAAATCAGTGAAAACTTCTTTTGGGCCTTGTATAATTTTAACAAATGATCCAGACCTCTTTTCTGATTCTTCAGCCTTATACCAAACATTTATTTAGAGCTGTTAAATGACGTAGCACTAAGGTGTGATTATTATATTCAAGATAGTTTTTGTCAATCAGCATATTGACCTTCACCTAGCAACTGATCCTGGGAAATATTAATACCTCTAGTCCTATGTCATTATTCTATGGCCCTAGCTTCCTTTTCCACCATGTTTGTCATTTGTAACCGAGGACTAGCTTCCAATATTGCTGTTGCCAAATCTTTCTAGTCTTGGGGGGTAATTTTGTTCTTAGTTCCCCTTGAATTTAGTATCTGCTTCATATAGGATGAATGCATAACATATGAAATAAACACTTCTTTCAATCTCCTCAAATCTGTCTATAGGATTCCATTTGACTTCTTCATAACCTTGGGAGTGCCTATTGTATCCTGGTAGGTCTTATAGAGAAACTGGATAAACTAAGGTTGTCTTTCTAACAACCTTAGGCCTGCCCTCTCCAGTTTTATCATGCAGTAGAGCAGTAGTGTAAGTCTTTCTAAGACTCGTATCTTATCAATCCGCTTTTCATATTTGACACACACAAAGAAACCCACTATGGCTATGAAGAATAAAGTATGAATTACTAGACTGATAGTGATTATAACTGGCATTATGTCAATCCCAGTGCAGTAATTTATCTTTTTATTTTCTGCTTCTATTTTCAAGTCATCTAAAGTTGCACTGTACTGTACAGGGGTCTAACACCTTGTATTATGGTATTTCCCATCCTTAGCTCTCTCCCTGAGGACTTCCCAGGTGACTTACCAAGTCTGATGGCTTCTCAGTTTGTCCGCAACTGTGTGGTCATTTCTCTGTGCGGTCATTCCGCACGTTGAAGCACCAAATATTGTTTGCTTTTTAAAAAAAAAATCCAGTTGTTTAATTTTGCCAAAAAAAGACTCAGGAGCCAGATCCTAGGGTGAAAGCTTGCTAGCTCTGAGAGTCAGAGAAAGCATCCAGCTGACCTTCCTCCTCAGACAAAGTCCCAAAAGGCAAAAGGAAGCTCTCCTTCTCCACAAGTCTCAAAAACCCCTTAAACTGAAAGGCCTTCCTTAATACTTCCATCTGTCTGTCCTCCTGAATCTTCTTACTCTCTATTGTTTTTTTCCGTGTTTACTCTCTGTCAAATAGTTGCTTGCACTGCCTCTTCTCTTGACCCATCAAGAAAGCACTTGGATGAAAGATGAGTGATACGGCTGAGCCACACCACAACTAAAACAGGTTTTTCCAGTAAATAACACAATTTTGTGGTTCACAGTGTGAGCAAATATCCTGCAACAGCTATCTCTTCAGGTAGCTGGCAACTTTGAAATGAAAAATAGACTATCTCAAGATCAACTACTGAGACTGCGTGTTATTCTTCAATACTGGCTACAAATGCAACTGAAGCCGTCACTGTGGTCAACCAGTAACAACTGATCCACCAGAGCATGTGCCATTGGGAGCCAAGAAGAACAGGGGATGACCTCCCCAAATATTCCCCATGATTGGTCAGAAAGAAGACTGGTAATTTGTAAAACATAATTCATTCTCTGTGTAGATTGCTACCTCAGTGGAGGTGATAGAACTTTATATAAATATAATCAAACACCTGTCAAACAATATCTAGGAAAGAAAAGATTTATTCTCAGAGTTTTTGAGGCTACAGTCCATACGACAGGGCAGGCATGCTTTTGTTCATAGTGGTGGGGGTGTAGGCTGCCATTGTTCCCATCTCGACAGATCAGGAAAAAAAAGAAACTGAGATGGAAGTGGAGCCAGGTTGTAAACCCTAAGACCTGCCCTCCAGAAATTTGCTTCCTCCAGCGAGGCCTCTCCTCAGAAGGGCTCCACAGCATTCTAACACAGGGCTGAGGACCAAGGTCAAACTCATGAAACTAAAACACAGTCCTAGGCAGCCAAGGGGACCTGCCTTCTGTTGCTCATACGCTCATGCAGTCATTCCCTTCACATTGCTCAGCATAAGCAACAGGGTACCACAGGAGCTATGCCAGGCCAGCTCTGATAGGCGGCTTCCTGCTCCGTTGTTCCCCTACTCTCTTTTGCCTCAGTTGTTCTAGGACAGGCAGTTACCATGTCAGGAGCAGCCTTACAGAGAGGCCAGAAGGTGACAAATTAGAGCAACATGGTGATCTTGAAAGGCTATCTCTATTCCTCAATCAAGCCATCATGCACAGGGCTCACTGACATAACGGACAACAACACAAGAGACTTGGTTAAGATACATTCACTCAAACTGTCACTGTTACTCCCAGACTCTGGAAACAGAAATAAAATGAATTTTAAGCTGCTGTGCATGTGGGGAAGTTTACTATACAAGGAAACACAGCCAGCAATAGACTTAAATTCTGCCATCTTTTGCAACCTGCACAGCCTTGAGGTTGACCTGACAACAGACACAAACCCAGAAGAGCCAGGACCATGTGCTCAGGGGAACCACAACAGCAAGAGCTTGGAAACTCAGCACACTTATTATATACAAACGAGGAGGAGGCAGGTTTGCTAATCTCCATAGTGATCTCTGTAGGGGACAGTCTCAGCCTCCAGTCATCTTGGACAGGAGACTGTAGTCTGTATATTCCTCAATATGCACACACCAGGGGAAGCCCTGGCCATTCTCATGGCACCAACATCTTTGATGTGTTCGTGTCAACAGTACACATTCACTCAGAACTTCATCCATTCCCCCAGCGTGGGATGCTTCCTCCAGGATGTAAGAAATTATTTCTCCAGTATATAAGAAATGGTTTGTGACTAAATGCCTAGTCAAAACCACTACTGTTTCTGTTTCTGTCTTTCCATACTTTTATTTTGTTGCAGGCAGCCAGGACTCTGCAAACTACATCTCTGCCAACCTGTTGCTTTCTGGAAGGTTTTAGAAGGAGATTAGAAGGCAAGAGAAAGGATTTCCTGTTTCCTTCCTGTATTAGTTACTTTTCTATTGCTGCTATAAAACATCATGATCAAGGCAGCTTATATAAAAAAGGTTTATTTGGGCTTATGGTTTCAGCAGGCAAGAATCTTAGCAGAGAGACACAGCAACTGAAAGAATAAAACCCTAGCATAACGCTGACAACACTATTTTGCAAGACTGGAACAGTGCAAGGTCAGAAGCAAGGCAGGACAGATGTCCAACAACAGGATATCTGCGGTTGGGCGCCTGGCCTATGAGGGGGGACAGAAAGTCCTTGTCTCTTCTGAGAAAAGAGAAAAAAAAAAAAACACTCTGGGCACCCGAGATAAGAACCGGGTACATGACTCGGCTCACATCTGCCTTCCCCCCCCCCCCTTCGCTTGGGTATATGATCTAACCATGTCTTTGTTTAAACTGTCCAATCGGACCCCTATAATTATGCTTCTCGCTTCTGTTATCTGCTTCCTGCTCTGAGCCATATAAAAAACTGTCACCCCAACCGGGGGGCGCGCAAGTCCTCCGAAAGGCTTTGTCGCCCCGGGTACCCGTGTATCTAAATAATAAAAAAAAACCTCTTGCAGCTTGCATCCGAAGACTGGTCTGCTGTTCCTTGGGAAGCGGGGTCTCCCCTGAGAGGCTCTATTAGGAGTCTTTCATTTGGAGGTTCCACCGAGATCAAGACCCCCGCCCCAGGGACCACCAACCCATCATCGGGAGGTAAGCTGGCCAGCAAAGTGTCTCCGTTCGTTCCGTCACGTGTTTGTTGCCTGTTCTATCTCTTGAGATTTGTACGATTCAGCTGAGTCGCTCTGTACTAGGTGGAAAGAGAAGGAGCTGACGGGCTCGTACTTCTCTCCCGCAACTCTGGAAGACGTTCCACAAGTGTCTGGGGCCCGATTTTTCGGAG
>CM053759.1:15131619-15209197 GCA_028658305.1 Pachyuromys duprasi | reverse complement strand
AAAAAAAAAAAAAAAATGGGGGAATGAAAGAATAAAACCCTAGCATAACGCTGACAACACTATTTTGCAAGACTGGAACAATGCAAGGTCAGAAGCAAGGCAGGACAGATGTCCAACAACAGGATATCTGCGGTTGGGCGCCTGGCCTATGAGGGGGGACAGAAAGTCCTTGTCTCTTCTGAGAAAAGAGAAAAAAAAAACAACACTCTGGGTACCCGAGATAAGAACCGGGTACATGACTCAGCTCACATCTGCCTTCCCCCCCCCCCTTCGCTTGGGTATATGACCTAACCATGTCTTTGTTTAAACTGTCCAATCGGACCCCTATAATTATGCTTCTCGCTTCTGTTATCTGCTTCCTGCTCTGAGCCATATAAAAAACTGTCACCCCAACCGGGAGGCGCGCAAGTCCTCCGAAAGGCTTTGTCGCCCCGGGTACCCGTGTATCTAAATAATAAAAAAAACCTCTTGCGGCTTGCATCCGAAGACTGGTCTCGCTGTTCCTTGGGAAGCGGGGTCTCCCCCGAGAGGCTCTATTAGGAGTCTTTCACAACAAGCTCTAGACAAGGCAGCAGAAGCAGGAAGCCAAGAGCACACATCTTCAATCGCAAGGAGAGAGAGACAGAGACAAAGAGAATTTGAGTCATTTTATCTTCCTTGTCACCCTTCCCCTTTTCCCTCCCACTAAAATCTTTCACCAACAAGTCCCCCTCCTACTGTCATGTCTTTTTTGGGGGTGACACCCACTCTCTAAGTGTAATTAGAGGTGCTTTCATGAACATGGATAGCATGGAGCATGGCAGCCTATCAGTGGTGCACATCACTGAAGAACGTGGCAATCCCTCGCCCCCGTTCAACTATTAACTGTCAGTGATCTAGCATGCAGGATGGGGCCTCGTGACCTCCTCCCCCTTCCATGATGAACTGTTCATAGGCCCAATGTTGTGCATGCCTTGTGTGGTAACCACGCCTATAGTATACCTCCACATCTTCCAGCTCTTACATTCTCTCCAACCCTCTTCTGTGATGTGCCCCAAAACTTTGAAGAGGATGATACAAATGTTGCATGTAAGGTTCAGTACTCCACTGTGCCGTATTTGAGACATTCTGACCAGTTAAGCGTCTGCTGCAATAACTGAGGGAGGCCTAACCTGTGACTATGAAGTGTGGATTTAGTGTTGAATTCCACCGTCACAAAGGTTTACATTCAAGCCGGGCACAGTGGCACACACCTTTAATACTAGCAGAGGAGGCAGAAGCAGGCAGATCTCTGTGAGTTCAAGGCCAGCCTGGTTTATAAAGCAAACTCCAGGGCGGCCAGGGCTGTTAGACTGAGAAATTCTGTCTCAAAAACCTAAAGAGAAGAAGAGAAGGAGGGGGAGAAGAAAGAAAGAAAGAAAGAAAGAAAGAAAGAAAGAAAGAAAGAAAGAAAGAAAGAAAGAAAGAAAGAAAGGAAGGAAGGAAGGAAGGAAGGAAGGAAGGAAGGAAGAAAGAAAGAAAGAAAGAAAGAAAGAAAGAAAGAAAGAAAGAAAGAAAGAAAAGGACAGGAAAGAAAAAGATGAGGAAGACAAGGAGGAAGGTGGTTTAAATTCCAGCCTCTTTCAGTGTTCACCGAGCCTAGGAATGTTAGCTATTCCTGGATCTCCCATACCTTCGTGTTCTCTCTCTCTCTCTCCAGGGTCTCAGAGAGAGACCTAGACAGGCTTCAAATTCACTCTATAGCTAAGAAGGACCTTGAACTTCCAATACTCTTGCCTTTACCCCAACCTCACCCCAAGTCCTAGGCTGTGTGCCACCATTCCCGGTTTCAGATAGTCCTGAGGCTCGAACACAGGGCTTTGTGAATACATGACAAGCACTCTACCAACTGAACCACATTCCCAGATTCCTTTTTGTCTTTTTAGACTTCCAGCACCCAACTCAAAATTTGACACAAGATCTCGCTATATTCCAGATTAGTCTGGAACTTACTATATTGCCCCAGCAGGCCTTGAACTCCTTGGTAACTCTCCTGTCTCTGCTGGGATTTCAGACCTGAGCCACCATATTCAGAAAACATTCTTAACTGATGTCTCTCTTGATAACCACCCAAATAGGCTTTCATCTTATGCTCTACTATTGCTAGTCCATGTCAATTTAAATTATGTTTATGAATATATATAATATATAATGAACATATATATATATATATATATGTCTTTCACTGTAAGCTTAGTAAGGGACTCAATCATCTCTAACTTATCTTGAATAAACTTGATAGTGGTTGACACACAAAACATACGTGATACTTGTTCAATGGCTGAATAAATGATGTTTCCGCTGATAAAGCAAGCATTACATTTTCAAACTTTTTTTTCAGTTCTTTCCTATAATCTTGCCTTACTGTCTTAGGCAGGGTTTCTATTGCTGCAATAAAACACTATGACCAAAAAGCAAGTTGGAGAGGTAAGGGTTTGGTTCTAAGACTTACACTTCCACAGCACTGTTCATCATTAGATGTCAGGGCAGGAACTCAAATACGGCAGGATCCTGGAGGCAAGAGCTGATGCAGGGGCCATGGGGGAGCTGCTTACTGGCTTGCTCCCCCTGGCTTGCTCAACCTGCTATCTTATAGAACCCAGGACCACCAGCCCAGGGATGGCACCGCCCACAGTGAGCCGGGCCCTCCCCCATTGATTACCAATCAAGAAAATGCCCTACAGCTGGATCTCATAGAGGCATTTCCTCAACTCCTTCCTCCCTGATCACTTTAGCTGTGTCAAGTTGACCCAAAACAGGCCAGTACACTTACATTTGGAAGAAATAAAAATCAGAAAGAGCACTCTCATACGGAACCCAGCGCTTGAGAGGCAGCGGGCAGAGGATGACCGAAGTTCAAGGCCTGCCTCATTTACACAACAGACACTGTCTCAAAAGGCAGAAGAAAAATGAAAGGGGGTGAAAAGAAAGAAAGGGGGAGGAAGGAGAAGGACCAGCCCTACACCCAGCTCAGTTTCCTAGCTTACCTCCTCTTGCCTCCCTGCGTTTCTAGGCCATCTGCCTTCTGCCTTCCATACTGTCATTACGAATGAAGCATTTCCCCCATCAAAGGCCAACTCCTACACTCATGTCCTTGATCCCTACCCTTCTCCCTACATAATTAATCTGTCTTGACATACAATTATGCCCCAGTATGTCCCATCTTTAAAATGCCCTCCACGGAACACATTGCCCTCTCCAGTCATGGCCTTAGGTTTAAAACTGTCTCCATTTCCTTATCTTCATTTGTTTCCCTAAACATTTCTGACAAGTCTTTAAAGCCCTCCTACGACTGCCTCTGTGACTCCTGACTTAACATGTTCTTCCTGGTTGCTTCTCTATTTCCTCTTCCACTTTTGTGTGACCTTAAGATGCTGAAGGGTCCCAGAGTTGCTGCTTTGTGCTTGAATACTCTCTCTCTTTCTCTCTTCTTTGCTCTCTCTCCCTCCCCCACACCGTGCGTGTGTGCGTGCTTGTGTGCATGCTTGTGTATGTGTGTGTGTGTGTACCTGGAGTTCATTTTTTCAGTTAGACTACCTGACTATAGAATCATTGGATTTGCCTTCCTCCTTCCTCCAAGCACCAGAGTTACAGATGTCAACCTGAGTTTTCACATGGGTCCTTGGGATCTGACCATAGGTCCCCAGGCTTGCATACCCATTGAGCCATCACTCCAGCACCTTGTTATTTATTTGTTTTTGTTTTAAATTTATTGTTTAGTTAAATTTTTCTCATGTATATTTTGATCATATTCTTTCCCCTCAATCTCTCTCCCAGATCCTCCCCACCTCGCTATCCATTCAACTTCATATTCTCTATCCCAGAAAAATAACAACAATAAAACAAAAAGGGTCAAAACAGCAAACCCCCAATAAAATAACAAACAAAAAAAGCAAAAGCATACACACAGGACAAATGGAGCCTGTTTTATTTTGGTCAACTACTTCTAAGCATGGGGCCTGCTCTGGAGTGTGGTTGACAAACCTAATGACACTTCATTGGAAAAAACTGATTTTGACTTTCCTAGCAGGTATTAATTACAAATAGCTTCTTGGCTACGGGTGGGATTTTTGCGTCTACTTTCTCTTCTCTGTACTGTAATTTTACCTGCCTTGAACTTCTACAGGTCTTGTAGTGTGCTATCATGACCTCTTTTGAGTCTGGATGATATTGTTTCTTTGAAGTCATGCAACACCTCTAGCTTTTACAATCCTTCTACCTACTCTCTGCATAGTTCCTTGAGCCTTGAGGAGAATGATTTCACAAAGGTATTCCATTTATGTCTGGATGCTCTTACTGTCTGCACATTGCTCATTTATGGGTCTCTGTGTTAATTCTCACCTACTGCAAGAAGAGCCCTCTGCTGAGGGTTGAGGGGAGCATTGAGAGCAGAATCATTAGGAGTCTGTTGCAGGATATTTGATCACATTGTGAACTCCAAGACTGTGAGCTGGAAAAAAAACCTGTTTCTTGTGGCATGGTTCAGCCCTAGCACACACCTTTAACCCAATAGCTTTCTGTAAGCAAGAGTTAAATAAAGTCAACCATAAGTCAAGAGGCAGAGCACCTTGACAGGGAGTGAGCGTAAGAAAACACAAGAAGTCAGGCCTGGTGGTGCAAGCCTGTAATCCCAACACTTGGAGCCAGAGGCAGGCAGATCTCTGTGAGTTCCAGGCCAGCCTGGTCTACAAAGTGAGTCCAGGACAGCCAAGGCTACACAGAGAAACCCTGTCTTGAAAAACCAAAACAACAAACAACAACAACAAAAGCATGGGAAGGAGGAACATTGAGCAGAAGGGTTTTTAAGACAGCGTGGAGAAGGGGCCCTTCTCCTTCTGGTGTTGATTGAGTAGAAGGTCAACTCCACCTCTCCGAGCTAGCAAGCTTTCACCCCAATATCTGGCTCTCAAGTCTTTAGTGGTAAGATCAATTGTTTGAGATTTTGTTTCTAAAAACAATAGGAGTCATTTTATTACTATGTTCCTTTATAAAATAATAATAGTAGGTTTTCCCATGGGTCCATGGCCTATCTAGTTGCAGGTTCTTAGCCACTTAAACAGGTTCTGGTTTGAGTTCCAGTTCACAGAGTGGTCCTTAAACCCAGCTTAAACAAACAAACAAACAAACACATGTAGTTGGTTACTCCCGTAACATTTGTGCCAGTATTGCATCACTGTTTCAGGCATGATGCTGTTGTAGCAACTAGGATTGTACACAGGTGACATTGATGATTACTTTTCTCCTCTAGTATCATTAAAAATACCTTTCAGAATCATGAATACTAGTCAGTAGGAGCGAAGTTTTTAGTTAGGCAATAGATCAGTTTTTCCATGTTTGGTAACATAAGTGGTGCCGTTAGCAATAAAACCTTACTTTAAGGCTATGGAGAGTAACCAATAGCCTTAGCAACAGTGCAGGTGTTGGGGGAAGGTGTCTATAAGGCCCTTTTGGCCAACAACTCAAGATGTAACCCCTTTTTAGCAATGGAGGTTTTACTTGGTGACTTAAGATGTCTAGTTGGGGCACTGTTTCTCCCATTTTATGGTGACTCCATTTAAGTTACCTTCATATATGTATATATTTTAGGACGCTTCCACAATACGTTTCTATATGTGTTTTCAAAAGGCTGTTAATGCTGGTTGTCCCTCCTCATCTTCCTTTCTTTACCCTGTCCTCCCACCTCCTTCCCCATTTCATATTTCTTCCCAACTGCACTTTTAAAATATATTTCCTAGTGCTTCAACTTTTAACTTGACATATCCTGGAGTCATTGGAGAAAGAAATCCCAATAAAAGGATTATTTTGACCAGATTAGCCTATGAGTATTGTCTTGATTGAAGATGGTGCCATTCCCTGGGCAGGTGGTCTTGAGCTGTATATAAAAGCTAGCCAAGCATAAGCCTGTAAATGAGCCAGCAAGCAGTGTTCCTCCAAGGTGTCTGACTTCCTTCAGTGATAGATTATGACATATAAACCCTTTCTTCCCTCAGCTGCTTTTGGTCAGAGTGTCTGTTATCACAGCAGCAGAAAGCCTATCCAACTAGTCTCTAGGCTTTAAATTCTACTTAAATGTCTATTTTAGTCAGCTTAATGGTTTTGACTCCATTTCATTTATGCAAATGCCTACTTAATATCTCACGAGCATGTAAAAGGCACTTAGAAATATAATATGACCAAACTATAACTCTACCACCCTCTTTCTAACCTGCTTCTCCCTCAAACGTTTCATATATCATAAATAACATGTTATCTACCCAAATGTGTCAAAAATCTAGAACCTAGTCTTGAAACCACTCCCAACCCCTGCAACAAATTCAGTGTCCAAGCGTTTTCAGATAATTCTGGTTACTACACTCCCAAAATCAGGAAGAAAAAAAAAAGCCACAAATCCAAACAGCTTTTCAAGTCTCATGCATTATATTTGTTAATGTCCTGTTGACCAAAGCAAGTCAAGGCTTCCTAGATTCAGTAGAGAGAGACATCAAAGGTTATAATTTGAGACGCTATTTTTACAGCCTACCATGTTTATCTTCATGTTTCCATTTCCTTAGCCTCTTTAAAGTTCCACACAGAAACTCAAGCAATCTTTTTAAAAGACTTATGCACACACTTATGTCACTCCGTGACCCAGACCTCACCAAGTCTTCATTTAAAATCCAACCTTGGGGGGCTGGAGAGATGGCTCACCCACTAAGGGCACTTGCTGCTCTTCCGAAGACCTGAGTTTGGTTCCTAGCACCCAGGCCAACCATCTTACAGCTGCCTGTAACTTCAATTCCAGAGCATCAATGCCCTCTTCTGGCCACCTTGGGCACGTGCATTCCCCTTGCTCTTTGCATTCTAGCCACCTAGGGCTTTTATTTTGCTTCTTCAATGTAGAAAACTTTGTCATGTCTTATACCTATGCACTCTGGTCTGCTCTAATTGGAATTCTTGGATCTCTTATATTTGACGAGCTGACTGTCATTCAAATTTTAGCCTAAAACTAAATGAAGCAGTCCTTCCCCACACATTTTAAGATAACTCGCGATCATCTTAATTTTGTTCAAAACACACTTTGTCCCCCATGTCTGTTCTATCACTACATTCATTCCTCAGTCTACCATATTGCATGGCATAAGGCAGGAGCACAAAAAATATTTGTTGAATGGGTGCACAAACGCTGTGTCCTAGGACTAAGCTAATCTATGAGTTGCTACACTCTTCAGTGCCCAGGATACTCTCACGAAATGTGAATTCCATCTTGTGGGTTAACTGAGTGCACCCTAACCTTTCAACAGTAACCTTCCTTCTTTTATTTCCTCACGCCTACGCTTGCAAAAAAAAAAAAAAGTAGAAGGGCTTTGGAAAACTTAGTCATCACTTATCCACACTGCGTTTAATTCACGTGTCACGCTACCAGCGCCAGAAACAGCACTGAAACCTAGAAGGTATAAGACTTCTCAGCTCGCCAAGGACGAACAGCGAAGGTTTCCCCCCTGACAAATCCATTGCAGGGCATGCTGGGAACTGTAGTCTCCCAGGGAGACGTGCGAACACACGCGGTCCCGATGTATGCTGGGAGATGTAGTCAGACTGGCTGCGCGCCCAATAGGAGCCGAGGATTCCCGCGTTCAATCTGGGAAATGTAGTGTCTCTGCGACCTCGAATCTCCAGGGTGAAGAGGCACCCAGCCTGGCGCCATTTTAGGTCTCGAGGTGCGGCGCTTGAGAGAGTCAGCGCGCAGGCGGGCTCAGCCCTGGCTCCGGGCGGGCCCCGCCTCCAGGGTGCCTGGAGCCCGCCCCTCGCCCAGGCTCCGCCTTCCCCCACGTGTCTGCGGCCAAGGGGAGGCGCCTGAGCCGGAGCGGGCTCTCCACC
Organism: Pachyuromys duprasi; assembly: GCA_028658305.1. Taxonomy (NCBI): domain Eukaryota; kingdom Metazoa; phylum Chordata; class Mammalia; order Rodentia; family Muridae; genus Pachyuromys; species Pachyuromys duprasi. The sequence goes on along the minus strand of CM053759.1, from coordinate 15,201,322 downwards.
GGTCTGGCCCGGTCCTCACACAGGTTTCTGTCAGCGGCTCCCGGGAGCGGCCCCGGCTGCCGGATGCTTCCGCCCCGGCTGTGGCGGGCCGGGCTGGACGCTTAGTGCCCGGCTCGAGCCCTGCCTGAGGCGCCCGCGGGGGAGGCAGCGGCCTCCGCCCCGTGGAGACCGAGCGGCTGGAGGACGAGGCGGCGGCCGCGAAGAGGATGGGGGCTAACCAGTTAGTGGTGCTCAACGTGTACGACATGGTGAGTGCGGCCCCCGGCGGCCAGCCGTCGGGGACCGGCCGGGACCCCGGCCCGCAGCTCCCTGCCTCGGGTCCCCGCCTCCAGCTTAGTTCTCGGGGGTGGGGGGAGGGGACAGTCGCGCTGTCTTCTAATCCCTAGACTGGCCGGCGCGCCTCCCGGAGACGTCCGCTCGGCCCGAGGGAGGGCTCCGGCGTCCTCCGAGCCCTCGGCTCCCCTGGCCGTGGGCCCGACCCCCGGGCGGAGGAGCGGCGTCCTCTCCGCGAGGCTTCCGCCGCCCGGCGACCTCCCCGCCGCCACCTGGCCTCCGAGCTGCCCCAGCTCCCCTCTGCCCTGCTCCGGCTGACCCTTGCCCGGCTCCACATGCTCAAGTCTTCCGCCAACTCCCGAGCCCCTCGAGTCGAGAAAGTCACAGCTGCGAGGCGGATGCTAGAGTCTTTCCCCACGGGAGAACAGGAGCCAACACACCCTCTCACCTCCGAGGCAGCCTCATTAAAATGAATGAAGCTAAAATTTATCTAGAAAAGGAGCGCCGTTGAATTATTTAGAGAGCGCAGGGGTACTGCTTTCCTGGATTCTAGAAGACCACTTTCCAGGTGATGCAACAGGTGGATGACGTGACCACTAGAAAGGGAAGGGAAGCCTAGTTTATTGTGTCACCTAAGTTTGAAGAACTGTAAACACACAGACTCGGGTTCAAAGACCCGGCCTCCTGTCGTTGCAATTGCGGTACCCCTAGAAGAGCACTGGGTAGAGAATGGTCACCTCAGTGAGATGCAGGTTTGGGTTTGTTCCCCTTGCCTTTGGTCACTTAGTATTTCTTTTGTAAAGGATTACCTTTGCCTGAAAAGCCTGAAATTTCCTGTATGTGCGTTGACAGATGAGAAATTCTCCATCATTGGTTCTTTGTTTTGTTTTGTTTTTGCCTTAAATACTTAGAAATTCAGCAGTAAGTAATCTTGGTTCTTATTTACAGCTCTAAGATCTTTATTCTTTCTTTGTATTGTTTGTAAGCTTTTAATTGAACAGGGAACTATTGATAGAAAGGGATTCCTTATGCCATATTTAGGAGTTAACGTTGCAGGTCTGCCTGTAACTAGAAGTGAGGCTTCCAGCAGATTCTAGTGTACATCTGGAGGTGAAAGGATGTGGGTGAACAGACTAGGAAGTGTGAAAATCATGTGTACTATACTACAGCCTACACTACTGGTTAAGAAATTATTCTTGGTCATTACAGCTGAGAAATTCCAGACGGATGGCCCTTACCAAAGTCCATCTTTTAGTCAGTATTTAATGTTTAATAAATACTTGCTTTAAGTTTGGGGGCGGGGTGATTATTCTCTGGATTTAAACTTTTTTGTTCATGGAAATTCTTTATTGAGCCTATAATCCCAGCACTCAGGGAGGCAGAGGCAGGTGAATCTTCTGCGAGTTCAAGGCTAGCCTGGTCTACAAAGAAGTCCAGGAGAGTCAAGGCTACACAGGGAAACCCTTTCTCAAAGAGGGGGACACTCACAGACAGAATTACTATTGCCTCTCCCCCAGCCCCCTTTTTGAGGCAGGCTTTCTCTGTGTAGCTCTGGCTGCTATTATAAACTGTTCCTTAGGATATGTTTTACTCTGGAGAATATATATTGAGATCATCTATATTTTTAATAAATTAGGATTATGCAATTACCAGTGGCTAAAGTTTCAGAACCCAAAAGAAATCTGTAAAATAGTTTCCCTTTTTTAGATTAAGTTGAAAATACATTACATAGTATATAGTGTATGTTCTGTCAGTTGGGAAAATCATTACTAATTTTGAAGTGGCAAGGGCTAGGGATGATATTCAAACCAATTTTTTTTTTTAAGGGGAAGAGTGTTTTGAATGATAAAATATGAAGTAGTTAAAAAAGAACTTATTCTTCCTGCCACTCTACTAGATGCAGAAAAAAAAAAAAAACAGAAAAAAAGAGCAAGTGACCTTCCCAGGTGACTAAAAACAGAATCTAGAATTTCTAGATGACAGTCTTGATTTAGTATTGTCTCTATTGAATAATTCCCTTAATTTCTTACACATTGCTTAATTTCATCAACAAGAAAAGAAGCATTTGAATAAAATGTTTGTTTGTTTAAGAAACTTGTGTGTTCTTTTGAAGGCTTTTGGTCTATGAATGCTTATATCACTAATTCAGAACCTTATCATAACTTATTTAATTTTGACCTGTAGAAACCATAGGCAGGATCTATTACCGCTGCTTTAAGGACCTTGAGATATTATAAGGAAGACACAAAAGTTATAATTTAGACCAGAAGAGGCTCCAAAGGAGATTATTTGGTGTTGTAGGATCAGGAAGTGCTAAAGAGAAAAGGGGTAAACTAGAAGCATTGGTAGGATCCTCAAGACCAGTCAGCATTTACAGAGAACAAGAGTGGGAAAGCACAGGCTGAACTGGGAACTTTGAGCTGGTCCAGTTTAACTGGAGGGTAGGATGCATGAAAGAAAATGGAAATCTCTACCATGACTTCATGGTAGAGTGAGTAAAAGATTGTGGGGACTTTGTGAACCAGGGGGAAACACTTGTTTACCTTAAGGGGACAGTGTGATCACAGTTAGGACAAAGCCAAATAGATATTTTTTTACCTATTACACCCTTTTTTCTCTAACCAGTTTTAGTTTTTGATGTAGTTTTGCTTGCTGTCCAGGGTAAATTCCTTTTATCTTTGGTTATAATTTCTGTTCTTTGTAGATGGCCTTTGATGATAATTGCTGTTTATAAGCCTCGTGTATCAGCTGTTCCTAAACCAACTATAGGTTTTTCCTGTTGTCATGTATCCGTGTGTCTCTTCGTCCCCTGCTTCAGCTATGACTGTATTTTCTTATTCACTAGATTGAATGGTTGTGGATCACTCCTCCTCATGTACACCTAGCATATGTATGTAAATAACTAGCAGGGTTGCTGTGTTACCTTCCTTTTTGTGGAGGACTCACATCATCCTCAAAATGTTATTTATCATCTATAGAATTGCTAAATTATTACTTATGTTCTTTTTGGTAATTATAGTCCTCTGCATACTTTGGGACAACTTAATACCAATAAAATATGGGCAGGCGTAATTCCCTGAATCTTGGGAATGAATATTCATACATTTCTATTTTACCTGTATGCAGAGCAAGTCTGTGATTCAGATTTCTTTCAATTACTGGAATAAATCTCTGTTATAGTTGCTTTAACACAGTCTTTATTTTTCATAGATCTATAATTTGTATAAAGCTATCTCAGCTACTAATGAATTTCTTAAAATATACAAGTGTTTATGTTTATCAATTCATTCTAGAAACAAGTTTCTTCCTTTTTTAAAAATAATGCCTATATATTTCAGAGTCTTTGAAAAATAGGGAAGAAACACCCTAGAACTCTTCTGGTCAGGACATTTTTGAGTGGACTGCATTGTTTTGGCCTGAATTTCAGATTCCTCCAAGAGAGTATGAAGTTAGTCAGGTGTGATAAGGTCTGACTTTTCATACATCTATAGATTTAATTCAGACTTTCTAAATTAGTTCCATGTGTTATAAGCCCTTGACAGTTGGTCACCTGGCCTGGTCCAGCTCAGTTTTGGTTGAGCTGTGTAAAAGTAACAGAACTTGACCATCATCAGCTTAAATTGGAAAGATACTGTCTTAAATCCAGAGATTAAAAAGCTCCTCAGCTAGTTCAGCAGCTCAGTCATGTCATTAGGATTCTGCAGCCTCCTACTCCTCTGTGCTCAGCTTGCTGGCGTTTGTCTTTGATTTGTGTCCTCAAGAGTTGCAGAATTACTGCCAAAGCATTAAATTTGGTGTCATCGTATAACAGAATGTGGAGGTTAGCTGTAGTGGGGTAGGAGGAGGGGGGAGGGTTTTACCTGTACCTCTGTTTAACAAAAAGGAAAAGCTTTGGCAGTCCCTCCAGAGATTGTTCAGAATTGGCTCGCATGTAACTATGCTGAACTGAATAAGTGGATCACTGGCTTTTCTAGCCTTTGTAGGTAAAATTGTAGGCAGCTAGCTTGGAACTTAGAGTGTCACACATTTGACTTCTGAATTGTGTGGTCATGTGTGGATGTGGAACAACCTTCAGTGTTGTTCCTCAGGTGCCGTCTACCTTTTTTTGTTTTTATAAGTTGGGGTTTCTTACTGGTCTGGAACTCACCCAGTAGGCTAAATTGGCTGGCTGTGAGACACCTATCTCTGTCTGTCCTGTGTTTATAATACAAATACTATCATGCTTGAGCCTGGAGAGATGGCTTAGTGATTAAGAGCCCTGGCCGTTCTTCCAGAGGACCTGGGTTCAATTCACAGCACCCTGTGGCAGCTCACAATTGTCTGTAACTCCAGTTCCAGGGGATCTGACACCCTCACATAGACATATATGAAGGCAAAAAACCAATGTTGATAAAAATAAATATTTGAAAACAACAACAAAAAAAATCCAAATACTATCATGCTTGGCTTTTTTGTGGGGGGTGGGGTGCAAAGGAGGAATAAGACAGTCTCTCACTATGTATCACACCAGGACAGCCTGGAACTCACAGAGAGCCTTCTGCCTCTGCCTCCTGAATACTAAGATTAAAGGTGTGTGCGGCCATAGCCAGTGGCCAATTTTCTTTTTTCTTTTTTTTTTTTTGACGTGGGTCCTAGAGGGTGAACTCAGATCCTTATGCTTTCAAGGCAAGCACTTTACCAAATGAGTCACCTGCTATCCCCAACTTCTTGAATATTTAAAGTTTTTCAAATTAAATTTATTCAGTTTATGTGTATTTTACCTATATGTATGTAATTTTTTTTGTTGTTTGGTTGTTCCATTGTTTAGTTGGTTGATTTTTGAGACAATCTCTTTTTTTCCTTTTATAATTTTATTTATTTATTTATTACAATTTATTCACTGTGTGTCCTGGCTGTAGCACCCTCCCTCATCTCCTCCCAGTCCCACCCTCCATCCCTCTTCTCCCCCTATACCCCTTCCTTAGTCTCCTGGATAGGGGAGGACCTCTTCCCCTTCTATCTGACCCTAGCCTATCAGGCCTCATCAGGACTGGCTACATCATTGTCCTCTATGGCCTGGCAAGGCAGCACCCCCCAGGGGGAGGTGATCAAAGATCCAGCCACTGAGTTCATCTCACAGACAGCCCCTGCCCCCTTACTAAGGAACGCACTTGGAAACTGAGCAGCCTGTGAGCTTCCTCTGAGCAGAGTGTCTAGTCCTCTCCTTGCATGGTCCTTGGTTGGAGTATCGGTGTCTGCAGGGACCCTTGGGCTCAGGTTTTTTGGCTCTGTTGGTCAATCTGGCACTTTCTCAGAAAATTAGGAATAGTGCTACCTCAAGATCCAGCTACACCACTCCTGGGCATATATGCTCAACCATACAAGGACATTTGCTTAACTATGTTCATAGCAGCTTTATTTGTAATAGTCAGAATCTGGAAACAACTTAGATGTCCCTCAACTGAAGAATGTGGTACATTTGCACAATGGAATACTACTCAGCAATTAAAAACAAGGAAATCATGAAATTTGCAGGCAATTAAAAACAAGGAAATCATGAAATTTGCAGGCAAATGGTGGGAACTAGAAAAAAGATCATCTTGAGTGAGGTAACCCAGAACCAGAAAGACACATATGGTATATACTCACTTATAGATGGATATTAGCCTCATATAATATAGGGAAAACATACTAAAATCTTGAGACAGAATCTTATGTTGACCAACCTTGCCCTGAATTCCTGATCTCCATGCCTTGACCTCCTGGGCCTTACCTCCTTAAGTTGGTAGGCCTTTTAAAGGCTCATCTCACTAAATGGGCCCATCTGGATATTTCAGTCACTTAACTAAAGAGTTTTAGTTACATCTGTTTGTTACATTTTAGCCTTCTGCCATATTATATATTCACAGATTCTGGGCATTAGGTCATGGATATCTTTGGGAGTCATTTTACCTACCACACCACCAGTGAAAGATATAATTATAACCCCTCAAATACTCAAGAGTTCCCTCTTAGCAGCTCCTTGACTTTGCATAAAGTAACTGTTAACCTATTACCTAAAAACAGAAATTTTGAAGTATACAAAAGAATTAAGTGTAGAAATCTTTTATTATTGGGAAATATGCAGATGTCAATTAACTGCAAGCATATTAGGGGTGTATTGCATGTAAGCATGTAGGAGTGTTGTATTAGTTACTTTTCTCATTGCAGTAGTAAAATTCCTAACAAAAGCAACTTGAGGGAAGGAATTATTTTGGTTCATTGCTTGAAGGTACAGTACAGGCATGGTGGCAAATATGTGAGTGTCAAGTCACAGTTCATCTTCAGAAAATAGAGAAGTGAATGCTGCTGTTCCATTTGCTTCCTTTTGATTTGGTTCAGGAGCTCAGCCCAGGGAATGATACTGTCCACATTCAGAGTGGGGCTTCCCTTCTAGGTTCCACCTCTCTGGAAATGCCCTCAAAGACATGCGCAGAGTTTTATCTGCTAGGTTATTCTAAATACTTATAGTCAATCTTATAATCATATTAACTATTACAAGTCTACCTATTGTCAGCGCGACACCCAAACATATTTTTAAGTCATAAGTTTCTGCCTCTGGACTCCATAGCCTCGTGCCCACCTCAATGCAAAATGCGCTGTTCTATTTCAGATGTCCTGTAGTCTTAACAGTTCCAATACTGTTAAAAATCCCAAAGTCTCTTCTGAGACTTAAGTATTCTGTGAACCCCATCAGAGTTAAAGAATAGTTTATATACTTCCAATGTACAATGGCACAGAATTTTGAAAATCCCTTTCTAAAAGGAAAGAAAGGGAGCACAACAAGGAAAGATCAGGCTAAAGCAAGACTGAAACCAAACACTAAGTTCTGAAGCTCTGTTCATTGTCTGGAGATCTTGGTGGCATCATAGGTGTAGTGGGTTGATTGGGATTATCGCCCATATTTTGGGACATTTGAATACTTGGTCCCCAGTTGGTAATGTTGTTTGGGAAGGTATAGAAGGTGTGGTCTTGTTGGAAGAAGTATGTCACTAGAGGTGGGCATCAAGACTCATGGCAGTTTGAGTGTCCTCGCTGCCTACAGTTAAAGATATGAGCTCTCAACTGTTCTTGCCATCCTGTCTGCCTGCTGCCATGCTTTCCTCCTGTGATGGTGATAGCCTCTTATCCCTCTAGAACCATAAGCCCAAATAAGCCCTTCTTTCTGTAGGTTGCTTTGGTCATGGTATTCTATCAGAGCAATAGAAAAGTATCTAATACAGAACAGAATTTGGTACCAGGGTTCGCCCTAGTACTGTGAAGAACCTGACCTTGTGGGGTCTCAGTGAAGTGAGGAAAGCTTTGGGGACATTGCACTAGCTAAGTTGTAGAATGCTGTAAGCAAGGCTGATCCGCTCATCCTAGTAGTTGCCTGGAAGGCAGTGCAGAGAACTATGCAGACTGTGGAGGCCCAGTCAGAAGGGAACAGTGTTAACAACTGGGCTAGAAACTCTTTCTGTGCTATTGGGGAGGTGGGGAATATGTGGCTGTTTTCTGCCTGTGTCCTAAGAACTTACTTGAGACTAAATTTAAAAGTAATGGACTGATTTCCTTTGCAGAGAATATTAGGTAGTCTAATATTTACTTTGTCATGCAGTTATTAGTAATTGCTCTTAAGCAGATCTACAAAGAAAAAGAACAACTGGGGAAAAGAAATAGAAAACATACTTTTAGAAGAAGAAGAAGATACCAGGAGACTTAATGTTTCAGCTTCTGCTGAGACAAATGAGATTAATGCCCGATCTGCATTGAGAAAAGAGAGCTACCAGCATGTGAAAGGAAGATGCCTAAGTAATTTTCTGCTCCTAGAAAATATATACAAAAGCTTCTGCATTTTAATGAACCATGTATCTATCCCAAACCAACAGCCAAACTTGGCATTGTCATCCATGTAGACACTACCTTTACAGTCATGAAGGATGGAACCAGCTCAAGAGAGAAAAGAATGTTACAGGCAGCAAAACTGGAAGGGCAGAGTGATCTAAGCTCTTTAACATCAGGCATGGAACTGCAGGGTTTGGAATTTGCCCTGCTGGCTTTCAGTTGGTCTTCTTTGGTCCAGTATTCTTACTGCACTCCAATTCCTTCCTTTTGGAATGGTAATGTATAGTCTGTGCCATTGTATTTTGGAAGTATGTAATTTGCTTTTTGATTTTACGGGGGTTACAATTAAGAGATTGCCTGGAGTCTGAGAAGAGACTTTGGGCTTTTAAGCTGTATTGAGACTAAAAGATTATGGGCCCTTTTGAAGTTCGACTAAACATCTTTTGTATTATAATATGACCACAAGCCTATAGGGGTCAGGGAGTGGAGTGTGGAGTGCGGTGGTTTGAATGATAGATGCCCTCCATAACCCTTGGTATTTGAACACTTGAGTTTGTGACACTGTTTGGGTAAGATTATAAAGTGGTCTTGCTGGAGGAAATATGTCACTGGGAAAAGGCTTTGAAGTTGCAAAAGCTACATGTTATTTTCAATTTGCTTTCTCTGTTTCCAGCTTAGGGTTTAAGATGTGAGTTCTCAGCAGCTCTAGTTACCTACCTGCTGCCATGCTTCTCTACTGTGATGGAGAAAAGAGTCTTATCCCTCTGGAACCATAAGCTTAAAACAAACACTAACATAAGTTATAGCTAAGATCATAACTTGGTTAAGACCATAACTTGGTCATGGTGTTTTATCACAACAATAGAAAAGTAACTAAGACAATATGTTTTAACAGCCTTCAGTAGTCCTTTCTCTTTAATTCTACCTGCAGCATATGCAGCCTTGCTCTTGGGCCACCAGCTGTACTCATGCCTTGGTGGGCAGTCAATAGTCCTGGGGATCTGTTTTGTAACTGACTCCACCTTCACAGCTTTTACACTGTGAACTCTCAGGGCTACATTGAAAATACTTCAACCCTGCCTTCTGGAACCATTGTTCTAGCCTCATGATGTTTTCTTGTTTTGTGTGCCTGCAAAATTGATATTGTTCGAATAATGATGGTAAGTTCTGCTGCTGGCTTCAGATGTAGTTTGTTCCCCTTCTATCACAGCTATGGCTTCCATGTGCCTTGGCAGTTCAGCTTGGGAGCACACTTTTCTAGGCAGTTTTTTGTTGTTGTTTTTTAATCAAAGAACCTCTTTTCTCATTCTCAATTCAGGCACTCTCCTATTAAATTTGCATTTTTCACAATAGTCTTCAATAGGCAGAGATATTGTTACTATTATTATTAATTGTTATTATTTTAATCAAAGATACCTTTCCTATTATGTCATTACAGAGTACAGGGTTTCTAAAGACACTAGTCTCTAACAATTGCAGCTGTTGTCTTCATATGTGCCTTTTCTGCATTTTTATTTTTATTATGTGTATGTTGCATGGTAGGGGCCCGTCATGAGGTCATTTAGAGGCCAGACGATAACTTTGTGAAGTCAGTTCTTTACTTTTATCTTTACATGAGTTATGAGACCAAACTCAGATTTCCAGGCTTGTGTGGCAAGCATGTTTATGAAATAGCCGTCTCCCTGACCCCTTTTCTGCATCTTTAAACTCACAGTCCTTTCCTTGCCAAACATTACTTTTCTCATATTTTCCTGCTGTCTTCTATAACTGTACATCTTACTAAGAGCAGTGAGCAGTAGTAACGAAGCCAATGCCTGGATGTTATGCTGTCTTGAAAATTCCCTGCCAAACAGCTTAGTAAGTCCACTATTTTTTAATTACCATCACTTATATTTTCAGGAGAGAGGCAGAGTACAGCTTGCTTCTTTACCAGGCTGTAATACAAGTGGCTTTTAGCCCAGATCCTTGTTTCCCTCTGAAACAAGGGCCTGGGCTTCCCACTGTCAGAATTTCTCTCAGCATTTTTATTAGCTACTTTTCTGTTGCTGTAATAGAACACTCTGACCAAAACAACTTAGGGGGGAAGAAAGGGTTTATTTGGCTTATACTTCCATACCACAGTCCATCATGGAAGGAAGTCAGGGTAGAAACTGTGGAGGAACACTACTTACTGGCTCACTCTGTGGCTCATGGACATGGGCAACTAGCTGCCTTTTTTATACAGTCCTTCTTAGGGATAGTACCACTCACAGTGGGCTGGGCTCTCTTAACATCAGTTAGCAATCAAATTAATGCTTCAGACATGCCCACAGGCCAGTTTGATCAATGCAGTTTTTCAATTGAGATTCCCTCTTCTCAGGAGACTCTAGATTGTATATTAAGTTAATAATAAAAACTAAGCAGCATAGTATCCTATTCTTCTAAACTCCCACCAGAATGGTCTTTCCTCACTAAATTATGGTGTTATCATTACTGAGTTTTTGCCAATACATAATTATTCTAATTTCATTACCACATTATTTAATTATTGCAATTTCGTAATATATAGTATTTGACTAGACCACTTTCCCTTCACTATTATGCAAAGGTTTTCTTGGTGTTACTTTCTTTTCTAGAAGTATTTTTTTAAGTCTTAGACAAGTAATTCTATAGGGTTTTTGTTTATGTTAAAATACAATGTAAAATTTATCATATTAGGAAATTTTGTTTGTTTGTTTTTCAAGGCAGGGCTTCTCTGTATAGCCTTGGCTGTACTGGCACTCTGTAGACCAGCCTGGCCTTTAACTCACAGAGATCCACCTGCCTCTGCCTCCCTGAGTGCTGGGATTAAAGGTGTGAGCCACACTGCCCACTAACCATCTTAGACATTTTTTAACCTTGTGCAGTTAGTTAAATATACTCAATCATTTTGCAATCAACTTCAGGAACTTCTTTTCATCTTGCAAAACAAACTGTCTTTTCTGTTTTCTGCCCTGTAAATTTGAGCACTTCATGTAATTTTTTTGCCTTTTTGTGACTAGCTTGTTACTCAGCATACCTTCCTTGGTGTCTGTCTGTATTGTAATATGTGTGAGAATTTCCCCCTGTTACGGCTTAGTAGTACTCATTGTACTTATGTAACAGTTTGTTTCTCTATTCATCTGTTGGTCGTTACTTCTATTTTTTAGTGTAGAGATCCCAGAATCCTAGCTTTTAATTATTTTGGACATATGCCCAGAAAGAGTATATAGTTTGCTTCTTTTTAAGTTGGATGTTCACTCAACTCATAAGCTTGAGAAGAATAGAGTTTTTGTTTGTTTGCTTGCTTTTAATTTTTTATCTGGAAAATTTATACAAAAAATTTTTAATAAGTAAATGCCAAGCTTCTGTATCTAAGCCATCTTAGAATAAGGTTTAATGAATAAAGTGCTTGGTATATTGAATAACAATAAGTGCTAAAGAAGAAAACAAATAAGAAACAAAGAGACAGTGAAGGTCAGGCTGGTGTATTGTAAGTTATACTAGAGTGTCAAATAGAGTGATCAAGAGAGGCGAAACATTCCTGGAGTGTGGAAGAGTACGTTAGATTTCTACAGAAAGTGTTCTAAAGGGTGAGCAAATACAAGGGCCCTAAGTTGAGTCACATGCCGCCTTTAAGTAAACTTACAGCAAGAAATGAGTTTTGAGAATATTTCTGATTTCGTGAAAATCTTTGAAAATGGATCATGCAGTACCAAATAGAAGCAGTCAGATTGGGGGTAGATGCCACAAATTTGAAAAAGCACCTTTGGCTAACAGAAGGACAGTGGTAGCTGGTAAAGAGCTATTTGAAAAGTTAGAATACTTGAGTGGAGAGTTAAAAGTGAAAAAGGATCAAGTGCTGGGCAAAAGTAAGTTAGGAAACCTCAATCAAAGCCTGGTCTACCTTAAACATTAAAAGTAAAGTGGTTTATGAAGGCAAGAAAAAGTTAGAGAAAACAAAAGTCAAGCTAATTTTATGCTTTTTCATGGCCTTACTAAATCCTCAAGTTATATTAGCTACTTGGGTTACAGAAAGGATAAAAGCAGTGAGCAGCTTTGAAGAGGGGGTCAATCAGCAGATACAAGTGACTAACCTTGTTAGTGTTGGAAAAATTATACTGAAATATTTGTGTAATTTTTTTTCATTTAAATATAATTATTTGGAAGCCAACAATCAGACCTGGTTTGATGAGAATGAGCAAAACATAGCCATGCTACATAAGAAAGAAAGCAAAAAGGGGGCAAGGTTAAGTAAAAAAATTAAGGCAACCATGTTGTGTTAAGGTTCTCTAGAGGAACATAACAGAGAGAGAGACAGAGAGAATGGAATTTATTAGAATGACTTATAGGCTGTGGTCCCAGTGTAAGATCCAAGAATATAGTTTTTCAGTCCACAAGGCTGGATGTCTCAGCTGACCTTCAGAATATGCCGGAATCCTGAAGAAGACTCTAATGCCAGGAAAGGAATGGACTTACTAAGGAGACAGCAAACTTCCTTTCATGTCCTTTATGTAGACTGCCAGCAGAATGTGTGGTCCAGTTTAAAGTTGACTCTTTCCAGAACTGGAATAAAGGTATATCTTCCCACCTCAAAGATCCAGGTTAGAAGTACATCTTCAGTTCCATTTACCTTTTACCTGTAAATTTCATGATATCCTTGTTTTCTTATTGCTGAGTAATATTCCATTGTGTAGATGTACAATTTCTGTATCCATTCCTCAGTTGAGGGGCATCTGGGTTGTTTCCAGCTTCTGGCTATTACAAATAAAGCTGCTACAAACATGGTTGAGCAAATGTCCTTATTGTGTACTTGAGCCTCTTGGATATATGCCTAGGAGTGGTATAGCTTGAGGAAGTGCCAGATTGATTTCCAGAATGGTTGTACAAGTTTACATTTCCACCAGCAGTGGAGGAGGGTTCCCTTTTCTCCATAACCTTTCCAGCATGTGTTATCACTTAAGTTTTTGATTTTGGCCATTCTGGTGGGTGTGAGGTGAAAGAAATCTCAGAGTCGATTTGATTTGCATTTCCCTGATGGCTAATGACGTTGAGCATTTCTTTAAGTGTTTCTCTGGCATTTGATATTCCTCTATTGAGAGTTCTCTGTTTAGCTCTGTTCCCTATTTTTTAATTGGATTACTTTATTTGTTGCTTTTCAACTTTTGTAGTTCTTTATATATACTGGATATTAGCCCTCTGTCAGATAAAGGGTTGTTCTTTCCCAATCTGTAGGCATTCATTTTGTTTTGATGACAGTATCCTTTGACAGTGAACTGGAAAGGATCATCCTGAGTGAGCTATCCCAGAAGCAGAAAGACACACATAGTATATACTCACTCATATAGACATATAAAATAGGATAAACCTAAAATCTGTACACCTAAAGAAACTAATCAAGAGGGAGGACTCTGGCTAAAATGCTCAATCCCCAGCCAGAAAGGCAAAGAGGATGGACATCAGAAGAAGAAAACAGGAAACAAGCTAGGAGCCTATCACAGAGGGCCTCTGAAAGGCTCTGCCTTGCACAGTCTCAAAGCAGATGCTGAGACTTATGGCCAACTGTTGGGCAGAGTGCATGGAATCTAACGAAAGATGTGGGAAATAGTAAGATAGGGAGAGGACAGGAACTCCACAAGAAGAGCAACAGAACTAAAAAATCTGAGCACAGGGGTCTTTCCTGAGACTGATAATCCAACCAAGTACCATGCATGGAGATAACCTAGAGCCCCTGCACAGATGTAGCCCATGACAGTTCAGTGTCCAAGTGGGTTCCATAATAATGGGAACAGGGACTGCCTCTGACATGAACTGATTGGCCTGCTCTTTAATCACCTCACCCTGATGTGGGAGCAGCTTTACCAGGCCACAGAGGAAGATAATGCAGCCAGTCCTGATGAGAGCTGATAGACTAGGATCAGAAGGAAGGAAAGGAAGACCTCCCCTATCAGTGGATTTGGGGAGGGGCAGGTGTGGAGAAGGGGGAAGGGTTTATGGGGGGATACAAAGTGAATAGAGTGTAATTAATTTTTAAAAAGTACATCTTCCCATGTCAAATGATTTAATTTTTAAAAAGTGTGTGGGAGGGGGTGGGACAGAGGGAGGTAGAAACAGGTGGATCTCTGTGAGGCCAGCCTGAGTTCCAGGACAGCCAGAGAAAACTTTATCTTGAGGGTGGGGGTGGGGAATCCCTCACACGTGTGCCCAGCCATTTAGATTTTAGTTAATTCCAGATATTGTCAAGTTGACAACCAAGAATAGCATCACAAATGACATGAAATAATATTAAAATCCCCTACTAAGGTTATTAGTTGTATTTATAATATCCATTGCCATATTGAAAATTTGAAAACCTATTGGCCTTTTTTATGGTCTTTAAGCTTTGTGTCTTCCGTTTGGAAGTTTTATTATTATTATTATTATTTTAATTTTGTTTGTGTTCTGCATAGTCCTGGGCATCCTGGAACTCACTGTGTAAATCAGGCTGGTTTCAAATTCACAGAGAAATACCTGCCTGCCTCTGCCTCCCAAATGCTAAAATTAATGTTTAATTTTAATTTAATGTTTTAATTGATAATTTTTAGTTTGCCATAATCTGAAGTCACCTCAACTAGGAATTGAAAATAGAACATCTTCACAGAAAATTTTACAAATTTTCTGAGTGAGCTATCCCAGAAGCAGAAAGACACACACGACATATACTCACTCATAGACATATTAGGATAAACCTACTAAAATCTGTACACCTAAAGAAACTAATCAAGAGGGAAGACTCTGGCTAAAATGCTCAATCCCCAGCCAGAAAGACAAAGAGGATGGACATCAGAAGAAGGAGAAAACAGGGAACAAGTTAGGAGCCTGCCACAGAGGGCCTCTGAAAGGCTCTGCCCTGCAGACTTTGAAAGCAGATGCTGAGACTTATGGCCAACCTTTGGGCAAGAGTGCAGGGAATCTTATGAAAGAAGTGGGAAATAGTAAGATCTGGAGAGGACAGGAGCTCCACAAGGAGAGCAAAAGAACCAAAAAATCTGGGCCCAGGGGTCATTCCTGATACTGATACTCCAAACAAATACCATGCATGGAGATAACCTAGAACCTCTGCACAGATGTAGCCCATGGCAGTTCAGTGTCCAAGTGGGTTCCATAATAATGGGAACAGGGTCTGCCTCTGACATGAACTGATTGGCCTGCTCTTTGATCACCTCCCCTTGAGGGGGAGCAGCCTTACCAGGCCACAGAGGAAGATAATGCAGCCAGTCCTGATGAGAGCTGATAGACTAGGATCAGAAGGAAGGAAAAGACCTTCCCTATCAGTGGACTTTGCGTGCAGAAGGGAGAGGAAGGGAGGTTTTGGGAGGGGAGGGAGCTACAGGGGGGATACAAAGTGAATAAAGTGTAATTAATAAAAAATAAATTAAAAATAATTTAGAAATCCGTGTTTGTTCCTGAGTACTACTTGTTTCAAATGGTTTATGAAATAATCCCATACTCCCTGTATTAACTTGGCAATAAGCTAACTGAAGAAGTTTGTAAAAACAAAAAAAAATGGAATTTTAAGTAATAACATTTAAGAATTTAAGGAGGGAGATAATTGATAGACATAGGACATAGGAGTCTTTCTGTTAAAAAGAGCTAACATTTTTAAGGGCTTTATTTACCAGCCATTATAAGGAGAAAAGAAGCTAGCTCTTAAATTAAGGCAACAAAGAAAAGGAACTCAGAAGGGAAGGAAAGAGAAAGAAAGGAGAAAAACCTGCCCAGAATGGTAGAGCACAGATGTAACTAAGAACTCTTTACACTCAAACTGTACTCTCATCCAGCATATTTTCTCTCTATAGAGCTGGGGGTAGGCTTAGCAGTGGGTCTCAACCTTCTTAATGTTAGGACCGTTGTTATGGATATTAATGTAAATATCAGATATGTGGGATAGCTGATATGCCACTCTTGAGGGGTCATGACCCACAGGTTGAGAATCAAGCCATTTGCCTAGTATGTGCAAGTTCCTGGATTCCATCACTTGCACTGAAAAAACGAAGAGAACTGTGTTTCTCTGTCCTGCTCACACACTTCTCTGAACTTCAGTTTCCTCAGTGCTCTCTGTAACTCGTGAATGGACAGTTAAAAAAAGAAAAGAAAAAACCTGTTTTTCCGTGCTGGTTAATTTTAATTGTCAGCTTGTCTGGGCCATGGTAGCAGTCTATGTTGCTGCCCTAGGTCCTGGACTTGCTGGTCCCCACAAGTTATGTGGTCCCCACAGTCTTACAGTCTATTTCTTTAAAATAGCCATTCACACTTCCTCATTGTCTGGGGTTAGATTCCACAGTCTTCCATTGGTCACTCTCTGCCACATATCTGGATGCTCCAATTCAAACGACTCTATCTACTCCACACCTCAGCAGCTAGCTCAGTGTGGCTCGAGAAAAGCACATAACTACTCTGACTGATCTCACTCAGAAATTGTGACCACATACCCCAAGAGGCCCTTAAATGCTATCTGGCAGTGCTTCCTTATTCTTCCAGTCAATCAACTTTCCCAGTCTCCAAGACAGATACAGTATTTCATACCTCTTTCCTACTCCTTATTCTCAGCTCACTTTCCAAGATGACCTCACAGCTTATTTCACTGAAGGTAGGGATTTTTAAAATTGCAAGTGTTTTCTTCTCTTTCCATCTCACTGGCCTATTTTTGTCCTGTTTCATCCATTGCATGAAGTGAATGGACGCCCATGGCTCTCCTGTGGTCAGACATACCTTGTTGTTGTAGAGCCACCTCTCTTCTAGCCTGCCAGTGTAAGCACATCTCTCTCAGAGTAATTACTACTCTCCTGTGTCATTTCCCTCTCTACTGCATCATTCCAATTAACAAGTATATGTGCTAAAATGTTTTCCAATGCAGAGCCATTTAAATGAGAGAAATTTACCATTACGGTTATTTAGCATCCGCTGTACTATGCAATGATCTCAAGATGGAGATTTGTCCTTTTTAAAAAAGATTCTTATTTTTAAGTATGTATATATGTGTATCTGTAAGTATCTGCGTGTGTCTGTATGAGTATATGACACATGCATGCAGATATACATGGAAAATAAATAAGGGCATCAGATCTCTTGGAGCTGGAGTTAACAGGTGGTTGTAAGCTGCTTAGTTTCAAGTGTTAGGAACTGAAAAGTAGTCCTCTGGAAGAACAAACACACTGTTAACTGTAGAATCATGTCTCCAGCCTTGGACTGATCTTCTAAAATCAATTTCTCCAGAACTTTATCACTTTTACTTATAAAAGTGTTTTTCCTTTTTGAGGTAGAGCCTTGCTGTGTATCCTAGGTTGGCCTTCAATTTACTGTTGTTTTCTGTTTGCTGCCTTGGTAATGCTAAGACTAATACTAATGAGAACTATCCTGTTTATCTTTTATCTTTAGATACCAAACACTGATACAATAACATAGATCTCAGGCTTCTCACAACAGGGGAGTGAACTTGAGGGCAGAAGCTAGTTCTTAGCTCATCCTTTTGTTGTTGTTGTTGTTGTTGTTGGGGGGGGGTGTTGTTGTTTGTTTTTATCCCCTAAAAAAAAGGCTTGTTGGAGGCAGGTGTGGTGGTGCACCTGGAGGCAGAGGCAGGAGGATCTCTGACTTTCAGGCTAGCCAGCCAGCCAATGCTGTAATGTTTGGCTTCCTGTACAGAGAAAGAGGGAGTGTGGAGAGGAGAGAGAGAGAAGAAAAGGGTTATTGGGATTCCTTCTGAAGCTTAAAGAAGGTAACGCTAGAAGCTTCTGAGACAGGTAATGGTAGTATTCTCTACCCCCTCAGCTATCTAGTCCTGATGGATCTTCCCAATCCATAGACTGGAAGCCGAAAGCCCTCATCTATCGTTATTGATTTAGTGTAAGAGGTAGAACTGAGAATGGAACAGCATATGGCTATATTTGATCTCCTTCTTGGTCAAGCTTACTGTCTGAAATCTGTTATCGGGGTAGTATATTACAGTTCTTTATCTTTGTGATATGGCCTAGAATCAGGGAACATGGTTTATACCCTTAGATATTATGGTTGTGTGGCCTTGGGGAAGTCAGCTTAACTTCTGTGTTTCTCTCTAAAATGGGAATCACAGCAATGTCTACATCATACAGTTATTGAAAGGATCACGAGTCAATTAAAATGCTTATAATGATAGCTGACACCTAATAAGCAGTAGGAAGTGCTAGCTTTGTAAGTAGTATTATCATTTGCAGGACTGTTTAAGCTAAGTGAGCTACCATTTATCTCCTTCAGCAGTTACTTAGTAACTGCAGTTTAGCTGTAGCTGTAGCTCAGTGATAGAGCACTTGCTAGCATGCATGAGGCCCTGTCTATGTTCAGTCTCCAATGCTTGTGGAGCTTTGCTGGATTGGGTTGAAGTCTGACATCTCTGGATAGCCATTTGTTTGTGCTCAAGTCAATGATGGTGGACTCCCTTTTCTCAGCAAGGGTTCTAAAAGTCTCCTCTGATCTAGGACCCTAGATTTTATAAGAAGTGTCACATAGCCCTCAAGGCAGATTATAGGGCAGACCCTTTACTGATAAGAAAATTGTTCCAACAAGCACCTGGGAATCCTAGAAATGCCCCACCCTGCTAAGGAAATCTTAGTCTTAAACAGTGACCTTCAGTTGTACTTGGATATTCTCCCACTCATAGGATAATTAAGTACTATGTCCTTTTTTTGATAGGATCATGCTACTACATGGAAAATTAGTCACTTTACCATTACATGTAAAATAAGTATCCTTGACCCTAGTGAATCAAATAAATTCACCCTTGAAATCTCTCCCTCTGTCCAAGGTTTATAAATGCCTGGTTTCAAATACATGCTGACTGGTTGCATGCTGTGTGATACCTCCAGCCTTCTACCATGGCCAACGTCCGAGATTCATCATTTATCCCCTGTCTGGCCTTGTTTCATTGGGCCTGCCCTCCAGCCTGCTGGGCCTGGGCTTCCCTAGGCATGTCTCAACTACAAGCCCACCAGGTATGGGCTTTCTCTCATACCTCTGCTGTGCCTACCACGGCAGCTTAACCAAGAGCTGTAACACTTTGTTACTGGCATAGGCTTTGGAACACCCAAGTTTTCCACTACCACCAGCACTATCATTCTAAATGAGCAGCTAACTATAACACTCTATGGAAAACTTTCCACAGCACAGCTTAGTATCTGGGCCTTGCCCTAACTCTCTTCAGCCATTCCTGAGATCCAGGACCTTTGATTTCGTTCTCTGTCCAGAATCCAAAATTCCAGGCCTCCACCGAACAGAGAACGACAAATAATGTCTGGAAAAGAAGCTTTAAGGTGCAGTTTAGGGGGCTGGAGAGATGATTCAGAGGTTATGAGCACTGGCCGCCCTTCCAGAGATCCTGAGTTCAATTCCCAGCAACCACATGGTGGCTCACAACCATCTATAATGAAATCTGGTGCCTCTTCTGGCCTGCAGACATATGTGCAGGCAGAACGCTGCATAAATAAATAAGTCTTAAAAAAAACAAAACTGCAGTTTAACTTTCCTCACATTATTTAAAGAAATGTTAGACTATAAAGAAAGAACAGTGCTAACTGGCTTGAAGTATGATTGTTTAGTTGGACACTAGCTTCAAAGTCTCCATAATATATGTGCAAAATTAGAATTAATTGGGCATTATAGTGTTCCCAGTGTTATGGAAGTTGTTTTAAAAAGAGGGGGGGGGAGGATTAGCAAAATCAATGAATAACATAGATCAGCCAGTAAAAGTGCTTGCTCACTGTGCACACGGTGACCTGAGTTCAGTCTCCAGAACCATAGAGGAAGAAGAGAACTGACTTCCAAAACTTGTCCCTTGACCTCCACATGCACCACTTTTACATGTGCACACTCATACTCATATACACAGTAATAAAATATATTTTAAAGGAAGACAAACAGCCTAAGATAAGTTTATAATACCATAAGGTAATTAGAATGTCTAGCTTGTTGTCCAACAATGTGTTGTCTGCAGCAGGTCTCAGTATGCCTGAATTGTGTGAGAGTTGTGTGGCTCAGATATATTTGAAATTTTAGTTTGCAAAAAGATGTCTTGTTGGTTTTTCCAGCCCTTCAAATTGGGGTTTAGGTACAGTCAGAATGGTGTTTCAGTAACAGAGGTTACTGAACTAATGGCAAAATAAGCACATTATATAATGTTCAAGCAATAGGAGGTCACAGCTTTATTTGTGATAGTGCGTGAAGGAGCACCATAATTTCATGTTTTAGGAGAGTAATAAATTAACCTCCTCCTTATTCTAAAGTTGTTAAACACATTTCAAGATCATACAGAAAAAAAAAAATGGGGCCACATGAGGATAGTTACTAGGAAGTAGAGTTGTGACAGAAGGCTAACCACTGGGCGATACTGACAGCCACTCATTGGGTAAGTTATTTTCCCAACATAATTAACCTTCCTTTCTTCCTCCTTTTTTTTTTTTTTTTTTTTTTTTGCTTTTTGTTTTTTGGTTTTTTTTGTTGTTGTTGTGCCGGGGATTGGGGTAGGTATGTCTACATATTGAGCTCCAGGACAGCCAGGGTTACACAGGGTTTCTCTGGGTATTCCTTGCTGTCCTGGAACTCTGTAGACCAGGCTGGTAGCAAACTAGAGATCTGTTTGCCTCTGCCTCCCAAGTGCTGGGATCAAAAGGGTTTGCCACCACACCTGACTTATACTTTACATATTTCACATTGACTATTATCATGAAAGACAGAATAAGTGAAAGGACATTTTAAAAAGACCTCACAAAATTTGTTCGTGTTTCTATTTTAACACCAAATTGTAATTGATTTACATTCTTAGTGAGTTATTATGGATAGAGATCAAATTCATAATCTTCCTGTCTCATGATTTAGCACAGTCCTTAGCACAACTAAGGAGATATGCACATATTTTCTTGAAAAGTCGCCCTTTTTTATTACTCTTCAAGTAGGTATGCATTTAAAGTAAAGTTTACAATTAGATGTGGTAGTTCATACCTGTAATCACAGTTTTAATTAAGAGGCTACTGCTCACCCATGAATTGAAAGCCAACCTTCACTACATTCTGAGTTCTGAGCTAGACTAGGCTAGAGTTGAGACCCTTATCTTGAAACAACACAGTGTAAAATAAAGGTTAAACTGAGACACAATTTAGAGGTCTCTTCTAAAACAGTGTTTCTCAAATTTATCCTGAATCAACAGAAAAATACTTTAATAGAATATCCTCTATGCACACCTGTAACTAAAACATATTTAGGAAGGACCTTATCACGTGCCCCCAGTGACTACTACTATGTGTGTTCATCCATTTAAAATGCTGCTGTAACCCATTGAAAAAGTCAGAACTGGGAACCTTCAGTTTAAAATATACTCAAACCAGGCAATGGTATGCATGCCTTTAATCCAGCACTCATAAGGCAGAGGCAGTCTCTGTGAGTTGAGGACTAGCCTGGTATACAGTGCGAGTTATAGGACAGTCAAAACTACACTTAAGATAAACCCTATCTTGAAACACCAAAAAACATTCAGGTATGGTGGCGTAGAACTTGAGTCCCAGCACTCGGGGAAGTAGAGGCAGGCAGATCACTGTGAGTTCGAAGCCAGCCTGGTCCATAAAGCAAGTCCAGGACAGCCAAGGCTACACAGAGAAACCCTGTCTCAAAAAAAACACACAAAAGTTATATTTTCAAAAGTAGGGAAAAAAAAACTTTATAGACTTTTTTCAAAAACTTAAAATACTACAAAATTGCTAGCTAATCCTTTATAATTAGGAATATAGTGCCTTTTTTTTTTTTAACTTCAAGGCAGCTGGGCATAGTGGCACAGTATAATCGAGCACTCAGGGAAGCAGAAGCAGGCAGATCTCTGTAAGTTTGAGGCAAGCCTGATCTACAAAGCAAATCCAGGACAGCCAAGGCTATATAGAGAAACCCTGTCTTGGGGAAAAAAGGAAAAAAAAAAAAAAAAAAAAGGCTTTTTAGTACTGACTGATATATAAATAATATTATAATGAAATAATTTTATGTAATAACTTTTTAAAATATGGCTGAATCACCAAGGACAGTTTATAGGAGACAGTACTATGATAATTAATTAGCCTACAGTCTCCATTATTCATGGTTTACTTGAGGCTTTTAAACTCAATAAATGAAATACTTTGTATTCCCTGAGCACTCTTTTTTGGGAGGGAAGAAAGTCACACATTCAACATTTTATATAAACACTTGCCATAGCTTTGGAGGAAAACAGCCATACTTTACACTTACACAAATTGTTTAACACTGTTGTGTACAGAAGTTGTTTTCAAGTCTGAAGTGGCTGTATTAAGTATTTTAAGTCCCATACTGGGGAAATAGCATATGTCGTTGTCAGTCTCAAAATGGAAGCATAGGGGTTCATTAAATTGATAAGGCAAGTCATTAAGTAAATTGAAGTTTAATGAAAGGTCTGTGTCAGAAAAATTAAAAGACAATAACTCAGTTCATCAGTGTATGCAGTAGTTTAAAATAATAAATAGAAGTATTTAGGTCAGTTTTTATATTGAAGCAAAATTGAGCCCAAAGTATTTATTGCCTTCTTACATGTTTCCTATTATTTCCTTTACATTTGTTAATACTATGGAATGTTTTTTTGCTTTGTTTGTTTGTTTGTTTTAAGTTTTCTAGATGTGAATAAGTAAGACCTCATTATATCAAAGGAGGTAAAATGTCCATGAGGCCCTGCCTTGGCTCTCGTCTGTGTGCTTACTATATCCCTAGACTTTAGGGAAGATCTTGTACCAAAATGAGATTTGGGTCTCTAGCCTTCTCATGGATCTCATAGATGCAGACAGCCTATAAAATACAGCCTTACTTCAAGAGGCCTTGCACTCACCCTGTACTTCTCCAGAATATAAATAAATCTTGTAGGAGTCAGAAAGTAGAGTCAGATTAACTGTAACGTTGTTTGCTCTTCAATTTAGTGAGTCACCACCCTTGGTAATTTGACTTCAGCTCTGCAAGAATCGTGAAAAGTCTTAAGAATTCACAGATTGGCAAATAACCAGAACTGATCTCCTTGTTTACACATGCATCAGCTTTTCCCAGTGTACTGAAAAATAACAGGCCCATTTTTTTTTCAGTAGATATATGCATTTGATAGGTTTTTTTTCCAATATAAAAAGTATATCCCTATTCCTTTTTCTTTTTTTTTTCTTAATCATTTCTTTTTCCTGTGACTGGCTTTATAGCCTCAATGATCTTAAATTCTCCTGAGTATTGTTATTACAGGTTTGTGCCAAGTTTGATATTTGACAGTGGTTTACTAAGGGTCATTCACTTAAGCCTCACAGCAGCCCTCTACAATGATTCTGTTTATTAACTCCTTATATACACATGGACATCAGGAGCAGAGAAGTTAGGTATCTGCCAATTTGAAGTAGTAAACACTAAAACCAATATTTACACCAGGGTATTCTGGCTCCAGAATTTTGAATTAATATCACATTAACCTTTTATTTTTTTTAAACAGATTGAGTACCTTTAGAAGTTAGTAAATTCACTAACCAAGGCCAAAAAGCTAGATCTTCACTGCACCCAGTGTCTTCTGCACTTTTCTGTTAGTTGTAATATTTAACTTGATCAGTTCAAATACAATAGGAGAATTTCCCATGTGTTCCAAACTAGAATTGAAGATTGTGGCCTTTCATTGACCCTCAGGGGTCAGAGGTTGTTAACATGGCATGTATGGTGACTCCTCTGTTTTGTGGTTTCAGAGACAACTTGCTGTAGCCTCTCTGAGTCACTGTTTTCTTTTGGTATGTTAAGGGTTTGAGAATAACCAAATTGTAAGCTTCAAATAAAAATGTTTTCACCTTTCCCCTGTAATTACTGAGGAATCAAGTTGTGAGCCAGCATAGCATAAACTTGAATGTGGAGCCTCTTTTAGTTGGTCTGCCCCCTGAGTTACGGTTTTTGTATAGCAACCTCTCTGTGATGAGATCTTCTCTGTAGAACTGGTCCCTGGTGTCACATGTGACTCCACTTTGGCAGTTGTGTCAGAACAAGATCTCTTAAACCACACTCTGGGAATAGAAGTGACCTTCCCCCAGTTCAAATAAAAAGCTGCCTTCTAAGACTTGTTTGGATGAAATATTCTGGATAATCCATTTTTTTCTTGAGTGTGTTATGTTTAAACTTTTGGCATCTGTTACTATTTAGACAACAAAATCAATAAAGACATATTCAACACAAATTAACAGAAATCTTGCTAACATCCAGTCAGAATCTAGTTCAGCAGCTTGTTTTGTTTTTCATAGATGCTTATTCTTGGCTGTGATTTCATTTTTGCATATTTATAATATTTTCTGTTAGAAAAAATGCTTCTAGTTTATAAAATGGATTTAAACAGATACATTTTACTTGTTCTACAAAAGCATGAATTTTCATATTGCAAGTTTAAGAAGCTCTGTGAGCTTTGTAGGGAGATTTTGTTCTAGATGCTGTATAAAATAAGTTTTGGTGGTAGCAATATAATTTTTCAGCTGGGCAGTGGTGATGTACACCTTTAAACCCAGCACTTGGGAGGCAAAGCAGGGGAATCTCTATGAGTTCAAGGTCAGCCTGGTCTACAGAGTGAATTCCAGGACAGCCAGGGCTACACAGAGAAACCCTGTCTTGGGGGAAATTAATAATTTCTTTAAAGTAATTTTAAAAGCTAGGCCTGATGGTACATACTTATAATCCTAACACTCCTGAGGCTTCCTGGGCTGCCTAGTTAGTGCATTCAAGTCCATAGCAAGACTCTGACTCAAAAAAACAAAGAACCAAAAAGCGATGACAAGGAATAAACACCCAAGTTAGAGAAGCATTGGAAATCACTACTGCTAATTGTACAAATTTTACTTCAGCATGAGTAATTAGCAGTTATAAATCACTATGGGAGAATTTTACAACTGGAGTCATTAAGTAAATGGCTCAGTTGGCCTAGCTTGTTTGTTTACGGCTATCTCATTAAATCTCAAAACAGGGTCTCATCCTGTCTGCGTAGCGGAGGCAGGACTTGGTAAGGCATGCTGACCTTGAGTTAAATTCCTGTCTTCCTCAGGCAGCCTGCCATTTATGTAAAAAGGGAGCCTTCCAGGCCTGTTCTCTAATAATAGATCTAGGAAGCCTAAACCAAAGCAGAAACATTTGGAGGGCATCTCTCTCTGACCAACACTCCCAGGGAATGGCTTATCCTTCTGGGATGAATGTATTCAGAAAAATGCTCACACAAAGAAGAAGCATCTACTTATACATTTTGTAATAAAAACTAACCGTTTTCAGAAATGTGCTGCTGTTGTAAAAGAAGAGGTGGCTGACTAGAATACATACTTGAGTCCTGTGCACCCACCCCTCCTTGTTGAAGTGCTGCTTTTATATCCTGCTTTCCTTGTAACTAAAAGCACACGTTTAAAAGGCAGTTTAGTTAAAATTGGAAATGCAGTCTGTATTTAAGAAGTCATCTATTTAAGGTTGACTAAGACTATAAAGTTCAAGTTGGTGTTGCTAGAAGAAATTTTAGGGTGTCTATATTTTACATATTTTACTTGTTTTCACTGAGAATCATATCCATAATCTGTATGGAGGCATGTCTCAATTAAGACAGAACATGCATCAGTTGCCTATTTGTGTTATTAGATAATTGTTTTGTACATACTTTATAGCGTGTATTTACACAAACGTACATGGTCCAGTCCAGTCACCTCATCATGGCCTGGTGCTGTGGTTGAAACCCAGTGCACATAGTACATACGGCCTATGGATACAGTAAAAAGTGAAGTAAACATGAGATGCTTAAGACTCCTGCCCACATAACGCAACATCTTATGAAGTCCTTCATACTACTGTATGTGCTGTACTTATGTATTATGTCTTTTACATACTTAGAGGTTTGTTTATACCAGCATCACTACAAACATGTGACTAATGTGTTGCACCATTGCTGTAATATGTCCGCTTTGTTACTGAGCAATATGAATTTTTTTATCTCTGTTATAATCTTACGGAATCATCATATATGAGGACTGTCACTGACTAAAGCATCACTGTGGCATGTAACTGAACCTTTCCTTATAAAATTTTACTGGATAACATCTCATAATAAGAAAAAGAATTATTTCCTCATGAATGTCTTCGTTTTCAGTTTGCTAAGAAGGAAAAATTGTATTGCCAATTAAATAAAATCTGTATTATATTGGAAAAATTACTGTTGAGGGATTCATGGTATGTATAAAATAGTTTTTGTTTAGTCAAAACAGATAACTACAGTTTGTATTTATGAAACAATATTCTTAAGCCTAGTGTCACACATCTGTAATCTCTGTGCTCAGGAGGCTGAGTCAGAAAGACTAAGTTCCAGCTAGCGTGGGTTACATAGCAAGACGTTGTTTCAAAATGTGCTTTCATGTGTGTTCTTGTGCCATTTGTTACAAATTAGGGGAGCCTTAATACATTGAGAACTTTACAACATTTTTATTACCATAAGCAGAAAACACATACCCATCAGCAGTCATTCTTCATACCCCAAACTGTGCAATCATAAGCAGTGTGTACGCTACTTTCTAATTTTTTTGCCTATTCTGAGCTTTTCATATGAGTCATGTAATGTGTTATTTGTTGTTTTTGTAAGCAGTGTGTAAGCAACAATATTAATTTCTGCCTTATACAGTTTTAAAAACCTACACCCCCCCCCCCAAAAAAGGTGTTAGGAATGAGAATTGTACTCAAGTTGTTTAATCCTGTCCAAAGGAATATTTTTGTCATTTTTAAAATATTCTTTTTTAACAAATTGGCTTTCTAGAACCTTGGGCAAAACCACCCTGATTGTGAAACTCTCCATCTGAAAGTAATACTGCCACTTGCAAAGAAAGCTATCTAGTATTCATTTTGTTGTTGTTTTGCATTGTGCTGCCTCAGCAGTTCTTCAGACACTATATAGGCCACATGTCATTATTATGAATTCCCCAGTTCTGACCAGATTTTGAGATAATACATGTTTCTTAAGATTCTCTCATTTTATGGAAAACTGTCAAAACGTAGCTAGCTGCCATTTATTTTTAGAATATAAGACTTGAAGTTTAGACTGAAGTAATAAAGTTCACAAATACATACTAGTTGTAAGCAAAGAATCCTTAAGTATGTGAGAAATTATTTTCATTTGTGAAAAGAAAGAGAATAAAAGATTTTTTGAGGTCAGGGGCCTCACTCTGCCAAGTGCATTCCAGTCTTACTATCTTGTCAGAAGTTACCATTTGAGTATAATCTTTTTCACAAACTTGTTTTCCTTTTTAATGAAACACTTAGATTCCCACTGTAGAAATGTATTACAAAGCACTTTTGGAAGACAATCTACTGTCTTACAATTAACAGTGAACAATAAATGAAAATAGTCCATTTTGTACTTTTTAAAAATATTTTTGAGTGATACAAACACTACACACATATCTCTTTTTAGAAACTGTTCTGTATTTTGAAAGAAGTGCATATGAAAGGAGATAGTTATTTTAAAGTAGAGCTGTTTATACCCAGAATAAAGGCCTGTTGGTACTGCTGTTAAAGGGTATCAGTAGCACAAGCCAAAGCATTGGTTCCAAGCTGTGTAAACAATTCATTGCTCAGCTGGAAAAGACTAACATATAATCCTGAGACTTTGCAGTGTTTCTTCTTTCTTAATATGAAAAAGGGGCAAAAGACTAGGAAAAACTTAGGAAAGTATCTCTTGTTGCAAGGAGGCAAATGACTAGTCATTCTCGTTAGTTTCTACCTAGCCACTCCCTTTTTGTTTTGTTGAACTACTCCCAATCCTTCTGCCAGGGTCTCCTGAGTGCTAGGATTACAGTGTGTTCCACCATGCCCAGCCTTCCCCCTGCTCTTTGTTTTGTTTTGGTCTTCAGAAGAGTTGAAAGAACATATGGTATACATACCCTTTGTATAAACGGAGCAATTTTTAACATTTTTTTTTAATTTTTAACATTTTACCACATTTATTTTCTATTTCCTATTCTCTGTCTTTCATAGGAAGTAGATGGCAAACAGCAATTAATACTTAAATACTTGTTTGTGTAATTATGAAGAAAACACTCTACCTAACCACAGTATCTTTGTTATACTCAGGAAATTTTTTAATTGCTACCATAGTATTTAATTTAGTTTATATTCATATTCCCCCCAGCAATCCTGATAGTGATCGTTTTAGCTTTTATATGTTAACATTTAGTTTTCCTAAGAGTAGTTATTCGCCTTTTCCTGTCATACTTAAAAGACCAGGCCTTTTCTTTCTCATAGTTTCACTATGTCCAGACTTACATGCTTCTTCTTTGTTATTACTGTTTTAACATATTTTCAAGAAAACCCAAAGGATCCGTAGTGTTTGTACTGTATGCCTTATGGCAGCAGCTAGTCCCACTCTCAGTTTAGTCACTTGAGTAAGGTAATACCATACTTTTCCATTACAAAGATATCTTTTCTCTTTGTAACTTAAGGGGATGTGAGAGAAGAGGGAATACCTTGAGATGGTGTGATTATCTGTTATTATCCATCTCTTTTCCAGTGATTTTATCATCCATTTGTTGCCTGGCCTAAATTAAGGCTGTAAAGTGATTACCCAATTCTGCCTTACATCTACATTGCTGCCTAGTTTTTTTCTTTTCCTCCTTTCGCTTTTTTAAAAAACTTTCTCTAGATTCAGAAAGTATCTTTTTATTCAGTACTCTTGTCTTAGTCACTGTTCTATTGTTGTGAAGAGACACCATGACCACCACAACTCTTACTAAATACAATGCCTAATTGGGGCTTGCTTACAGTTTCAGAGGTTTAGACCATTAACATGGTGGGGACCATGGTGGCAATGCAGGCAGATGTGGTGCTGGAGAAGTAGCTGAGAATGCTACATCTGGATAGACAGGCAACCAGCAGGAAGAGAGAGACGCTGGGTCTTGCTTGGGTTTATTAAAAACCTCAAAGTCCATGCCCGGTGACACACTTTCTCCAAGGTCACACCTGCTAGTGCTGCCCCCTGATGACTGAGCCTTCAATTACACGAGCCTCTGAGGGCCATTCTGATACAAGCCACCACCACTATGTAGTGTATTGAAAGAGGTTCTGACATTCAAGCCAGGAGATGGTAGCGCACCCCTCCCCCCCCCCAACTTTTTTTAAAGATTGATTTACTTATTAAGTAGCATTCTCTCTGCATGTGTGCCTGTGCACCAGAAGAGGGCACCAGATCTCACTATAGATGGTTATGAACCACCACCTTGTGGTTGCTGAGTATTGAACTCAGGACCTTTGGAAGAACAGCCAGTGTTCTTAACGTCTGAGCCATCTCTTCAGCCCAGTAGTGTACCTCTTAATGCCAGTGCTCAGGAGGCAGGGTCAGATGGATCTCTTGAGTTGGAGACCAGCCTGGTCTACAGATTAAGTTCCAGGACAGCAGTGTGACATAGTGAGACCAAAAAAAAAAAAAAAGTTTCTGATGTTCAGATTGTTCCACATTTGGCCAATAGAAGCCACTTATGGCTAACTTCTCTATCACTTTAACATGTCTTCATCAGACAGTTCCCCAGTCAGGGTGTTTCATCTTAGTGAGTTTTTGAGTTCACAGCAGTACAAAACCATTGTATAATCAGTAGAAACTAGACTTGAAATCTTGAATTTTGATTTCAGCATGTTAGACAACAATTGAACATGTGAGCCAAAGCTCCAACCATTCAAATGAACCACAGCCAGTCTGTGACTGTGGCTAAGCTATGATGTTCTGGAAGGTAGGAATATTTGGTACATTATTAAATTATCAGAAATTGATCATTTATACTGTTCTACTTTAAAATACTTTAGTTCTAAAGTTTAGAACCCTTTTCTAGTTTTCCCCCTGTGTTTGAGACAGGGCTTTCCTGTCTAACAACCCTGGCTGTCCAGGAACTCTGTAGACCAGGCTGGCCTTGAACTCACAGAAATGCACCTGTTTCTGCCTCCACAGTGCTAGAATTAAAGGCATGAGCCACTACACCCAACCCTTTTTCTAATTGTTAAATGCATGCCACCTAGAAAAACAGTCCTGGAATATAAAAGTGAAAGGATCCCTCTAAATACCACTCCTACCCTAGCCCTGTCTGTGTCCATCACAGAACTCCTAACAGTTTGATGAACTTCAGATCCTATTTATTTTGAGACAGGGTCTCACATAGCCCAGGGTGCCCTCAAATTTCTTATGTAGCTAAAGATGACCATGAACTTCTGATTGTCCTGCCTCTACACTGTTGCTGGGATTACATGCATGTGCCACCATGCCCATCGGTGCTGGGAATTAAACCCAGGGCTTTGTACATATGCTACACTCTACCAACTGAGCTACATCCTCGGTCCCCAGCCCTTTCTTTTGTTACAGTTGGTCAGTCATTTACAGATATTTTATAACTTGGTTGTTTTTTTTTTTCATTTTATATGACTTTTTGGATTTTGATTTAATGTATTGGAGCAAAAAGCTCCTAGTTATGCAAATGAGCAACAGCCAATCTGTAACTGTATTTACAATATAAACCATTACCGCTTTTTTAGTAATTGTGTGATAATTAGTAATTCAGATTTTTATGGTTTCTTTGACCATTTGTTTTAGTTTTCTATTGCTTTGATAAACACCACGACCAAAAGTAGCCTAGTGAGGAAAGAGTTTATTTGACCTACACTTCCATCACAGTCCCTCATTGAGGGATGTCAGAATAGGTTTTCAAGGAAGGAACCTGGAAGCAGGAACTGAAGCAAAGACCTCTTACTGGCTTGCTCAGCCTTTTTTTTTTTTTTTTTTTTTGTGATGGTGATGGTAGTGGTGGTTGTTTGATGGTTTCTCTGTATAGCCTTGGCTGTCTTGGATTCTCTTTGTAGACAGGTTGGCCTTGAACTCTCAAACTCACAGCCATCTGCCTGCCTCTGCCTCCCTGAGTGCTGGGACTAAAGGCCTGTGCCACCACGCCAGTCAGTATACTTCCTTATACAATTCAGGACTACCTGCCCAGGTATACCACAGTGATCTAGACCGTCCCACATCAATCATTAATTAGGGGGGAAAAAGCTCCACAGACTAGTTTTGTGGAAGCATTTTCTCAATTGAGGTTCCCTGTTTCCAGATGACTCTAGCTTGTGTCAAGTTGACAAAAAACTAGCTCAACACGCACTGTTCTACTGATACTTGTTATTTCAAATTTTTTGGCATTATGGACAGTAATAAGATTTTATAACATGACTTTGTATGTGTACAAGTATTTCTACAGAGTAGATTCTAAGAGGTAGAACGGTTACATATCTAAATTGATTCACAAATTGCATTCTCCCTCATCCTTTTCCTAACACAAAATATTGATGGTCATATTCAAAAAAGGATGGATTATAATGAGTCTTTTTCTGTTTAATTATTAGTTCATGTTGGTTATCTACAATTCGTTTCTCTCTTTGCTTTCATGTCTTTGGGGATTCTTTTTTTTTAATGGAGTGTTTGTTTATATATATACCTGGATGTCCTGAGATTTTGTTTACCTGGACCGTAAGGATAGCTATGTTTTTGGTAGATGTTTTGTGGAGTCCCTTACTGCATGTGTTTATGCTCCTCTCCTTCCCAAATTATGTTGATTGAGTAAATTGTATCCCTCATGTTGTTGCCTTCCAACTTCTGGCTGTCCAAAATCCAGTAGATTTGGGTAGAGAAGGATATTCAGAATGTCATATTAAACTTTGTTATATTTTCTCTCTCTCTCTTTATCTTTGGATTAAAGGAGTGCACCACCATTAGAGTATCTTTCTTTCTTTTTCTTTCTTCTTCTTTTTTTTTGTTAGATCAGCATACAACGCAATGAGTTTCATCTAGTATCTTCATATGTTTCATTATTGTTGCTTCTCATTCATTACCTTCTCCCACTGTCCTCCCCTCTGTCTCCTGCCCAGCTTGTTACCTTCTTTTTTTCTTTCTTTCTTTTTTTTCTTTTTCCTTTTTTAAGACAGGGCTTTGCTGTGCTGCTCATTCTGGTTCTAATTTGCCACCCTTCTGCCTCAACCTCTCAAATGCTGGGATTAACCACTATTAAACCATTATTAAACCACTAGTTTAATAATTTATCCATCGTTACTAACTGATTTTAAATAGTACCTTTGTCAAATAGCAACTCTTTATATGTATATATAAACATCTGTTTCAGGATGTTCTTACTACATCCAGTATTGTTGTGATTAATTTTTCAGTGTTAGAAATCAAACACAGGGCCTGGCATATCTACGACACACCCAACTACATCCTTGGCTGTAGTGAGTATTTCAATATCTAATTGGGAAGTGTTCTAGTTTTCTTTGTTGCTGTGATAAAACACTATAACCAAGGCAACTTATAAAAGAAAGCGTTTAATTGGAATTACAGTTTCAGAGCATCTCATGCTGGAGCAGTTGAGAGCTCACAGCTTGATCCCCAGGTTAAGAAGCAGAGAGAAAGAGAGCCTGCCGCAATGCACCTCCTCTAACAAGGCCACGCCTCCTAGCTCTTACTGTAATGCCAACAGGGGAGGTGCGCTCTCACTCAAGCCACCACAGGGGATAAGCAAGATTTCTTATTTCTTAATTTTATTCCCAAGTATAATTTTGGGGCGGGGAATGATTTGTCCATTTATGCTTTTTCTAGTAATATGTGAGAATGTTTTCTAGTTAGGGTTGTAAAGCCAAGGCTAAGACTTGACTAATGTGATTGTATGAACCTATAATCCCAGCACTGCGTGAATGGCTGGGGGCTAGAGCAGGAAGATCTTGAGTTCAAGGGTAGCCTGGACTATATAACAAAATTTGTCTTGAAAATATTAATAGTGGCTAGGACAGTGCCCAGTGGCTCTGGTGGCAAGAGCTGATGCAGAAGCCATGGAAGGATTCTGCTTACTGTCCTGTTCTTTATGGCTTGCTCAGCCTCCTTTCTTATAGAACCTAGGACCACCTGCCCAGAATGTGGCCCCCACCCATAATGGGCTGGGCCCTCCTGCATCAATGACTAATTAAGAAAGTGCTCTACAGGCTTGCCTGTAGTCCGATTTTATTGAGACTTTTGTTTTCCTTTTGAGTCAGGGTTTCTTTGTGTTGCTGTGGCTCTCCTGGAACTCACTCTGTAGACCAGGCTGGTGTCTAACTCAGAGATCCGCCTGCCTTTGCCTCCTGAATGCTGAGATTAAGGGCGTGTGTCACTGCTGCCTGGCAGGCTTTCCTTTTTTATTCATCCCCAAAACCTCACTTCAGTAAGACCATCACAATATAAAGTATTCCAAAATTTAAAAGTCTCACAGTCTTTAAAAATTCAAACACCTAAAAATTCAGTCTCTTAAAAATAGCCAGTCACAAGCAAGGTGTTACACATCTTTAATCCCAGCACTCAGGGATGCAAAGGCAGTTGGATTGCAGTGATTTTGAGGCCAGCCTGGTCTACAAAGTGAGTACAGGACAACCAGGACTACATAGAGAAACCAAAATAATAATAATAATAATAATAATAATAATTTGTTTAAGAGGGAAGAACCAGAGCATAGTCATTTCAAAGGGCCTGAGCCACTTTTTTGGCTCCACCCTCTACAGCACACACAGCTTGTCCTCTAGGCTCAGGCCAGCTCTACACCATCACTGATGATGGTCTTGATTGTCATTCCATAGTACTAGAATCTCCAGAATGCTGGGCTCTTCTGTTGCAGCTGGGCTGCACTTTGACTAATAGCCTCTCCTTGGCTTTCGTCGTGCTAAACCTCAACTTCTCTGCATGGCCCATTCAATCCTGGGGCTTCAGCTGCCACTGAAGTTGCACCTTCATCAATGGCCTCTCCTAGTCTCTCACAGTGCCAAGCCTCAGCTGCTCTCCATGACCCCTTCAAGCCTTCAAAACCAGTACCACCTGGGTGACTCTTAGACTACCACATTTGGCTGCCAGCGTGAGGTACAACCTTGACTGCCTCTGGAACACAGCTTCTGTATACTGACTCTTTGGAAACACTTTTCAGAAGATTTAACCTCAGTGATGCTGGTCTCTTCTTAATCACCGCTAACTTCTCAGCCCCAGCTGACCAGCATCAATTGTCCCAGGAAAGCAAAGGTTTTACTTTAGTGGTTCTAGTCTCTTGTTAATCACAGGTGGTTCTTCAGCTTCAGCTGACCAGACACCATAGATTCTTCACACAAATGGCCCTATAGAGTCTTTGCTTGCTTTTGAAATTTCATAACCCAGACCTCCATCTTCTGCATTTCTCTCAACGTTCTTACCTTAAAGCTCCAACAGAACATCCCACTAAAGCTCTCAACACTCAATGGCTCTTCTAGCCCAAAGTTCCAAAGTCCTTCCATAACCCTCCCCAAAACAGCATGGTCAAGGCTCACAGTAATACCTCACTATCCTGGTATCAATATTTGTCCTAGTCAAAGTTTCTATTGCTCTGATGAAACACCATGACCAAAAATAAGTTGGAGAGGAAAGGGTTTATTTGCCTTTCACTTTCACATAGTAGTTCATCATTGAAGAAAGTCAGGACAAAAAATTCATACAGGGCAGGAACCTGGAGGCAGGAGCTAATGTACAGGCCATGGTGGAGGGGACATGATGCTTACTGGCTTGTTCATCATAGCTTGCTCAGCCTTTCTTTTTTTATATTTTTATTTTTATATCAATCAGAGGTTAGGTACTTTGCATCCCCGGCGTAGCCCCCTCCCTTTTTCCCTCCCACTCTCCCCATCCCTCCCTCATCTCCTCCCCGCCCACTCCAAGTCCACCTACAGGGGAGGACCTCCTCCCCTTCCATCCGACCCCAGTTCATCTTGTCTCCTCAGGGCTGGCTGCAATGTCCTCCCCTGTTGCTCAGCCTTTCTTATAGACCCTAGGACCAGCAGCCCAGGGATAGTCCTACCCTCAATGGGCTGGGCCCTCCCACATCAATTACTAAATAAGATAATGTTCTACAGGCCTGCCTACAGCCCATCTTAGTGAGGTTTTTTGTTTTGTTGTTTTTTGGTTTGGTTTGGTTTTTGATTTTTTGAGACAGGGTTTCTCTATGTAGCCGTGGCTGTCCTGGACCCACCTTGTAGACCAGGCTGGCCTTAAATTCATATCAATCTGATTGCCTCTGCCTTCCCGAGTATTGGGATTAAAGGCATGCACTACCACACCTGGCTTTGAGGCATCTTCTTAATTGAAGTTCCATCCTTTCTAGCTTGTGTAAAGTTAACAAAACTAGCCAGCATGGTGGCTCAAGGGGTAAAGCCTGAGGACCTGAATTAGAATTCCTAGCACCCAAGTAAAAAGCCAGGAATCTTGATGTCTATGTGTGACTCTAGTGCCTAGAGGGTAGAGACAAGCAGATCTCCAGAGCTTGCTGACCAATCAGTCCAGCCAATCAGTAAACTTCAGGTTAAGTGTGAGACCCTGTGTTACAATAAAATAAAATACAAGAGAGAAGCAATTGAGAGAGACTTAGTGTTGATGTGTGACTTTGGCATGCATATATGCACATATGAACAGGTATATACCACATGCACTACACTCACACAAAATAATAATTAAAAACTGAAGACAAATCATAGGACATCCAACCCAGGAGAAGTCCAGTAGCTTTATAACACTCTAGTCTGTTCAATGCGCTATTAACTCATTTACCACCTCCCAGGTAAGGCTCTCTGGTCTACCCTTTTAACTCCTTTTATAGTACTCCCTATAATTTCATACCATGCTGCTAATGGACATCTCTTTTCCCCTTCCATGTTCCTAGGTTTTTCTTCTCATCCCCGCCCCCCCAGTCTACTCTTTGTATCTGAGGAAATATCATTTGTTCTTGTAGACCCATCTCATACGCTATCTATCTCCCCTAGAAAGTTTATCTTTATGCTGATTGTAGGAAGGTTGTTCCTACCTTCTTAAGTGTTCCTCTGCTTCATACTGCTTATTCCTAGCTTCAGACTTTAGACTGAATTGGAATAGAAAACAAACCATAAATGTTTGCAAAGAATAAACTGTTGGCTGAGTGTGGTGGCACATGCC
The DNA here is from genome assembly GCA_028658305.1 of Pachyuromys duprasi. Classification (NCBI taxonomy): domain Eukaryota; kingdom Metazoa; phylum Chordata; class Mammalia; order Rodentia; family Muridae; genus Pachyuromys; species Pachyuromys duprasi. Next base: position 15,165,153 of record CM053759.1, on the reverse strand, counting down.
TATGGTCCCAGCACTTGGGGAGGTAGCAGCAGACTGATCTCTGTGAGTTTGAGGCCAGCCTGGTCTACAAAGTGAGTCCAAGACAGACAAGGCTACACAAAGAAGTCCTGTCTCAAAAACAAACAAACAAATAGTGTACCCACCTTCAGAGAACTCACTAAAGTATGAAAGAAAAAGTTTAGGGTAGAAGAAAAATAGATAGAAAACCATATGTGCGTCTGTCCATATGTGATGCTTTTTGTTTTTTTATTGTTTGTTTGGTTTGGTTTAGTTTGGTTTTATGAGATAGGGTCTCACTGTGTAGCTCTGGCTAACCTGGAACTCAATATAAAGACCAGGCTGGCCTGGAACTCATAGAGATCCACCTCTCTGCCTCTCAAGTGCTGGGATTAAAGGTGTGTGCCACCATGCCCTGGGGACTGGAACTCTGAATGTGTATTTTAATCATTAATGGCACTTTTATGTCAATGTTTGTCGCCAGCCTAATCCAATTTTAGATTTCTTTTCATTTACATTTTACTTATTGTGTGCTAAGCCTTAATGTGCCGGACTCAAGATGAAACATTTGTCTAGACGCAGGACGGCATTCCAGGTTAGATGTAGGAAAACAGACTAGACTACTCTTAGTAGAGTTCCAGCATTGTAAGGGAAATAGCAAGCATTGGGTTCTCTTCTGATCCTGTAGACTTGTGCTGTAATCGAATGGATATTCTAAAGCTGTTTTTTCTCTTCTTAGTACTGGATGAATGAATACACCTCATCTATTGGAATTGGAGTTTTTCATTCTGGAATTGAAGTATATGGCAGAGGTATGTGTGCACACTGTTGAACTATGTAGAATCATAATGTTAGGTCTTTGCCCCTTTTCTTTTAAGCACTTACATGTATTATTGCAGAAAGTAGAATATAACTCCCACATTTGTTTACACTTGTTTTGAAAGAAATGTTTGTGGTAGAGTATAAGAAGGTACATTTATTTCATTGTCTTTTTTTTCCTAATTACTTTGTCTTCTAAGAATTTTCTTAAGCAGATGTGGTGGCGTACACCTTTAGTCCCAGTACTCAAGAGGCAGAGGCAGGCAGATTTCTGTGAGTTTGAGGCCAGCCTGGACTATAGAGTCAGTTCCAGGACAGCCAGGGCTACAGTGAAGACCTGTCTCCAAAAACCAAACACAAAGAAGCCCTTCTTTCTGAAGTTGTTAAACCATGATTGTTTTTTCTCTAATATATATGAGTTTCAAAGAAACTTTTACATTTTTGAAAACTGTGTAAGTAAATATTTACAAATAAATATTTTAAAATAATCATTTTGTTTAGTAGACAGTGTCAAATTTGAAATACCAGTTTCCTGAGGGTGTTTCCATAGATCATTTGATTTTGCAGGCCTGTAAGTGTCAATAAAGTCTAAAACATTGCTGAGCAAATCTCACCTTGGATACAGTCTGGTATTTTTCTCAGAGTTATAGTGATAAATCATTATGAATTACAAGCTTACCTTTTAGCATATTGTAACCTAGAATACATTATCTAGTTTATGCAGAGTAAGCTACATACCTACCTATTCACTAATTTAAAGAAAAGGCTTCATTTACTTAAATGTTTCAATATGATGTTTCTGTTGTTTGTGTTAGGGTGGGAGGTGCTGATTATTGAATCTATGGCTTGACACTTACAAAGGTCGGTGTGTTGTGCCTCTGGCCTATGTCCCTAGCCCCTATCTGCTTTTTATATTAATTAATTCTGGCTGAAATTTAGCATATTCAGTCTTGGCTATAAATATTTGTCATTTAAACTTTTACTTGGTGCAGGTTCCCTTGCTAACACCAAGAAACAATGAGGAACTTCAGCTGAAATTTTTAAAAATTAGAGTATTGCAGTGAGTGGGATCATAGGCTATGGGTGTTCTCTCCGGCCTTTGCCTACATTGTATTACTCTCTTTTTGTTTAAATTTGAATAGTGTATGACCATACTGTAAGGTAAGAGAATGTGGCAGTTTTTTATAAAAAGAAATTGAGGCTCTAATCTGCCACTATTCACACTGCTGATAACTAACAGAACTAAGATTTTAACTTAGATGTTCTTACATGCCAGTCCAGTGCTTTATTACCTTCACAATATTTACTTTCCTTATAAAATAATTTAAAAACAAAGTATGTTCATGGAAACTCAGAGAAATTATAATTGTTTCTTGTGGATGGATAGATAGATGACTTGTGTTTTCCCTTACTATATTTTTATTTTTGCTATACTTATTTTATAGTATTTTATACTATACTTAGTATATTTACTTCCCTTACTATACTTATACTTACTGTACTTATTTCCCATACTATACTTATATTTTTTAAATAAAAATCCAAGTATGAAGCCTAGGGATGGTTGCCTTTAGTCCCAGCACTCAGGAGGCAGAGGCAGGCAGATCTCCGAGTTTGAGGCCAACCTGCTCTACAGAGTGAGTTCCAGGACAGCCAGGGATATGCAGAGAAACACCATCTCCAAAAGAGCAAAAACAATGTTTTACCAAATCCAATCTCAGTATATACAATATTATAATAAAAATTATATTAAAATTTTACTGAATCTTAAAGAGGAGCATGGGCATGGTCGTATATATATATATATATACATGGTTGATTCTTAGTGCTTCGAAAGCTAAAATAGGATTGTGGGGTTTAGGCCAGAATAAGACCCTATCTCAAGACCAGATAGATAAACAAAATTTAGGGCAGGCATAGAAGTAGATACCTATAATCTCAGCATTTAGGGAACAGAGAATTATAATTTCAGAGCTAGCCTGGGTTAGCTAATAGTTAATCAGGTCACCTTAGGGTACGTAACCAAATCATTTATTAAAAAAATAAAAGTAGTTTATATTTCAAAATTAAGTGCTAAGCATCCTCATCTCAATCATTTTTTAAAAAATTTCTCCAGAATCTGTAAATGAAGTTAACCTTGGAGCTCCATGATTAAGGCTATTTCCGGTGTTCCAGAGGAGCATTCAGCTTTGTTGGGTGTGGAGATGGGGAGACAGTAGTTAGTAACTGTGACTCTAGCGCCAAGATATCTGTTGTCTTCTGGCCTCTGCGGACATCAGCACATACATGATGACATACACACCCACATACACACACACTTAAATAAAATTTAAATGAAAATCTACCTTGTTCTTTCCTGTGCTTTGTCTTAAAACTTAAGACTGTATATTTAACAAATCTGTATATTTAAAAATTCACTTATTTAAATATTTTGAGACTTTCTTGCTAGCCCTGGCTGCTGTGGAACCCACAGTGTAGACCACACTGTCCTCCAGCTCACCGCAATCCTCCTTCCTCCACCTCTCTAGCCCTGAGATTATAGGCATACACTATCATGCCTGGTTAAACCTTAAGTGATAGGATTAATTTAAGCCCTTATTTGGAATTTCTTATATCTACTAAGACTTTTCCACTTAATATCTAAATGAGATACCAAAATTGAAGCTAGAAATTTTGGTTCTTTCCTGATTTGAAGCTATCTGTATTTTTGTTATAGATGAGAACATATAGCTGGACATACATATATTAGAAGAATGTATAGATAGTGCCCTCCTAGCTACAAGACTTTCTGTGAAGAATATGAAAGTGGCTGCATATTTAATAGTTGGCATCTTACTGTGTTTCAGGTTTGATGTTTCTGTTTTGTTTTAGATAGGGTCTTAATTTTTATATAGTTCAGACATGCTTGGAACTTACTAGGAGTATCCAGGTCTAAAATTCATGATTCTCCTGCCTCCTGAGAGCTGAGATTATAGACATATACCACCATGTCTGGTGCTGGAATGTTTTCACTCCTAATCCAGTGTAAATCCGGAATCTTCCAGGCTGGGTAGATGCATGCAGCCCAGTGGCAAAGCAGAGCAAAAGAAAACAACACTTATCTGAAGAACTAGAAGACTCACTGTCATCAGGTGGTTTCTCCAGTAAAGTGCAAGCTCAAAAAGTGGCCAAGTCCTGAGCTGTTGGCCGCTTGGCATGATGGTGCCACAGAGTCTGATCACCGTTGAATGCTGGTCACTGTCCTGCCAGTGAAAGCAGAGCAGTGTACAAACACTGGAGTGTCCAGAGCTATTAACACTCCAGGCCTTTTAAAGACAGATGTTCTGTACTGTTAATACATAAGCAGGACTTCCAAAAAGCGCTTTCTAAACTGGAAAATATTCAGATGACACTATCTTTGTAGTGTGTTAAAGCTGATTCACCATTCTGATACATTTTATGCAATACATACTAAAATTTTTTACTTTTATCTTTTCAGAATTTGCTTATGGAGGCCATCCCTACCCTTTTTCTGGAATATTTGAAATTTCCCCAGGAAATGCTTCTGAACTAGGAGAAACATTTAAATTTAAGTAAGTAGGGAGGGTAGTTTCTGTTACACTGTCATAGGTAGCAGAGCTTGCTTTTCAGGTCTAAAGAATTTATCCTGTAGATTAAAAAGCTAAACATTTAGAGTAGTCCTAAATTTGGTTTAGTGGCTGACAGTTGTTTTTAAAGTAAATTGAATTAAGTTGTTATGTTAAAGTGGGAAATCAAATGTTGTCTGAAATAACCTGTCTTGCATTTGTTCAGGATCTCTTAAGTTGTCGGCTTCTCAAATATAGTTGTCTTTGTTTTGCTTACATTCTGTCTTAAGAAACTCCTTGCCTAATGATCTCCTGCCTTGTTTCCCTATTTCAGAGGGAGAGTGGACAGGGTAGAATTTTTATTATGAACTACTATAAAAATCTCTCCATTTCTTCAATGAAAGAAACACTTGTAAATTCAGAATAACTGAACTGATTAATGTCAGAACTTGTCAATAGCATCGGGGCATTGGTAACCCGAAAGCAAGTGGTTGTCTCTGGACCTTCTCTTTGTTAATCAACTTTTTTATTCCTTAGTTGTTATATCTAAAGTGATATTTAGAGTCTTCATTTCAGGAAACTTTAAAGAAACGTCTGGGCCTGTAGTAGTGAATTTGCTCAGGATAAAGCAAATAATAAATTCAGAATAGGGCTACAATACTTCTGAGTGTGTAGTTCTCGTCACTCAGCACTAAATTAAAAATGTGTGTATAATGATGCCTCTTAAGTTTCCACTTGTGCCAGATAAAATGATTTTTTAAAATAATTTTGAGATGTTTTTTACAACAGCTTATATCTAAAATTCTGCCTTTTGTTGAGTTATCTCTGTTACATTTTCCAGGAAATATTAAAATGTTTTTATTTGAGTTTTGTTTTGTTTTTCAAGACAGGGTTTTCTGTATATCCCTGACTATCCTGGACTCACTTTGTAGACCAGGCTGGCCTGGAACTCACAAAGATCCACCTGCTTCTGCCTCCCTGAGTGCTGGGATTACAGGTGGGCGCCACCACTTTATTTGATGTTTTGAATAATCTGTTTTAAAATTTGGTCAAGTCTCGTGGCTTATCTCATTGCAGCACAAGAGCCTTTAATGCCAAAGATTTTTTTTCCTTAGTGAAAATATGGTCAGCCCCGTACTTAGCAGGGGTATTTTTAGCTTGAATCTGATTATTAGAGAATAATACATATGTTTTATAAAGCAAAATAGAAACTAAAATCGTTGATAATTTTAAGTATTCCATTTACCTTTAGTCTGAATATGTTAGCCATAAATTATTTCAGTATGCCTGGAAATAAGCAAGTGTTTAATTATGCTTATTATAAATAACCTGAATGAAACTCACACAGCTTTTTGTTTTGTTTTTTGTTCTTTAAGAGAAGCTGTTGTTTTAGGAAGTACAGACTTTCTAGAAGATGATATAGAAAAAATTGTAGAAGAACTGGGGAAAGAATATAAAGGCAATGCCTACCATTTGATGCACAAAAACTGCAATCACTTTTCTTCAGCTTTATCAGAGGTAAATTCAATTTCATCCTAAAATTCTGCGGATAACACTTTCGTGGTGTACTTTCTGTGGCACTATATTCAACCTTGGTATTTTTTTTCCTGATTGTTTGTGTGCATACAATTACTGTATTTCTTTCCAATATGGGTGATTTTTTTTCCAGCATTCTCAAAGTTTTAAGTGGTGATTCTGTTCATTTTTTTTTTTTGTAGTAGGTAGAACGATTACAGATAATTGCCTCTTACTCATTTGATTGCGTCCTTAAGTTAGTATCCTATAACTACGACAAATACATGAGAAAAGATATATTTCCATTCCTTCATAGTGGGTTGCCATTGTTTGTGGCTATGGCCACAGTATGTCTTGGTGGGGACTACGCAGAAGAGCAAAGCCAGCTTACCAAGAAAGAGAAGTAGAGGAAGGAGCTGGTATTACATTATCTCTTCAAGGACATCCCTTCCACCCCAGTTTCCTTCCACTAGTTCCTACCCCTTCAAAATTCTGTACCTTCCAGTAGTACCCTAAACTAGCAACCACATTTACTTAGTACATGAACCTTGGAGGACTTTTTAAGAGTCAAACCGTAATACACTAAAACTTTCAACTTAGAAAAAATGAAGGTCAAAAAGCTTCTTAGCTGCCAACACTTTCTGATAAATTTTAGTTACCTTTTTTCTGGCTCTTGTAAATAGATAACTTGTTTTGTTTTCTGAGACCATTTTTTCTGTGTAGCCGTGCTATGCTGGAACTCTTTAGACCAGCTGGCCTTGAACTCATAGAGATCTACCTGCCTCTGCCCTCCCAAGTGATTGGATGAAAGGCATGCACCACCATACCTGGCTTGTACTGCATTTATTATATACATGATGTATTTGTTATTTTTCTGTTGATGTGATAAAACACAATGATGAAGGCTACTTAGAAGGAAGGGTTTGCCCGGCTTATGGTTCCAAAGGGTAATAGTCCACTGTGTTGAGGAAGCACAGCAGCAGGTATGATGGCAGGAACTGGATACTACAAGCTCACATCTTGAGCCACAAGTTCCAAGCAGGAAAAAAGTAGATTGGAGTAGGTGAGACCTTAAGCTTTGAACCCAACCCCAGTGGTATATTTCCTCCAACAAGGCCACACCTCCTGAGCCTTGCCAAACTGTACCACCAACAGGACTAAGTTGAAATGCCTGAGACTATAAGGAACATTTCTCATTTGAACCACTACACATAAATACCTGCAATAAAATTTAACAACAAAACAATAGTATAACACTATGTTGTAACAGTTATGTATCTTGGTTTTTGTTTGTTTGTTTGTTTTTTTGAGACAGGGTCTTTCTATATAGCCCAGGCTCTAACTGGAACTCACTCTGTAGACCAGGCTGGCTTTCACCTCACAAAGATCTGCTTGCCTCTGCCTCTCCCTTCCAATGCTGGGATTAATGGCATGTGCCACCATACCCTGCATGATGTAGTCTTTCTTGCAAGTGTTCTTTAGACCAAAGTTGACCAATTATAACTGAAACTGCAACAGTAAAACCACAGATAAAGGGACCCACTTATGTCTTGGAGTTCACTCTGTTGCAGAATATAGAGATGCTTCTCAGCTGAGCAATCCTCGTGTGATAGTGTAATATTCAACTAGTTTCTTATTACTGGTGCTTAAGTTAGTCTAGTCTTTTTGCTATTACTCCAAGTATTGTCATGATACCCCTCTGCATATCTGTTCATATTTCTGTCAGTATATCACTGAAATAGATTCCTAGAAGGATTGCTAGATTTACATTTGAAATGTGATTCTTCTGTATGCATTAGTTATTTATTGCTATGACAGGAGTAACTTTAAAAAGTAAGAATTTCAGGATGTGGAGGCAGATGGATTTCTGTGAGTTTATAGCCTGGCCTACACAGCCAGAAGAGACCCTATCTGATGGGTGGATGGGTGGTAGGTGGGTGGGTGGATGGGTAGGTGGGTGGGTGGGTGGGTGGGTGGATGGATGGATGGATGGATGAAATTGAAGTTTATTCTGATTCACAGTGAAGAGCAAGGCCCTCATGTCAGGGAAGGCATGGCAGCAAGAGCTTAAAACTACTGATTATATTGCATCCCCGGTCAGGAAGCAGAGAGAAATGGGGCCTGGTACTCAGCTCAATTTTCTTCCTTTTGTTCAATATCCTGGACTCCAGCTTGTGAATCATGCTGTCCACATTTGGGGCACGGGGAAAATTTCAATAACCTAACTTAGATAATCCCTCAAAGACATGCCTAGGTGGTTATCTGTTTACTTATTCTCAATCTTACAAAGTTGACAATATTAGCCATCAAGTGTTCGTTCCTTGTCGAGTTGGTATCTAAACTTAGTTTTAAGTCATAACTTTTACTCTTTGTCCAAAGAAGGTCATAGTATTTCATAATGCAAAATGCAGTCAGTCCAATTTCAAAAGTTCCTGTAGTGTTTAGTAGTTCCAACACTGCTTAAAAGTGTAACTGTGAGCTCTTCTCACATAAAACCAAGTTACCTATGTCCATAATATAGTAGCTCAGTAAACATTCTATTTTAAAAGAGAGAAATGAAGCATAACAAGGCAAGACCAAAAACCAGCAAGGAAAACACCAAATTCCACAGCTCCATATCTAACATTTGGGGCTCCTGTTAGACCCATTTATGACCGACCTAAAAGGCTTGGATAGCTCCATTCCCCCAGGTCTGTTGCCTCAGCACATACACTTTCTCTCTTGTGCCAGTTCCACTTCACACAAGCAGCTTTCCTTTGCAGACAACCATGATTCTGGCATCTCCAACTAACTGAGGTCTCCCCTGCAAACTAGGGTTCTCCTTCACAGCTTCACACAGGTTAGCTTCTCAGGGACTCCAATACTGCTGTGCATTGTCTGCCCTTGTCAGCTTTCTGAAACCATAGTATAAGATGCCATGATTCACAGTTTTACATCTTATGCCTGAGAAACCAGTTCTACGTGGATGATACTACCAGTTTCTGCTGCCAGCTCAGGATGTAGCCTCCCCCCTTGGCCCACAGTTTTAGCAGCTTCAGTGTAGCAACCCTGGGGAGACATTTCCCTAGGCTGTTGCTTTCCAGGAACAGCGACCCCCTTCAGTTACATTCTTGGCTTGCAATTTCTCCTGTCAAATGAATTTGTGTTTTCTCAAGTCAGAGTCTTTGGTGGGTACCTTTCCTATTGAGCCAGTGCAAAATAGGTTTCCTTTAATAATTATAGCCTCATTTTCAAAAAGGGCCTCAACTGCAACTTTAAACTTGTTCATGATCTTTCCAGGACAGACTGCAAATTTTTAGTATCTTTGCACATTTTTGGTTTTTCTCACTATAGATAAGTGGATGACAGCAGAAATTGGTAGCCATGACCTAGCCTAAATGCTATCTGGCCCTGAAATTTCTTCCATCGGACCAATTAGTCATTACTCCTGTATTCAGCCTCATTCAGTTTCTCATGACATGAGTAAAATACAGCCAAATCCTTTGCTAGAATATGTGGATGGCTTCAAGCCTAGTTATTGATAGTCTTTGTTCCCCTTTGTAATCTCATGAAACTCTGTCTACATCCTTATCCAAACTCTCACAGCAATGGCCCACTAAATTCTGCTTACAGTATTCAAGGGTGTTTCTAGTCCAGAGTTCCAAACTCTTTCACATTCCTTCCCATAAACCAGTTCCAGAGGCCTAAGAACCACAGGTTCATGTTTATCAGAGCAGCAACCCTAAATTATTATTCATCATTTGTCTTACTGCTGTGACAGAGCTCCTGACAGAGGAGCTTTACGGGCCACAAGATGCTCAGCAAGTAAAGGGACTTGTTGTAAATGCTGGCAACTTGAGTGTGATCCCCAGGACCCATGATAAAAGAAGAAAACTGATTCCCAAAAGTTATTCTCTAGCCACACATATCATGGCATATGTATAGTTATATACATATGTACAACAAACACACTTTTCCTTAAATAAAACAAAGAGGGGCTGAGAGATACCTCAGCAACTAAGAGCACTGGCTGTTCTTTTAGATGACCTGGGTTTAATTCCCAGTACCCACATGACAGATCACAACTGTCTATAAGTCCGGTTCCGGGGGACCCAATGCCCTTACACAGACATACAGGCAAAACACCAATGAATTTGAAATAAAAATAAATCAAATTTTTAAGAGAGATTTGGGGAAGAAAAGTTTCTTTAAAAACAAAATAAAACAAGGGAGAGTTTATTTGGCTTATAGTTAAAGGGAGCTTCATCGTGACAATAGGAACCTAAGGTGTTCACAGTGCATTTACAGTCAGAAACACTAGTAAGTCCTGGTTCCGAGCGTCCCTTCTCCTTTTTGTGCAGTATCTGGGACTCCAACCCAAATGGTGCTGTTGTCATTGAGGGTATCTCTCCTCACTTGAGTGACCTAACTTAGATAACCCCTCACAAACCTACCCAGGTGCTTATCTATTTAGTGGTTGGTATAATTGACAAACATTTTGCTTCATACTGTATCAGCCAAATACTATTTGATAAATAACCATAGTAAAAACATTACGACCCCTTTTATACAGATGCATAGAAGACAAGTATCAGTTGCCTCAGTATTAACAATCTATTTCATTTAAAAAAACTTTGGTTACAGTGCTAAATAATCTACTAATGGGCTTTGACTCCCAAGTTTTTAAAGACACCCATGGTTGCTGGAGAGGTGGCTTAGCAGTTACAAGCACTGGCTGCTCTTTCAGGGGCCCAAAGTTCAATTAGCAACATCCACATAGTAATTCACACTCCAGTTTTATGGAGTCTGAAGCTCTCTTCTGGCTTCTGCAGGCACTAGATATAGACAGAGAATACAGATGTGCATGCAGGTAAAATACTCATATAAAATCACTTTCTTTTAAAAGGAATTTTTCTTAAAAAATTGCACATCAACCCAAGAATTGATACACTTTTTGTAAAGGAGATAGCTAGTAGATGTTTTAAACTTGTGAACTGTTTATGACCTTAGTTTTGCCTCTTCTCGGCCAAGGACCGTAGGCAGTCCTTAAATAGAAATGACTGTATTCAAGTAAAATTCATATCTATAAAAGCAGTCGGCTGGGTATTACAGAGCTCTAAGTTGATCAGTCTCCCCAACTGCAAGAGCTTCCTTCCCTGAAACACAAGTATATGTGGAGGAGAACAGATTGCTGAGTAGAACCCAAACTTGGTTAGGAGAATGTGAAATGGGCAGCAGTGACTATCATGCTAACCTAAATTTTCTTCATCACCTCTTATGTGGTTTATATCCATGCAGATAGGCCTGGGCCTAACTCAGGCATAAGATACAATGTTTGCCAGTGTGTCTCAGGTATAAGACACAATGTTTGCTATTTAGGAATAGACAAATGGGAGTGTTATCAAATAAGGTCGTTGCTTAGCTTTCACCCACATTTTGCCCACATAATATTCTTTAAAGATGTTTACCTATCTGCCTTGCTTTACTCTTAGGCACTGTGATAGGTGCTCGGTATTCAAAAATGCTAAGAACACACTACCTATCCCAAGTGAAGCCACCTCATTTTCCTTTTAGTTAAGACAGAAAAAGGATTAAGGGATGTTGCTGAATCTTTAGGGGAAAGTGTTAACATGTTAACTGTCTCTTTGGTGTAAGCAACTTAAAAACCTTCCAAAGTTATCTAATATTTATATTTTAAGATATTAGTTTCAGATTACATGATCATAATCTTTAACATGACTAGAGGCAAATCATAAAAGTGCCAGTGGAGTGTGGATTCAGTTGAGCCTTTTTTTTTCATGTGTGTGAGAGGCAGAATGATAGAGGATAAAGTCAGCATTGCAATTGAGCACTTCTCACTATCTGAATTAAGAGGGAGAAGAGTCCCCAGTCCACAGGACTCTGTAAGAATGAGGAGTGGGCAGAGAACTGCAGCAGGTCATCAGCCAAGAAGGATTCCAGCTGATACACCCACTTCTACTCCCTAGAGTCCTCAGGCCAAAAGCTGGCCAGGCCTCCAGGCCTCCTTGTTATGACTGTAGGTCTTCCTCTGCAAAATATCATGGAGTTAGTCTTCATTTGGGGACACTTCTTTTTGGACCATCTGAGCTGCCTTGAAACAAATAGGTCAGGGTTGAAAGCAGGGGCAGAGAAGGCAGCCCAGGGGAAAGCAGGATAGTAGAAACTGGAAGAGAATAGAAAAGAGCCTAGAAAAAGAATTAACAGGAAAATACCCAAGACTGACTCTTCTAACAGCCTGGGGCTTCTCTACTAATAATATGTTGTACTAACAAACCTCCTTCCTTCTGTAGTGTTCAGAGTAATTCATGTTTCAAAATAGCTCAAGGATCCAAACAGACAGAAGCCAAGAGGAATCAGTCTGACTTCACAAATGTAAAGTGCACAGCTGAAAGAAAGGACTCGGGCTGCAGAAGGGTCCAGCTCCTGAGTTAAGGTTCTGCTTCTCAGCAGCCTGAAGTAGCAGCACCATAAGCTGGTCTGCAGTACATCTTCTCCTCAGCCACCCACCCCTTAGTAAGACAGTCAGCATTGATCTCTATTCCCTAACCCAGAGCTCTCTCCTCTTTAGATTCTTTGTGGGAAAGAGATTCCTCGCTGGATCAACCGACTGGCCTACTTCAGCTCCTGTATACCCTTTCTACAGAGTTGCCTCCCAAAGGAGTGGCTCACTCCTGCTGCACTGCAGTCTAGTGTCAGCCAAGAGCTCCAGGATGAACTGGAAGAAGCAGAGGATGCAGCTGCATCCGCTGCCATGGCAAGTGCTGCAACTGGTGCCAGAACTGGGCGTCACACTAAACTATAAGATCTCCAGAGTCACGCCTTCAGAACTGTCTCTGGCAGTTGAGTACTAGAGAAAAAGAAAATAGAGTAAATGTCCTTTGGATATTTTGTATGCAAATATGGCTCTCCCCCAAATCCCAGTTTTTCAGCTCAGGATTATATTTGTAATCAAAAAACAAAAAAGAAGAAGAAAAAAATCACTTGGAGCAGGAGGGAGAACTTTGTATGAAGCTGCCCTCTTTTCTTTTCTTTTTTAATCCACTTGTAAATTTGGATTCACTTCCTCTGTTTTATAAGATCTCTGTTAAATTACGTTTACAGTATTTTGTATCACTGTTTACAAATCTTGCATGGACTTCTACCACCGTGAAAGAAGAAAATCTTCATCTTCAGAACTTAGGCAGGTCATCTTTGTACACGTCCTGACAGTTGCCAGAACCACAGCAGAAATAGTAGGCACAGGAAAAGGCTTACCCAGCTACGCTTCCCACCGCCTGCTTAAGAGCTGTCAGATTTGTATTTGTTTTGTTACCATTGTTGGCACCCAGATACAGGGATCCAAACTGGCCTAACATGAAGGAGCACACACACAGCCAGAGGGCTTGGGCCCTGGGTCAGTTCCTTTCCACATCCTTCCCGTTCTGAGTAGCACATTTCCCAAGGTGCCCATGGAACAGCTGGTTTCATCCCAAGTATGCCCACCTCAGCACGGTGGTATTCTTGTATCTGCCTAGCTTGACGTCTCTGGTTCTATAATGAAGATGTTTTCATGGAAGATACTGTTATAACTGACAAGTGTTTTTGCACATGTGTTGAGAAAGGAGCTTTGTTTTTATTTTTATTTTAATTCATTCAACTCCTCCCTGCACAGGATGTTTTTGGTGGGGTGAAAATATCCTAACCTAGCTTCCTGAGCAGCAGTACAAACTGACATTAAATTGTTTTTAACTCGTCAGGCTACCTTTTATACTAGACGTTGAAAACTAGAGTCTAAAATACCCCCCAAAGGTAACTCTTTAATATTTAATACTTTGTGTACACCATATCAGAAATGGCTTGTTGGAGTTTCTTAGTTCATGATGGGAGTAGTTTTGCCTCATAATAGAAATTCTATTTTCATTGATCTCATTGAAAAGTCATATTTTTGTGTGTCTTAAATCCATCTTTTTATGTTCTCTCAAAGGTATATCTCTTCCATAACAATACTCTTAGGAATGAAGTTGTGCTACAGATAGTGTTCTTCAGTAAGGAAGCTATCTGCTAGAGTCCACCCCTAGTTGACCCTTGGATGTAAGAACCAATCATTACATGTCACAATCAATGTTCTGCCTTAAGAGTGAGTGTCCTATGGAAAGTAATGGATGCAGCATAGAAACATCCAAGGTACTGACTGCAGCTTTAGATACTTTGTTAGTGTGAAAGTCACATCTCTATGCGAGGATACATGTCTTTGAGTAAATTACATCTTTAACTTTTCCGTGAGCTGATTTTGATTGATACTATTAACTTAAGCACACCCTCTTTATGGGGGAAAGTAAACCTTGGGTTATATACACTGGCCTGAGGAAAATGAAGCCACTTTGTGCTGTTTGCTCTGTTTCCAGAAAGGAAAGCCACTGCAAGTTCCTCTGCTCCGTGAGGGGCAGGACATTTGTTTCAGGAGCCATGCAGCAAGACAGATTATGCAGTCTTTATGAAGAGTTGACTTGGTTCAGGTCTGAAACTGAGACTAGGACAAAATAATGCTCTCCAAGAGGTTGTTCACTAAAAGAGCCCTAGCCCTCAAGCCCAGGGTAGTAGGATATGCTTGGTGCAGTTGACTTGGGGTTTTGGTTGTTTTGGTTTGGTTTTTTGTTGTGTTTTTAAGTTAATAATACGGATCTTGGTGTTTTCTAATCCATTGAGACACAGATGTTTTGAATCTGCTGTTGACACAAGAGAATGACCCCTCAAGTTAGACATTTCTGGGTAAATAGCCAGGAACAGCTCCTTTGTGCTCATCCACATTTCAACAGCTCAGCACAGGAGTGACATGCATACATACAGACGTCTGTCTATAGCATTTGACGTTTGGAGTGGTATAAAGGTCTTCTAGGAAGTAAACGGCGCCTGTGTGGTTACCTAGAGTCAGCAGGTCAAATTCTGGACACAAGATTTCTAGTGTGCCTGAGGTTGAGAGAGAAAGAAAATCTCATTTAGTGAGGACTTTCTCTACAGTGCAAATTAAAAATGGGCTTAATAAGCTTTACTTTTCTTGCCCTTGGAAGAAAGTAATCTTGTTCTCACCCTAACTCTAAGAAAAACCCAAGTCAAAACTCTGGTCAGATAAAGCTTTTTTTGTTGTAACCAAGTGAAACCATTTCTCCTAGTAGGTAACTTAAACAATAATATCGGTGAAAGATCAGACAGCTGGTTTCTAGTACTTGTTTTAAATATGCTTGGGCTTTTAAAATCATCACTGGGGTATCGGCTTTAGAAGTATGACTTGAGGGGCTGTAGAAGGTGGTGATTGTCCTAGAGAACCTCCAGGCCTGAACTCCAGCCAACTATTGCTCTGACTCACAGCAATAGCATACTACCCATCACCAGCATCTTACAGAGCAGGGAATTCCAGGTTTAGTCCATTGATAGCATTGTGTGTGTGTGTGGAGATTAGGCACCACGAACAGCTGCAGGACTCTGTTTCCATGGCTTCTTCCATCACTAGACGGGTAGAAACATGTTCACTGCGTCAGGGCTTTAACCCATGAATTGTTTTATGCTCCATTGTATATCTCCTGTAACTTTACTGTATGCTAAAAGTTAGTTTTCTTCAGCCGTTGGCCATCCTGCCATTACATGCCATTCTTGCTCAGTTGTTAGACTTTCATTGTTTGCGCAATCTATACACACACATTTCCACTGTCAACAAGTGGGACAGCTGTCAACAAATCTTCATGGACCTGAAGAGAATTTCTTGTGAAGTTGAATGCAAGTGTACTGTCATTCACAGTGTTTATAAAACACCAGGAACCTTCACTTTTGCTACCTTGATATAGCATTGGGTTATCATGTAACAACATTGAAATACATCAATTTATTAAAAACTACTTTTATAAGAAATGTTTTATTGTTCTTTCTGACCTCTAAGACGCAATGCTGTTCTGTATTTATGCTGGGAAGGGTGTTCTGTATAATCCAAGAATCCCATCTGCTCTGCAGGAGTATGGCCAGCCCCCTGTGCCACACCTTTCTTATAGTCACAGCTTCTACTATTTCAAATGATAGTTACTCTTGTACTCACTCCCCAGGCCAACACATTGGCTGTCAAAGAATACACAGGCAGCAAGTAGCAGCTTGGATTTCTGGGGAATGGAGGCAGAGTGGGCTGCCTGGAAAGCTCTCCCCACGCCCATTCAGCAATTAAGTAGGAGCCTGTGTGCTTATGTTCCTTGTTTCCCATTAACATCTACTGCTTGGTACCTCAAACCTGAACCTGAACCTCCCTTTTGTACCTAGTGTAATGTGTTTCTCCACTAATTTAAACTCTTCCCTAGAATTAAGTGTTACCAGCTAAATGGATAGTAGTTTTTATGGTCTATCAAGGTTTGTCCACTCTTTGCCAAATAAGAGTGATCTACTGTAACCAGGCTGTTCTCACCTCAGGGATACTTAAAGGGACCCTTACCATAATTTCCTAATAGACTCAGATCTGCCAAAAACAACTCAAAAGTCTTTTTCTGTAGTTTTTTTTTTTTTAACTGTCCCTAGATTTACCCATGAATTTGCATTCCTCTATCTTTTTGGAAGTCTGTGCTATGGGAGATGAAACAACTTTCTATACTTCCTAAAAGGTAAATTAGAAGCAAAGAGCTACATATTTTCTTACTGATAAAAAACAGGTAACTGTTAAGCACTCTCAAACCTGTCCTTAATTCCTCCCAGCTCACCTTGACTGAAACTGCAAATTTGAACAATTTCCTTTCTCTCCAAACCAATGGGACACTAAAGAAATGTTAGGAAGCTACTTCTCTACTGGTTCAGAGACAAGATGGGCCTCATTGTGCTCTGAATCCTATCCTGGCTGGGAAAAATTCATAGTCCCACTTGAGAGTGACCTTCTCTAAGATATTGAGGGCAGGAGTAATGGGCTGCCATCAAAAAGCCCTTCCCTAGCCCCTCCACTGGGAAGCTGTTTTAGTTAGGGTTTTATTGCTGTGAAGAGACACCATGACCACAGCAACTCTTATAAAAGAAAACATTTAATTGGGGCTGGCTTACAGTTTCAGTAGTTTAGTTCATTATCATTGTGGCAAAAAGCATGGTAGCATGCAAACAGACTTGGTGCTTGGGGAGCCAGGATTTCTACATCTTGATCTGCAGGCAACAGAAGGGGACTGTCTTGTGCAGGCACTCAGGAGGAGCTGTGGTTCCACACTGGGAGGAGTGCAAGCAGAGGAGACCTCGAAGCCCACCACCTCCACTGGGACACACTTCCTCCAACAAGGCCAAACTTCCTAATAATGCCGTTTCCTATGGGCCAAGCATGCAAACACATGAGTCTATGGGGCCAGCCCTATTCAAACCACCAAAGAAACATTCACTTTGATCTACCATGAACCTCCAGATTGAGGAAGACATTTGGCAGTTGCTTTATTTTCTATCGTATTCCAAACTCACAGGTAGGCAGTGGGATTTGGTATTGGGACAGCCTCCATCTGCTTCCAAAGCCCTTACCATATCTCAGGCAACCCATCTGCCCGCTGTGAGCTGGAGGGCTTACGTACAGTTACCCAGGTTGAGCCAGACTCATCAAAGCAGCTTGAATGATAGCTTGCTTGACTGTTCTGATTACACGTGTGCTGTGAATAATAAATTAAGAAAGGCAGTTCGGAGCTGGTGAGGTGGTTCAGTAGTTAAGAGCAATGGCTGCTCTTCCAGAGGCCCTGAGTTCAGTTCCCAGCAACCACATGGTAGCTCACAACCATCTATAAAGGGATCTGATGCCCTCTTCTGTCATGCAGGTGTACATGCAGACAGAGTACTCATACTTTTAAAAATTAATTTTTTAAAAACAATTTGAAGCCAGAACAGTGGCTTGGCAGTGAGGAGCTCTGGTAGCTCTTCAAGAGAACCCAGGATCCTGAAACTTGAATACCAGGGGATCTGATGCCCTTTCCTGGCCTCACAAGGTGCAGGCATATATGCAAGCAAAACACTCATTTAAATAGCAGTTTAATCTACCTGGGAGTGCTCAGTTGAGTGACCTGTACTTATCCCCTCATATGGACTAGAACTTTCTAATGGCAAAGCTGGAGTGTGGCCTGAGGGAGCAGAAGCTTCCAAACTTGGCCATAAGCAAGAGGCAAGAGTAGAAAATATATACCCTCTTCTGCCCTCCACAAAAAAAAAAAAAAAAAGCTACCTTTGAAAACAAAAGAAAAAGGGAAATGCTTTTGTTCTACATGTGTTTGGGGCTGTGCTAGGTCACTTAAAATACATTTCATTTATTACAACATTCTGTGCCTCACAAAGACAGGAGAGCGCTCATTAGCTTGAAATCCTACAGATTTCCTAAATAAAGAGACTGTCAGGCAGCCTGGAGAAGTGAACCATTGAAGGGCTTAGTTATTGGTTTCCCTCCAAAATTCAGTAGAGGTAAGATATCCCAAGTTTTTAATAGGTTTGAGTCAACCCATACAAAATTATCAAAATCACAAAAGAAAACATGAACTTGAGCACTTCAGAGAGGATAGTCTAGGAGCCTCTAGTTCATTGGCTAAGGCTGGCCTGTTCTATCCAAGAACCACCTTGTCACAAGAGCTGTCAGGACTACCCCATCAATCAGCCATCCAAGTTAATGTCTGCCGTCACTGAAGACCCAAACTGCTCAGAACTTCATCCCCAGGGACCCCTCCCATAGCCTCATCTGCTAACTGCTTATCCTTACTGCCCCCTCCCCCAACACTTCAGTGTGGCAGACTAGATGCTTTAGTGGGTGACACAGTGTTTTGAGAAGTATCTCTCAGCCTGTCCCTTAAGCCCTCTGAGCCTTTCTGTACCCCATTTCCATTTGCTGCTTCTGTCATTTTTCCTCTACAGAACCTCCAGCCAACTGAACCTGAGCCGTCCAGTTCTGAAAGGTGCCAACTGCTGCTGCTCTTCTGCCCTTGCTGTCTTCCTCTCCGGCCTTTTCGTGTCTTCATTCCCAGGACCACATCCACACAGATGGCCCTTTCCTCAACCAGCGTGTTCATCGCTATTCTATCCCCACGCATTGAAGCAGCCATCCCCAGTTAATAACAACCATCGTTGTCCTGGCCTTAGACCTGCCACTAGGAATGTTCTAGACCACTTCTGAAATTTTTGTTATGTCAAGAGAGGATTTCTCTGTGTAGAACTGGCTGTCCTGGACTCACTGTGTAGACCAGGCTGGCCTTGAACTCAGAGATCTGTCTGCCCTCGTGCTGGGATTAAAGGAGTGTGCCACCAGTGCCTGGCCACTTCTAGAATCTTCATTCCAAGTTTTTCTGGTCTTTAACTTTGGGTTTACCCCAATCCACTGCACTACAAGAAATCATCAGTCTTTGCAAGATCCCAAAGCCATTAAAAGTAGCACTTACTAATGTTTTCTCCTAACCCATCTATTTCTCCGCTCACCCAAACCAAATCCCATTTGCAGCAACTAAGTCATCTCCTTTTCTGGTCCCTCTGCCACTTCAGTATCCCTTTATTAAAATTATTTGGCAGGCTAGCTCGACTCGGATCTAGACTCTGTTCTGACAGGATCTGGCTATAGCTGTGTGGCTTGGCTTTATGTTTCTGTCCACAAAGCCGCAGGCACTCATATTGCACCATGGCCTATTCTTGATCCCTTGGAAGTCAACTTCCCCTTGTTGGAGGTCTCTCCATGCCTCCTCGTGGCTCCAATATGCTCCTCACATATATCTCAGTTGCGACTCTCACTTGATCTGTAAAAAGATGTCAGGTCAATTGGCCTCTCATCTCCCAATCTACAAACTCACTTAGTCTGCATCCAGAGCCACTGCTGCTGTGGGAGGTGCTTGCTATTGTCTAATACCCCCACCTCTCCAGGTTTTGTCTTTAGCAGTTACTGCACATGCTCCTCCACACTGCCCTCCCTCTTTCCTGTCAGCCCATAGCTCAGATGTTCCCTGGAGTCCTGCTATGACAAAGTGGAACCTCTCCATCGCCACAACCAGAATTTGTCAACTCCATGTCCCAGTTACTATTTTGAAAATAACTTTGATTTTGAATGATGTTTACAGAAGAATTTAGGGCTGGGGGTGTAGCTCACTATGAGAGCACTTGCCTAGCATGGGCAAAGCTGAGAGTTCCATCCTAGCACTGTTTGAAAAGTCGTGCTAGAGAAGTCGGGGTAGGGGGCCCGTTGGTGGTGATGGTGCATGCCTTTAATCCCAGCCCTCAGGAGGCAGAAGCAGGCAGATCTCTGTGAGTTTGAGGCCAACCTGGTCTACAGAGTGAGTTCCAGGACAGCCAAAGCTACACAGAAACCCTTGTCTCAAAAAACAAAAATAGGGAAGAAAAGGGTATATATAATGTATATGTACAGTTTAGAGAATAATAACATAAATAACAACCTTGTAGCTACCACTCAGCTTAAGTAACAGGCCTGGAGAAGCTGTCTAGGGCCCTCCCCCACCGCCCCCTCTTCCTCCCACCAGAAGAGGAACCATGAAGTTTGTGTACATTGTCCTTTTGGTTTCTTTTTTCTTTATAGTTTTATCACCCGCATATGCCTGTTTTTGAGTTTTGTATAAATGAAGTCACATATATCCCATGGTTTTTAAATTTTCTATTTTTATAACTCATGCATATTAATATGTATAGTTCTTACTCATTTCCATTACTATATTATAGTCTACTGTATTATACAAACACTATTCTGTTTACATATGTGCCGTTTGATGGATGTGTGACCTGTTCCAGCTTTCTCACTGATTAGTGATATGAATGTTGTGAGGCATGTCTGCAGCTATGAGACTCTCTAGGAACTTTGAAGAATGTGTGTTAAAATTTATTGATGTAGAAAAGCAATATACTCTTTATTACACCTTTAATAAATAAAATCCTATTCAGCTCCTCTCCATCTACTAATCAAATAACTCCATGATCCAATTATTCTCTTATAATATCACATAATGAAATTTCTTAGAGCCTTGCCTTAAAAATATATTTCACAAGTAAAGGAATAAGAGATGAAAAATCATACCTCCCATACAGCCAATGGGAAAGAACACTCAACACCAAAAAAGTAGTTGGGCTGGCCACAGTACTCATGCCTGTAATCCCAGTAATTGGGAAACCAAAGCAGGACCATGAGTTTGAGGCTGCAAGACACAGCAAAAAGTGTCTCAAAACTTATAAATCAATAAACCAATTGCACACCTAGAACACTCGGGAATATTATAATTCAAAACTGTGAGCAGCAGAGCCTGGTTAGACTGGCTGGCCTCAAACTCACAGAGCTCCACCTGCCTCTGCCTCCCAAGTGCGGGAATTAAAGGTGTGCGCCACCATGGCCCAGCTCCTGGTAGACTTTTAAAGCTTTAAGTTAAAAATAAAAGTATCTGTTGGGCCTGTGAGATGGCTCAACAGGGGAAGGAGCTTGCCGCCATGCCAGACATAATCTTAGTTCAGTCCCCTGGACTCATGTGATGGGAAGAGAGAACCGACTCACACAAGCTGTCCTCTAACCCCATGTGCACTGTGGCACACATGTGCCTCACACGCATGCATACAAATGAATGTCTTTGAAATCCGTTAAGATAACCCCAGAGAAGCCCGTAGCATCATTTGTCAACTGTGATAACTTGCAGGCTTGGCTTCGGTGGTGTGCCTGTGCACACCAATAGTCCTAAAACTTGTACAAACTTGGGTCAGCTGAGGCCTGGCTACTTTTCTTCTGCTAACAGGCTGGAAGGATCAGAGCAGTTCACATCCCGGAGGATTTACGCTTTATCAAAACATCGGAGCCCATGCCTTATCTAAGCCACCTGAGGCGGTGGGTCCCAGGGGCCTTTGCTGTTCCCACCACCGGGTTTGCTTCCTGTTATTTCTGTTTGTCAGGTGATGCTACCCACGCTGGCTGAGTGTAGACAAACCACTTCCCGCTTCTGATTTATGTATTCCTAATTAATAATGAGTGTGTGAGTTGCTTTTCTTATAAATAAGATACACACCCAGCAGCTATTACTTCCAGTGAGGCTCGGCCCCCACATTGCCAGAACCTCCCTGCAAAGATGGAGTCCCTTTTTTGGTTAACCCCCCACAGCCTCGATTCCTGTGGTACTGGTCTCTTGCAAGCGGCCACAGCTGCTCTGTTGAAGATGTGGCCGTGTAGCTCTGGGAACAGCATTCTACCTCATCTACATATCACCACGACTGGTTCTAGAAAGAATCATAAGGGTGACTTTCTCCGACAGGATTGGTGGGTTCTCTAATTCTGCAGCTGCAGCCAACACTGCCCAAGTCTTCCTTGTGGTTCAGAGAGTTAAAGGGTTACACAGAGAGTTAACAGGATTACCTCAGAAAAGCTATCCACTGCTCCCCATTCACCATTTGTGAGAGCTGAGGAATTTAGTGACTCCATAGAAACGTTTGGAACACTTCAGGAAAATTAAAGAATAGGATGATGCTGGCTGATTGCTGGAAGAATAGAGAAATAAAGGAAGTGTCTTAGTTGGGGTTTTACTGCTGTGAACAGACCACCATGACCAGATTAACTCTTCTAAAGAAAAGCATTTAACTGGGGCTGGCTTACAGTTTCAGAAGTTTAGTCCATTGTGGTCATGGCAGGAAGCATGGTGGCGCACAGTCAGATGTGGCTCTGGAGGAGCTGAGAGTTCTGCATTTTGTTCTGCAGGCAGCAGGAGATTATGTACCACACTGGGCATAGCCTGAGCGTGCCTCAAAGCCCGCAGTGACACACTTCCTCCAATGAGGCCACACCTACCCCAACAAGACCCCACCTCTCACCCCCATTGTTGGGCTGCTCTTCTCCCAGAGGCTCTTCCTGATATAATCCAGCCTTTTACCTGCTTGGCTGCTGCACCTGGTTCTGCTCTTCGCCCCGCCCCCTCCTCCTCAACATGGCTCAGGGTCATGTCCACTCTGGACTCTCCCAGGTGTCTCTACCTCTGGCTATGCTCTCCCTGTTATCTGCAATAAACCTCCTCCTGTACCTAGGGAGAGTCATGTCCTTCCTTTTTTTTTCATTTATCAAAGATAGCTATAAACCCAAACACAAAATCATAAGCTTACTTACATCATGAGATTTTTTTGTGTGTGTGACACTTTTGTAGACCAGGCTAGCCTCGAGCTCACAGAGATCTGCCTGCCTCTGCCTCCCTGAATGCTGGGATTACAGGCATGCGACACTGAGCCCAGCTAGCAATGACATTCTTGCCCCTCATTGCCCATCCATCTTTGCCTCTAGATCTATAGCCAGACTCCAGGCTAAACAGGCCTCTAGCAGTGAGGCACAGTGTGACCCACATAGAGGTGCACTACACACCTAAAGAACTTCTGAGCTCAGGGGATATACATAGGAATGATTCTAGGGGTGTGGGATAATGGGGTTCACACCATTGCTTGCTGCTGCCGCCGCCGCCGCCGCCGCTGCTTGCTGTCTGCCTTTTCAGCATCCCCCAACCCCTACCCCTGCTTGCCCCTCTGGGATAATAAATCTTTGCGCTGAGAATTTGGTGCCTGGGTGTATCCTGTGCCAACACTCAGGGGGCTTCCTCAGTCCCGAGATGCACCTGGGATGCATCATCTCTGATGCATACGAGAAGCAATTTACTCTCGGCTGGCTAGTCCAGCACTATGCCTTCACTGTCCTGCCTCAAGGGTATATTATTTTTCCAGCCCTGTGTCACAACTCAGTTCAAAGAGATCTTGCTCGCTTGCCTCCTCCACAGTGTACAACACAGACCCATCACACTGATGACAATTATGTTTGTTAGAACATGGGTCTGCCCCTTTAAGAAGCCAGGCACTCTTAAGAGGCTATATCTTCCAGACTGAAGAAGTCAGCTAAGAGCACTGGCTGCTCTTCCTGAGGTCCTGGCTTCAGCTCCCAGCACCCACGTGGTGGCTCCCAACCACCTGTAATGGGATCTGACGCCCCTTCTGATATGCAGGACGACAGACTGCTCACATGCATAAAATAGACAGTATAAAAAAGAGACATCTGACTTTGGGCTTTTGAACGATGTCAGTAACTGTCGCTGATGGTAGTGTGAGTCCCCCAGGCTATGTCCTTCAGGTGGAAGCTATCCACAGTGAGACCTGGTGGTAGTGTGGAGGGGCTTAGGGAGGAGCTGGCCCACAGCTACCTTGGGGACCTTCTAGCTCCTTTCTTACGGCCCCCAGTTCTGCAGCAGTTACCTTGGGGGAACCCAATGCTTACATAACGCCTCTGAAAGAGGAGGTTCGCCAGCACTGTGCTCATTTCTGTTTGGGAAGCTCGGGCATAAGGATCCCAAGTCCAGTGAGACCGAGTGTGCTGGCTAGTTTTTTTTTTTCAACTTGGCACAAGGTAGGGTGGTTTTTGGAAAAGGAAACCTCAACTGAGAAAATGCACCAGACTGACCTGTGGGCAATCCTTCTTGATTGATGATTGATGAGTGAGCACCCAGCTCACTATGGCAGTGCCATACCTGGGCTGGCGGCACATAAAAAAGTGGGTTGAGCAAGCCATGAGGGGCATCACTCTTTGTGGCCTCTGCGTCAGCTTCTGCCTCCAAGGTCCTGCCCTGCTTGAGTTCCTGCCCTGACTTCCCTCAGTCATGGACTGTGACATGGAGGAGGAAGCCAAATAAATCCTTTCTTTCCCGAGTTGCTTTTGGTTATGGTGCTTTGTTGAGGTAATAGCAAGCCTAACTAAGACAGCCTGGATCAAAATTTAAAGTGCTGTGGATATAGCTCTGTGGTAGAGTACTTGCCTAGTGTGAATAAGTCTGGGTTTCCATTTTCAGTACTGACAGTAAACAATAAGCAAAGCTTTGCTAACACAAAAAACCTAAGCTGGATTACCTCCTCAGGGCATGAAGTGTGTTTCTGGAATATTTAAGTCAACAGAATAACACCTGAACAATGAAGTATTGCATTAAAAATGTCCCTGGTTTTCTACTAGAAAGAAGATTACATTAGAAGAACAGGCCCCGTGTGGTGCTGTTCTATGCCCAGAAGGTCACAGTTAGAAGTTGCCATTTTAGCCGGGCACAATGGCACACACCTATAATCCCAGCACTCAGGGAGGCAGAGGCAGGTGGATCTCTGCGAGTTTGTGGCCAGCTTGGTCTACAGAGTGAGTTCAGGACAACCAAGGCTATACAGAGAAACTGTGTCTCAAAAAAAGAAAAAAGGAAAAAAAGGAAGGAAGGAAGGAAGGGGGAAAAGTTGCCGTTATAGAACATGGGAAATGCCTAACCTTGAGCTAGTTGAGGAAGAGGAAATGCCACAAGGTCCTCATGTCCAAGTTTTAGTTGACCTGCACCCAGAGTGACCATTGCTGCTGAGCTAAAGGTCTAGAGGGAGAAAACTAACAAACTTAACAGGTGTCCCTTCTGAGAGGTTGGTGGCCAGAGAGCCAGATGTGAGCTTGTAGCAACATCAAATATGCCAAGTTGGGTATGGCACATGAGACAAAAGAGAAGGCAGAGGATGTTTCTTAAGTCACTAAGGGCTGGAGAAATGGCTGCTCTTGCACAGGTTCTGAGTTCAGTTCCTCACGGCCATCTGTGATGGGATCTAATTCCCTCTTCTGGTGTGCGTGAAGACAGATTACTCGTATGCATAAAATAAATAATATTTTTAAAATCACTACAGTAACCATCTGAATTAGCTAGACATTGTGTCAAAGCTGTGCGCTCATACAGAGAACTGATGGGAGGGGGAGGGAGGAAGAGAGAGCTTGTGTAGACCAACCCTGAGTCTTGGCTAACTTCATTCTAGCGAGAAGAAAATACTGTGAAGTCCATAAAATGGTCGAAACACAAAGGCACAGCTACCTTCAAACTGATGGCTAGAAAATGAACTGTGATTTCACTTGGCTTTTTTCTTTATAAAAGAAATAAATCCAGGAAGCATTAAGCATTTCTTGCATGTTATTAGCTGTACTTCCATTCTGGTATGTGAGGGTTTAACAATTTGGTATTCTAGTGGTCTACCATCAGTCTCTCCATGCAGAGAGTATTCTACTGGGCCTACAAAATAGCCTCTAAATTCAGGTATTGTTGGATTTGAGGCCCAGTCAGTTCTGCACAAGATCACAGGAAAAGTGGTTTTCTCAGAAAGAAGTTTCATGGCTTTTCTGGTTTAAAAGAAAAACACAAATGTCTCCCCTATCACAGACTTATAGATTCTATGAACTGGCTGGGCAATGAAAGGATAAAGAAACGCAAAAATGCCAAGTGTGCAGCCCTGCTCAAGACCCAGAACTGGAGCTGCGCTGTAAGCCTTTGCTCCTGTCCAAGCGTTCTTACCCACGTCCTGCATTTGCCGTCCTTCTCAGTCTTCCCGGTTCTTGCCCAGGATTCCAGCATCACTCCTGTTTAAAAAAAAAAAAATCATGGAAGGCTGCTATTTGAAACACAGCTCCTGCACTAAGGGCAACAGACCAAAATGGAACCACCCACACTAAGTTCAATGCCATCAAACAAATGGTTAATGTTACTGAGAAACTGGAAGACATTTAACAGCCAAATTGCAGGGGGAGAGGGGTGTGCCTCTTGGGGGTGTCTCATTACAGGGTGCCCATGTTCTTTGTGTCCCCAAAACTTGAGCAAGACACATGAGCAGGGAATTGGGGATTCCTTTGTAGGTTGTCTTGTCAATAAAAGAATTCTAAAGTGAACTCTGAGGGACGCGCAAGGACCATTAAATTAGAGTGTGAGTAGAGTGTGGGAGGAAAAACAGAGTTAGGCCCACTGCAAATCCAAGGAGTGCCGGAAGGAGGGGGAGGGGAAGAAAGCCATGCCTTTTGAGTCAGTGAGCAATGGAGGCCTGCAGGCCCAAGAGAGAGGGGAGGGGTGCTTCACAGAAGCAGTGACAAGGCAGGGGGAGCACATTCAGGACTGTCGAGTAATGTCCACAGAAGAGACAGAGTTGAACAGGAGGGGCTGAGGAGAGAGTTCAATGGGAACCGGGTGTGGTAGTGCACGCCTGCAGCCCAGCGCTCAGAGGAAGGAGACAGAGTGCATGGCCGGGTATTCACCACAGAAGACTGCTCAGACATGGGTTTGAGCCAATAGGAAGTTTTTATTAGCCAGCCAGAAACTACACTGAGTGCTCAGGATCCCAAACCTTTCTCAGGGTGAGCTTTTAAAGACAAGAACCATGTCCTGGGTTGACATAACTTCAGTTAACAAGAACGTTTAGCCAGAAGTGAAGCTAGAGAAGGCAAACAGCAAGATTAGCAAAAGTTTGAGAGTTCCCAGGATGATACAGACTTTGATGGATCAGGTCCTTGTTTCAGTTTTGGCAGGTGGTGCTGTCTACATGCTGAGTTTTAAAACCTTAATAGTGCTTCCATCATGGAGTCAGTGGTGCTAAGGGCTCAGGGCCTACTAAGTCTGGGGCCGTAACAGATCTCAAGGGTTCACTGGCTTGCTGCAGAGCTAAAACAGCAAATTTGTTCAATGACAAATGCTATCCCAAAATTAGGTTGGAAGAGCAGTAGAGGAAACCCCCGGACATTGGCCTCTGGCCTCCCCGTAGGCACACATGCACACATGCAAGTATGTACACATCCACATGTGAGCCACATAACACACACACAAAAAAAATGTTTTAATTAAAAAAGTAATAACTAAAGTTAGGCCTTTGAGTTAGATGTCAGAAAAGCAGGCAGACTTAGCATCGAAGATCTGCAAGCAACAGCTTCAAGGGAGGAACTCATTACTGGGATAACTCCCCCACTTCCTTATCAGGTCTTCAGATGAATCAGCTTTACCTAGGGGTGATCTCCAGGTCAGGCGATTAGAAGAGGCAATAGTGTGCAATGTTCCAGTCGTTAAGGAAAATCGAAATCCATGGCTCTACCTATACAGGTGGAACTCAGAATTCAAACTTTAGTGTGTCTGGTTGGTTGGTTGGTTTTTGTTGTTGTTGTTGTTTTTAAGTTTGTGCACTGGTAGTGGCACACACCTGTAAATCCCAGCACACAGGGAGGCGGAGGCAAGCGGACTGCTGTGAGTTCAAGGCCAGCCTGGTCTACAAAGGACAGCTAAGACTACAGGAAGAAATCGAAACAGCAAAAAACACCATGCCTGGGGGCCAGAGTCCAGTCTTTTTATCAAAAGAAAGTGGCTTTCCTTTAAGGGACCTATACAAAACCCTGATGCCTCCACTCTCGTTTTATGGTATTTTAAATTTTAAGGAAGGGCAACTGTGATTTCCCTGGTGTAAGCAGGGAAATCGAGGTGGGGTGCAAAGCTGATCATGAGGGAGGAATCCTTTCCCGAAGGCCTGCCAGCCGGCTGATGCCTTTCTGGTGAGCTAACAAGATGTCCCAGACAGGCCAGTTTCACTAAGCATGAAGTCCCCTCCGCTGCTTGACTGATGACGGTAATGTTTTCCCTGTTTCAGTCCTTACAGCCGGAAAACAACCGTGTTACCCAGCGCTTTCTCCCCTACCGCGCGGTACCGGAAAGCTGCTTTGAAACAGGGAGTTCCGCGTGTTCCGTGTACATCAGCCCTTTTCCACCTCAAATCCTCAGCTCATCCTGTTTCATACCGCAGTGTTGCCTGGCCCTAGAGCCCGAGAGAGACAAGTGTGTGCTGGAACTGTGCCTGTTTGACCCTACCTGCCCCTGGATGGTGTGGAAACACACCATGACCCTAGGCTTTTCTCCCCAGATGGAGTCTCTAGGTCAGCCGTCCTCAGTCTGGGTGGGGTGGGGTGAAGGACACTTTCACAGGGGTCACACATCAGATATCCTGCACATCAGTATGATTCATAACAGTAGCAAATTAGTTATGAAGTAGCAAGGAAATAATTTCATGGCTGGGTTTCATGGCAACATTAGGAACTGTATTAAAAGGTCCAAGCAAGGAAGGTTGAGAACTGATAATCTAAACCCTGGGCAGGGGACACTCCAAAGCCACGACAGAGACAGCCACACCAGGGAACAATGACTTTCGCCTGCCGGAAGGTCCGTCCTGTCTGTGGGGCCCTGAACGATGAGGATGGAGGGTGGGAGCTGCCAGGAGGAAGGACTGTTCTGAGAGCTTGTTAACCTCCAAGCCCTTGAGAGCGCTTCCGGCGCTTTCACTGGTGACATTTCGCTTTCATCCTGACAGGTGTGTCAGGCCAAAGCATCTTAGCAAGTTTTTATGGAGGAAGAGGAGTCAAAGGTCACCCCATCCCCAAAGGCTCTCCTGGTGGCCGCTCCCTCGCGTCTCTCTCTAACGCTCAGTTCTCTCACACACACCTGCCGGTCTTGCCTCTAATGTTGGCTTTACAGGCTCCTAATCTGTAAAGATCAAAGTAGAGCTGAGCATGAGAGGGACTTGGGGGAAAGGAAGGATTCCAGAGAGGCAGAGGGAGAATGAGAGGGCAGAGGTTGGGGATATGATCAACATATGAGGCACAAGTGTGTGTGTGTGTGTGTGTGTGTGTGTGTGTGTGTGTGTGTGTGTGTGAATGCAACTGTGCAAGAATGATGATTTTTACCTATGTTGTTATTGTGGCGGTCAGAAGACAGCTCTGTGGAGTTGGTTCTCCCCTTTTACATGGGTTCAGGGGATTGAACCCCAGGTTTGCACGGCAGGCGCCTTTCACCCGTACAGCCGTCTCTAAGGCCCCAAATAATAAAATTCAAAAAGCAGGGTCCGCTCAACATGTGAATTATAAACAACAAATACAAGCAAGGATGGCGACGCAATTCTGCACTGCCCAGGCTCAGGGGTAGGGGAGTGTCAAGGCGATGGCGTCCTGCTTCCACGGCTGGGGGCTCTCAGTGCGCTCAAACAAGCGGAGCCTGGGATGAGCTTCGTCCCCGAGAGACTCCCCCTCCAACCCCGCGTGCTTTCCATTCATCCACTGCGGAGTTTATTTTTCATTTCTTGCTCTCGTTTACAAAACCTAACCGACGCCGGGCCGGGGCGGAGGGGGGCGGGAGGGGGCCGGGCGCCCCTAGTCCGCAGCCCTCGCGCGGTCCAGCACGAGCAGCGGGATCTCCTCCAGGCCCTCGGGGCGCTCGCCTCGCCGCAGGTAGCGCCGCCGCCACGTCGCCAGCCGGTGCAGCAGCCTCTGCAGGCCGGGCGGTCCCCAGGCGCCGCGCTCCGGGGCCGCCGCCGCGCCGGGCCGCCCGAACTTGCTCTTCCTCCGGCGCGCCCCGCGGGCTCCGCGCGCGAACAGCCGCCGCCAGCACCAGAAGCCCGAGCCCGAGCCCGAGCCGCCGTTGCCCGTCGCCCTGCGCGTCGCCGCCTCGGGCTCCGGGTGTCGCGCGCCCCGCTGCAGGCGCGCCACCTTCTCCAGCAGCTCGTGCTGTACGCCACCGCGCCTCGGGCGCAGCTCCTCCGCCATGGGCTGCCCCGGGACGGACGGTTTGGGTAGCCACTGGCCGTGCGCCTCTGCGGTGGCCTCCAGGACACCAAAAGACATGCGTCCCTCCGTGGCTTTCAGGGAAATGTGTGCCCTCGGCCGCCCCCTCGGGTTAGGTTGCCAAGGAAACGTGGAGGATGACTCCACAATGCCGACCTGGCTCTGGAGGAAGCTCTGGAATCCAGAGGCCCCCAAGCATCCTGCGGTCCAGGAGTCAGTGGGCCAAAGCCAGGCACGGTGGCAGCCTGTGAAATCCCAGCGCGCAGGGGTTCGAGGCCAGCCTGGGGTATGCTAGTGAGCCTCTATCTCAACTAAAAGAAGGGGTGCAGGATTGAGCTCTTTCCTTATGGAGTGACTTCAGACATGATGAAAACGGATTTGAAGGTCCTCTGCCTCTTAACTGTTAAATGTCACACTGGGCAGAGCCTTGGGTCTCTGGCTGCGTTGGCCTGGACATTTAGGCCTTATGGATGTCTTGTCAATATAGAGTATCTATATAATTTAGCATATGTTAGGCACGATACAAATTACTACACAATCCTCGCAAGAAGTGATTCCCAGGTGAAGTAAGAGAAAATCGAAACGTTCTCAAGATAGGTAAAACCATTCACCTGGGATAATATATCATGTAGATGAACAAGTTCAGAATGTGTCATCCCAAAATCTGGCCCTAGGCGAGTTGAGTGTTTCGAGGTAAAAGAACCAGCTACTTCGAAAAACCTTTTTAGTCCATCCACCCCTCCCCAGTTGCCGGAGAAGAGGCAAGAACCTCTCATTCTGTGGCATCGGCTGATATTCAGAAGGCCACTTCCTCTAACGAAGGTGTTGGTACCAAGAAGTCCTTCTGGACATACACACTTAACTGTAATTACCAAAATGAACACCTCCTAAATCAGAGTGCAGAATGAACCCAGAACCCCAGAGGTTAAAGCCGGAGAGTAATGAATCCAAGGCCAGCCAGGGCTAAACAGCAAGGCCCTGCCAAAAACAAAACAGAAAAATGAGTGAAATGGAGAACAGAAACTGTAAATACATCCACCTCTCGAATGAGGAGGCGTGTGTGGTAGACAAACACCAGCCCCACACACAAGTCCTGTGCCCTGTCCCTTTCAGCCCTCCAGACCCTTCCCTCAATCATGTATATCTGTGTAACTCCAGGTACAAACGTAATTGAAAGTTTTTCTCCTGTTAGTCTGTCTTCTGTCAGTCTAACTGAGTGATCCAATGAGAACCCCAAGGCTAGAAGAAATTTCTCTTCTATACGAAGGAGCTATGACTCAAACCCCATATTTTTTGAACCCCAGGATAGTACATGTCCATGCTCAGAGCTGTGCACTCAGCCAAGTGTAAGCTCCGCCATTACAGTGTCTTCCAGGGCACCTACTCCCCCTAGGGGCTCATAGCACACCATGGTGGAAGTCATCTCATGGAAGAGGCCTGATTCCTCATCCCCTTCAAATGCAAGCCCAAGACTCCCCACCAGGCCCCACAGGGCCAAGGGACCCAAACCGTAGGAGCCCGTGCAAATTTCCTGTAAGAAAGAGTAGCAGTGTATTCTCTCGTTTCCAGAGTGTCTCCTGCCCCTGTGTTTTAAAACAGCTCAGACTAATCCTTGTGCAAAAGGAGGCATGTTTAGGGAGGGCATGTTTCATCTGTGCTCAGCGAGCAGTTCGGCCGCCTCAGA
Organism: Pachyuromys duprasi; assembly: GCA_028658305.1. Taxonomy (NCBI): domain Eukaryota; kingdom Metazoa; phylum Chordata; class Mammalia; order Rodentia; family Muridae; genus Pachyuromys; species Pachyuromys duprasi. Next base: position 15,133,217 of record CM053759.1, on the reverse strand, counting down.
GCACAAGCTGATCCTCATTGGCTTATTCCTCACCCTGGTGCAGCTTCACCTGCCTCTGCCTCCCCAGTGCTGGGATTAAAGGCATGCTCCACATGTCCCGCCTCTACCGCCATAACTTTACCAGATGGGTTCTTCATGGCTTTGGGGACTCTGGGTCTCTGGTGTTCCGCTGCATTTCTTCTAGAGCTGGGCTCCTTTCCTGTGGCGTTTCTTGTAGAGCTGGGCTTCTTTTCTGTGGTGCTTCTCAATCCCACCAAATCAACGAAGAAGATCCTCACGGATGGTGGGCTGGGTTAGGACAGGGTAGGAGGAGAAGCCGCTTCTGTTCAGGGCTTATAGAAAGCAGAGAGCGCTTGTCTTTGGGTACCTACCACACTGACATAGAAATGACAATACCAATCCCCTCCCAGCACTTATCTTTCTGCTGGCACAGAATTAATAATTGAAAACACAAGGACATACCTTCTCAATGTAAGGGAAGGTCATCCCAACAGAAAAGACTCAAGCCATTCCCAGGGTTCTCTCTGCTTGTTTGTGGATCTTGTGTGGGCTCTCACAAGCTCTCCAGCACCATGCCTGCCTGCCACCATGCAGCCAGCCACGATGCTCATGGACTCCTATACCTCCGGAACTTGTAAGCCCCAAATAAACCCTTCCTTCCATAAGCCGCCTTGGTTGTATTCTATCACAGCAACAGAAAAGTAACAAACGTCAAAGTCCAGCTTTGACACAGACAGGGGAAAGACTGAGGGGGTGCACACAAAGTCGGCCGGCTAAATTTCTCTTCAGACTTTTTTCTGAGGGTTTACCTCTTAATCATTTCCATTAGCAAAAAAAAAAAAAAAAACTTTTGGCTCTTTTACCCAGGGATGAGTAGCAGAGCATGTACTTGGGCTCAGAGGCTCAGAAGCTCATTAACTCTTGATGAGCCAGCCAGAGAGAGAGAAGGAAAATCATGCATTCCCACAGATTCCATAGTATCAGTTCAAACATTCATACAGGCAAACAATCAGACATATAGACATGTACACATTTATACACACATTCAAGGGGGCCCGCATCATACATGCACACCATACATATGCACAGATATTTACACACTTGTACATATATATATATTTATATAGACATACAGACAACCAGACATTCATACGTATAAACATATCACAGACAATCAGACAGACAGACATATATTTGGCTGGTGGCTGGAGGAAAACTCCAATTAACCAACAACTTTATTTCTATCCTGGGTTTTATGCCCTCTAAGACAAAGGATTTCTATGTAAGAAAAATTACCTCATTGAAAAAAGATACAATCGTTACACAATAGAGTCAATCGTTGCAGCAGGACTATTGACTCTAAGTTCTTTCATTAGAACTATATCTAACTAAATACTTTTGCTCATAATTTTAAAGCAGTAGTTTTACTATGTGCTCATTATGAGTTCAAAGCAGTTTTATCTTTTCTTATTTCATACGTATATTATGTGTTCAAAGGATAGTTTTTTATATCAAGGTTTTTTTATTTTAATTTATTTATTTTTATATCAATCACAGGTTAGGTACTTTGCATCCCAGGCGTAGCCTCCTCCCTCATT
>CM053759.1:15108534-15131119 GCA_028658305.1 Pachyuromys duprasi | reverse complement strand
TTGCATCTCCCTGATGGCTAAGGACGTTGAGCATTTCTTTAAGTGTTTTTCTGCCATTCTATAATCCTCTACAGTCAGATCTCTTTTTAGCTCCATACCCCATTTTTTAATTGGATTATTTGGTTTCTTGCTTTTTAACTTCTTGAGTTCTTTATATATACTGGATATTAGCCCTCTGTCAGAAGTAGGATTGGTAATGTATATCAAGGTTTTTTTAAGAAACAGGTATCTGCCTTGTATAGCTAATCACTTATTCTTCGTTTCTATATTCATATGGTCTTTCTTATCATGGTGTACACCTGGGCCTTATCCTTGGACTAAACCTAGAATAAATGTATTTCCTTGATTATGGTCCCAGTCTTGTTTTCCTTCTTGGTGTAATTCACATGGAGGTTCACAGAGCCCCTAACAGTTTTTGCTGTGCTGCAGGAGGGCTTTTAAATTACTTGAACCAACTCAGGAATCATTATCAGGAGCTATAAAATCATCTGTAGGAAATCTTCCCCACAGAGAGAGTAGCACCTATAGGAACTAATATTATGCTCTAGGCAGTGGGCATGTCTATTCATGCTCAACTGCATTGTCACAGGCATATGAGACAGGCGTAGGAAGGCAGTATAGCACCAATAAGCAGTCAGGAGGCAAAATCCCTTGGGGTTTGCCCCAACCAGGCATACATGCATTCATCGGCCAAGCCAAAAACAAGTGGGCTGCCTCCAGGAAGCTCACTGGCTTGCTTCTGCCAATCCAGGATATTATTGCTCTCAGCAAACAGACACGGACATGACGGGTATGACCTTGAGTGTCTCGACAGTTCTTCCCCAGAAGCCGGACTCATCCCCGGGAGTTCCTCCATGGCGGGTGCTTATGTCTCCCCTCTGCGGCTTCCTTTGGATGCTGACCCAGTCCATGGGCTGTGCTTCACAGAAGAGTCTCAGGGCTGGCCACACCCCTGCGGGTCCCTTCAGAGTTGTGTCCCCTCCCTGGTCAGCCCTTCCCAGTGCTCTGTGCCATACCTGAAGTCTCTGGGGAAGTTCCTGCTGGGTTTCCTGCTGGATTCCATCTCACAGTTTTTTGTTGGTCAGGTTTCAGCATGTGGTCCCATGACAGTTTGGTCTTCCCCACAGCAAAGTTCACAGAGGCTCTTGGGCTGCTGAGGCAGCTGGCTTCTGCTCCGTCGATTGCCCAGCACTGAGCATAGAAAGGACAGATTTTCCTGGCATTATTGGAAGGAGACTTTTTGGGGGGGGGGGGCTCTTTTGAGTGTCCATAGCTCTTCCTCTTCCGGTAGATGTTTCTGCACTTCCCCTGGCATTATTTCCTGAAGATTCTGGCAGGCCATGCAAGGTGTCATTGTCCTCTTGAAACCTGTCCTGAAGAATTTAAGCATTGAAACACTGTAATGTCTGGAATTTAAAGTATCTTGGGTGGAAAAAGAAGGGACATGTAGATGAAACCACCAGCCACAGAGCTGTTAGAGATAGGTGGTGGATGGCCAATGCGAGTCATATTCACCATCATTATACATGTTTGGGAAGGCTTTTCCTTCTTTGAGACAGGTTCTCTCTCTATAGCTTTGGCTGACCTCAATATGCACACCAGGCTGAACCAGAGATTTGGCTGCCTCTACCTCCCGAGTGCTGGGATTAAAAGATGTGCAAAACCACACTTTCTCTCTATAAAGGTTCTTTTGCCTAGGGGAGTCAAGTTCCATCTGCAGCAAAGAACCTCTGCAGGGCTTCTCAGATCCCTGGAGGGGTGGGGATGGAAAAGGAGGTTGGCTTGTGGCCAATTCGTTCTTCCTTGTCAAGGAGGGCCAGGCCCCAGATGTCACATTGTAATTTATAATTTCTCTTGCATTAATTTCGCATGCACATACACAGCACAGTGAAGTTGCAGAGGTCAAAGGACAACCCCTTCTACCACGTGGACCCCAAGGATTGAACCCAGGTCATCAGGCTTGGCAGTCAGTGCCATCTTGCTAGCCCATCAGCTGTCACGTTAAATAGCCAACTCCCACCCTAGGCCAAAGAAATGAGACAGAGAAGGCCTTTCTCACAGAAGCTGGGAATTGGTAGCCCCAGCTAGGTAGGTGGGGCTACAGGACCTGGGAGGTCGTGTTGATTCAGAGGTGAGGCTTCACTGTACCCAAGCTTTGTAGATGTGGGTACCAGAATAGAGGAAAGCAGAAGCATATACATACAAGATCCCCTCTGGACAACATAGACAGACAGAAACACACACACATGTCAACAGCATGTCTCTATTGTGCCCAAACCCCTTCAGACAAGAACATCCATCCTCTTTGGTGAAACAAATGGAGGATGTAACAGTTTGTCAGGGTCATGCAATGATGGACAAAGAAGTTTAACAGGAATTTACGCCACTCAGATCCAAAGTCAGCTTATACCAAATGAATGAGAAAGAGCCGCTGCCTCTTTAGTGAACTTCATGGTTAAGCCAGTCAGTTTTCTGTGTCTTGGCATTCTTGCTATGGAGTGAATCACCTCTAGGTTTAAAAATATACATTTTGTTGTTGTCTGTGCTATGTATGTACAGCTTTTGTTGGTTTTTTTTTTTTACATTGTTCCCTAAACCAATCATTGTAATGATTTAGTTAGCAAGCACATTGTTAGAATCGTAAGTAAACCCAGAGGTGATTTAAAGTACATGGGAGGTTTAGATTGACAGCAAATAAGAAACCATTTTATATGTGACTTTAGAATTCACAGATTCTGGTTGACATGAGAACCAGTCCTCCCTGGATGCTGAGGGGCAGCTGTGTCCAGCGACAATCCCTGAGCCGCTGTGAGTGACAAGGCCTGCCGGTGCTAAGTGCTGAGCAGCCCTGTCACCAGAGGATCCAGGAGGTCAGCAGCAGCACTCAGCGGAAAACTGCCCTCCCTGGGACTCACAGTACCCCACAGACCTTCTAAATCACTATAGTTTTACCTGATGAACGTCATTTCCATCTCTATTTTCAGCTTTACATTCCTATGAAAGCATTTGCAAGAACAGAAAAACACTTTGTCTTAGAGCCTATTAAGCCCAACCTACCCACCAGGCAGAGACAAAACAGTATAATCTTTCAGCTTGCTCCTTTTTCAATGCAGAATGGGAAGCAATCCATCCAAATGTATTATCCATCTATTTATCTATTATTTGTTTGTTTTGAGGTGGGGTCTCCTGTAGCCCAAAACTGACCTTGATTTTACATAATCTTCCTGCCCAAGGCTACCCGCATGCCAGGAAAGTGCTCAGTGGGCTGAGCCACATCCCTGCCCCAGGCGTTACTTCTTTATAGTAGGAATCTTAACACTCTGTAACTGGAACGTTTCAGTGTGTGAATTAAGTCATTCCCGCAGTCTTTTTTCAAGCACAAAGTTGCAGAGATCTGGAAAAGATAGGATTTGGGTTTCCTAGACATCCAAGTTTAAAAAGCATGGGAGGATCAGTTTGCAACAAAGTATGACGTGGGCAGCTTGGATTTCTACAGAGGAAGCATCTCATTCGCTATTTCCTATTTCCTACTTCCAGGTGAGTGACAGGATCCATCTCACCATGAGTCTCCTTAAACTCCACACCCCCCAGGCTCCACTCTAGTAAGAGCAGCACAGACATTCCATCTACAGAAGCCAGTCACTGAGATCTCGAGAATCAGGAAAATTAAAACCCCACTTAGAAGGTTAACTGACAAGGAGAAGAAATGGAGGGAATCGGTTAGGACAGCTTCTTATCACTAAAACAAAATAGCCAAAGAAAATCCGCTTAAAATGAGGAAAAGTTTAATTTGGCTCATAGTTTTGAAGACCACAAACAAATAAATTCTCTGATAAAATTAGGATTACCGTAATACCCACAATCAACTGGTCCTGTTGCTTTGGGCCTGTGGTGGAAGCATATAGAAGAGTAACCTGGTCTTGTGACCAGAAGGAATGAGATACTAGGTCCCCTAATTCTCTTCAAAGACATGCCCTCCAGTGACCTAAGACTTTCCACCAGAGCCCCACCTCCTAAAGGTCCCTCTCTATCCCTGTGGAGGCCACCCTAGGGATCAAGACTTTAATACACAGGTCTTCGGAAGACAGTCAAAATCCAAACTGCAGCACTCATGTGAGATGTTTGCCCTAGACATTGGCCAGAGAAATGTGTGTCTTCCATCGTGATGCCCCTCTCTGGAGACCATGGCTGCCTGATCAGACCCTGGGGTATCAGTGGGCACTGGTCTAGGACAGTAACCTCACAGAACAGTCTAAGAATTTCTGCAGAGGGCATGATGTAGATCATTCTCAGAAAAGCATGGAAGAGCACATCTCGCTAGTCCCCTGGTGGTAACTGCGACCATCACTTCTGACCCTAGGCCGGGGTGAGAAGGCCGCAGGCCATCCCCGTGTCCCGCCCTCTTCATCAGGGCATGCCATTGGCCGCAAGGAGGCCAATTAGAGAAGCCGCCCCAGCAGCCCACATAAGTCCCCAGACCAAGAGAAACAGCAGCATAGGTCGTATTTTCAAGCCCTTGAGCACCGTGACTCACAAACTACTGTGGAGTAAGGGCAAACGAGGTTCCTCCCTTTTCTGAGCCTCAGTCTCTTCAATTACAAAACTGGGATTATTATAGCACCAACTTCAAAGGCACGAAGATTGAATGGGAAGTATGAAAGAACTTTGATAGGTGCCATGGAAGTGAGATGCTACAGTCAAATTGTGAGGAACCTTACGTGTGCTGGCTGGTTTTATGTCAACTTAACACAAGTCATCAGAAAGGAGGGAGCGTTGCGTAAGAAAATGCCTCCATAAGATCCACTGTAGACAGGCCTGTGCTTGATAGGGAGTGACCCAGCACATTGTGGGTGGGGCCATCCTTCGTCTGGTGGTCCTGGGTTCTACCAGGCTGAGCAAACCCTAAGGAGCAAGTGAGTAAAGCAGCACCCTTCCGTGGCCTTTGCATCAGCTCCTGCCTCCCTGTTCGAGTTCACCACCCTCAACCTCCTATGGGCCATCCCATGCTTTCTTTCCTCATTTTAAATGAAGTAACTAGCTGAGGGTGAAAGCGCATGGCTGTAATCCCAGCACTCAGGGAGGCAGAGGCAGCTGGATAGCTGTGAGTTCGAGGCCTGCCTGGTCTGCAAAGCGAATCCAGGAACAGCCAAAGCTACACAGAGAAACTCTGTCTCATAAAAACGGAAAGAAAGTTACCATTTCACTGGGCTTTAGTTTCCCAGCAACCATGTTCCATTGAGTCTCCTGTGTTTTGACAATCTTTTGATGAGTGAGTCATATTAACAGTGTGTTGAAAAAACTTCCTGCAAAGAAATGCAGCTTTGGAACAAACTGATGGTATCTTGGTGCCTTTCTTAACTTTCTTTGGCAGTCTGGTGATGTCTGTGGTCTATTTGTTTTCAGACAGGCTCCTGGGCTTGAGAGTGCCTCTGGCTTCAGCTTCCTGAAGAGCTAGAGCTACGGCAGTGTCTCCCAAACCAGCTACCGGCCTCCTCTCAGGACAATGCCTTTATAGTTGTGGCTGTGAGCCGAGCCTTTGAAGGGCTGAGCCATCCCCCCAGCCCCGGATAATGCTTTTATATGCATTAAAAATAAATAAAATTCAGAGTTCTATAAGCAGCTCAGTGTTAGGCCACGTGAAATTCTAGTTCAGTCCCAGCACTGAGGAAAAAAAAAAAATCTAGACTCATAAAGGAAACAAGTCACATCAAATATTGTATTTTGCCGTAGTTCATTATTTTTGAAGATTTGTTTTTAAATTATGTTTATGTGTGCATCTGTACATATGTGTGCTGGTGCCCACAGAGGCCAGAGGTATCAGAACGCAGTAGAGCTGGAGGGACAGGAGGTTGTGAGTCCAACATCTCTCCAACGCAGAGATGCCCCTGCCTCTGCCTCCCGAGTGCTGGGATTAAAGACATGTGCCGCCGCCACCAGCCACAATACGTGCTCTTAGAGGCTGATCATCTATGAGGCCCTCAAATAATCTTAGATATGTGATTAACTCACATTCAATGACACTACTGGACAGTACATTTAACTCTCAATGTCGTCAAGGAGGGGTGGGCAGGAGACAGCCCAGCTCAGCTGTGGAGGGGCTGGCGAGGTGGGCTGCTGGGCACGCCTGGGCACGTGGCTTCCAGACCTGGAAGCCGGGGAGGCAGACAGGAAGTGACGTCCGGGGCTCGCTGGCCAGCCAGCTAGTCCAATTGTTGAGCTCCAGGGTCACTGAGAGACCCTGTCTCAAAAAAAAAAATCAGGGGGCGGGGAGGAGATGAGGGAGGGTTGGGGAGGGTGGGAGGGAATGAGGGAGGGGGCTACGCTTGGGATGCAAAGTACCTAACCTGTGATTGATAACAACAACAACAAAAAACCAACCAGGTGGGAGCCCACATGCTTGCACGCGCACATGCTTGACCGGCCTGTGTGCGTGACAAAAGCCACGGGGCCTGATGTCGCCCCTTCGGCGCGCTGCCCGCCTTCGGGGATTAGTCAGAGGTTAGTAAATTCCCTCTCAAAACTCAGGACGGTCCTGCGCGCTCTCTCGAGCGCCTGCTTCGGAACCCCAGCCTCAGCTCCGTTCGGCCCCTCGGGCTGCTCGGAGGAATGACTGGCGCCGGTGAGGTCAAGGCCAGCCGGGGCAGCGCAGCCAGACCACATTCCCAGCCCCCAGAAGTCTGCGCGGCGTGTAACTTACCCTCTTTACCTCATGCCCTGTTTTTAAATTTTTACTGCTGCTGAGCCTCGGGCAAGGCTTGTAACAGGTGCGTCACGGCTCCTGACTCACACCCACACATGAGAAGGCTGGGCGGGGGAGGCTGACTCTCCGTCCCTTTTCTGCCTGCCGAGCCCAGCAGCCCCCCAGCCGCCCGCCCGAAACGCGCGGTTCTCAGCAGTGAACTTTAACTTTGTTTCTGTATGTCTTTCTTCTCAGCTGGGTCTGTACGCCAGTCTGGTCTGGGAAGGCCGGCTCCACCAAGGATGGTGTTATTTAGTCTCCCGGCCAGGACGTAATTCACTCTCTCTCCTTTCTTGCACTTCTGTGCTACCTCTACAGTGTTAAAGCACTGCGGGTCTTTAGAGCTTGATAGTTTACAATGCTCCTTCATACATACCTGATCTGAACATTTTAGGAATTTGATAGAAAATAATTCCTACTTCCACAGATCGGTAAACCCGACAGAGGTTAGGTAACCTCCCAGGGTCCGATATTTCTTTGTACCAGGTACTGGTTACTGTTTTCATCGCTGTGACGGAATACTGAAGAAAGCAACTGGGGAGGGCAGGAATGTTTACTTTGGCTGGCAGTTTACGGGCACAGTCCATCATGGCAGCAGGGGCTGTAGCTGGGCACCTCCGTCTACAGTCAGGAAGCAGAGATGAACGCTGGCCTCAGCTTAACTCCTCTTTATTTTGTCCAGTGCGGCACTGCCTGCTCTTTAGGGTGGGTCTTCCTTCCTGAGCTAACCCCCTCCAGTGCCCTCACAGGCATTCCTAGAGGTAGGTTTCCATCCTGTGATGGTGATAGCCAAGAGTGACCACCACACAAGTCAGGGACAGCACCAGCCTGGTGCTTGCACCACGCAGGGGCAGTTCAGCTGGAGCTACCTGGTGTGAGGTGAGCAGGTCTCCAGGAGGGCAAATAAGGATTCCGATGAACATAGAACTCATTTTCAGATGATGAGGTAGGTAGGGTTGTAGCTGACATCCCTGACCCCTCATAACACACACACACATGTGCACACACACACATGCGACCACATGCACACACACACTCATACTCCTACCCTCCCTCCCCCAAACAGCCTACCCTGGTACAAATTACCTGCCTGTGAGTTTGAGTTTCTGTGAGTTTCAGTCCCATGCTGTAGGACTAAACAAATTCCCATGAAACCAAATGGCCGAGTCCTTCTGCTATCCCGATGCCAGCACTGCTGTGCACTTAGGACGGCACATCTGCACGAGGTGTGTGGTATTCCCACAGTAGGCCCACCCTGGAGTGAATCCCTCCACCCTCCCCACCAACTCACCTGTTGCTGACACAGTAGGAGACTCAGGCAAGCGGCTAAACCACAAGTCAAGCGCTCAAAGTGAAAACCTCTCCTTCTCCCCTCTCTCCCTCTCACCTGCATGTCACTCCACAGCTGGAGAGATAGATGGCTCGGCAACTAAGAGCCCTGGGTTTTCTTCCAGAGGCCCCGACTTCAATTCCCAGTAACCACATGGTGGCCCACTCCCATCTACAGTGGGGATCTGATGCCCTCTTCTGTCATGGAGGTGTACATGCGGAGCATACAGGGCAGCCACAGACATAAAATGGACAAATCTTATTTTTAAAAAAAACTTTTAAATCAGTAACATTTGAAATTCACAATGGCGCCTCTGGCAGAGGATGGTGAAGAAGAAAACCAGACCTTCTTGGCATATTTAAGTGGACCTCCAAATAAAGCAGCGGAGGAAACCCCCTCCCTGGGACCCCATTTCATTGGTTTTCGTGTGGCTCTCTTGTCACCTGATCAATGTGTTTCTGTCTTTTCTTTTTAATCTTCATTATATTACCCAGGCTGTCTTAGGTTTCATGATGCAACTAAATACAAGGGTTTTGTTTGTTTGTTTTTAAGTAACTGAACTTGCCCTGGTTAGTAAAGAAGGAATTCACGGATGAACAAAGCATGGGTGAGTGTGATGTGGTGACACCTGGTGGCAAAACTGAGGACCTTCTGGAACAGAAGTGACTTCCAGAATAAAATTAAGTAACGAAGAGAGCAGAGGATGGGCTTAGGTGAGCAAACAGAACCTAAGACTCTATGAGATACTCCTGTGCCCATGGGGCTCAGAAACAGGCAGGTTTCTGTGATTTTGAGGCCAGCCAGGGCTACTCAGTGAGACCCTGTATCAAAACAAAAATAAAACAAGATAATAACAATGCACTCCAACAAAAAGCCCTATGGAATCCTAATATTGTGTAAGATAATTTAAATATATAACTTTTAAAATAGAAAGAGTTTGCTGAGGGGGGGGTCACATTTCTTTAATCCTGGCCCTCAGGGGGCAGAAGCGGGCAGATCTCTGAGTTCACTGGCCAGGGCTACACCGAGAAACCACATTGAAAAAAACAAACAAAAAAAAAGGAGTTTCCTGGGTGTGGTGGTGCACACCTTTAATCGAAGCAGCACTTGGGAGGCAGAGACAGGAGGATCTCAGTGAGTATGAGGCCAACCAAGTCTACACTAGCAAGTTCCCGGACAGCCAGGACTACACAGAGTCCTTGTCTCAAAAAGACAAAAAAGAGGTTTGAACATGCATGTGTGAACAATTGCCAGCCCTCACCCTGCAGTTACATGGACTCTCAGTGCCTGTGGGCGACTGGTCAGTGAGGCTGTTCCTGGTTACCCACCAGAACTAGATGTAAGACTCCAGGCGGAGGAGACAAGGTATTTGGTTGCAGGACTTAGAGAAACCAAGCTGGAACTGACCTGACAACATCCTCCTTGCTGACTAGTTTCTATGGTACCCCAAGATGCTGCTGCCGGGACAAGTAAAGCCATCAATGGTGCCCCGGCAACCAACACTGCACGCTACACACTGACCCACCAAGAAAGAGGTTCCCAGTAGTGCAAGTGTGGCATGGATGTTATGGGAGGCTAACTAATGCCGTTTGGACTCCACAGGAAGGACTTCAGGCCCAGTGCTGTTAACCTGCTCTAAAGCCCCTGGCTTGGGGCTGGAGAAATGGCTCAGCAGTTAAGAGGTACACTTGCAGAGGACCTGAGTTCAGTTCCCAGCACCCATGTCAGGTGGCTCTCAACTGCTCCAGGGCATGCTAGCCCATCTTCCAGCCTCCTTGGGCCCTGCACACACATACACAAATTCAGTCAGATACACATGTATTCACATAATTAAAATAAATCTTTTTTTTTAAGCCCATAGCTAGAGAGGTCACAGACCCTGGGAGAAACCTACAACTATCATTTTACTAAATGATAGTTTAGATGGTCTACAGAGTGAATTCCAGGACAGCCAGGACTGTTATACAGAGAAACCGTATCTTGGAAAACAAAAAATTAATTAGTTAGTTAAACTAAAAGAGAGGACAGGAGGGGGGAGGGGCACTTGGGAGAAACAGACGAGCTGAGGGTCCCAGGAGGTACACGTAATCAGAATGCATCATTTGCATGTGTGAGATTATTGAAGAACAAATAAAAGCTATGCTACTTAAATTCTGAGAACCATTCTGAAGAGTTAGCGGCAAGTAGAGACCATCCTTGGGATCACATTGTAGGCGTGTGTTTCTTCCTGTGAATAAAAGCACACTTTCGCTACTCACTGTGCTGACCTCAGAATCCTCTATTAAATAGAAAGACTAAGCCAGGTGTAGTGTCGCAAGCCTGTAATCCCAGCACTCTGGGAGGCAGAGGCAGGCAGATCTCCCAGAGTTGGAGGCCAGCCTGGTCTATAAGTAGTCCAGAACAGCCAAGGCTACACAGAGAAACCCTGTCTCAAAACAAACAAAAAGGAAGCTCTCAGAAATGGAGAGGGGGTGCTAGGCTTTTTGGTTTTGTTTTGTATTTTTATTAAAAGTATTTTTATTTTAAAGCAAGGCTAAAACTTTGAAGCCGCATACAAAATTGCAGATTACTCCAGCATGTTGGTTAAATAGCCTTCAGCTGAACTAGGGAAAGGAAGTGTGAAAGAGGTACGGTAAGTGAGTGAGTCCAGCCTGATGCCACCTCTCACTCTCCCTGTCACCAATATGTAGCCAGCGATTTCAGTGCATTGGTTTTCCCTGCTAAGGTACGGAGGGTAAACATTTCCTCTCTACACTATTTCAAACTGGCCTCGAGCTCTGAGAAGATGAAGGTACTTCATATTTTGTGTCTCACAGTACATTTTTTAAATTGTGTCATTTCTTTTGTGTGTGGAGGTCAGGGGACAATTAGCTGGGTCAGTTCTCTGTTTCCACCCTGTGGGTCCTGGGGCTTGAACTCACACCATCAGGCTTGACAATAAAGGCCTTTTCCTGCTGAGCCATCTCAACAGCTGACATTAAAGTTTATGTTTAAAAGAGAGAGAGAGAGATGGTTTAGTTACTTCTCTATTGTTGTGATAAAATGCCATGACCAAGGCAACTGATGGAAGGAAGGGTGTATTTGGCTGTATTGGTCCAGAGGGAGAAGAGCCATCACCATTACGGAGGGAGCAGACATGGCTGCATATGGAACCTCAGGAAGAAGGCAGGGAGAGCAAATGAAGCGTAGCCCGCCTCCAGCGACATACTTCCTCCAGAAAGGTCACATAAGCCTAAACTCCCAACAGTCCCGCTAACTGGGTGCCAAGCATTCAAATTACACTGGGCCCATGGGACACTCAAACCACAATAGGAATGATAGCTTTGGGTTGTTTCAAACTGATTTTTAATAGGAGGTCACTGACTTAAATTTAACTCTCCCTCTCTCTCTCTCTCTCTCTCTCTCTCTCTCTCTCTCTCTCTCTCTCTCTCTGTGTGTGTGTGTGTGTGTGTGTGTGCACTCTTTAAGAAAAATACTCTGATCGTTTTCTATGTACCAATTTTTTGTGTTTTTGTTTTGTTTTTAAGTAACCCAAAGAAATGCCTAGGGGTCTAAAGAGATGGCTCAGCAGTTAAGAACACCGGCTGCTTTTGCAGAGGACCCATGTTTGCTTCCCAGCACCCCCATGGCGGCTCACGACCATCTCTAACTCCAGTTCCAAAGGGTCTGATGCCCTCTTCTGGTCTCTATGGGCACTGTGTGTGCATGTACATGCAGAGAGAGATACTTAAAAATACATAAAAAAGGAAGGAAGGAGGGAAGGAAGGAAGGCAGGCAGCCTGACTGGCTGGTGAGTTGGCTCACGGGGCAAAGGGGCCTGCTGCCAAACCTGGTGACCTGAGTTTGAACCACAGGACCCACACACTGTAAGAGAACTGACTCTCAAAAGCTGTCCTCCAACCTTCAAATGTATAAAATAAATAGAAGAGCCCAGAACATGGCTCGGCAGATAAACATTTAGCAGCCTGAGTTCAGTCCCCAGAACCTCTATAAGGGCGGCGGGAGAGACCCAGCTCCTGGAGGGGGTGGGCAGAGGAGATGTCTGTGCTGTGTGCACACGTGGAGGTCAGAGAATGACTTTCAGGATCGGTTGGACTTAGGTCATCAGACCTAGTGACAAGTTCCTTTACCCGCTGAGCATTTGCCGGCCCCAAAATAACCATGTTCGTGCGTCTTGTTATTTAACCTGCAATCCCAGCAGTTGTCCCGACCCAGTGTGCTTCTCCTCTATTCAGAGACGCAGCTTCCCTAATTCCTTGCCGTTATTTCAAGAGTGAAAGACCCTATTTCGCCAGCAATCCACATACATGTTGTATTATTGAAGAGGTTCCACACCTGAGTCTTTACAATTTCTGAGCGCACAGCCAGTGCCTCCTGCTCTGAGGCTGTGTGGAACAGGCTCCTTCTTCCTGTGTGTCGCTGACTTGAAGAATGAGCAGCTCCTCTGGGGCTAAGCGACCTGAGCAGTTAGGACCACTGCAAAGGACCACTTTGAAGGAATTTCAAAATGCTTGACTCTGGCATAGTATAAAAATAATCTTGGTGTTAAAGGGACAGTGTCAGCTCGAATCCTTCCTTCCAGCTTTCCAAAAATAGTTCTTGCCATCAGCAAGTTGCCATCTTCCTAAATCAAAGCAACCCACTTGAAAAGCTCATTACACACAAATGTGCAGGACCCACAAATGAGGAGCACAGTTAAGCTTCCTTGCCTAATGCAGAATTCTGGGACCTAAAGCTCAAAAGGCTGCTACAAATTAATCCTGCTTAGAAAAGAGCATCTTGCTGGGTGGTGGCAGCAACACACACCTTTAATCTAGCACTTGGGAAGCTAGACTGGGACTCTGTGAGTTCAAGGCCAGCCTGGTCTTGAGTTCCAAGACAGCCAGGGCTACACAGAGAAACCCTGTCTCAAAAAAAGAAAGGGAAGGAGGGAGGAAGGAAGAAAGAAGGAAGAAAGGAAGAAGGGAAGGAAGGAAGACAAAGAAAGAAAAGAAGAAAAGAAAATTGTGTCTTGATCCTTCAAGCCCTATACCATTTCTGTATGTCTTTCTCTGGGATTAAAGGCACATGCCACCAAGATTGACTTAAATATTATCTTGGAATTATAGGATCACCTAAAATCCCCAAGACCTAAAGCTTGGGCTCTTAAGGGCATACACAACAACACTGACAGGAAAGATTGTCGTCTTGTTTAGGAAGCAGCCCAGATGCTGGGGAGGTGGCTCAAGCAGCTGGGCGCCTGCCACGCAAGTATCAAGATCCGGGCTACACCCCTAACTTAGGCCACAGCACCAAACCAGCAACCTCAGTGCCAGGGAGGCAGAGACACTAATGTGAAAGGCTCGCAGGCCAGCCAGCCTAGCCAGCTCCGTGAACTCCAGGATCAGTGAGAAGCTCTATCTAAAAAACCAAGATAGAAAGCAATCAAGGAAAACACCCAGTGTCAAATTCCAGCCTACACATGTACACACACGCACGCAGAGTTCTCCCCCTTGGATGCTCCCCTAAGAACATGCCCAGTGAAGGCTAAGGAAAAGCCGGTTATAAAGGTATCCAAGTGCTCTTATTAACTGTAATCCTTCCTATGTTTGCTCCAAGGGCAGAGGAGGCCACACCCTGCACAAACACACCCTAGACAACCAGCTTTTGCAGAGTCTGCACTTAACACCCCAAAGGTCCTGGCTCATCTTGGAGCCAAAGTTGGCCTGGGCATAATGGTTTAACAGGAGCAATAGGGCATCAGGCATGATCCCAGTGTGAAAATTTCTCCAAGTTCAAGCCAGGTTTGGACAGCGTCATAGCGTTTGCCGCACGATGGACGTTCTGTGTTGGGCTTGGAGAAGTCCAGAGAGCAGTCTGTGTTAGTTAGCATTTTGCTGCTCTGACAACACTATGACCAAGGTGACTTATGGGAAAGTTTATTTTGCCTTACAGTTGCAGGGGGGTAGAGTTCATAACAGTGGGGACAGCAAGCGTCTGGAGCAGGAAGCTGGGAGAGCGGACTGGAAGCTGGACAAGGCTATGGACTTTCAATGAACTCTCAAAACCTGCCCTAAATTACATACTTTCTCCAGCAAGGCTGTGCCACCTCCTCAAACACCAACTGAGAACCAAGTGTTCAAATTCCTGAGCACATAGGGGTCTCGGACAAACCAGCACAGTCAGAATCTTTAGTGTGAAGCTGAGGTGGACAGCATTGGGGCATCTTCTTCTAACTAAGACAGAGGCATCCGAAATCTGGAGATGCTTCCAGTGGCCACTGAGACCCAGCTGGGCTACGGTCTCTGACACATGGGGAAAAGCCACTGGCAGGTGTAATAGTCAGAGCACTGGGCGGGAGACTGAAGCAGCGCTTAGCGAGCTCTTCAAGGCAAATCCAGAAAACGCACAACACCCAAGTTCAGAGTCACTGCATTTTCATTCTGCACTGGATTATTAGCAATGGTATCTGAAAGCTGCTGTCCCCTGGGCATGGCCTACTCGGAGAACTAAGACAAAGCTGTAAAGGGCTGGCACATTTCTAAGCCACTTCCACAAATCCGCACATGAAAAGGCATGAAAAGTTTCACCAAGGCTAGCAGTCATACCTGGATGAGGTCTAAGGTCTGCCACAGACACCCAGCACTACTGAGGGCGGATCTCCCAGACTCTTGAGCTGTTGGGGGCGGGGGGGGGGTGTAGTCGCACAGGCAGGAAAGATAGCCCCAAAGAACAGCTCGACCGAGAGTCCCGAGCAAGACTCACACAGTTCTCTCCACCGAGCCTAGGCCTCTCGTTCCCCTCACTCTTTAGCCATTTCCTCCGGTGTTTCTAGAGTTGGCAGAGGTTTGGCAGCAGTTCATAGAGGATGCGCCACTGTCCTCCTCTCTCCTCACCCTCTTCCTTCTCCTCTCCCTGTGCCTGACAGCAGTTCAGAAGTCTTGCGGGAGTCCCAAAGCTGCTGGTGGCTTCTAGTCCCGAGTCTCTGGAAGCTGCTCCTTATGCATGGTGACCACTGGTTCGGAAGATTTATATTATTATTATTATTTATTGGTTTTCCAAAACAGGGTTTTCTCTGTGTGTAGCTCTGTGTATCCTAGAACTTACTTTGTAGACCAGGCTAGCCTCAAACGCACAGAGATTCACCTGCCTTTGCCTTCCATGTGCATGCACCACCATGCCCAGTTTTACGAACATTCATTAATTGCATAGCTGCCTCCCTGTGGTTGGATGGGGCATGTGTCCTTTTAGAGGCTGGTAAATTGTATTTCTTGACCCAGACAGTAATTACAAGGGTATTTTCCTTATGAGGACCCGTTAAGTTATACATTTGGTTTCATGCAATTATCTGCATCTGTGTATTATTTTAAGCCAAAACAAAACTTCAAAAAAAAAAATACTTGACAAAAATTTGCAGAACCTGGGCCAGTGGAATGTCTAGCGGGTAGGGGCACTTGAGTTCTATCTTTGGGACCCACAAGGACGATGGAGAGAACTGTCTCATATTGTTCCCCGACCTCCACCTTTCCACCTTGGCACACTGGCACTCAAATACCGTATCACGTACACACACACACAAGCAAAAGCATTTAATTGTAGAATCTTTTAGTAACACAACTATTCAGTGGAGTTTTGTAGCTGGTTTTGCATGGTTCCCAACTAATGGTGCAATAAAAACATTGGCCACTAGGGTGCGCAATTTGTTACCGTTACATCTGCGATCTCACTGGTAAGGGGGATTTTCAATGCTTGCGGGTGGACTCCCTCCCTTTGATAGTAACCTTTAGAAGTCAGTGCGGGTGCTGGTAAATCTTATTTGGAAAGTGAGACCCAATATGTAAACGCAGCAAAGGAAAGAAAATAAGGGAGCTTTCTCCTTCTTCAAGCTTAGGGTCTGCGGTTGTAGATGACAGTTATCTACTTAACAAGCGCTCGGCCCTCTGTTATTCTTAGCACCAAAAAACATAAGGTAAAACAGATTTTTTTTTGCTTTTTAAGAAAGGGTGTCGGGTAGTTCAGGCTGGCCTCAAACTCACTGTGTAGCAAAGGATGACCTTGACCTTCTGAAGCCTCCACTCTCGAGCAGGCACCATCACTCCCGGCTTATCTTTGGAGCTGGAGATATAACGCGACCGCCTCCCTGCGTGCTAGGCAAGCCCTCCACCCCCACCTACATCTCCAGCCCGGGCTGAAGGTTAGTTACTACAACAAAACCTCATAAGGCTTCATAACAAACCTCAAACAAATGGGCACGGGAAGGAGAAAAGCTTAGGGAATAAATAATTTGTTTTTTCTAATTTTTTTGTTTGTTTTTGAGACAGGGTTTCTCTGTCTTGGCTACATCCTGGAATTCACTCTGTAGCCCAGGCTGGCGTCGAACCCACAGAGATCTGCCTGCCTCTGCCTCCCTGAGTGCTGGGATCACAAGTGTGCACCACCGCCCTGCTAGTAAATGTTTTTATTTTTTAAAAGAACTGAGGCTTGAGGGAACAGCTCTTGCCTAGCATGCTCATATATTCATGCTGCTATATCGCTGCTCCCCTTAACCCAGATCCTCACTGCCTGTGTCTGGAAGTCGTTGGATTCCTAGTAACCCCAGTTTTCCAGTTAATCGGTCTGGGGGGAACCGAGGTGGCTACAGAAGAAAGCATGCCTTAGGCTGACGCTGTCAACAGCTGCTAAGAACACAGGTACTGAGAGGGTCGGGCTGACCCCACTGGTCTCCAGAGGCTACGGCCCCACTCATGTCCCAAAGTGAGAGACAGAAGCCCACAGCCTCTGAAGGAGTCTCACAACTAAAGCTGAACCCAGGTTAGCCGCTGCAGCTCCACAGGAGTAAGGGAGATGGGCAAGCAACTTACACACACTGCAGAAGTCAGTCAGCCTGCCCCAACAGAGAAGAAGTGACATGGGAAAGTAACCTGTCTCCCTCTTCAAATAAATGGCCAGTGCAAAACAGCAGGCAAGAGGAGTGACAAAATATCCTGAAAGGGGACTGGAGAGATGGCTTAGTGGTTAAAAGCACTGGCTATTCTTCCAGAGGTGCTGAGTTCAATTCCCAGCAACCACATGGTGGCTCACGACCATCTATAATGAGATCTGGTGCCCTTTTTTGGTGTGCAAGCATACATGCAGGCAGAACACTGTGTAAAATAATTAATTAATTAATACTATCCTGAAAGAGTGAAACCAAAGCTAGCGGGGCCATGATTTGAACAAATAATTGTGAAGAAGTGCAAACACAAAGTGGCACAGTTGCTAGATAGAACTGGCGACTTATTAGTTGGAATAACCCATTGAACTTATTTATTTGTAACACCTTTACAAATGGACCAGCTGCCTGCAGAAATAGAATTTAATTTCCACAGAGCTCATCCTGTGTAGACTGCACCTGAGATAGGCCTGGTGGCATCATTCTATAATTCCAGCACTTGGGAGATGCAGGCCAGATGATCAAGAATTCAGAGTCAGCCTGGTGGGCTGTGGTCATGCACATCTTTAATCCAAGCACTTGGGAGGCAGAACTCACAAGGATCTCTGTGAGTTCGAGGCCAGCCTGGTCTACAAAGCTGGACAGCCAGGACAGCCAAGGCCACACAGAGAAACCCTGTTTTGGAAAAACCAAAACCAAAACCAAAAAAAAAAAAAAAAAACCCACTAAAACAAATATCCACCTGGCATTTGCATTGGTTATGTGTGGTACTAGCCAGAGCAAACTGGCTAGACAACCTAGCCATATCTGCAAGCTGTAGATTCAACTGAGGGAACCTGTGCTGTGTGACTATTCCTGAACCAGCAAAAACTGGATATGGTGGTCCACATCTATAATCCCAGTACTTAGGAGGCTGAGGCAGGAGGATTGCTGCAAGTCTAAGGTCACTCTGGCCTATATAATGAGTTCCAAGCCAACCTAAGCTATTGAGTGAGACCCTATCTCAATTACAAAAAAATACAAATAAAATATTCAAGCCAGGAATGGTAGTGCACTCCTTTGATCCAACCACTCTGGAGGTAAAGGCAAGCAGGTCTCTGGGAGTTCAAGGCCAGCCTGGCCTACAAAGAGTCCAGGACAGCCAGGGCTACACAGAGAAACCCTATCTACAAACAAACAAACAAAATATTCTAGCAAAAATCAGATGGGAAACTGGAAAAACAGTTGAGCAGTTAAATCACCTCCTGCACAGACACCAGGACTGGAGTCTGGACACTCAGAACACACATATCCCACACTAATGCCAATGGGACATAGTGGCTCATCTCTGTATAATTCTAGCGCTCATGTAGAGATGGGACAGCCAGAGGCAAGCTGGCGAGAAAACCAGTCATCTCTACAAGCTGTAGATGCAGTTGAGGGAGCCTGTGAAGTGTTGACACCATTCCCACAGAGATGTGAACAAATGTCTATTCTCCCAGATAGGGCAGACGGTGTGGACCAAAGCACGGACCAACAAGTCCACCTTGCTGAACCAACGAAACTTACTGGGGTTGTCACAGGAGTGTGGGTGAGTGGTTCTTACAGGAACAGAGCTGAGTCAAAAGCAACTGCATTACTGAAAGCCCGCCCCAACATGGGTGACAACTCAGGACAGCTGGAACCTTAGAGTTCTGTCCCGTGACAGGTGGAACGCTTCCTCCAATCAGCGCTCCTTACTGCTGGGTAACCTCAGGAAGGGAAGAGCCATGTGAACCAGGAAAGTCTACGGGACTTCCAGATACTTCCAGGTTGGTTATTTTCCAAGACTTAAGGCCTGTCCTTCCAGAAATTGCTACAGGACATTGCTCAATGAAGTGGGCCGTCAATTAAGATTCCCCATGTGAACTTAAGGCCTCCAATGCTTGCACACATATGTAAGCACTAGGGGGGCCTGGAATGTGGCACACAGGGACGAATAACCTGTCATGTGGCCAGCAGGCTGAGGGTAGATGTGGTTGATGGCCGGATGACCTTTATGTTATCTGTGTGGCGAAGATCACATAGGATCCCTCCTCAGACCCTTATAGGTTGTGTGTGTGTGTGTGTGGATTTTTGAGATAGGGTTCCTTTGTGTAGACCTTGCTGGTCTGCCTGCCTCTGCTTCCCAAGGGCTGGGTTTAAAGGTGTGTGCCACTAGCCTCCCCAGCTCTCTGTTCTCCTCAGTCTGTGGAACCCATCTATATGGAAGGTGTCACTCATTCTTTCGGTGTTTCAGTGTAGTCACACAACCAGTCCTTACTTAGCTTTCTTAGTGCTTTATTGTGCCCACGGGACTGAGTTATCACCAGGAAATGTGCCTAAAATAAAGCACTCGGCATCACTCTCCCAAAGTGTGAACCAACACTGGCTACTTAATGTTGCTGATGGAACTGCCTTCTTGGCTGGCTGTGGTGGTCACAGACTCTCCACCAACCACACACATGCACACCCACACCTTTCTCACAGATGCATAAAAGACAGATGGAGACAGATGAAATAAAACAGACCCAATGTTGATGGCTGAAGCTAGATGGATATTCCATCAATTTGGAGCTTCTGTGAATTTTCTGAAATAAAAGTATCTAATCACATTTAAATCCCATTCATTTCAGCTAATGAAAATGGAAGCTAATCTATCTCTTAAATTTACATTTCTAATTTTACTTTGTTGATTTGCTTATTTACTTTTTGCTTCTAGAATCCAATCCATGTTGATACCTTGTTCTCTACCCCCAATTATACCCACACAGTCCCCAGTTCTAATTGCAGGATAATCTCGTTTCATTTTAACAGACTGTATTTTTAGTATAGTTTTTCACAAGTCTTGGATTAGGAATTTTTTTTAATGATCTTCAAGTAAATTTCCTATTATTGTATCCAGAGTTTTGTTTGTGACAGGTTCTTGCTATGTAGCACAGGCCAGTCTCAAATGTATGGTGATCTTCCTGCAGGCTCCTAAGCACTGGGATTCAGACAAAAGCCACCATGCCTGGCTTGTGTTCAGATCTTAAACAAAGGTGCTTTCATTTGTTCATCACTGCTAATGTTCCTCACAGCTCGTGCTCTGTAGGCCCAATAGTTGAGAAGAGGAACCAAGATTTATTTATTTATTTTATGAGTCTCTATCTGCATGTACACCTGCATGCCAGAAGAGGGCATCAGATCACATTATAGTTATGAGCCATCATGTAGTTGCTGGGAATTAAAGCTGGGTATGGCAGCACACGCCTTTAATCCCAGCACTGGGCAGGCAGAGGCAGGTGGATCTCTGTGAGTTCGAGGCTGGTCTACAAAGCAAGTCCAGGACAGCCAAGGCTACATAGAGAAACCCTGTCTCCAAGAGCCAAAAACAAACAAACAAACAAACAAACAAAAAACCCATAAGTACCAAGGTACTATACTTTGTTCATTGAGAGACTGGCTCACCTAAGGAGCTCAGGAACCACATGTAGGCCCACCATGATATTAAGGGACATGGGAAGGGAAACCAGCCCCTCATCCCAGAATCTAATTATAAGTTGTGCCCAAGAATTTCTACATAACTAACAAAGTGTGAAGATGATGGCATTTTCTCAGTCTTCATTTCTGAGAGAGGTGAGAATATTAATGAACAATGCTAAGGTGTAGAAGTGTGACACTCTATCTTCTCATCTATGAGTGCTTTTCTGAGAATATCACACGAGACACACACCTTGGCCTCCTCGTGATCCTAGGTACCATAAGGATTCCTTTGATTTTCTTTGGCATTCGCTTTGACCTTGCCAGCCTATACATCTGTACTATGCACTTCATAAACAATTTTAAGGCCTCATTTGCTACATAAAGCTTCTGAGATAAATGTAAGCATACTAAAACATTTTACTCAATCATTAATTGATACAGATCATATAATTCAAAAGACACCAAAATCATATGTAGCTATTGTTCAGTTACTTAACTGTTGTGTGCCCATGCCCTTTTTCTCTGCTCAAACTTACTCTTTTTGGGTGTGTGCTACCATCCTTTTCCTAATAGCTATGACCCTCTTAATTCCTGTATTACAGGAATGTCCAGCCTTGTCTGGGCTACACACACATGTATTAACACATAAACAGACATACTCAGAATAAAACAAAGGACTCAGAAATAAACCCACATAATTTCCCACAGATATTTCAAAAGATTATCTTTATTTTTATTTATGTATCTGTGGAGGCCAGAAGAGGGTATCAGATCTTGGGAACAGCATGTGCTTTTAAATGCTAAGTCATTTCCAGTTATCTTATTTTCTCACTCCGGAGGAAAGAAAGCCTCTTCGACAAATGGAACAGGAAAACTAGATATCCACATGTAAAAGAATGACAGTAAATTCCTATTTGTCACATATAAAATTCAATTCAAAATGGATCGATGTTTGAATATAAGGGCTGACATTCTAAGGCTGTTAAAAGGAAAATTTAAGGGAAATGCTTCAAGATTCAGATACAGGGAAGGACTCTCTGAAAAGGACATCAATAGACCAGGAAATAAGCCCAGATGACAAATGTGATCACATAAAATCAAAAAGTTTCTACAATCTAAGCTCACACACCTTTATATCCATGGATCTCAATGAGTTCAAGGCCAGTTTGATCTACCAAAACTATTTAGTGGGACCTTGTCTCAAAACAAACAAACAATAAATAGGCCACTGAGCCAAACAGACAGCAAACCCAGTAGAAAGCATAATCCATAGATTCAACCAAGAATAAAATATATCAGCGGATGAAAAACAATGTTGATAAAATACTGCATTCAATATCAACAAGGAGGCATGTGGTGCACACCTTTAATCTTGGTGCTTGAAGGTAGAGGCAGGCAGATTTCTCTGAGTTCGAGACCAGCCTGGTCTACAGAGCAAGTTCCAAGACAGCCAAGGGTACACAAAGAAACCCTATCTTAACAATATCAACAAGAAAAAAGTAATTAATGAGCATGACCACTAAGTTCAAACATTCTCTGCTATAACCAAGAGATCTAAATAACAGCCAACCCTGAGTGCTGCATTTAGCAACACTTATCTTTTAAAAACTACACAGAGGGCCAGCCAGATGGCTCAACTGGTAAAGGAGCTTGCTACCAAGCCTGCTAACCTGGGTTCAACCCTCAGAGCACCCATGGTGCAAGGAAAGAACGACTCCCACAATTTGTCCTCTAACTTCACATACACACCATGGTATGCGGCGTACTAACATACACAAAGCTTACACGCCTGAAAATAAGTAAGGAAATAAATTGTCTTTAAAAAGAACTCTGGGGGGCTGGAGAGATGGCTCAGAGGTTAAGAGCACTGGCTGCTCTTCCAGAGGTCCTGAGTTCAATTCCCAGCAACCACATGGTGGCTTACAACCATCTGTAATGTCCTGTTCGGGCCTTCAGGCATGTATGCATAATATGTATATATAATAAATAAACCTTTAAAAAAAACTATGAGAGAATACATTTGGCAGATGTGACCCTACATGAAAGTTAAATATTTGAAAACTGAAAAATGCGATAAGAGAGATTAACAAAGCAACTGACCTGGAAGATCGCTCTACAGAGTTGGATAGAACAATTGTTGAAT
>CM053759.1:15045929-15108434 GCA_028658305.1 Pachyuromys duprasi | reverse complement strand
TTACACACATTTCGACCCTCCCCCATACACGCCAGGGAGTTAACAGCCTGGCTAGATCCCAAGGGGGGGGGGGGAGGACATTGCAGCCAGCCCTGAGGAGACCAGATGATCTGGGGTCAGATGGAAGGGGAGGAGATCCTCCCCGGTTGGTGGACTTGGAGGGGGCGGGGAGAAGATGAGGGAGGGTTGGGAAGGGTGGGAGAGAGTGAGGGAGGGGGCTACGTATGGGATGCAAAAAACCTAACCTGTGATTGATATAAAAATAAATAAATTTATTTAAAAAATTTAAAAAACATTATATATATAAAAAAAAAACTATTGAAGTTGGTTCCTATGAAAGGAGCAAAAGGGGTTGGCCAGACAGCTCAGCAGTGTGCTGTCTAGCCTGAAGACCCGAATTCGGTTCCTACGACTCACATGGCAGAAACCCAGTAGGCTACTGAGCCTGTATGTAGTTCTGCCATCTCATTAGAGTACCCCTAAGGACACTTTAAGTGTTAAAACGGTCTTGGGTAAACTGGTCTCTAGATCAGCCACATAAATTCCTAAGGTAAACTGGTCTCTGCACCAGCCCTAAATTCCTGTATAATGGGACTCTGAGCAAAAGGTTAACTGCCTGACTCTTATACCCGTCATCTCTCCGCTTCTGTAAACAATGTTTGTGTTCTGTGTATGTCAAAATTGCTTTTTTTTTTTTTTTTTGCCCTTAAAAGCTCAAACCAACTAGAGGTCTGGGCTGCCTCCCAATAATCTGCTTGGGAGAGTCCTGCTTGAGGTTAGTAGACTCTGTTCAACTTATTCAGGCCTTTGGGAGTTGATCTCTCCAGGTAACCCAAAACAGAAAGACAGAAGGGGACATGGTGGTGCACATCTGGAATCCCAGCACTCAGAGAGGCAGAAGTAGGCGGATCTCTGTGAGTTCGAGGCCAGCCTGGTCTACAAATCGAGTCCAAGACAGCCAAGGCTACACAGAGAACCCCTGCCTCAAAAATACAAAACAAGTAAAAATCTGAGCTTAATCATTAAAAAAAAAAAAGACAGAAGGACCCTTACAAGTTATCTTCTGACCTCCATACCTCCACACACCCATACATATATGTAATCAAAAGACTAAAACACAAACTAACATTTGAAAGAAAACTCAATCATACTGATAATAAGGAAGTTGAAAGCAAGCAGTAAGATTTTTCTTTCATGAGATTTGGCAAAACTGTCAAATGTGATTATAATAGGTGGTTATAGGAAAGCAGTCACCTCTCATGTCAACTCACTGGAATTAAGAGGTAATGTTTCTTAGAGGACAACCACCAGAACCTAACAACATGCTAGCATGTCTAAGCCTTTGAGTCAGCTTCCTCATGTAAAAAATCTATTCCATAGAAAATTTTTAGCATATGCTCAAAGATAGTCACTGAAGCTTTTTGGTTTTGGATCAGCAGAAAAATTTGCAACTTTCTAAAAAACTATTATCCAGCAGCAAAAAGGTTAAAGTGTTCCTAAGCAACCACTGAAATGAGTAAATACACAGGCGGTTACATGCAAAAAAAAAACCAAAAAGCCTCAACCTGAGTGCTAGGCCTTATACATGAGAGTCAAGATACCTGCATCCAATGTTATTTTAAACGACTGCAAACTTTATGTATTTGAGTAATCATTTTAATTAGGAAAAAAGAAAAGTTTGGAAAAGCACAACAAACTGCTCTTTTACTTTGTGAATGGTAGTTCTCAGGGGAAAAAAAGCACACACCCACACTCACACCCTCCTGAGTTCAAATTCTACAGGGGTGATTGATTCAGCTGTGATAGTAGACCTGGAATGCTGCCGATCTGGAGCTAAATGCTATGCTCAGCCTCCTTTGCCATTCATTGCCCATGTCTATATTTAGCCTAGCGACTATCCCTGTGACTATCCTTCCAGAATGTACAAACAGAACACAAGTTTCCACCAATCCCAAAGACTAAGAATGTCATCAGATAAAATCCAGGGCCTATAGCCAGAGACATCCCCGTAAAAGGCCTATCTAATGTTACCATCAATGTATGTGCAAAGTATCTTATCGAAATTGTTACCGTATAAAATTCATTACAACTCTTATGTTGAATGTGTTTTGGGGGCAGTATGAATCATGTTCTTGGGTCATGGTCATTCCTACCTGACTCCAGAATAAACTATTCCCTTTGAAGTGAAATGGGTTTTTTTCATCCACACCTTCAGGGAGGAGAGAGGGGCCACAGCGAGCTTACTTTTCAGTATTCACTTCTGAAACACATTACATTTTATTCATCTAAGAAACTTTATCATATTGAAGCCATGAGAACATTTTTTAAACACAAGTGAAATGGACTCCAACTCAGTACACTCTAGCAGCTTCTCAGGCACAAAATGGCAACGTTATTTCCTCGGTACTTTTCCAGTTACGTCCTTCACACTGCAATTAGGAATTCAAAAAGAGTTCCTCTCACCTTTATGGAATATTACTACCTCAACTACCTTCCAGACAGGAATTCAAAGCCTGGCTAGCCAAGAATTTCAGCAGAGTCTCCCAAACTGTCAAGATGGCAGTTCCCTTTCATTTCTCTAGTAATGTTAGAGCAGTATACTTTGTAACTGGTCAGTTTCCTTTAAAAAAAAAAAATCTACCACGCATAAACACAGAAATAAAAATCTTTTACACCCTGGGATGGGGGGGGGGGGAAGAGCAGTTAATGAACATGAAAAATGAGACAGGCAGCTGGCGCGGTATTTTAAGAGGACGTCCTCCCGGCTAGCACTACGCGGCACGGACTGCGCACCACGCCGCATTAAAGGTAGCATGACTCTGCACAACGCCAGGCCGGAACCTTTTCCGGGGAAGAGGTTCCGTTTGGAACGGAAGGGGCCGAATCGGGGCATACGGAGTAAACAAAGAAAGTGGCATCAGGCCGGATCCGAGACATTAAGCCGACGGCTGAGTGGCCGCCGCCTGCTGGACTGGTGGGACACACACGCTCCTGGGCTCATCCCCGCTGTCACCGTCGCGGCAGCCCGCGGCCTGACGCACGTCCTCAGCCAGGGCCGCCTCCATCTTGTCCTGGGTCTCCTCCGCGGGAGCGGCATGGGCTATTTTTAACCTTCGAAATCTAAAGCCGGGAGGGGGAGGGCATGCCCGGCGCCGGGAGGCTGCCGGGAGGGGCTGAGGCTGGGGAGGCGCGAGGCTGCCAAGGTCACCGAGGCCAGGACAAAGGACACGTAGGGGACGAGGCCCGCGGAAACAGCGCCGGGCGACTTCCGGCCCTCTCGGAGGACAAAGCTGCGGCGGACGCGCGGCCCGGCCCCGCCCTCGGCGCGCGCCCCGCGCCCAGCCCGGGAACGCGCACGACGGTTGGAAATGGCGGTTAAGGGGGAGGCGGGGCTGGGGGAGCCGGGGTCCTCGGCGCTCGCCGTCTCAGGCTGTCCCGCCTGCGGGGCCGAAGCCGGTGATGCTTCTCTCGGTTGCCTCCTCTCGCGACCCGTTCCTGAGGGCCGGTTGCGGGGTTGGAAAAAGTGTGTCGGGTTCCACGGACAAAGGAGGGGGCAACGGCGGGCTTCGGTGCAGCCACAAGAACGCTCCCTAAGATGGCCGCCGCCGCGCGGGAGGGTGGGCGGAGCCAGGGCGGCTTCCGTCGCGCGGCGAGGCGGGGCGGGGCGGGAAGAGGCGGGCCGGGCCGGGCCGGCGACTGGCACCCATGGCTGCTGCGCCAGAGCCGCGCGAGCCGGAGAAAAAGGTAATGCTTGCAGTGCAGCACGCGGGGGAGGCGCGCGGGAGGGCGACCGGGCTTCCGCGCTCCAGAGCCGCGAGGTGTCCCAGCGGGCTTGTCCTCATATCCCGGATGTATCCTAATTGCCATTTGACTGAAACTGGCAAAGGACAGACACGCAGGCTCAGAAGAAAACGGCGACTTACCGCAAGCTGGCAAGGCTTTGTACTTGGGTAGAAAGGGCTAACAGAGGGGTCATGAGAAATCTCGTGGTGGCGCAGGCCAGTACCCTCAGCACTTTTAAGGCTGAGGTGGGGCAACGTGAGTTCCTAACACACGGGCGCACACTCCCGTGCTCAGGTAGAGTCGCTAATCCATTGAGTTCTGCACATTTTGGGCTGTATTATCAGAACGGACAAAGTCATGAAGCCGACATATTGGGTGATTGAATTTCATTCATTAAGCCAGCCGGAAGAAAACTGCTGTGTTCCTTGATAAAATGACTACTAGCAGGTGTACCCAGAGTTCTCGGCAGAGAATAGGGGGCCTTTGTAGCGTTAGTTCGGAGTGCATATTCTAAGTAAAATAAAAAACCATGTCATCAGATGCATTTTTACGAATTTAACAGAGCTAAGACTGATGAAAACTTGTTAGCACTACAACAAAGGCCAGGTGAAGTGGTTTGCTTCAAGATATTGCTGTAGTAAATGCACGTGTATTTGACTCGGGTTCTGGTCTGGAAAAAGGTTGAGAGGAAAAGCCATTAATATTAGATTTGGGCTGGGTAGGGTGCCGAACATCTTTAGTACCAGCAGAGACACAGGTGGATCTGAATTGGAGGCCAGTTTGGTCTAGAGTTCTAAGACAACCAGGACCACAAACCAACCCTGTCTTGGGAAGACGAAGTTAGATCTGGGAGTTAAAAACACTATCACCTTTACAAAATGAATAAGCAGATGACACTTCTCACAAACATGGAATCATCTAAATGGCATTTAACCGAAAAAAAAAATAAAGCCTGAGCCAAAAAAGACAACTAAATCCAATAAAAGGAGGGCACTTCTGATTTTTTAAGAATAATGCTGCCAGATCCCTAGGCCTTTGGACAGGCCATTATTGTTAAATTGCTCCAAACAAT
Source organism: Pachyuromys duprasi (assembly GCA_028658305.1). Classification (NCBI taxonomy): domain Eukaryota; kingdom Metazoa; phylum Chordata; class Mammalia; order Rodentia; family Muridae; genus Pachyuromys; species Pachyuromys duprasi. The sequence continues at coordinate 15,103,579 of CM053759.1, read as the reverse complement.
AATCGGTGTCCTATTGCTGAGATTCCTGGTGAGATGAATTTAAGTTTACCTTGGCCCTGGCATTCCCTGCCATGTGGGTGCTGACCACTTGAGTGATTACAAGGAGAATGGAAGTTCATTAACCATAAAAGGGATGGTTCAGATGGGGATATTACGACTTTAGGGACAGGGGACTACCACCATTTAAGACCTGTGTTCAATCCCTGGAACTCTTGTGGCAGAACATCCATTAAGCAGTCTTGACATTTACCACAGTTCCCACATAAATATGACATTCAGAACGTAAGTCCTTCTGTTGGGAGACCCCTGCAAGTACAAGACAGGCTTTTTTTTTTTTTGCGAATGCTGATTGGGGACTTGGTACTAAGTAAAACTGACCAGGTCACCATTTTTACAAGGTGCTGCTTCCCAAACCGGTCAACTGAAGCAGACTCCAAGTTCCACCCCTGCCTTGTATTGAGTGAATGTGGACTTGTATGGGTCTTTTTCCTATGTGTATGCCTGGTGCCCAATTACCCCCTGGAACTGCAGTCACAGGGCCAAGCAGGTGGCTGCTCTTGGGCTGGCAGTTGAGCCAGCCCAAGCATATTTCAAATACATTCTCAGAGTTCTGATAGTCTTAACTAGTGTTCATTTCCCACCATTCACAAGGAATCCAACTAGAGGTCTGAATTGGCAAGGGTGTGAATGGTGCATGTTCAGTGTTGCCTTCAGCACTCTGTGTGCATTTCATCATGTACTGGCATCACTAATCAAGCCCTTCCAACTACTGCAAGCCATTTACAGGACAGAGAATCCCATTCAACTATTTTTTTTGTGATCTTGATGGTGAGCTGGAACAGTTTGCATGGGAAGGCTTGCTGTGTATAAGGTGTGTTGATACAAAAAGACAAACAGGTCATCTGGGAGAGCACAGTTGTACTTTAATAAGAAACAAGTAGTCACATTTTTATCTTCAAGCAGATCCTTGAGCCAAAGGAAAAGGTGCAGCAGCTCTTTACAGGATCTGCTTTGCCTTTTTAGTCCAAACCCGCCCCCCCTCCCCCATCGTGCTTTCCACTTCCAGTATAGGATGCCATCTCTTATGCGATCATCCTCTAGCTGCATAGGGGGTGGCATTGTAGAAAACATTTAAGTTTTCCAGTGCTGGGATCCAACACAAGGTGGCTAAGTTACCAAGTTGCAGTCTTGCTTCTCAGACTTTTTTGATCCTGGAGCTCAGAATGAACTCCTCCAATTCACAGCTATCTTCTTGCTGCAGTTTCCTGATTGCTGGCATTACAATCAAACCACCATGTCTGGCTAAGATTTATATTAACAGAATGTTCTGTTTTGACTCCCATTCCCAAGCCAGTGTTGAGTGACAGGTGTCCTTTTAAGACTATGAAAACTATTTGGTCACTTTAATTCAAGTGCAACCCTTTGACTTACTTCACCCAAAGTAAACTTTAAGTAGAGCTATATTTAAATGTCACAGTTGGGGTATATTCCCAAAATGGTGGAATAGAACACCCTTTTATACTAAGTAGCAAGATGGCTGCCTCATAAATCTCTTTTTTTCCCCATTTTATCCTAGCCCTTTAAGCTCCTTGGCATTTTAGATGTTGAAAATATTCCATGTGCACGAGAATCTGTACTATATGGCTCATTAGGGTCTGTTGTGGCTGGACTTGGACATTTCTTGGTGACCAGTGAGTAAAGTATTTAAGTATTAAAACATTTCTATTGTGACACATTTTCTGCACAGAACATAATTATGCTGACTGGCTGTCCTTGTCTTTGACAGGTAGAATTAGAAGATCATGTGATGTTGGAGTAGGAGGCTTTATCCTGGTGACTTTAGGATGCTGGTATGTTTTCTGGGTATTCCAGGAAAGTCAAGCTAAGGAACAGCATTCAGATCACATCCAACAAATAATTTTTAAAGGATGGATGGTAGAGTGTACACATACTTGAGACAGGGTCTCTGTGTGCACTAGGCTGGCATCTGCCTCCTGAGTGTTGGGATTAATGGTAAAAGATATAAACCACCTGTTTTTGTTTTTCTGGGAATCTGTCCTGACTATGGCAAGGCATAAATGAACACTACCATCCATGGAATGTTTTAACAGATGTGTATAATTCTATTAAAACATGAAGTTGATTTGAGTAAGTAAAGTGAAACAGACCCAGATTCCTACAATATTATTTTACAACAAGCACATTAATCTAAGGTGACAGAATTTATGTAGATACCTGAAAGAATTTGTACTCTGATAGAACACCTTTAAATCTACTTTTGGGACAGTCATTTATAAGTGTGTTAGAAATCTGTAATTAAAACCCCCTAGGGTTGTTCAGAAAGGAACTAGTCATACTTTTTTCATATTCTCTTTCAAGGTTCCATTGTAGGTATAATTTTGCTAAGCAAAGAATCCAGGAAAGAATTGCCAGAGAAGGAATTAAAAATAAGATTTTATATGAAAGCACCCACCTTGATCCTGAAAGAAAAATCAAGAGTAACAGCAGCTGAACAACCTTGAGCTTAAACCCAAGCAGAACTACTCCTTGGGAATCAACCACAAATGAATGCTGTATAATAAAAAAAAGCTCTCAAGTAAAGTATGTGGACTATATGTGTCACGTCTTACATAAAAACCTTTCGTTCTTTACTGCCAGTACAGTATGCTTATTATACATCATAGAACGGCCATGCCAAAAACCATGGACTATCAGCTCAATTATCTGTGGATGTAATAAAGCAAGTCAGACCAAAAGAGAAATTATACCCGAACGAGGATATATCTATCCATTATTGGTCCTGTGACTTTGTGTCAAAGGAAGAATGACTAAAACTATTTTCTCCATCTGTCCTTCCAACAGAAAGGAGGGTTTTCACCATGAAGGCCAGAGTGTAGAGACCTGTATAAGTTTTCACCTGGTAGCAAGCCATTGACCAAGATGAAATGTGCAATATTTGTCAATGGCTGTGGACTGTGTAGTCATGCTGTCAGATTGAATTTACTGATGAGTTGATCTGCGTTTCTTCTAGCTTTATCGTACTGCAATTGTATCTTACCGTGAAAAAGAACCCTCTTGGCTGGTAACATCTTCATACTCACAAAGTTCATTCTCGTAGCAGTGCAGCTGGATAAAGAGAGTCACAAAGCATTGAGTTTCCTGGACTTGCTCAGAACATACCATTATATTACACACGTACACTTAATCTCATCCACCTCTATCCCAGTGTTGGTATTCCAGGTGTGAACTACTAATGTTCCACTAATTCAACCTATCATCCCATCCAAACAGTATGACAGCTGAATACCAGAATCTCTTTGCCAGAAATCTTTGCTAACTTTTCATTTTCCTTGGGAATGTCTGGGTGTCTCTCCTGTACTAGGTGACACTTTCATTTGTCAGGCTTAACAACTGAGTTCCATTGCTAAGTAAACTCTTGAGGCAAGAAGACAGCATGCTCACCCCAACCCCAACTTTCACACTGAAAATTTTAAGCTCTACCTACCTTCTATGCCCTCTGTGTACACTGCTTCCTTCATTGTTCCGATAATCCCGAAATTTCATACTAGGTGATATAGCAGTAGGTACCAGCTAAATAGCTGATTAAAATAGAATTGTAGTGTTAGTAATTTGAAGTTTCGGGGTAGCTTATCTACCATTCCTAGGCTGTATTCCTTTCCCCCCTTCCCTCAAACCCTCCCTCTTTGTTTTTCCATCTCAGTAAAAGGACCTGGGGAAATTTAACAGGAACAGCTTTTTTCTGGACTTGTGACTTATTGACTGAATTTGGCAAGAATAAATCTCAACTATGCTAAAACCAGGATTTCATTTGCAAGCATCTTTTTAGTCTACGTACCTCTAACTCCATCGGTGGTTTCCCTTTGCTTCGATTATATAATGCGGAGGTCTATATAATAAATTCAGGATTCCTGTTTATGCACTTTTCAGCAAAGAGCTAAGGATCAAATAGGGTTTGAATCCTTCTATTCCTAGATAAAAATCTGACAGGTGTCAAAGCACCCCTTTAAAAGTCATGTTACATATACACTATTCTTTGGGTATGCAGACCTTAGTAAGTAGGAAAATTAAAACAGTTTCTATAATTCTGACTTGTAACAGTCCTCTAAAATCAATTCTGAAGCAGCTTAATGGTCTAATAATTATATCAGGTCACTATAATAGCCAGTATCCACTATTACCACCCAAATACTGGTACTGTATACATCTTAACATTTAAGTTCAATTTCTAAATATTTTAAAGTGTGAGAACAAAGCTGTTGCAACAAGGAAATATCAGGAAGATACTTTTCAGTGTATTACAGTTTTTAGTATAAGCACTACTAGAGAAAAAGTTGTATTTTTACTTTGGGGCAGAGTTGAACACTGTAAGGAGGAAGACAATGTCTAAAATTTTAAGGTGGCTACCCTCTGTTAGACAAACATTTCTGAAGTGTAGATCAATGTAACCTTTAATTAGTCTCTAAAACACCTGTTTATGGCATCCACTGTAGGCCTCATCTGCATGTACTAGGAAAGATGTTCCCAAGCAAATGCTCCTATGCCCTCAAGTTTTGTGAAAACATGCCTTGCCACTGAAACCTAGAAGCATGGTAGTTTTTCTATGACCTGTTTTTCTGAATGTACAATGCTCATGAACCTTTGGCTGACTACTCACGGAAAGTCATTAGGTTGTCTTTTAAGGGCACAGCCATTCTTACTCACAAACTGTTACTATCACAAATGAAAACCAGTCCTCTCATTGACCTCACCTAGACAATAATCTACCTTGGTTTACAATAGTAAATGCCCCAGGGGATGGTGTAACCAAAACTCAAATCAAGTTTCCCATTAATTTCAGAATCATTTATGTTTTAAATAATTTTAGACTTCCAAGAAAGAATGAATGTATTCACTTCACTACTAAGAAAAGACCACAAAGCCTACTCCCCAGGTTTCCTTAAGCTGGTTAACACAGGGGGGAAAAAATCTGTTAAACAAGGGCAAAAAAGCACCCTAAAGGTCACTTATTTTGCACTAAGTAGGCTTTTGAGGGTAATGTCTTCAAAACTATAAGGCTTGGTTAAAGCCTTTAAATGTATTCCTGTAAACCTATACAAAAACTGTCAATTGCCAGCTATTTCACTTCTGATATACAAAAGGCAAAGTTAGAAAAGCCTTTAGGGGATGACTGTCCTGTTCATCTGGTTGTGAACAGCTTTGTGTTATGATGATCCTGGAAACCTAGCATGACTGGTAAACATACAAGCAGCAATTAATTTGAATACCTATTAGAATCACTGGAACACATTTAGTTGGGCCCCTTTTACTCTTCACACAGCACATTCACATGGACAGACTAAGAAAAAGGAGATGAAATTTAAATCAACACATTGCTTTTATTACTAAGCTACAAGAAAATGAAGTATGTTGGAACTCTTGAATTCTTGTTACTTGTCCAGGATTCTCCCACCTCAGCTAACTAGGTACTTAAGTTGACAAACTTGAAGCATATCTAGGTATGCTTTTAATACTTGAAATCACAACATAATTTTATCTGTGGTTTCAATTTTTGGCCAGTATCAAATGTTTCAAAGTAGGTGTTTAAGTGTAGGTTTTAAGTGGGTAAACTATTCACTGTAGTCTCACCCAATGGCATGGGTCAAAGGGAAAGCAGGCTAACAATTAATAACCAAGAGCAGTTCAGCTGTTAGCTCAGACTGAAACCCAATTCCACAGATGAATTTATAGTAGAAAGTTGAACATGGCATTATATGCCACTGTCACACAAGGTGTTCAGTTGTCCAAAGAAATGCTCAGAACCTCCTAAAGAACATTTTACAAAACAAAGTACCCTAAAACTGTCATTAATGACATTAAACAGAGTAAATTCCCCATATGCAGGTTCAGTGATTTTAAAAAGCAACCACTACTACTTACTAAATTTTGTCATAAAGACTGAACTCCCAAGCTTGTATTGAAGCAGATGGGGGACTACAAACTAAGGTCCTCAAACAGATTAATGACCTAGCACGTATATTCAACACCTATTCGCCTATACCAGCACTGGGTTTGAAATTATTTTGTTGAATATTTCACTTTGTAAACAATTATAATTTAACCTTCTGGATTCCACCTTACAAACTAAATGAAATTCTAGGGCATTTCAATATTCAACACCTAGACTTTTTTTTTTTTACTCAGTGAGAGATGGGAGTATGACTTTCAACCTGTTTGGCATGAGACTGGCCTATGTATTTACAAATAAACCAGCAAACATTTAGTAAAATATTTTAACAGTCCCTGGTTCTAACCACTATTCTACAATCAATACTGCACATTCTTTCAATCAGCACTACAGCTCACTTCCAAATTTCCAAGGGCTTTGGGGAAAAAAGGTTAGTGACAAGAATTAGAAAGTTCTTTGAATATACCAACCAAGTACTAGCACTAAGTAGAAAAAACAAAAACAAACAAAAGCGTAGGGACTAAAAACTGGAAAACACAACTGGCTAGGATTTCCCATCTTCATCTTATATCTGCTCCTCTGTCCAAATGCTAAGCTATGAATCACACAAGGAACGGCTCCCCAGGAGAATAACTGTTTCGGACAAGCCACAAAGCTAATTAGTGCAACATTTGTGGTTTGCTTGTGTCAAGTGACCTTGGCCTAACTATTCCCTCACTGCGTAACTAATCATACTGGCTTATTCACTATTACTAAAAAAAAGTTACAATTTAGCATTTTCCTAATATTATCTCTAATAACCATGCACCCGAATATTTAACATAGAAAAAAATTAGACTCAAACCATCTTATGTTTACCCCAAAACAGCTTTTGGTGAAGTATTGTTGCTCATCTTGCTAGGGAAAACTGAATGAATACTAGAGTGTAATTATCTGCTACAAATTTTGTTCATTTTAATAAAAAAATATTACATTTATGTAAAGAGGGAATTATGGATTTTAGGCTTATTCTACATTAAAAAAACAAATATAATTACACTGATGTACATACAACTAGGCTTTTACATCCAAGTGCATACCACTACCTAAAAAGCTATTCAAATTATTTTTGTGCAGTGTAGAGTTGTGTAATTTATTAACAAGCAAGCTTATAGAAAAGTCAAATTTTCGTAACAAGGAATATTATGTACAAAACACTAAACAAAAATGTATTAAAAATACTAATTTTGCTTTCTAGAATAAGTCTAAGAAAATTGCTTTTGAGCTAATAATCGTTTTCTTAGGTCACAGCCAAGGTCCTCAACAAGTATTGCAATTCTACTAGGAAGCTCAGTGACTATGAATTTGTTCTACCTTGCACACTTACGGTTTGTTTTGCTGTTAATCTACACTATTTGCTGAGCCAGAGCTCTGCCGGTGGAACCGCGGCTCCCTGCCTCAGCCTCTGTGCTTAGCTGGCACACAAGTATCTGGGGGGTGAGAGGGCAACCTCACTATGAACTAGGTAGCCCAGGCTAACCTCCAGCTTGTCATTTTTCTGCCTTTCTGTAGATTCTAGGTCTGTGCTAAAACGCCCAGCATGACTGAAAACATGGCTTGAAACAGCAATCTCCTGTTAAGTTTTCTCTGGTCAATTTTTGTCTCAAACCAATGTTGTTCAGTTTGCTTACCACTGGGCATTATTAAGTCAATTCTTCCCTTCAGGTAAGAATTGATCAGTATTTGGGATTTTCTTTACTACCAGTCATTTTTCTCCCTTTGAAAGGCACAGATTAAAACATTAGGATCAACCCTAACCTGAACTAAAGTTTGAATTGTTCCCCAGGTTAGGACTTATATAGTCCTAATAATATATATATATATACACACACATACAGCAATTGTCCATAGCAATGGTTGCTAACAAAGTTAACTGCCAAGTAAAAAGCCAAAGATACTACCTTGTAGTGTTATTTCTATGGCAATCGGTCTGAACTAGCCTGTAGCAATTTCTAAAGTATAACATAGTATTTAAAAAAAATCTGATTTAAATTACCAAAAAAAAAAAAACAAAAAAAAACTATAGCTACAAAAATCAGTAATACAGGAAACCTGAACTTACCAGAAGTGGGTTAAAAACACTTGACACACTAAATTCTAATTTTAGTTCTACAGTTTGACTCCTGATTCCTCACTTCGAAGTGAGGCTCCTTTATAAGATTTAAGTGTTCTGTGCAAACCCAATAAAATTACAATTAGGGGATCTAATGTTATCACATAGCTAGTTAAGTTAGCAGGCACTGTGTAGTAGTGAAATCAAATGACTGGCTTGCATGATGGCTTCTAAAAGCATCTGTTCCCAAAGTTTCATGTATCATATATGTATATTATCAGGTGAGGACAGCCATTCACATTTGTAAACATGATCAACTGAGCATTAACTTCTCCCAGCCAGTACCTTTGCCCCTCATAAATGTTAAAAGCCGTCTTGGGGGGGGAGGGGAAGGGAAAAATTCAACTTTGTATTATAAATCATCAGTATACATTTAAGTTTTTAAAACCTAAATGTTACAAAGTAACATAGTAAAAGCTGTCCAGAAAGCACACACTTAAATTTTCTCCTCTTGGGAGTTGTAGTATAAAGGGATTTAGACCTTGATGGCGAGAATCCCAAACGAGAGTAAAATGAATTTTTTATTGCAAACAAACTTCTAAATTAATTTCTCCACCCACTTTCTTTAGAAAGAAAAAGAAATCAGCAGGCTAAGGAGATACCCATTCAAGAACTGACATGATTAAAAATTAAGATATAAATGGGTGACTCACAATTTCATTAGCTTACAGAGGTGGTGGAGTAAACTACTACAAGCACACTAGTTATACAGTATTTTGTGGGAGAAGGGCATACAGACATAGCTAACTTCATATAGATCCCATTAGACAACTGGATTTACAACAAGTTTTTTTAATAAGAAATGGGCAAAGCCAGCTTTCTTTTCAGAATCAAAATGCAGAACAAATGGAAAATATGGTATTTAACCTTCACAAGTTTGAGCCTCCACATATAATGCAACCAAGTTTACATTTTTAACAGCCCTTCTACATACACTCCATCTTCTCAATCTTGGTTCCAAATTTTATCTTCATTCCCAATTATGCCAATTCTTTTGTTAAACAGAAAAAAATTGCCTTCCCGGTTTTTTTCAGAAATTATCCCTCCACCATTACCCAGCAGTCTACAGAGAGGATGGAGTGTATTATGAGCAGTACAGAATCTTATGCAATTCATGAGGACCACTTAGTCCTTCCATGAATCTGGTTGCTAACATTGCTATTTTATTGTGACAATGACTCCCGACTGTTATTCTCTGTGAGAAATGGGGGAGTAAATGCTTAATAAAAGACACCAGGTACAAAGCAACATTTTACTTTTGTTGTGATAAAAAAAAAGTCACATTTTACAGATAAAATGTAGAACCCTGAAATACTGACACATTCTCTTATCGTGCACAATGCTGAGGTTCTCTTACGATTCACTTTAAAACTGCAATTAAAAATGTACAAAAAAGAAAAGAAAAAAAAATCAACCCACAAAGCTTCTAAAAAAGGAACCCGCAGGCACTTCCTCTTGTGGAATGTTTAAAAAGTTAGCCTACTAAAGAAAACAGTCGACTTCTTGTGAAGGTTTTGGAGAAATATGTATCAGTTCGTTTTATTTGGGTATTCAATAATATCCTTGGTGATAATGCTGACTCCATGGCTTCTGACCCCAGAATTGCTGTAAGAGAAAATTTTGTTTTTAAAGAAAAAAACATCAATAAGCCACTCAAATTGTTTTTAGGAAATGACAATGATCTAATTCAGAGTAAATGCTGGAAACAAATTTATACTTATCACGTTTAATTTCTACATCAGACCAGACTTAATTTTAATTTACCAATTACCCATATTATTTACCAATACACATTACAAAAGGAAACAGGAGACCTGGGTTAGTTTATATACTTAAAACTATTGAAAAGGACCATGTAGTAAAGCAACCATATGTAGTTAATATTATATTACTTTAAACTGTTAAAATCCAGCTTACCCATGGTTACAATTTAGAACATATACCTTGTCCTATTAATATATGAACACTTCAATCCCTAGGTAACTGGCACCTGAATTTGTAAACAAACAGTATAACATACGTAATCACTTAAGAAACTACTTACACCCTGCTGCCACTGGTTGTAGCCCTGAGATTGATTTTTGTAGCCACGATTGTTTCCTCGTCCTCTGAAATTCTATGAAAGGAAAAAAACTCTGTAAATAAAGAGCTCCTAAAGCAACAGCTGGCCTTTTTTAGGATCAAGCAGAAGAAACCCTTATTCCCCAAGCTCACTGCTGTTCCTAGTTAGCGCACCTGAAAAGCAAAGGCCAATAAACTCAATCACTTCACAACTATGTCAACCCTCCAGTGAGGACTCCCAACACTCATCTATCTACAACTTTCTAGGCCAAGTTATAGTCAATACCTGGTTATAGTTCCCTCTGTTGGGCATTCCACCTCTGTTGTAATTCCCTCTGTTTGAGTAACCACCTCTTCCAGGGAAAACAGGGCCACGAGGATATGGATAGCCAACTCCACCACTTCCGCCACCGCCACCTCTCTGCGGCATGTTGCCTCTCCTATTGTACCCGCCACGGTTCCCAGGGGCTAAATAAATGCAAGGAGAATTTAGCTGAGTCTTAATAACACAGTAAGGGTTCTTAGTCAAGTTTGATCATTAGTGAAAAATAAGCAATGCCATTTAACTACTGATATGCCTAGTGTGAAATTTTTTCCATTATGTATTAAACATGGCAGTAAGAAACCAACTTCCTATTTAACTTAAAAGAAACCTAAACCCTGCTCATTTTCAAATAAACTTAACACTTAAAATTAACTTGCCTCCTCCTCTAAAATTGCCACCTCGCATATTAAATCCTCCACGCCCTCTATGGCCACCACCTCTGTTGAACTGGTTCTTGCCACTCTTATTTTTATTGCTCTTCTTTGAGCCAGTGTTTTGCTTCTTTTCTGGTGGGAGTGCCTTTTTGCTTTCTTCTTTATATTGCTCCAAAAGCTTTTGGGCTTCTTCCTTCTGAAGTTCAACATAGGTTATTTCATCAAAACATTCAGCTACCTCAGGCAGGGTGAAGTTTCCTACAGGGAATAAAGTCAATTTATAATTACAAACATATAAATTCTACAATTCTTAATTATCTGATTGTCTTTTATTGTTGTTCGGTCTCTGTGTAGCTGTGGCTGCCATGGAACTCGCTCAGTAGACCAAGCTGGTTAGAATTCACAGCTCCACCTACCTCTGTCTACTGGTGCTAGAATTTAAACTGTGTACCACCACTGCCAGGCTTTTAATTCTTCAATCTATTACAGTATCTGGCCATAGCTTTGTATGTAAGCCAAACACACTTCTATTTCTAGATAAATTACAAAAATAGACAAGACTGTAAGGAAAAGATCCCATGCCTTTCATCTTTAGGACAGCATGTTCTGGTAGGTCTTTCCCCTCTACTTCTGCTTTCTTCTGTGTCCTCTGTTTATAGTCTTCATCTTTTGGGCAAACTACAACAGCTTTCCGCTGAAAGCCTGCAAACAGGCACATTTTTCTCCTCTGGGCAGCAGCAGACACATTTGTCTTGAGGGGAAAAAAATTTAAGACATTAATCTTATACTGTATCAATTATTAGCTAACATCTTTTAAAATTATAAAGCTACTGCTTACCTGATCCAGAATAAAATTTCGCTTCTTGCGTGCAGCAATCTCAATAAACTTTCCAAGACACTGTGGGGCTCTCTGCAACAGTGTGTTCAGTTTCCCAGTATCTGCCATTTGCTTCTTAAAACCTGCCACCTACCAAAAATTTTCTTTTAATTTGCTGAATTTGTTACACATTTTGTAAAAGTTTGGGACTACAGGAACCAGGTAACATTTTATAAATATTCAATTGCATCCTTTCAATAGTTAGCCACCCCAAAATGGAGCTTTTTTGATCTTGCTTATGGAAAAGGAGGCACTGGAAGACAGTTTATTCCAGATAGATTACCTAAGTACCCAAAATCCTATTCACTAGGATATGAAGATACAAGCCAAGATTAACCTACAAGTACCTCCCCTGAACTATGCCCCTCTCTCTTAATTTCGTTCTTTTACTTACCATCATTTTGTCCATAATGGTATTTGTTCCAAGAATGTTATACTTCCCAGGGTTTTCAGCTGCATGCTTAGTAACCCAGGTAGTTTTTCCAGCTCCTGGCAAGCCAATCATCATTACAACCTACAGTGAAAGGAAAAAAAAAGTCCAATAAACTCACTCATCAGTAGTCAATACTATATAATCTACCCATCATTTTAGCCTTTGTTCATTGTGATCACAACACATCTAAAACAACTTACTTCACAATCCTTCTTCTCTTCAGGTCCCTTTGGCCCTCTGACTCGGTCCTCTAAGGGGACATTTTGGATAAAAGTACAGTCTTCAGGTATTGGAAAGTATGGCTTTTCCTTCTGACCAAAATTAAATTCAACTGCACAGTTATGGCAGAGAACATGCGGGAACAGTGGCCGGTCAGCAAGAACTTCCTTACTGATCTTGAAGGCAACACCAAGATCTTGTCCATTCTTTGCATAGGAAAGTTCAACTTCATCAGTTTCGAAGTTCTGTTGAAGGAAAATTTTAAAAACCAGTTTCAAACTATTTCCTATTAAGGCTCCTCAACCTGTCAAGATAACAGAAGCTAACACATTCAGGTTAACTGCTAAGAACTAAAGATTATATACAATGAAACACAAGATTCAGGCCTTAAGAGGATAGACTTTTTTCAGGCCAATCTTGTTTTTCTGACCAAGTGTGTTAGTGATCCTTCAAACAATAGTCTTTTATTTCCTCAGTTTCAACTGCTCTTGTATGTGTAACCAGAGTTCCATGTCAGATGTCTGTCACTGAATGTAGAACCTGAGGCTTCTCTCTCCTGTCAGCATCTCAATTCTTTACATGGGTGTTAGGTACCCAAACAGCTCCCCTCACTTACACAGCAGGAACTTTAACCACTGAGCCTCCTTCCCAAGTACCTACTTCAGAACTAGTTGCATATTTAGTCATACTGTTAAAAATTTCTTCTCTATACAGTAACATTTGCAGGTAATTTAACTTACAGCAAAACATGTAATCACATCATTTTCATCAAACTTCTCTCCATAATCCTCCGTCTCGCAGTTGCAGGTTTTTATTCCTTTCAGAGAATAGCCATAGGAAAATTCTTCTTCACCTAAAGAAAAAAAAAAAAGCAAAACAAAACCAAAAATATAAAACCTGTGTATAAGCAGTCCCAAGACCCATCTAACTTATTTAAAATGCTGCTCAAAGAATTATTACTGAGCAAATCCCACCCAACAGTTGACAAGTCTTTACACCAAACAAAAGCCCAAGTGACAGAGTAGGATACATACTTTCAACTGACAATTTACATGTCGAAAGCAGTCTATCTATTTTGACCATCTTTAAACTGTAAAAGAACTCAGGAGGCAGACTGATCTGTGAGTTTGAGGCCAGCCTGGTCTACAAAGTAAGTCCAGTGTATCCAGGACTGTTACAGAGAAACCTTGTATCAAAAACCAAAAACACAAAAACCTACAAACAAAAACCCTATCCATGCCTGCACATGCTAGCTATAAAACAGCCAACACTAAATGATAATCAGGGCGAGGCTTACAATGCATTCTAGGTCTCATTTAATACTGTAACCAGATCCTAAATTAACGCAGTATTCTATAAATATAAACTTTACCAAGCAACATTCCACTTGTGGTTAGTGACCAGCCAATCCGAACTTCATGGATGTCAATATCTTTTGTATATAAATGCCTGACTGGGATCTTCTCTGTTACCTAAAAATCAAGCAACTACATGATTAAGCTGTAAAACAAGACAATCCCTTGAACTCTAGCTTATTTCATCTGGGCTATGGGCCAATTTCTTCCCCTGCTATTGATAAAGAAAATGTACTAAATATTTATACAGCCCCCAACTTGGAAGATCTCCCAAGTTTATACCTAAATAGTACGTGGGCTAGCTCTGTACATCGATAGGGGGGGGAAAAAAAAAACCACAAAGTCTCCTGAGGCTCTCTCATTTCAGAGCAGAGTTCCTCTGACCTAGTCACCAACCAATACAAATAGGTTCCTAAAGTCACAAAATTTACCTTCATCTCAAAACAGACTTTGCCCTTTGACACACCGTAAGATGCTCTTCCTCCAGCCCAAAGAAAAGCAAAACTCTCCATAGTAAGAGAAGAAGCACTGAGGCGGTCTCTTGATATTTTAAAATGCAGATCACAATTATCTGAAATTATATCAAATGCCAAATTATTCTTTTGACACCCAATGTATTTCAGCTATGCTGACAAAGTTTAGCCTGTTTCTCATCTAGTACATTACTGCAGAGCTGTTTTATGCCATGCTCTTGCTCCTATTTGCATTTAAGACCCACCCCCACACCAAGGCAGTCTTACATTGGTTATGTACTGAACAGTCAACTGCCAATTAATGCCAAAGTCTGAAATGTACATAATGATTGAGACAATGCAACATTGATACATACCTGCTTCTGCTCTTTACCTTGACTTAGAGGCAAGCAGTAGAGGACAGCAGGATATCAAAGGGAAGCATGCCAGAACCAGGTAGAATTTACCAGTGACAATAAAAACTGAAGGGAAGCCACCACCAAATATTTTAAGGAAACTGCTGATCCTGTGATGTGCAGACTAACACCATGGTTCTAGAACTTTAACTCATCTCTGAAAACACATGACTACGCCAGCTTCAAACCCACAAACCCGGCAGTCTAAGCGTTAATTTGTAGCCTTTCAGGCTCTTTCACCCAACCTGATAAGATATCACAACTAGGAATTAGCTGCTGCGTGGATTATACAAATCCAGTCTTTAGCCTAGCTATCTTTGGATGACAAGAGCTTATTAACCCACAGCTTCTCAGAATTCTCACCTGACAACCAATGTTAAATTAGAAAGCTATTTATTTTCTTATTGAACTCATCTGCAGTTTGAAATTCTCAAGCTTTGTTCATAAAATTCCTGACTGCTGATAGAACTAAATTTGTATCTAAACAAATAATCTAGCTGATTGGACCTAACTCTTCTAAATAGTAATGTTAACCATTCTCTTGGAAAAATATTTTACATTTCAGTAAACAGCAAAACTTCTAAATCAGTTTTCTCCTTTTCTCTTTCAAGACTTATCTGACTGTAAAAGGCATGAAGGTATGAAGTTTGAAACCAGCCACACTTTAACTCTCAAGCCTCTGAAAGTAATTCTTACAAGGAAATGTGAGAATCCAAGCTTTTAGCCACCAAGTGAAACCTTGTAACTACTCAAGCACTTAATATTTTTGTCCTGCTCACACCAAGTTATACATTCTTATTAAATACTTACTAAACTAACCAACTTCTTTAAAGGATAAAAATACAATCTGACAGCTAAAGCCCATTTCATGGTTTGCAATACTTCCTCATACTCAATTGCAACCCAACTGGGTAAAGTAGCATATTTACAGCGCTGCCATGATACCATTCGCTGCTGAAGAAAGCTAGTGGCTCAGACAGCCCACTGCTGCTGCCCCAGGTCTTTGGAAGAAATCAACTTATGTTAAAGCAGCAGCTACTGAACTGGAATTGAGAACAAAAGAGCAGTTATTGAAAGGTAATATTACAATCCTTAGAATAGGGAATATACGTGTGTGCTAATGGGAAAATCATTAGTAAGTATTCAACTAGCCCAAATAGCTCACTTACTATAGTTCCACATAAAAAATTAAATCATAAGGAAAGATACAGGCAGGTTTACAAAAAAAAAAAAAAAAAAAATACAAGTTTCTGGTAGCTGTACAAAAATGGATTAGTTTTACATCCCTAAGTACTGAGAAGTTCCAAGTCATAAAAATATTACCAATTAGTAGAATTTGTAAAAACTATCAATACAACTGAAGTGGCACTAAATATTTAATTACTGTAACCTGAACATAAGCTTATTATATTATCTTCCTGCTTTAAAACAAATCTCTTAACTGGTTTTCTCCACTTTCGGATCACTTAAAACCTAACACTTAAAACCAATATAACATGGCCCTTGAAAACGAGAAGAGAGCGGGAAATTCCGCCTCACTTACAAGTATCAAGACAAACCACTGTGTCATCGAAGTGTTCGTCTTCCTCTTCAACAGGTGGCTGAGGAGACTTGGCTCTGAAAAACAGAATTGTCTCCTGACAAAGCTCTTCCCACCATGCATAAAGAATGGGTGACTAGTGAAAACTAGGTTGGTATCTACCTGCTGTACTTGTTTTCTTCAATATACTCGAAATATCCTCGGCCATGATCTTCTCGAGGTCTTTTAACACCTCTCTTTTTATCTCCGCCTTTCTGTTCTGTTTTGCCGTCTCCTATAACGACACAGAACACCGCCTTATAAACCCGAGGCCACGAACTAAATAACGGAGAAGAACGCCTTCCCTGTTCCCGGCCTCAAGAGATGTTATTGATTTCTCCAGACAGGGTCTATGACTTTTTTAGCCCACGAAACAAATGCGAATTTAAAACAGCAACAACAACAAAAAAAAATCCATCAGCAAGGATCTGGACCGGGGGACGGTGACGCAGTCTCAACACGCTACTAATTTTGCCAGCCACACCGTAACCTCCCAGAGAGCTTTTTAAAAAAAAAAAAAGAAAAAAAAAAACCCACAAAAAAAAAAAAAAAGAGCGCGCCGCCGCCCGAGCCCACGTGCGCCGCGCCGCGCTCCGGCGGGGAGGAGGGGGAGCGTGGGCCCGCCGCCCCTCCCCCACCCGGGCCCGCGCGCCCCGCCGCCGCATTGTACTGGGCTTCCGCCCCGCTCTCCGCGCCCGGCGCCTCCCGCCGGAAGTGACGTCACACCGAGCCCCTGCGCTCCTTGCACAATACCGCGGCGAGGAGCCGCCAAAGCCCGCCCGCCCCGGGACCTTCGGGCCTCCCCCCTCCCCCCCGCGCAGACATGTGCCCGAACCGCGCGCACGCAGCGCCCCAGCGGCCGGCGCTCCCGCCCGCCCGTCCTCCCCACCCCCCCACACACAACCCCCACCGCGGCAGCTGCAGCTCCCCCGCCCGCCCCGGCGCCCGACAGACATAATGGAGGCGCCGCCGGCATGGCGAGCGGAGCCTCCGGGCGGCCCCGGGCCTGCCCGCCCCCCCTCCGCCCGCCCCCGGGGGGCGCGGGGCCCCCGCCGCGCGCGCGCCCACAGCGCAACACTCACCCGCCGCCTTCCGCCTTACCTCCCGCCTGCTGTTGGCCCTGCCTCGCCCCGGGCGGCGCCACCGTCACCGCGAAGAGCGAGGTGGGGCCGCTGCTCTTGCCCGCGGCCTCCTTGCCGGCCCCGCGCTGCTGGGCGGGCTGCTGCGCCGCCGCCGGCGGTTGGGACTGCTGCTCCCCGTGGCCGTTCTCGTCGCCCGCGCCCTCCTCCTCGTCGCCGAGCTCGTCCCCCTCCTGGAAGCCCTGGTCGTCGCCGTTCTCGTCCTCCGACGCCGCCTCCTCCTCCTCCTCCATCGCGCCCGCGTCGGCCGCCCCCTCCGCCCCGTTCTCCTCGCCCAGATCCATCTGGTCGCCGTCCAGCGCGGCGATGCCCTCCTCCTCCTCCTCGTCTTCGGCGCCGGCCGCGGCCTCCTGCTCTAGGCCTGCTCCCGAGCGCCCGGCCGCATCGCCACCCAGGTCGAGGCTGCCGTTCCCGGGCTCCATGGCGGGGCGGCCTCCTGCCTCGTTGTCCAGCGCGGCCTGGAGCCGATCCATGAGATCGGCCTTGAGGCCCTTGTCGGAGAGGCGCCGCTTCTTGAGCTCCTCCTTCAGCTCCGACACCTTCAGCTTCTTGACATTAACAGGCGAAGAACTCATGGTGAGGGCCCCGGTTCACCGCTGGCTGCTGGCTCCCTCGGCCTCTGGCGGCGGCTGCTGGTCGGCCCGGGCGGCGGCTGCGGCTGGAGATGGCTGAGGACTGCTGCAGAGCGGACCCGCCTGGTGTCGAACGGCGCCAATTCCTTTCACCGAGTTCGCGAGGCAAGACGCGGAGACTCGCCTGGCGCGAGCGAGCACGCAACGTCCTCTCGCAGGGGCGGCGCCGCGCACGTAATATAGGCGCCCCGCCCCCTGCCGGGGCGAGGCGCGCTAGGGCGCCTGCGCGCGCAGGCCCCGCCCCGCCCCCCGCGGCGCGGCCTCCGCGCTGGGCCCCGCCGCGCAAATGGAGGCGCAGGAAGCCGCCTTTCGGTTAAACCGACCGGCCGCGGTGGCCGCCGGCCTTTCCGGCTCCTCGGTGGCCGCGCTCCACTGGCGCTCTGCCCCCGGAGCCCGGAGGAGGCTGTCCTCCACCCGCCTTCGCTCCTCACCTGGCATTTCCCGCTCGAGGACAGCCTCCTTTCTTCCATCTTAGTTTGGCTTTTTTTTTTTTTTTGTCTGTCCCTCCGCCTCTAGGTTTCAAACTTCAAGTCTCCACCGCTGCCCCGTAGAGCACAAATAGGCGATTGTTATGCGGAGATGGTTGTTGTTTGCTTGTTTTTCCTCCTTTTAATCGCGGTCTGATTTTTTTTTTATAAGTCCTTCTTTGATAGTCGGACTTTTTAAGTTGCGCAAGGGCGAGGCCAGAGCCTTTCTTTTGTCTCTTCAACAATCAGTGGTGCAAGGCCTGGGAAACAGGCTTGCTATACCGCTCCGTGCCGCAAAGCATACAGAGAGGGCCTTGTGCGCTACTCACCGTATTTACTAGTGACCCTTGAGTAAGCCTCAGATTTGCATGGAAGGTTCCCCTGGAAGCACTGTGAAAACAGGCCTCTTGCAGGACTTAAGTCTGCCTGGCGTCGGATCTGGTCCACCAGTTTAGAGATCCCTTAGTGAATGATGAAAGGGACACCCAGCAAGATTATTCACTTTATCACTTTTTTCGGACACATTCTAAACATGCTTGTATACATACTGAGTTGTATACAAAGTCGAAATAATAAAAAGCTAGGATTTAGTAAAAAAGAATACACTTACCTGTAGTCCTATCACTTGGCAGACTGGGGCACAAATTAAAAGCTACATAGTAAATTCCAGGCTACATTGGGCTTCATAGCCAGACCTTTTTTTTTTTTTTTCTCTCAAAATCCATTATGATTCAGTTCTCTCTGTAAAACATGTTCTTCAAACTTTTAGGTAGAAATAGAATTTAATTTCCACACAGCAACCATCCTGTATAGATTGTGCCTAAATTAGGCCTGATGGCATGTAATTCCAGCATTTGAGAGATGATCAAGAAGTCGATGTCAGCCTGGTGGGCTGTGGTAGTACATGTCTTTAAGCCCAACACTCAGGAGATGGAGACAGGCAGATCTAAGCATGAGTCCAGGACAGCCAAGGCTACACAGAGAAACCTATCTCGAAAAACTAAAAAATAAAATAAATTATAATGGAAGTTTTGGTTTCTTTGTATGTTCTGAAAATATGCTTCTGTTTTAATCCCAAGTATGGGATTTTAGTTGGGCTATAGTTTGTCCATACCTGTTAATTGTCACATGAGGGGCATGATCTTTTTCAGCTGGTAACTGCCTTCCACGTGCCACACAGAGAGAGTCATTGTCTAGGACTCTCAGTATAAATATGAGGCAGAGAAAGAGACTAATGGAGTTTGGTGTTGGCATGTGGCAGTTTGGAGCAGACAGAGAAAACACTTCGGGGCACATCATCATGGAGGAGCCTGCTAGCTGAGTCTTTTCAGTTGACGGAGATTGGTGTAGAGCCCTAACTAGCCAGAAATAAAGGGGTCTGGGCCCCCTCTCCCCACTAGCCTTTTCTCTTTCCTGCTTAAGGTTGAGGGTTAATGGAAGGGAGAGGCCTTAACTCCCCAAAAAAAGTAGAGTTTTAAGTCAGAGTACTGCCGGTGGCTTTCCACTACAGTAAATCAATAAAGTTCACCCAATGTGAACTACCTGAGACCCTGTCTCTACAAAACCCAAGGGCTCCAAAACGTTAAGGTAAAATATACAGACCTAAAGAAACTAAAGAAGAGGATGGTCGCCATCAGAAGAGCAAACAAGATAGATGCTAGAAGCTATAAAAGAGAGGGAAGAGGCTGGGAGCCTATCACAGATGTCCACTGCGAGACTCTGTCCAGCAGGGGATCAAAACAGATGCAGAAACTCACAGCCGAATTTTGAACAGAGCACAGGGAGGACCCAGAAGGAACAGGAGCCCCATAAGGAGCCCAACAAAGCCAAAAAACAAAAACACTGGGTCTAGGGGGTCCTGCAGAGACTGATGGATCAACCAAGGACCAAGAATGGAAAGGAGCTAGAACCCCTGCTCAGATGTAGGCCATGGAAGCTCAGTCTCCACATAGTGGTAAAGAGGGCAGGGCCAGCACCACTGTTTGGTGCTCTGGCAGAAAAGCTGTGGTCCCTGGCTTCTTCCCATTCATCTGAAACTTGGAGATAAAGAAATAAAGTCCTATTTGGCCAATATAATTTAACCTGTTAATAAAATAGTTTGTCGTTTGGTCTTTTGAGGGACTCCCCGTATAGCCCAGGCTGGTTGAGATCCCCCTGCCTCTGCCTTCCGTGTACTGGAATTAAAGACACGCACCACCACAACCTTGCTGCAATCAATTTTAAAAAGCTTTTTATCCTCTATGGAGTCATGAGTAAACATGAAATATTAATATCTGTAAAAGGACTTGAGTTTAAATCAATGAAGTAATACAGTCTGGTAATTCTCTAGTTAATGGAGGTGGTGGTGGCAGACACCAAAATAGTTCCAAAACTCACTCTATCTTTAGACTATAATGTCTCTGAAGCTTATAGATAAACCACAAACTAGAATTTAAACTCTTGTTCAAAAATGGAAGCTAACATAGGGGGCTTACAAGAACATAAACTGGACTGTTAGTCCCTTAAATCAGGCAGCATCAAATTTTATTATGAGGGTTCTGTGTGCTCTCAGATCCTCACATTTTTAAATACCAGTGACATGTGAACAGTCTCTATCTAACTCTGTAAAAATTAAACTATAGCTGGACGTGGTGGTGCACACATTTAATCGTAGTATTCAGGAGACAGGCCAGCAGATCTCAGTGAGTTTGAAGTCATTCAGTGGTAAATAGCTACAAAACCCCACTAAGCTGGAAAGGTTTATATAGCTAATAATACTAGATTTATAACAGGCATTCTTTGAACACTGTCGATAGCAGTAATGAATGTGAACTATAGTTTTAGATACACAGGAGGAAGGTCCACAATTTTATAGTCAAATGCAGATTTATGGATCTCAGTGGGGCAGCCGATTCCCTCCAGCCTGTTCCCTCTATGGCCCAAGAGGCTGAGACCTTCATATGCACGCTTGCTTCTCTGTTCTTTTGTGCTGACTTGGACCAAACTGGAAAGGAAAACAGTTTTTCTCAGCTTGGAGAACCATCATCTTCCTTTAAAAAAATAGTTTCCATTCCCTATTTTATTTTACCACTTAAAAAGTTTAAATGGTTACACTTTTAATCCCAGCACTTGGGAGGCAGAGTCAAGCAGATCTCTGTGAGTTTGAAGCTATCCTGGTTGATACAGCAAGTCCAGAACAGCCAGGGATGCACAGAGAAACCTTGTCTCAAAAAACAAAAATCTAAATGATTTGATTATAGTGATTTATTTTTTACTTTTATTTTATGTATATGTATTTACACAAATGAGTAACCTATGTACACACATATTTAAATTGATGTATATGTGAACTCAATGACTGGCTCCTTTACTTCCCCCTGTCCCCCAAGGGAGGAGCAGCCTTGCTAGGCCACGGAGGAGGACATTGCAGCCAGTCCTGAAGATACCTGATCAGCTAGGGTCAGATCCTCCCCTATCAGTGGACTTGGAAAGGGACAAGGAGGAGATGAGGGAGGGAGGGTGGAATGAGGGAGGGGGCTACGGCTGGGATACAAAGTAAATAACCTGTGGTTAATATTAAAAAAATAAAAAATAATATAAAAAATAAATAAATTGATGTATATGTGATGCATATGACATAAGAGGGCAAATCTAGGGCCCTGTGCCTTTCCACTGAACTACATCCTAGTCCCAATTCATATATGTATGTGTGCAAATATATATATATATATATATATATATACATATATATATATATATATAATTTTTTGTTTGCTTGCTTTTCAGATAGAACCTCACTGTGTAGTTAATTGTGGTTGGTCAGGAACTAGTTCTGTAGCTAGCCCAGGGTGGCTTTAAACTCGTAGAAATTTACCTGCCTCTGGCTCCCGAGTGCTGAGTAAAGAATTTAGAGGGAGGGTGCTGGAGAGATAGTTTGGTGGAGATATCTCAGCAGTTTGAGCAATTGCTGCTCCTCAGGACCCAAGGCCAACTCCCAGAACCCACAATGAACAGCTCACAGCTGCTTGTAACTCCTGCTCTAGAGGATCTGAAATCCTCTCCTGGCCTCTATAGGCACTCACATACATGGCATACATG
The DNA here is from genome assembly GCA_028658305.1 of Pachyuromys duprasi. NCBI lineage: Eukaryota > Metazoa > Chordata > Mammalia > Rodentia > Muridae > Pachyuromys > Pachyuromys duprasi. The sequence goes on along the minus strand of CM053759.1, from coordinate 15,081,056 downwards.
CACACACAGGCACATAAATAAAAATAAATCTTTGAAATGGAATATTTTTAAAAGGTAATATAAGACGGCTAGAGAAGCCTTCCCTATAACCACCATCAAATGTTGTTTGTCACCTACCGAATGATTGCAATGTAGAAAAGCATAAGAGGGAGGCTGGGGAGATGGCTCAGTGGTTAAGAATACCCTTTGTCATTTTGAAGGGCCTGGGTTCAGTTCCCAGCACCCACATGACAGCTCACAACTGTCTGTAATGTCAATTCCAAGGGATCTGACACCACACTAATGTACATAAAATAAAACTTAATTATTTTTTTTTAAAGCACAAGAAGTAGCCAATGTAAGAGACTAGAACCAGGTAGGATGCCACACATGTACAATCCCAGCCATTGGTGGAGGCAGGGGGAGCAAAAGCTCATGGCAGCCTCCGATACTTAGTGAGTTTAAGGCTAGTCTGGGCTAAGAGAGACTAGAGTTGGCCAGTACAATAGCTACTTGTCACATATAGCAACTTAAATCTAAATTAATGAAAACAAATTCCAAAATTCACTCCAGTCACTTTATGCATTTTTCAATATCCTTCATAGCCAGTAGTCTTGTATTGTATAATATGGAATAGCATATTTCCATCACAGACTTCAGGACAGAAGTTAGACCAAGGGTCCAGCTATATATAGTCTAGCCGTGACTCAACACTTGATTTTAGCCAAAAGGCTGGGCAGCAATTAGATATGACTCAATTGACAGGCAACATGGAAAAGTGGCCCCAGGAATAGGGATAAAAGTGGGTCAGATACATATATAGACAAATACGTATATGTCTCTGCAATTTATTTATCCATACAGCATATATTTACTGAACATTTGCTGTGTGTCCAATATCATACAATATGCAGCCAAAACAGATGTGTGCAACACAGTGCCGGCTCGTGGTGCGGGGAGAGACATGCTTTAACTAAGATGCCATGAGACCGAGGACAGCCACACAGGAGCTGGGCATCTTCACCGGCTACTTTGTTCCTCTGGTGTAGGTTTGTACACACATCCACGCACTCCAAACCAAAAACCAATCAAGCCCCACACCCCCCCTCACGGAGCCAGTTGTATGACATTCACTAGTGAGCAGTAATTAGCCAAGATCATATCATATATTCATTATTTTATATTCAGACTTTCTGCTAGCTGGTTGTTAAGTCCTCATCAAAAGCTGGGAGAGCAAGGCCAGTGGTGTTTGTTGCTCAGGGGTTGAGCGTGCTGAGTTCAGTCACACAGAAAAGCTGCCTGGGGTTTAGGGGTAAAACTGAGCTCTGTCCTAATTGCCAAGACATTGTGTGAACTCTGCCCCTGTGTGATTCCTTCTTTCCATGCTCCATCCAGGCATACCAATAACACGCTACATAAATGACTTCTAAGTGCTTTGTCCTAGTTGATTAATTTGTGGTTATTACCTGGTATAATTGAGTACCTGCTGGGTACTAGCCTCTGTGCCAGGCATTTGGTACAAACTGGCTCTGGTTTTCATGGCAATCTTGCAAGATGGGATATATTAACCTCAATTTATGGAAATGGAAGCAGAATCAGAGTGATTTAAATACTGGCCCAAGGTTGTTAAGTAATGAAGCTGTCATGTTAATTCAGGTGCTCAAGTTCTATTTCCTGTATCACAAAGTTCAGCTCACGGGCTGGAGGTGCTGTTCAATTGGTCTAGTGCTCTGCCTCCCATGCCTAAAGCCTTACATTTAACCCCAAGTACCCCAGTGTTGAATTAACTGGGCATGGTGGTAAGCACTGTAATCCCAGCACTTGGAGCTAGAGAGAAGGAGAAGCAGAAGTTCAAAGTCATCCTTGGCTATATAGAGAGTTTGAAGACAGCCTGGGATCATGGAATCACCCTGACACAAAAATTGAAAGAAAGAAAAAGAAAGAAAGGGAGAGAGAGAGAAAGAAAAAGAAAGAAAAGAAAAAGTAGACAGGATAGAAAAGATTGCTACTGAAAGGGAACGACTCACCCTAAATGTAGGCATTACTAGCCAACAGGCTGATAGCCTGGATGAAATAAAGCAGGAGAGAAAAATAAGCCAACAAGTGTGAGCTCAGCTTCTCCTGAGCATATTGCTGCTGCTGTCATCTGTGACTCCATCTTCTCCAGCCTTTCCACTGAACTCACAGAAGTGACTCCAGGGGTTTTCAGTATCAGACTCGGCTGCATTAGTGGACCCTCTTTCCTTTAGGGTTCCAGCTTTTAAAAACATTATTACATTTTATGTTGTGTGCACATATGTGTGTATGTGTGCGCTCACGTGTACCACAGCATATGGGGGGCTCATGTGTACCACAACATGTGTGTGTGTGTGTACGTGTATGTGTGGGCTCACGTGTACCATGGCATTTGTGTACAGAGCAGAGGAGAACTGGAGAGAGCTGGCTTTCTCCTTCTGTGATTTGAGATTTAGGGATCAAACCCAGGTTGCCAGGCGTCATGGCAAGTGCCTTTGCCAGATACGCCATCTTGCTGGTGCTGGTTGCAGCTCCTTGACTGAGAAGCTACTGTGTCTTCTGCCCCCCATCATACAGCCATGCCAGCCTAATCAATCCCCTTTATGATAATGCATACACACAATATACATACATATATAGTTTTTCATAGAGTCTGATCCTCTAGGGAACGCTAGCACACTCAAGAAGCTATTTAACATGAGTGCGAAGTGAAGGCCGCAGTGACAGAACAAACAGATCAGTCAGGTAATCCTAACAGAGGTTAAGGGGATATGAAGAGAAATTGCTTCAGACCCCAGGGTTTCTTTGGCCTCAAACTCAAAGGTCCACCCACCTCTGCCTGCTGAGTGCTAGGATCGTGCACTGCCTTGCCTGGCTCTTTAGAGCGTTTTTTTTCTTGATTAATGGTTGATGTGGACTGACCCTCCCCACAGCAGTGTGGGCCAGGAGGGGAGATTGGTGGATGGTCCTGGCTTATATAAGAACACATGCTCCAAAAGACATTTTGAGCAAGCCAGTAGTAGCAGCACTCCTTGGCCTCCGCTTCCATTCCTGCCTCTAGGTTTCTACCTGTGAATTCTTGCCTGACTTTCCTTCACGATGGACTGCTCCTGGAAGCTGAAACAAACCCTTTTCTCCCCAAGTTGCTTTTGGTCATGGTGTTTTATCAGGGTAATAGAAACCCTAACAAAGGCACTAGCTGTATTGTTTATTAAGTTCTTGGCTAGTATAGATATCAGTAGCATCTTATTATATCAACTTCTGAGCAGTTCTGAGGTTAGGCCTCACAATGCTTTTATGTTTGAGGCCCCATAATCTCCCTAATATCCTTGCTCCATAGTTTTGTAATTATTTGTGCCCGTGTCTGTCTTTCTCTCTGACCGGCCTTCTCATAGTGGGTAACTGCTAGAAGGAAGGGTTCCAGACCCCAGATGTGGGAAATGATGCATCGTTTCCCTGTGTCTCAGAGGTCACTCAGCCATGGCACCACCCTGCACTGCCAGGTAACCTCAGGCAAACTTGCTTCCAGCCTCGGTCTTTTTTTTTATTAAGTAACTAATTAATTTAAATTCTTTCTTTTAAGGGAGAGCCTGTGAGATGATAGCTCACTGGGTAAGAATACTTGTCACCACAAGACCCATGACCTCACCTTGATCCCCGGAACCTTCATGCTGGAAGTCAAAATCAGACTTATGGAGACTATCCTCTGATTCCACACCCCAGCTGTGGCCACACCCCTAGCCCCTCCAACAACACCAACAAAAAAGGAAAGAAATATAGAAAACTCAACTTCATTGTGCATATTCATTGTTATGTAAGGACACTGGCACATAAGGGCGTGGCGCTCTGAGCCCATCTCCCTTTCCCTCCTCCCCTCCCCCCACTTCCCATTGGTTCCCTTTGTATTTAAGTCACAAACAGGAACATTCTAAAAACTATAAAATGGTACCGAAATGAATTCTAGTCACCCAATTGTTGTCTGTTTATCAAACCTAGACTCTGGGAGTTAAAAGAGAGGAAAAGTTTTGTTTATCGATCCCGAAATTGAGTAGACATATAGAATTTATTAAAAAGCTTTGCAACTTCATTTTGATAGCTTTTAGGAAGGCGGTATCAACATTTGCTGTTTAATAAAGACACTTCTTTTGATTAGAAGGCAACACCGAGCTCCATTCATCCGTGTTCCAGAGACAAGTGTATCTCTGTATAGCTCTGGCTGACCTGGAATTTGTTCTGCAGTGGAAGCTAGCCTTGAACTCAAAGATCTGCCTGCCTCTGCCTTCTGAGTATTGGGATCAAAGGCATGCTCCACTGAGCTCAGCTAGTTCTTGACTCTTAAAGTTCTATATTTTGCATTGTATTCAGATGGGATTGCTAGACTCTTGACTTCTATGTTTTGCACAGGATTCAAACACTGTTGTTATTGTTGTTTTTAAAAGAAAGCAGATAGCCAGGTTCCTTATTCACGTTACTTCTGCAGAAGCATTGTAATTATTTTAGATAACAAAAAATTAAAACTGGGGCAAGCAAGATGTCTCGGTGGGTAAAGGTGCTTGCTACCTATACAAACATTAACATATACACCAAAGCCAGGGTGGTGGCACATGTCTGTAATCCCAGCACTCTAGGAGGCAGAGGCAGGTGGATCTCTGTGCATTTGAGGTGGGCCTGGTCTACAAAGCCAGTCCAGGACAGATAAGGGTTACACAGAAAAACCTTGTCTCGAAAAATAATCAAAACCCAACCAAACAAACATACTCATCAAAATATGTAATGAAAATTTATTTTTAAATGTAAAGGAATGGGCTAGGCGTGCTGGCACACATCTTCAGTTCCAGCACCCTGGAGGCAGAGGCAGATGGATCTTTGTGAGTTCTAGGCTAGTCTGGTCTACATAGTGAATTACATAGTAAGACCCTGTCTCAATAAAGAAATAACTGATAAAGTTCTAAAAACAATATGATGTTTTGAGACATATTCTGGCAGGTCGGAAAGAGGGCTCAGTGGAGAAGAGCTCTTGCTACTCTTACAGAGGACCCAGGTTCAGTTCCCAGCACCCACAGAGTGCCTCCCAACTGTCTGTAACTCCAGGGATCTGACACCCTCTTCTGGCTTCTATGGGCACTGGATACACATGGTACATACAGGCAAAATACTACATGCACATAAATTTAAAATAAAATGTTGTTACCAGGTGTGGTGGCACACTTCTTTAGTCCCAGCACTTCAGAGGCAGAGACAGGAGAATCTCAGTGAGTAAGAGCCAGGCTGGTATATATAATGAATTTCAGGCCAAACAGGGCTGTGTAAAGAGACATTGCCTCAAAAAACAAATAAAATATCACATTGCATAGGAGTACAAATGCCTGTGGAGAACAGAGGTGTCAAATTACCCTGGAGCTGGAGTTACCAGCAGTTGTGAACCTTCCAATGTGGGTACTGAGTCCTCTGGGAGAACAGTATATACTCTTAACTACTGAGCCATTTCTCTAGCCTTAGCGTAATGTTTTAAAATATGAAGATAACATCGCTAGCTGTTCATCAAAGAAGACCGTTTCTTTCTGGCAAAGCGGATGAATTGGCATGATTGTCCACTCCTGCCTGGATAGTGAAATAACCAACAGAAAAGCTCTGTGGGCAGCAGGTGAGGACATAGAGTGCAATTTCACTTGGGAAGAGTTTAGTTGATCTATTCTTCCCTGTCAGAAACTGAACTCTGGGTAGACCAGTAGTCCTACAGCACATGAGTTTGAAGCTAATTCTCTCAAATTAAGATGAGTAATATCACCAGCCAATTAAGTACTTTGTAAACAGAATCTTCATTCCTGCCTGCCTGGGAGGAGCAGAGGGAATTCATCTTCTTGCCTCTAGGGAAGACAAGAAGTAACAAGTTGAGAGATGGAGGCCAGATAAGCTTTAAGCATAGACTTAAGTCTTTCGGAAATGAGCTGTGATTTCTTCCATTCCTGGGAAAGATTTGATGGGCAGCAAAATGGACTCACTTCTATTTTTTTTCCGTTGTCATGTGTTCACAGTCTGGTTATACTATTTTCTTAAAGAAATATGGCTGGACATAGTGACATGAGCCTGTGATCCTAGCACTTGAGAGGTAGATGTGGAAGCACCAGGAATTCAACACCAGCCCCAGTACACAAAGAGTTCAAGAGCATCTTGGGCTATATGCAACACATTTTCAAAAATGCAACAATGAGAGAGGGAGAGGGAAGGAGGGGAGAAAGGAAAGAGGATGCAAGCATGAGTGTGCATTCTTGGAACTGGAAACTAGAATTTCTTTTCTTCATCTCTCTCCCTATACACACACACACACATACTTGATAACATATACACATACATACTTTATATATATGTACTTGTTTTTCATGACAGGGTTTCTCTGTGTGGCCCTGGTTCTGAAACTTACTTTGTAGACCAGTCTGGCCTCAAACTCAGAAATCTGCCTGCCTCTGCCTCCTGAGTGCTGGGATTAAAGGTGTATGCCACCATGCCCAGCCCAACCTGAATTTCAAATATAAAAGCTGAAAGATATTTAAGGTCCAAATAGCAGTGCTTTCCATCACCATGGTAATAAAGAGGCACTGAGAAAGGACTCAGTTAAGTAGAGTGATTTTTTTAAACAAACAAACAAAAAATGTTTTTCTGAGACAAGATCTCTTGGAGCCTAAACTAGCCTCCAACTCACTTCACAGCTGAAGGTGACCTTGAATTCCTGATTGTCCTGCCGTTATTTCCCAAGTACAAAGATTACAGGCCTGTGTCCCCATACCGTGTCTTTATTCAGAGAATCTAGTTGGGGTTTTGGTCATTGGTAGAACATTTGCTATGTTTGTCTGTGCATCTGTCTGTGTGTCTATGTGTCTGCTGGGGTATGTACACATGAGTGCAAGTGCCCAGGGAGACCAGAAGGGCACATCAGATCCCTTAGAGCTGGAGTTACAGTTATGAGTGACCTGGTGTGTGTGCTGAGAGCTGAACCCAGGTCCGCTGTGAGAGCAGTTCACACTCTTAACTGCTGAACCATCTCTCCAATCCCACAACGGCTTCCAGTGGCAGGCAAAGTGGAAAGGAACAGAGAGGTCGCAATCTTTGGACAAGAAGCTGTAGATACCCTTTGGCCTCCATGTACCTGAGGCCTTTGACTTGTGCACAGAGGTCTCACTCAAGCAGTAGTTAAAAGAACTTACTTGCTGGGTTTGAAAACTGACAAAGGTTTCCAAACCCTAAACTGGGCTTGTAACCCAGCTCTTCAGAGGCTGAGGCAGGAGGACGGCTGTGACTTTCAAACCAGCCTGGATTACAAAACAAGACCTTGATTCAATCAACGTGCCGTCACACAAATGCTTCTCTACCCCTCTACGTCTCAGTTTCATCATCCACAAAAGTGGAATAATATATTTACATAAATGCAGAGTGTGGTGGCACACACCTTTGATCCCAGCACTCAGGAAGCAGAAGCAGGCAGATATTCAATGTAAGAGTTTTTATATTGAGTAAATCCTTGCAAAGTAGTGTCCTTGACTAGGAAGGACTGGCAAACACAGCTGTTTTACGTCTTAACATCATACAAGTGTAAAAATTCCCTTTGGTGTTCATTTCTTTATCACAGGTCTTAGATAATTCCACTGTATTGGCTTTTCCCCCAAAGCCATTAGCTCTATGAAACATTTTAAGTTAGTAGCTTTGGGGGAAGTTGGTCAGAAAGAATATTTATTTATTTAAGCAACCTGAAATCAGGGTTTTCTTTTCCTTGTTCTGCTGGCACTGCTGGGACTTGAGCCTGGGACTTCACACATGATAGCCTTATGCTGTTCCACTAAGCCAGCCTCTGGTCAGAAAGGAAAATGAACAATTCATATCATTTCATTTGTGACTATTTCTTTTTTGAGGGTGAGAGAACACTTTTCCTACTCCTGCTTCTATGACTAAGAGTATGGTGGGTAGTTACTTGTGTTTATAGATTTACTTTTATTCTATGTGTATCGGTTGTTTTGGCTGGATGTGTGTCTGTGCACATGCAGGTCATGTTTGGGGAGGCCAGTAGGGGGCATCCGATTCCCTGCAACTGGAGTTGTAGATTGGTTGTAAGCTAATATTTGAGTGCAGGGAACTGAACCTAGGTTCTCTGCAAGAGCAGCAAGTGTTGATGAGGCATCTCTCCAGCCCAGCTTGTTATGTGATTGCTATGAAAATAATAGAATACTATCCAGAGAAGGAAAATATCGTTTGTGTATGCACATTCGGAACATATAGTATATGTGTGTTTCTCTTCTAAGCATGGTGGCCTATTTTAGAACCGTTTTAGGACCTATTTTAGGCAATCTTGATCTGATACCTATCAGCTGTCCTGGTGACTCTTACACTGTGCCTTCTAGGATAGTTCAGGCAGTAGCCTACTGAGGATCTCAGGGTACACTCTGGATTGAGTCTCCCCCATTTCCTCCAGGAATTAGGAAGCACTTTGCTTTTGGTTTTGCAGTAATTGGCATTTCCAATTTTACATAGGATCCTATGGGGTGAGTGAAACAGTATGTCTTCTTTCTTGGCTTCTAGAAAGTGCAAAAGTGTCTACAGGTCTAAGAGTGATGAGTAGACTGTATTATATTGGGTCTTGGCTGTACTTTTTCTTTCTAGCTGTGTGTCTTTAGGCAAGACAGTTAATGGCGCTAGGTTTTCTCTTTTGTAACACAGTCAGACAGATAGTGACTTTGTAGGGCGTTTGAGAGAACTGCTAATTCATGGACAGCAATTAGAACAGGCATGTATCATAGCAAGCATCTAGTAGATGTCAGTTCTGTGAGCTGGGCCTAGTGGCACAAGCCTATAATCCCAGATACATCAAAGGCTGAGGCAGGGGCATCAGAAGTTCAAGGCCTATCTGGACAACGTAGTGAAATCCTGGCTGAAAACAAAAGACCTGGTGATGTGGTTCAGTTGTAGGAGGGTTGCTTAGCATGGCTCAGTGGTTAAGAGCACTTGCTGCTCTTGCAAAGAACCCAGGTTCAGTTCCCAGCACCCACATGGTAGCTCACAACTGCCAGTAACTCTAGCTCCAGGGGAGCTGAATCCCCACCTACACATAGACACATACACATAATTAAAATTAATAAAACATAAATCTTAAAAAAAATGAATTGGGGATTCACCAGACTTCACACCCTTAGTGCTTTGTACTTTAATTTTCATTTCCCTTTTAAAGAAAAGGATTGAAAACTATTAAAATGAGTCTTTCAATAGACAGGATAACAGCTCCCTAAGATGTGCAGGCTCAAAGTCCCCAGAACATGTAAGTACTAATGTCTTGTGTGGCAAAGCGAACTTTGTGGTGAAATGAATGTTATTGACCCCAAAATGTGAAGATTGTCTAATCCTGAGACCTTAAACATGGAGTGCTATGACGGACAATGTCTAAAAACCAAAACTAGACAGAATGCCAAAGAGCAGGGAAGGTTTCCTGGCTACGAGCAGAGGACAAGACGTGACTGTGGAAGAAAAGTCAAGGATGCTCACTCAGTATGTCACTGCTGACTTTGAATATGGAGGAAGGAGGTCAAGAGCCAAGGGACGTGGGCGGTCTTTAAAAGCTGGAAAAAATGCGCAAAAGCAGATCCTTGGGCCGGAGATGCAGCTCGGTGGTAGAGCATTACGTAGCGTGGTAATGATCTCTGGCACTGGGAAAATCATCAGCAAGAACGCCATGCACAATGCACCATGGCCTGGACATAACCCAGGAGAGTGACCTGACCACTGGAGCTGTCAGTGAACAAATCTTACTTTGTTACAGCGGCAATAGAAAGCCAAAATTTTCCTAATAATAAAAATGAATGATTCCCCTTACCAGAAACCTTGGCTTTTCTAGTAACAGCACTCTCTGTCCCCTGGCCTCCAATTAACCTCCCGGTTCTTCTGCTTCTACTCCTGAGCATCTCTGGAAAGAGCCATGTTTTTCTAGTTTCGTAGCTCCTGCCCTCATTTGGAGTGCTGACTGGCCTAAATTTACAGTGTTGCCAAAGACAACCTTGAATTTCCAACCATCCTCCCTGGTGGGCTTACAGACGCCGGGATTAACGTGGTGCCCGGGCGTCACGGGCATCACGCAGCTGGGCCGCCCGCAACTCCTGTCGGCTCTACATTCTGTTTCTTTCACTTCTGAATTTCTTTCTCATTTGCTCAATTTTTTGTGTCATTGTCGCTCTTTATTCCCATACTCTCCAGCTGAATTGCAAAACTCTCTGCTGGAGATTCTTTACTGCAGCAAACACCAATAGACTACTGCTGAATTCTTCTCGCTCCAGGAGTATCCTGGCGCTGGCCTGAGCCCCTCCCCACCCCCAATCCACACCCTCAGCACCCCATTCCTCTGAGACTCTTATGTCCCATTTTCTCTCTCCTGGCTCTGGAATGCATCCTTCTCTTTCTGATATTCATCTGGGTAGAACAGGACCCTTGATGACCCCCCAAGGAATGTACATGGGAAGTATAGTGTACTTTCACTCAGTTAAAAGCTAAACAGAGTTTTAGGTCAAAAAATTATTTCCTCAAACTATTGAAGACTTGTTACCATTTTTGTTCCATTGTCTGCATGCTTCTTTTTTATGTGTTTGTTTTTCGGTTTTTCAAGACAGAGTTTCTCTGTGTAGCATTGGCTGTCCTGGACCTCATTCTGTAGACCAGGCTGGTCTGGAACTCACAGAGATCTGCTTGCCTCTGCCTTCCAAATGCTGGGATTAAAGGAATGAACTACCACTACCTGGTTGTCTGCACATTTCTAACATTCTTTTAAGTTTCTCTTTCTCTGTCTGTCTGTCTGTCTGTCTGTCTGTCTCTGTGTATGGGGAAGGGGTGGCTGGAGAGGCAGGAATTGGATGGTGAATCCCCTGGACTTGGACTTACATGTGTGTGAGCCACCTGGTACAGGCGCTGGGAACTGAACTCCGGTCCTCAGCAGGAGCAATACGTACCCCTAACTGCTGAGCCACCTCTCTGGTCCCTCTAATGTTCTTGAGGACCTAGACACTTGGTCCCCTGTGCCCTTGGGTTCACCTGCAGGTTCGACCAAGAACAGATTGAAATATATATATATGTTTTTTTAAATGGCATGTGCTCTGAACTCGTACAGACTTTTTGGGGTCACTACTCCCTAAGAAGTACAGTATAACAATTACTGATAAAGCACAGATGCTAAGAAATCGAGAGGTTCAGGCACTGAGCCACTCTACCAGGTGTGAGGGATTTGGCTCTGGCTTTTGGTGTCCTCAGGGGTCCCAGGACCAACTCCTACTGCTACCAAAGGATGGTTGTATACGTGGGGTCCTATGGCCCCTTCAAAGAATGTTTGATAAACTTTCTCTTTACGTCTAGTGCTAAGAACTATGACAAAAGATAAATTAGTCAAATGTGCTTGTCCATTTTCCTACATAGGCTCTCTGAACTTTTACTCCAGGAGCTTTATTATTATTATTATTATTATTATTATCATCATCTCATGTATACTTTTCTCCTCCTGGTACTTGATTTCTTAAATTTCTACCAATTGTCTATGAGACTACCAGGATTAATCCTTTATTTTTAAAACTTTCTTCCTATTGCTCTTTTTTTTTCTATTACGGGAAATTTCCTCAGGAAAAATTGTTTTGCTCTTATTTGATCCTTTTGAGGAGACTGTTCAATTTTATTTCTTACTGAAACCTTCTGTCTGTTTCATACCTTGTCTTTGTCGTCTCAAATTTTCTCCCCACTTGCTTGGTTTCTGCCTTTCACGTAGGAAGCCCTCCTTACATGGCCATTCACACTGAACGGTGATGACTCACAGCACAGCTGAGGGAAACGTGGTAAGGCTTGGTAATGTCAACTTCGAGTTAGGAAGATAGGGCCACCGTGCCCCAGCCAACTGTTCAGAATTTTAATGGAACAATTCCCTCAAGGAAGGCTCATTCTTCTACTGGAGAGCAGACAGGACTATTAAATTCTTAACGTCAGCACTTTGGGAGCATGGTAAGGGGTTGAAATGTACTTCCTCTGGCTATTAACTTTCCAGAATGTCACCCATCCCTGAGTCTTATCATCATCATCACTCTCAGTGTGTGTATGTGTGTGTGTGTGTGTGTGTAAGACACCAGGTGTCTTGCTTTCCATCTTTTTAAAAAATTATTTTATGTTTATGAGTATTTCGCCTGCGTGTACATTTGTGTACCATGTGGATGTCTGGGCTTGAGGAGACCAGAAGAAGGTATTGGATCAGATCCCCTGAAACGGAATTTACGTGTGGTTGTGAGCCACTGTGTGGGTGCTGAGAATTGAACAGAGGGTCTCTAGAAGAGCAGCCAATGCTCTTAACTGCTGGGGCAGCTCTTTAACCCGTTTCACCTTACTTCTCCCTGAACCCAGAACTCAACAAATCAGCTAGAATGGCAAGCCAGCAAGCTCTAGGGACCCTCCTTTCTCTCTGGCACTCAAGCCTGAGACACCTCTTCCAGGTTTTCCATGAGTCCTGGGGATCTGAACCCAAGTTTCCATGCTTGCATGGTTTGGTGCTTTGAACAGGTCTGGCCCCCAGAGACTCATGTGTGTGAATGTTCGGCCTATGGGCAGTGGCACTATTAGGAGGTGTGGCCTGGTTGGAGTAGGTGTGGCCTTGTTGACGGAGGTGTGTCACTGTGGGGGCGGGCTTTGAGGTCTCCTATGCTCAAACTAAGCCCAGTGTGGCACACAGTCTCCTCCTGGAGAACTCTCAGCTCCTCCCCAACATCATGTCAGTCTGTATGCTGCCATGCTTCCTGTCATGACGATGATGGACCAAACCTCTGAAGCTGTAAGCCAGCCCCAATTAAACATTTTCCTTTATAAGAGTTGCTGTGGTCATGGTATCCCTTCACAGCAATGAAACTCTAACTAAGACCCATGGTAAGTCACCTCCCAGCACATGCCTGAGTCTTGACCTATTCAGTCGCTTGCTCTAGAAATCAACTTCTGGATCCTTGGCACAAGGGCTGGGATAAGCATTTTTCTTCTGGCTATGTAGACAAGAGAAAGGTAAATGGTGGGAATTCTATTGCATGCTTCAAACCAGCTCCTCATTTCCTGCCACACTTGGTAGAAGTTGGTCTCTTTCATCTCTGAGCATCCAAGGTAGCCTCTTTCCTGGTGCTACTAACCCACTCTCTTCATAAGCCACACCCTTTGCCTGAGTCCATGCTCACAAAGCACATAGTCTTATTCATATCATCTTGTTGCTTTTGGCCGGTTGAGGTGATACACACCTGTAAACCCAGCACTCAGAGAGGCAGAGGTAGGCGGCTCTCTGTGAGTTCAAGGCCAGCCTGGTCTACAAAGTGAGTCCAGGACAGCCAAGGCTACACAGAGAAACCCTGTCTCGAAAAAAAAATTTTTTAAGTGGTTTTGTTTTTTTCTACAGTATTTTTAGTTATTCTTTGATTGCAAATGTACATGCATGTATTTTGATATATTTTCCTCTCTCATTTTTCACTCTAACTCCTCCTAGGCCCACTGTTTGCCCAACCCGCAAAGACAATCCTTTTTACATGTATTATTATTCACTGGTATGTTTTTTTTTCTTTCTTTGGCTCTGTATGTTTAGATCCACCTCTCTCTCTCTCTCTTTCTGTGTGTGTGTGTGTGTGTGTGTGTATGTCATTTTGGTAGAATTTCAGGAGGCCACTGGAAGAAACACGTGCTTGACTCTGACTCTGTCGTGTCTTCTTGTTGGTTTCAAACAAGGTTGCATGCAGTAGCTCAAGCTGGCCTCAAACTCTCTAAGTACCCGGGGATGAGACCTTGAATTTCTGATCCTCTTCTTCCTGGGTGCTGGGATTACAGGCATGTGCCACCCTGGCCACTGTATGCCGTGCTACGAATAGAAAACTGATTTATGGTCATTCTAGTCAAGTACTCTGCCCGCTGAGCTACAACTTTAGTCATTTGTATTTATGAGTCTTTCTTTCCTCCTCCTCCTTTTTCTATTTTGAAACAGGTTTTCTCTGTGTAGCCCTGGCTATTCTGAATCTCACTATGTAGACCAGGCTGGACTCCAATTTACAGTGATCTGCCTGCCTCTGCCTCCCACATGCTGGGATTAAAGGCCTCATGCATCGGTAACTGGCCTCAAACTTGCTAAGTAGCAGAGCCTGGCCTTGAACTCCTGATCTTCCTGCCATTACTTCCCAAGTCATGGGATTATTTGTTCTCCACTCCCTACATTGGTACTGGCACCTAGGTTTGCCTGTATACGAGGCAAGTACTTCACTACTAAGTTATACTTCCAGCCCACTTGGCCATCATTTTAAAAAAGATTTTTAAAAATTACTATGTGTGTTTGTGTATGCACATACATGTATGTATGTCATGGCATATGTGCAGAGGTCAGAGGACAACTTGTGGGAGTCCATTTTTTCCTTCCACCATGTGGAACCTGGGGGTGATGTCTATTTTGGTTGTCAATATCTGGAATTAACTAAAACCTAAGAATGGCTTAACCTCATAGTTAAATCATTTGAAGTGAGAAGGTACATATCTAATCTGGATCTTTGAGGTGGAAAGACATACCTTTAATCCAGATCTGTTGAGGTGGAAAGAATGACCTCTACTTTTGACCTCTGTAAGTTCTGCTGGAAGCGTATTTAAGGACATGGCAGAAGGAAGCTTTTGCTCTTTGCCTGCTTGCTCTTGCCCTCACTAGCAAGTTCATTCTTTTGCTTGCATTAGGGCCTACTTACTTCTTCAGGGTGGCAGGATATACTGAAGACCATTTGAGACATCCAGCCTCGTAGACTGAACTACTACTGGATTCTTGGCCATTCTGTTCATAGGCAGCCATTGTTGGACAAGCTGGACCACAGCCTGTGTTCCATTCTAATAAATCCCTTTCTCTCTCTCAACAAAAAGCTCTACACAGTATCTTAGGAATCAAGGAACTATATGGCACTTGTCTGACCCTTCAGAGTCAGCAGAGCACTGTAGCTTCATACATTGTCTGGTACTGACAACAATCTTATAAACTAAGTAGGAAGACAGCCCAAGTGAAGGCCTGGGAGATAGACATATATATATGTATATGTTTTCTAGAGTGGCTGAATTTATGGAAAGAGTCTCTCTCTCACCCTGACTGATACAAACTCAGATCATTGGGCTTGGTGACAAGTACCTTCACCCACTGAACCATCTCTTAAGCCCTTACTTGTTCTCTTTTCCTTTCGTTTTTTAAAAATTTTTGATAGGCTCTTAATACAGTACCCAGATTGGTTTCAAGATCCTGGGCTCAGGCTGGTCTCTTGCCTCAGCCTCTCAAAGTGTCTGAGAACAGAGGCATGTGTCCCTCTGCCTGACTCTCTACATATGAAGGGGGGAAAAAAAGACTGAGGAGTCTTTCTCTTCTATAAAGTCCAAGAAGCAAGCTGAATGTCTTTCTGACAGATTCTTTGTCTTCTCTGTTAAAAAAAAAATGTTTATAGTGTGTGTGTGTATGTAGGGTACTCATGGAATTCAGATGACAACTTGTCACAGTCAATTTCCCTTCCACCATGTGAGTTGTGAGGACCATATTCAGGTCATCAGGCTCAGTGGCAAGAGCCTTTACCTTCCTCACCATCTTGCCAGCCTCAAGAGTCTTCACGCAATGAGAAAAGAAGGCTCAGGAAAGAAAACACCAGCCCAGGCAGCAGCACCAGACAGCCCAGACACAAGTGCTAAACACAAAGGAAAGGGAGCGTGGCTCCTGGCAGCGCTGCTGTTCCATGAAAACACCTGCTCCGCTGGCAGCCGGGAAGGAGAAACCCAGAATAGCACGGCCCACCCACTCACAAAAACACAGGAACTCCCTTGACTGTAGGCAAGGGCGGGGATGTCAGGAGACCGGTTTAGTGGAGCTTGCTTAGAAAATGTACCCAACACCATTAAAAAGGTCTTGTGTTTGCTCTGCAATAGAAAGAGAATGAAAGCCAATTCTTTCTTTGTGGAGAGAGCAAGGCTTGCTCAGAGTTTCTTCCAGCCAGCTTGTTTACACAGAAGTGACTCTGACGGGACTAACGGTATTCAAATGGCAGGGGAAGCTCCCTTAGCCATCCAGTATGAAGTTGCCCAGGGACACCCCACAGTGAATGCAGCACTCAGGGTGAACAAGGCAAGCCTGAAGATGGCAGGGCAGAAGGCAGAAGCTGCAACGCTATAAACAGGCAAGCAGGAAGCAAGGAACAGATGTGAAACGTGAGCTGTGAAGACCACATTATCAGTGACCTTGAATGACTTTCCTGAACGTTCTCCAAAGGTGTCCAAAATACTTTAGTCCTGGCTGGCTTGGAACTTGCTGATCTCAAAGCCAGAGAGCTCTGTCTGCCTCTGCTTCCCGAGTGCTGGGAATGAAGGTGTGTCCCATGACAGGGCTCCTTGGAATGTTCTTAAGAAAAAGCACCAATCAGCCTGGAATGGTTGTGCATGTCTATAACCCCAGCACTTGGGAGGTAGAGGTAGAAGGATCAGGTGTTCAAAGTCAGCCTTAGTTACACAGTGAGTTTAAGGCTACCTTGAGATCCATCAAACCCTGTCAAAAGGGAGAGAGAGAAAGGGAGAGAGCAAGAAAGGGAATAAGAAGATACCTGTGATAGAAGTTGGGATTGCTGGGCTGGAGAGATGGCTCAGGGGTCTCTGAAGAATAGCATCTGGCTATTCTTCCAAAGGTCATGAGTTCAATTCCCAGCAACTACATGGTGACTCACGACTACCTGTAATGAGATCTGGTGCCCTCATCTGGCCTGCAGACAGAATATTGTATACCTAACAAGTCTGCTTTTAAAAAAAGAAGTTTGGGGATGCTAACTCCAGTCAACCTTTTAGGCAATGAACTTGAGCCTCTGGGAAGAGCCCCAAGGAGCTCTTCAAGAAAGAAGAAATGACCCCTCTCCCTAAATTTCCCAGATAATATCTGCAGAACTTGGGCTCCTTGGGACAGATATTCCTTGATCTTGATTCTTGGCTTCAGTCATTACACAGACTCTAGGATTTTATTGTGAAAGATTTGGTTCCAATAATAAAGCTTTAGTCATAAAAATAGATGGTATATGTTTGTTTACTTATTTACTTTTGAGACCAGGTCTTACTATGTAGCTTTGACTGGTCTCAAACTCAGAGATCCACCTGCCTCTGTCTCCCAAGTGCTGGGATTAAAAGCATGTGCCACCACACACATAGTAAATGTTAAAAAAATTTTTTAAATGGTGCTGGAGTTGGAACCAAGGGTTTAGAGCATGCTAGGCAACTGCTGGTTAGCATTCCTAGCCTCCACTCACTATCTGTGAAAACCATCTCCTGAAGTGACAGTGCTCAGTGCTAAGTGCAAAGAGCCTTGGTCAGAAAGGGACACAAAAACTTCAGAGAGCCTCAAGATGGCTTACATGTAGATATTTACTTCTAACAAGACTTTGATTTCCTAATGAAAAACCCATTGTTAGGTGTGGTGGCGCATGCCTGTAATTCTGGCACTTAGGAGATGGAGGCAGGGGAAGCAAGGGTTTGAGACCAGCGTAAGTCACACGAGACCTTGTTTCAAACAACAATTGATCCAAAACTGATCTAATAAACAAATAAGCAAGCAAACCAAAAAAACACCCAAGCAAAAACAACCCAAAAAATCAAAAAACAAAAAAAACCAACAACAAAAAACCAGCTAGCCATTGTTGGGTTGAGCATGTAGCTCAGCCAGGACTACATATCTCAAAAAAGAAAAAAGAAAAAAAAAAAAAAAGGTTCTAACATCGTTAGTCAGGGAAATGCAAATCATAAGCGCTGTACCCACTAGGATGGCTAAAAGAAAAGGGGATAGGGAAGAAAAGGAGTATTGGCAAGGACGTGGGGTAATCAGAACCCTTGTGCTTGTGGAAATGCAAAATGAGGCAGCTGCTGTGGAAACAGCTTGGCAGCTCTTCAGAAACTAAACCTAAAGTTACTGCATGATACAGAAAGTCAGCTCAGAGGAGGTCTGAGAAGAGTCGAAAACATAACCATAACCCCAAATGTTCACAGCCTCCTTATTCAAAGAAGCATCGTTTGTTGCCTGACTTCTCATGGTTGACCAACTATCTGACAGAAGCAACGTGAAAGAGGAATGGTCTATTTTATAGCGCTCATAGTTTCAAGGCACAAGCCATCATTTAGGGGCGGTCAAGATCAGAGAGAGAACAAATCCGTGAATCCTTGCTTTTATTTTCACACTCGGCTTGCCTTCTCTACTCTCATACAGCCCGGGGCCCCAAACCAGGGAATGGTGTCACCTGCAGTGGGCAGATACCACTCACATCAATCAGCAATCGAGACAACCTCCCACAACCCGAAATAGGTAATTCTTCAACTGAGACTCCATCTTAGATAATTTTAGGCTGTGGCAAACTGATGTTTAAAACCAACATCACAGTAGGTCACATGTCCCAAGGGATCTAGCTCCCAAACGACTTCACTACTGAGTGCACACGAGCCAGCAGAAGACACTTCAAACACAAACCATAAAAGAGCCAGTCAACACGACTCTATGGTCGTGCCTGAACCAGGAGCTTCACACGAAGAGTAGGATTGTTTACTTATTGATCCTTCCAGTCACCCATCCATGTAGGAAAACACAGCTGAACTGCAGTTACCTAGGACACACACACACACACAACATCCTTTAAAAACATGGGGAAATGCCTAGGTTGATGGTTGGATAGAAGAATCATGGCAGTAGCATCTGTGTGGAAATCCAAGACCATGTCCAGGTAGAAAGACTTTCAAAGGCAACCTGGAGTGCTGTTGGCATGGCTCAGTGGTAGAGCTACCTGCCAGGCTTTTTTAGGCCTGGGTTTCATGCCTTGCACTTAAAGGAAAAGAGCAGAAGGAAGAGAAAGAGCTGAATGTGGGAGAGAAGTAGGTAGAGAGAAGGAGGAGTTGGCACCAACCTCATAGAGTACTGTGTTCCTGGCTTCTTTGGTGTGAACATGGTCACTGTGAGATTACATGGTCTGTATCTGTGATCCAATCTAATAAATCCCCCTTTAGATATATATTCATTCCGTTGGTTCTGTTCACTAGAGAACTCTGATTAATACAGTAGGTGACTTCTGCCCCACATAATTTATAGATATAGTTTTCAAATGGAGTCCAGTACTGTGGGTAAACAAGGCTAAAAAAACCCAAAAAAACCAAAAACCTGCAACCTGAAACTTGCTGCTTTTGACATGCACAGCATTACCACCAACTGCCCCAGCAGCAACCTGCATGCTAAGAGAAAGGTGCATCCCAGCTGTCACTTAGTCACTTAGCAATTGCTTTCCCCTGGTTGTTCCTATGGGCTTACTCACTGGCCAGGGTAAGCAGGTTGCTGCCCTCTCTCCCTCTGCCTGCATTTGTGTCATGAGGGTGACAATATGACTGAGGAACAGGATGGCGGAGTCTCAGAGTTCATAAAATACTAGGAGAGAGACGGCTGGTGCATGTGAGCAGTTGACAAACATTGTCTTCTGTTATTCTTATCACCAATGCACACGCAAACCGACAATTGAGTCTTTCAAGATCATTTAGTGCTTCCGGTAACACACCGCTTTAGTGGCCAGTTTAACTCTCGGTGTGGAGAACTGAACCCAAAGCCTCACAAGCTCATGCTAGGCAAACACCATACCACTGAGCTACATCCCAGCTCAGCAATACGATGTTTTTTTCAGAATTACAATATATCATTGTTCCTGATCACTGCCAAACTCTTTGGAGAGGAAGAGCACTTTGTATATTTGAGGGAGGTAGATTTTTGCACTCCGCAGGTGAGGCAAAAGGATTGCTGCAAGTTCCAGAACAACGTGGGAAACATGTATGTCTCGGTTAAGGATTTATTCTGGATCACATTTCAAGACATAGCCTATCACAGTGGGAAAGCCGAGGCAGCAGGAGCTTGGAACAGCTGCTCACTTTGGCTTCACAGTCTGGAAGCAGAGAGGATGAGAACAAGTTCAGCTCACTTTCTCTTTTTTATGCAAACTGTGATCCAAGCATGGGGGTTGCAGAGGGGGGAACGGTGTCACTGATGGTAGGCGGGGTCTTCCCACCTTAATCAGTTTAATCAAGAGAATTTACTCCAGGTATTCCCAGGGCCTATTCGTCCAAGTGATCCAGCACTGTGTGTGTATATGAATGTGTGTGTGTGAGAGAGAGACTTTAGAGCCTCAGCCAAGCTTGGTGGGACCTATCTATTATTCCCAAACTAGGGAGACTAAGGCTTGAGAATCTCTAGTTCAAAACCCGCCTGTGCCACATGATGAGTTCAGACTAGTATGGGCTGCATAGCAAGACTGTCTCAGAAGAGGAAAAGGAAGAAAGAGGGAGGGAAACTCCACTGCATGCTAATTTTCCTTATCATCTGTAATGTTTCTACAAATTAAGAGTCTCTTCTAAGCTGCTTGTTACCATTACTAACCAGAAAATCTCTGAAACTGGTCTTTGAAAAGTTTTGGAAATGAAAAAACAAACAAAAAACCAGATGCTGGAACTAATTAGTAATTAAAACACGATTGGGCTCCCCAGTAGAGGGAAGCCTTCTAGGTGTGGCTCATACTAAGAGGGGTGCTGGGTACTCTGTGTCAGGTTCCTTCCTTGGGGAATTGAGGGTGGTGGAGCCTGAGATTTCCTCTGACTTCTTCCAGCCCTAAAAGCTGACATTTTTGCATATGGAAGAACCTAACATGGACTGTTACAGCTCAGGGCAGTACCTCAGGCACTCACTCAGAGTGTTGGAAACTTGCTGGTTAATTATCAGGCACAGAATAATGCTGTGGACTGGTATATGTTAAGGTTAGCTTATTCTGAAGTTAAATAATTCAGCACAAAAAGTATCTACCTATGTGTAAATAAAAGCAAATGATAATGAAATTGATATTATTATTGGGATGGTTGTTATGTAGGTAGCCCTGGCTGTCCTGAAACTTGCTCCACGGACAAGGCTAGCCTCAAACTCAGGGATCTGCCTGAGTGCTGGGACTGAAGGCGTATGCCACCACCTTGCTTCCAATCTCATGCTTCAGCTCTCGTGGTGCTAGAATCATAGGTGTAAGCCAACATGCCCTGCACCAAACAAATTATTTTAAGGGAAGACAAACCAAGTTATTATAGATTCCTTTCCTTCCTTTCTTTTTTCAGTGATTCTGGGGATCAAACCCATAGCTCCAAACATGCTAGGCCAATACTCTATCACTGGGCTATACTCCCAGGATCTAGGCCGCCTACCCTGGCCTTGGAACTTTCCAGCCTCCCGGGTGGTTGAGATTATAGGCCTGTGCTACCAGATGCAGCCTGGTTTGTTTTGAGACAGGGCAGAAGTCGCTGAGGCTGACCTGATCCTCCTGCTGCCACTTCCTAGAGCTAGGGATTACACGTGCACAGGAGTCTTCCAGCATGGTTTTGAACACCATAAATGAACTCCATGCACTGGGCAATACAGCGCACTGATATAGCAGTTTGCCCACTGTGCATGAGGCAGCAGAGGTGTGAGGCTGTGACGGGGAGAAGGGAAACGGGTGAAAGGTAGCCACTCGTTGTGAAGTAAGGATGATTGGAATTAAATGAAGCCCAGTATTTCTCCATCTTGGGCTTTAGTCCTCTGTTGTTTGTAGACTAAGTCTCCCTAGTTCAGGCTGAACTTAAGCTCACTATGCAGCTGAAGCTGATTTTGAACGATTGACCCTTCTGCCTCTGCCTCCCAAGTGCTGGGATTGCATGCTCATACCCCAGGGCTGCCTTACCACTGCTTTCTAAGGGAAATAGGGAGTGTTTTCTTTTCCCTAGAAGGCCTCTCCTTCCACCTCCACAGCAGAGCTGGGATCTTAATGCTGGTTTTACAGCGTTGCTTTGTCATTTCTCACCTTGCTGTTTGCTTATAACAAAAATGATCGCAGTTGAATCATGAGCCTTTCATTTATTCAGCAAATAATCTGAGTACTTCTTGTAATTGTAGCAGTGTATCAGGACATTGGATTCAAAGGAGAGGGTGGCCATGACCTTGAAGAGCTCATGGCCTTCTCATTCCACCAGAGAAAGGCAAGTGGGAATTGCATCCAGCACACTGTCAAGATAGGAACAGTACTTAATGGATAGTGATTTGGTTGTTGTGTTTTTGGGGGGGGGGTGTTGGGTGAGGGATAGAGACAGAATTTCTCTGCGTGTAGGTCTGGCTGTCCTGAAACCCCCTCTGTAAATCAGGCTGGCCTTGAACTCACAGAGATCCACCTACCTCTGCCTCCCCAGGATTTAAGAGGTAGACCATCACCTCCAGGCATCAAGACAAGTTTTAAAAATCAAAATAATGAGCACTTTGAAGTAATAATAATCTCTTGGTTATAAACACCACTAACAAAGTAGCAAACGGAGATTATGTTCTAAAAGAAAGCTGTTGGAAGCCTGGCGTGGTGGTGGAGTATGCCTGTAATCCGCGCACTCAGGGAGGCAGAGGCAGGCAGATCGCTGTGAGTTTGAGGACAGCCAAGGCTACAACAGAGAAACCCTGTCTTGAAAAACCGAAAGAGAGAGACACAGAGACAAAGACAGAGAGAGAGAGAGAGAGAGAGAGAGAGAGAGAGAGAGAGAGAGAGAGAGCGAGAGAGAGCGAGCTGTTGGATAAGCCTTATAAAGAAAGAGAAATAATTGCCGATGCAACATAACAAAAGAAATTCTGTCTTTTCACTTTATCCAGTCTGTTCTTTACTTAAGAGATTGCAACAGAGAAACCGTTCCCACGAGCTTAAATTCCACACGGTTGGATAAAGTAGCATACATAAAGACGATTGTTCACAGCTAGACTCTTGTATTTGAATGGCCCACAATAGAGTGAGCTCATGCTAATCACACTGTTCTCTTTGCTTGCTGGTCTGGTGGGCTGTCGTGGGTTCCGGTCCGTCCGACCCCCACCCCCGCGTGTCCCTATGTTCTGTCCTTCACTTGGGACTTAAATGTAGACAATGCCGTTCGTGTCTTGTTGGGGAAGCTTCCGGTTGCGGTATCAGTGACCACTGGTCTGTATTAAATGTCAGGTCTCAAATAATTAATCTTTTCTGAGCTGAAGGTAAAGCAGGAGCCTGACCTTTCATCCCGCACAACCAAGTACCGCTTTGGATGTGTCTGGTAAAGCCGAGAAATCTGAGCCGGTTCCCAGTACCCCCACACTGCCTCCCTAAAAAAGAAAACAGAAAAGAGCAAATCTGGGGGAACTTCAGAACTTTGAAGCCATTTCACCACTCCGAGGAAACAATGGTTTCCGTATTTCCATAAGAATGGTAGGGAGGGAATTAAGGTAAGGTCAGGAAACCCTGTAGTTGAATTCTTAACAATTCGTCAGTCGGGTGTTAGAGATCTGAAGAGCGGGAAAACGATGTGAATTCTATTCTTTGGGATCAAATCGTTTTGAAAAAAGAAATATTCTATGTTATTTAAAGCTCTATTTGGTTACTCCTTCCATGCATTGGAAAACAAAACAAGAAAATGAAAGAATTCGCCGTGCCTTGAAATCCTCCCGGGGTGGCTCAGAGGGCAAAGGTGTTCGTGGCAGGTTCGATCCCTGGGTCCCACATAGTAGGAGTTTTCCCCTGACTTCCGTACCAGTGCTGAGACAGGCACAGCTCCCTCCCCAATAAATGTGTGTGGGTTAGTGTTCTTAAGTGGACCGTCGGTACCGATTGACTCCAAAATGTTCAATACGTTAGGCCCTGCGGCCCGGTGTGTAATCTCTGAGATGGGCATGTAGGAATGAGTGCAATTATCTGTTAAAGCGCTGTGCAGATCTGCGTGCCCTTTTTTGGGGACACGGAACTGGATCTTGGAGGGAAGTCAGGAGCAAGCCTAGGAGGCCTAGGCGTTCAGAGATAGGTCTATAAATACGCACAGGCCCCAGGGAATCGTGAGGCAGGCGGGTGCGCGCATCGCACTTGCTGGGAACCGCGAGCCCAGGGAGGCAGGCGGGGCCTCGGCGCGCTGCTCCGGGCGCGCGTCCACACTGCGTCACGTGCGCGCGGGGACCTGGCGCAGCCACCTCCTCCCTGCTCGCCGCACGGGAGGGACTCGTGACGCCTGCTTCCGCGCGACAGATGCTTGCCGCTTTGGAAAGTCAGGTCATGTGCAGAAGACAGGTTCACCTTGGCGACGAGGATAGGAACGGCGGCGTGGGGCGGAGGTTTGGGGGTGGGGAGGGTAGCTCAGGGATCCCCAGCAGCACAGTGGATGGACGAATAAAGAAAAATAAGTGTCAGGAACTGTGATGGGGCAAAAGAACAATTAATACAGGCAGGGCTAGGGGGTGAAGCTCAATGATGGAGAGTTTGCGTAAGCATGTTATGCCTGGGGTTCCGTGCCCTACGCCTGGAAGGGCAGGATGGAGATAATCCAGGGGCACCCCAGAGCCCACAGTTCCTGTGCACGGCAGTTGCCGCTCCTTATGCTCAGAGGGCTTCTCACCGCCCTCCACGGTTCAGCACAGGGAGGGTGAAGGCCTGGGTTCACCTAATGGAATTAGGGACCATACTCACCGTTAAGAAGTGCCTGGTTTGGCACATATCCGTTGATTTTTGGTCTTTCTTTCTTTCTTTCTTTCTTTCTTTCTTTCTTTCTTTCTTTCTTTCTTTCTTTCTTTCTTTCTCTCTCTCTCTCTCTCTCTCTCTCTCTCTCTCTCTCTCTCTCTCTCTTTCTTTCTTTCTTTCTTTCTTTCTTTCTTTCTTTCTTTCTTTCAAGACAGGGTTTCTCTGTGTAGCCCTGGGTGTCCTAGAACTAGCTTTGTGGACCAGGCTGACCTGAAATTCAGAGATTCGCCTGCCTCTGCCTCCTGAGTGCTGAGATTAAGGGCCTGCGTCACCACGCCTGGCTTGCTGGTTAATTTCTTTTCTTTGTATTTGATTACATTTTTATATTAAAATTCACACCTGACTACACATTCTTTATCTATCTTTCATTCTACAAACTCATTTTAAATTCAAAGCAATAGTTTTTATGTCATAGGTTATCAAGTTTTTTTAATTTTTATTTTTTTATATTAATTACAGCTTATTTACTTTGTATCCCAGCTGCAGCCCCTCTCTCATTCCCTCCCAACCCCACCCTCTCTCCCTCATCTCCTCCCTGCCCCTCTCTAAGTCCACTGATAGGGGAGGTCCTCCTCCCCTTCCTTCTGACCCTGTCTTATCAGGTATCTTCAGAACTGGCTGCAGTGTCTCCTTTGTGGCCTAGCAAGGTCAAAGCAACACTGTCGTCAAACAAAATGACAGCCTACAGACTGGGAGAGGATCTTCACCAACCCTATATCTGACAGAGGGCTGATATCCAGAATATATAAAGAACTAAAGAAGTTAAAAAGCAACAAATCAAGCAGTCCAATTAAAAAATGGGGTATGGAGCTAAACAGAATTCTCTATAGAGGAATATAGAATGGCAGAGAAACACTTAAAGAAATGCTTAACATCCTTGACTATCAGGGGAACCTTCCTCCACTGCTGGTGGGAATGTAAACTTGTACAACCACTTAGGAAATCAAGCTGATTGATTTCTAATGGCCTTTTTATTTAATCCTTTGAGGAAGAAGTACATACTGTTTTGAAGCTGATACTTACATATCGGAACTTAGATTCTGATTTAGTTACAGTGCTTATTACATTTACTTATTCAGGTGTGGGTGAACATGTGGAAGTCAGAGGACAACAAGCAGAAGTCTACTCGCTGCTTCCCTCACTCGGGTCTCAGGAATTGAACTCAGATCAGTGTACTTGGTGGCAGGTGCCTTTACTGGCTGAGCCACCTTACCCATTGGGATTGTGATTTACTAGTTCAGCCACTTCACAGGCTGCAGACTTCCTTAAGCATCAAAGGAAGATCCTGTACTATTTTTCTTCCTATGATACCAAGGTGATCAGTGGGTTCAGGTGCTGTCTACATAGGATAGTCCTTTATACGGTTGTCTGTCAACTTTTCACTCGTGGAGGTAACGGTCATTGACAATCATTGCTTAGGGGTTTTATTTCATCAGCTGCTAAATGGCAAAACTGTAATTTCATCACTTCCTCGTCTTCTGGTGACTTATTTGGTTGTTCTGAGTTACAGTGCATCCAGGGCACACTGAATGGATGCTCCATTCCTTATTTTTCGGGATGAAGAGTTGTATTCCCACATCCTCCAGAGGTGACCAAGGGATTTATTTTTTTTTCTTTTTCCATTTTTTGGGGGGATTTATTTTTGAATGCTTCTGAAAATTACCATATTTGATGTGTCTCAATATGCTACAGTTGTTATTGTATTCATTCATTTGATACTCAGAAAACCCTTCTTTCAGCCGTAATTCCTTTGTCCTTCTGATACAGCCCCAGAAGCCTTAACAATACAATATTTCAGGGCTCAGGGGGAAGCAATAAACAAAATTTAAAATGTAGGAAACTTGACAGAAAAAAAAACCCAACCCACTGGGTTGTCAATAATAAAGTTTGAAGAGGAAAAAAGACGGGAAGACCACAGAGTATAAGAAACCCAAGAGATTTCACTGGACTGTGATATCTAGATCTGGTTTGGATCCTGATCTCACTTTTGCTTTTTATTAATTAATGAATTTGTTTATTTATTTTTGTGGTGCTGAGACATCACACATGTTAGGCAAGTGTTGTGCCATTGAGCTGGGCACCCAACCCACTGGATCATGATTAAATCACACACACACACACACACACTCTCTCTCTCTCTCTCTCTCTCTCTCTCTCCATGGGCCAACAAGATGGCCTAGAGGATAAAAGCATTTGGCTGCACAAACTTGACAATCCAAGTTCGATCCCCAGGTCCCATGGTGAAAGGAGAAAACCAGCTTCCAAAAGTCATCCTTAGACCTCCACATACATGCACCATGGCATCTTCATGCCCACAGAAATATATACACGAAGAGACACAATAATGTGATAAAAATTCTAACATACAAGAAAAGTCAAGGAAGTTTGACAGCTGCTAGCTTGTTCATGATATTAAACAATAACCACAATCTTATTTTAGATATGGTAATATGATGTGATAATATTAAAACATATTCCTGGGGCTGGAGAGATGGCTCAGCTGTTTAGGGCACTGGCTGCTTTTCCAGAGGACCCATCCATTGATGGTTCACAGCCGTCTGCAACTCCAGTTCCAGAGGATCCAAGGGCCCCTTCTGACCTCGGAGGGCACCGGCTACACGTGTGCACACATGTACATAAAATAAAGATGTGTGTGTGTGTAGCTCTGCCATAGAGGGTGAGGCCTATCACACTTCATTGGACCTCCAATGATACATAGGCATACAAGTTGTTTTGTTTTGTGTTTTTAAGAACAGACTATATCCCAGGAGGGCCTTGAACTTGTTATATAGCAAAGGTTTGCCTTGAACTCCTGACCTTCCTGCCTCCAGTTCCCGAGTGCTGGGATTACAGGCATGCTCCACCACACCAGGCCTACACGTTGCTGCTAATTTAAAGATAAAAGGGGAAATATAGATAAAATTATATCTGAGGGTCCCCCTCCCCCCGCCAAATCATCTAGTTAGTGAAGGGGCACACGGCACGATGGGATCCCATCTGCTTCAAACTGACAATTTTTGGTGCAGAGTGATGAGCCTCGGAGAGGGGGAGCGCTAGGAGCATGCTCTAATTTTATGTTGCTTGAAAACTGCGGAAGTGTATAGCATTTGTTTTAAAGTGCAGAACGCCTTAGAAGGAAGCCAGAGAGGAACTGATTGTGGCAGAACTACACCGAGTCCATATAAATATAGTCTCGCCCAGTTCAGAAATGTGTTAGCCACCTACCAGCTGCAGCAAGACTCGGGAAGAGCCCAGTGACTAAGCGCGCGGCACAGTCTGATTGATACTGTCAGGATCATCACAGCCGGTGTTGGGGGCAGCACACAATCAGCACACTTTTTCTTTCAACGGCCTGTGGAATTGGGGCTGTTGTTATAACACCCGATTTTCAAATGGAAGAACTGAGGGCTGAAGTCTGCAGATACTGCTCATCCGATAAACAGATTTATTCCTCAACTGAGAAAATTGTCTCTGGAGTGCATACATTTTTTTCCCCCTTGTTCAGTTTGTATGTGTGTGTTCAGTCGGCTCTGGGAAATGGAACCCAGAGTTTTAAGCATGCTAAGCAGGTGTTCAAGTACTGAGCTTCACCCCGGCCCTTTTGAGCATGTATTAAACACTTGAAAGAAGACAAGACCTGTTGAGATCAGGGAATTCTCTGAGGAGCTATTGGGAGATGACAGAGTTAAACTCAGGTTCAGGCTGCTAAAAGCTCAATCAGGAAGAATACCAGACTAGCACCCCACAAAGGGCTCTGCTGAACCCTGAGTCTCCATCTCTGCGTTTTCTTGTGGAGCTTATTTTGCAAGATGAATTTTGTCACCGTGGTCAGGGTCCTTACCCTGGGACACACAGCTTACCCCTCCCCCGGAATCTTCTCTTTCTTAGTAGAGTCGTTTAACTTGACAACTCTGCCTTTAATCCCAGAGTCCCCCTTGTCTGGAATCTACCTACCCATTAAAAAGTTTTTATGTATATGAATATTTTTGTTGCCTGCATGTACTTCTGTGCATGAAGTTTGTGCCAGGTGCCCATAAAGGCAAGAAAGTGGCACTAGATACCCTGGGATTGGAGTTACAAATGATTGTGAAGTGTCATGTGGATGGTGAGAATTGAACCCAGGTCGTCTGAAAGAGCAGCCAGTGCTCTTAACCACTATGCCAATTCTCCAGCTCCCTTCTTTGGAATCTGAATGCCTTTTGGGGTTACATGAATCAGCTTAATCATCTACACTGGTCCATTGATATATCTAATAGTCTTAGTGTGTACATTGCTTATGTCACACACGTGACTTTTTCTTTAATTAAACATTTTGTGTCCCTTGTAACCAAGGCTGGCTTTAAACTCAGTGTTATCTAATTCTAGAATAAGTTGATTTTAATTAATTAATTAACTTGTATGTATGATATATATTTGGGGGTGTATACATGCCATGGCATATGTGGGGAGGTCAGAGGACAATTTTGTAGAGTCATTTCTCTCCTTCCACCTTTATGTGGGTCACAGGGATTGAACTCAGGTCATCAGGCTCATGTACAAATATTTCACCCACTGAGCCACCTTGCTGGCCTCTTAGGTTTGTTTAAAATTATTTCTGTCTCTGTCTCTCTGTCTCTCTGTCAGTGTGTGTGTGTGCACACATGTGTAAGTCAGAGAACAACTTGTGGGAGTTAAGTTCTCTCTTTCCACCATGGAGGGCTCTGGGCTGAAACTCAGATTGTCAAGTTTAGTGTTTGCCTCCTTCACCGGCTCAGCCATCTTGCTGACCCTAATTCCAGAATACTTTAATCATCCTCAAACAAATTTGATATCTCATTCGCCCCTCCCACAAGCCCCTAGCCACTACTAGTCTACTTTCCATCTCTATGGCTTTGCCTCTTGTACATACTTCATAACCATAGACCATCTGCCATGTAACTCTTCCTGCCCTGCCTGTCAAGTCTTCAATGTACCAATGACTTCTTTTATCCCGTGTCCTTCTTAAAGTGTCCTCAGAGGACAACCTTCTTCTCATCCGCCAGCAGGCTTTTGTACGGGACAGGAAAGAGGGTATAGCAGGCTGGAGGGATACTTTTGAAGTAGTTGAGGAAAATGAAGGGAACAGTTTTTAACATTTCATTTACTGTTTGAGTGCTTTATATGGGTGTATGTTTGTGTACCACACATGTATAGTACCTGAGGACACCAGAAAAGGGCATTGGATTCCCCCTGAGACTGAAGTTACAGATGGTCGTGAGCCTCCATGTTAGGACTGGGACTTAAATCCCAGGTCCTCTGGAAGGGCAGCCAGTGCTCTTAGCCACTGAGCCATCTCTTCAGCCCAGAAATTGTTCTTAACTGGGACCAGGATTACAGATAGAAACAAATCAAGGAAAGGTATCTTACACATGTAATCCCAGCACACAGGAGGCTCAGATAGGAGGATTGTTGTGAATTTGAGGCAAGCCAGAAGTATATATCAAGTACCAGAACTCCATAGCCAACATCTTTTAAAATATGTGTGTGTGTATGTCTGTGTGTGTTTCCTCAGCATATGTTAAGGGCTTGCCTGGCATGTGCAAGGAGAGACCTGTGTTTATCCCAGGAGAAACAACAGCAACAAATTTGGTGCAAAGGGTGGAAAAAAGACTGTGGGGAAACTCTCTGGTTACCCTGAAGAATTTTACTTGACACCTTTGGTAACTGGAAAAGTAAGCAGAGAGTTAGTTTTACATAGGTTATGTTCACTTAAAATTGTTTCGTTTTATCTTAGTTGTAATGCCCACATGCTCACATTCACACATGCCTTGGTAAATGTGTAGACATCAGAGGACCATGTTTGGTAGTTGATTCTCCCTTTCTGTGAGTTCTGGACACAGAAGTGGGTGTTAGGCTTTTGAAGCAAGTTCCTTTACCCACTGAGCCATCCTGTTGGCTCCAGGCTGTGATGGTGTCTAAGTGATTAAATAAAGAGCCAAACTTTCTAGGATAGCCATGGAGTTTACAATTTAAGCCCTCAGCATCTGGAATAGATAGAATTACAGGCATGAACCATCAGGTTTAATGAAAGGGATCTTTAGAAACAGGGAACAGATGGTTGTCAACAGTGATAACAGATCTTACCAGCAGATAAAGGTGCTGGCCAAAAGCATACAGACCTGAGTTTGATTGTAGAAGGAAGGCACACATTTGCTTGTTCATGTTTGTGAGCTCTCATCACACACACACACACACACACACACACACACAATTTTTGAAAAAAAAAATTAAGAGTTCAGGTGTAAGCCAGTGCAATGGTGTACTCCTATAATCCCAGCACTCAGGGAGGTAAAAGCAAGTGGATCTCTGTGAATTTGAGACCAGCCTGGTCTATAAAGTGATCCAGGACAGCCAAGGCTACACAGAGAAACCTTGTCTTATATAAACAAACAAAAATTCAGGTCCAACCTGGACAACCTTGACACCCCATATTTTTGTTTGTTTGTTTTTTTTCTTCCTTTCTTTTTTGTTTTTTTGTTTTTCAAGACAGGGTGTCTCTGTGTAGCCTTGACTGTCCTGGACTCACTTTGTAGACCAGGCTGGCCTAAAACTCACAGAGATTCACCTGCCTCTGTTTTCCTGAGTTCTGGGATTAAAGTTGTAAGCCAAAATGCCCAGCTTAAACCCCAGTATTTCTATGGATGGAAATACAGTTAAAATTTTCATAGAATCTGGGATTCCCATGAGGCTGTTTCTTGGAATATTTAAAACCTACTTTGGGCACCTACTTAACCTGTAAGATCCTTCAGGCCTTCTGGGATGGAGGAGTGAGCAGGATGAGCTCTTCCTTCACTATCCTTAACTTAAGCAGGTACCTTAGGAATGCTGTCAATCTCTTCCTGCTGATAAGAGGACCACATGTCTCTGGAAACCTCCACAAGATGCATGCTTATTCCCAGGACCTTCAGCAAGACAAGTTTCCTGTTTCCCATGGGATGGACATAGCTTAAGGATACGACATAGGACATTGTCCATCTTGCTCTGCCTGATTTGAAAAGGAAGGTGTGTGTGGTTGTGTTGTGGGGTCACTGAAACTGTATTATTACAAAAAGCCTGTCACTGTCACCTGTCTTCCATTCTTGGGGTGTTCATCACAGGGTCTGACATTTGGCACAGGGGTCTCGATTTATAGTAAGCAAATAGTTATTAGGCACGCAGCTTACAGTGCAGCACCCTGATAGGCCCTTCAGTATGAAGTGAGCAAGATACATGCTCTACCCTGTAGAGCCTAGTGGGGAAAGCTGCCATGTCACAAAGCAAGTGGAATGCAGCACAATATGTCCTTATTAGAGATGGGCACAGCCTGCTACCCACACGCTGCAAAGGGAGGGAGTGCCTCATTTTATCCAGTGTAAGATGCAGAGTGTTGCTTTGAAATGTGGATGCTTCCTGCAGTGCCTCACAACCATCGCTGACAGTTCTTTCCCTCTTACTGCAATATAAAATAATTGTGTGTGTGTGTGTGTGTGAGAGAGAGAGAGAGAGACTCTTATTTTATATTTCTCTGTGTGTGTGTGAAAGAGAAAAAAGGAGGTGGAGAGAGATTGACATTGAGTGTCTTCTTGAGTTGCTCTTCACCCTATTTGTTTAGGTTGGGATTGCTCACTGAGCCTGTACCTTACTGATGAGGCAAGACTGACTGGCCAGCGAGCAACAGGGAACTCCATTTTGCTAATGCTGGGACCCGAGTATTTTATGTGAGTGCTGGGGATCTCTTACTTGCCCAGCAAGCCCTTCACTGGTGGAGCCATCTCCCTGGGCCCAATGATGCCTCTTATAATCAATTAAATACACCGAGTGTCAACTAAAGTCACACAAGGATGAGGAAAAATGGTAAAGGGAACCTCTCCCTACCTTTAAAAAATGGTGTTAAGGATTGAAGCCAGAACAAGGTCTAAGCAAGGCTCTACCACTGACCCATACCCCAGCCTTTACTTTATTTTGAAGTAGTGTCTCACTAAATCACCTAGGCAGAACTCACTCTGTCGCCCAGCCCAAGCTGGCCTTGAATTTGCATCCCCCTGTCTCAGCCCCCTGCGTAGCTGGGATTACAGGCCCAGCAATGAGTATTGACTTGAGTCCCTCTGGGGAGTATGATTAGAATATTGGCAGGTGGAATAACAATGTCTTACGGTAGAACTCACTACGTCAAAACTTCAGAGTCAAGATCTGAGTCCTAACTTCAGACCCTCTGGGCTATTTGTTGCTTCACAGTGGGTGTGTCCTGACAACAAGAACAGCTGACAGAAATAAGCTTCATGTGCAATGACATGTGCACTGTGTGTCTGCCAACAATCTAAAGGCCATAAATCTCAAAAATAACCCTGGGAGATAAGTTGCTGTCATTATCCCCATTTTAAAGATAAGGATCCTGTCAGGGAGGTTAAATTAATCGCCTGTGGTCCCAGAGCAAGTAGGTGGTGAGCCGGAACCCAGGAGCCTGGCTGCAGGTTTCAACCACAGACAGAAAACCTCTCAAGTGACTTTTCAAGGAAGCCTGTCTCCCTGGATTGCTATGCGATAGCAACGAAGCAATTATCCGATATGTGAGAGAGGGGTGTGGGGTTGAGGGGACGGTCTGAGAAAAATCATGTGGTCTAAAAGCATTCAGGGTTTCCCATTCACTACAGTTTCAGGAGACAAAGAGCTGAGGCAGGGAGTTGGAAAGTTGTCTCTAAACCAGGTTAGAAAATGTGTGAGGGGCCAGTGGGATGGCTCAGTGCGTAAAGGCGCTTGCTGCCAAGCCTGATAACCTGAGTTCTGTCCCTGGGTCCACGTGGCAGAAGGTCAGAACTGACAGTGCTCTTGACCATCTCTCCAGCCCCGGCCCACACCCTCTAAAATAAATACATTAAAAAATAATCAAAGAAAAGAATGTGTGGGGCTGGTTGACTCTGATTCATTTGGGTTTTGTGTGTTTGTTTGTTTGAATTTTGGTACTGGGAATCACTTTGTTGAGCAGAGTCACAGACATTCACCCTCTGAGCTTTGGGCTTAAAATCCTGAAACCACCATGCCTGGACCACACTCTTCCAAAGTACAGAAATGTGTTTAATCTGATACCTTTATGGATCCCATTTGCTGCAACAACATAAACTTCAATGGGTAAAACTCTTTTTAAATCTTAGAAAACAAGCATGCCGAAGATAGATATGATATATACAACTAAGTAATTATATTGGTGTGGGGGTTCTGAAAAGATCACTCCAGGGCTAAGATTAAGTACTTAGCTTTTGAAGAGGACTTGAGTTCAGTTCTCAGCACCCACATTTGGTGGGTCACAAACCCCTGACGGTACCCAAACTCACATGAGCACACATACTTAAAAATAAAATAAATCTTAAAAAAATAAACTCCCCAGGCAAGGAAATATAATTAGTTGACTGTAAGAAAATTATAAAACAAAGAGAAAGATGCTCTGTTTTTTTTTAAACTCCATTTTAAAATTAATTTACCTCTTTTTTGGGGGAGACAGGGTCTTGTTGGAGCTATTTTTAAACCCTACTTGATTTGGGGTTAATAAAGCTTCTTCCTCCCTTTCAACTCCCCAACCCTAGGTAGGAGAGAAAGACAGAAGGGAAAGGGGATGTAGACCTCTTTACTTCCTCTGGCTGGGTAGGGTTGTTGGATTCTTTTTGGGGTAATACCAATCTCAGCCGTCAGGATATCCAGCAGTCCAGGTAACCAACAAAATAGCAAATGCAGCAAAAAGTCTTCTTTCTTTGAAGTGTTATCAAATCTGTCAGTCCATCTTCTGTAGGCCGATGTGCCTTCTCTATCTGGGCTATCGTACTAACTGCAGCCAGCAAAGACCACGCCCTTCTCCCTGCTACACGAGGCAATTGTCAGCTGTGGACAAACTAAGGCAGTTGCATATCCCACACTTGGGATGAGAACCAAAACCAGCTTACATAACTGAGTTTTTAAAGAAACCAAAACTTCCACTGCAGGTTCTCACTATGTAGACTAGGGGTCTTCAAACTATGTCCCGCGGGCCACATGCGGCCCGCAGAGGAGTCTGATCTGGCCCGCCAGCAATGAGCGCAGTTTGGCCACCAAGATACCTGCCAGCATATACACTCAGTGTCACAGCTTCTCAGGGATGACGTCAACCACCTCTGCCCACGGCAGGCTGTGTGTTGGGAGGGTGGGCGCGAGGGCGGTATTGGGAGGGACACTGATGTGCCCTTGCGCCTGGCACTTGGCGTGAGGACCGCTGATGACATCACTGGAGGGCACTGGACGCCGCGTGGCGAGGAGTACCACATGTGGGTGACTATATAATGATGTAAAAAGGCGCCCGCTCCACCCCCAGGCAATGTGGTATCTGCGTGCTGTGCCTGCCTGTCAGTGAGGTTTTCCTCCACTCCCTCCACTGCCAAAGGTCAGTCAAAAGTACCATAGAAATAAATTTTTGCCAGATGGGGGGGTTCTGCCCGATTGGGGGGTAGGTGACTCATATGAAAATTCCCCTTTGGGGAGTGGTGGGGCGTTCAGTGCTGAAATCAAAGTT
>CM053759.1:15001472-15045429 GCA_028658305.1 Pachyuromys duprasi | reverse complement strand
ACCACCAAAGGGATATAAGATACCAGCTATCTCCAAATATTGTCTAGATCACTTAGTTTATACTGAAAATTGAAAGTTCTCCACTTTGTAAAATTTTATACAAATACTTAACTTGGGAAGCATTTTCAGTTCGGCATGTTAGACAACATTGCTGTGATTTTTGTTGTCCCAGCAACTGCTATGGAACATTCACCATGACCAGAGACAGTGTGAGGCGATTTATAAAATGTCAGCGGATGGAAGCCTAAGCTGGGTTAGCTCAGTGGTCGAGCATTTGCCTGGCATGTAAGAGGTTCAAGTTGTGTCTCTGGAACCAGAAGTAAAAACTGAAAGCCCAAATCCTTGCTTCAAGGAGAGAGTGAATAGACACTCAACATGGTAACTGCTTGAGAAAGCCCATTAGCACCTGCAAGGACCAGACCCAGAGATCTGAACTACAGTCTGCAAATATTTCTTATTTAACTATGCTGAATAGTAAAGACATGTATTATGCCAGCATCCAGTGGGAGTTGATGCATACATTTTCAAGTGTGTTTGGAGAATCAAAAGAGAAATACTTAATATAAAACTATTTGTTTTATGGTTTGTGAATTGGGATGGGGGTACAGGCACATGCACCCTGGCAAATGCGTGTGGGGGCCAGAAGAGGGTGTCAGGTGTCTTCCTTATCCCTCGC
Organism: Pachyuromys duprasi; assembly: GCA_028658305.1. Classification (NCBI taxonomy): domain Eukaryota; kingdom Metazoa; phylum Chordata; class Mammalia; order Rodentia; family Muridae; genus Pachyuromys; species Pachyuromys duprasi. The sequence goes on along the minus strand of CM053759.1, from coordinate 15,044,753 downwards.
CGCTTTTTTGTTTTGTTTTGAATTGAGACAGGGTTTCTCTGTGTAGCTCTGGCTGTCCTGGAACTCACTCTGTAGACCAGGCTGGCCTGGAACTCAGAGATCCACTTGCCTCTGCTTCCGGAGTGCTGGGGTTAAAGTCGTGCACTGCTACAGCCCGGCTGCCTTCTTTCTTTTAAGACATGATTTCTTACTGAACTGGAAGCTCACCTCAGGCTAGGCTGTGTGGCCAGAAGGCTCCCAGGACTCACCTGTCTCTTTACCCTAGTTCTGGGGTTACAGGGAGGCACAGCTATGCCCGGCATTGTGCTTGCTTGCAGACTACGTAACAATGTTTTCTGGGAGACAAACACAGTGGGAGTGGCCGAAACTTCTCTCTGTTCTACCTGTTGCAACACAGACTCTTTTGGGAAGTATCTAACATAAAGTAGTCCTCAGTAGACTGAGGCTTTTGCCTCCCTTCTTACCAGCCTAAGCAGAGAAAAGTTCTTAATGTCTGTCTTGAAATTGAAGAAACCCTCCCAACATCTACTATGGCTGTCGAACAGCAAACAGGAGAGAATTGGGCTGACTGAGTATGAAAAAGGTGAGCTGAATTGGTTTTCTGTGTGGGTACTCAGGGAACGACTCTGGAGTCACTAGGTAAAGCCTCCTGGCGGAGCTCTGGGCCCTACATGCAGAAAGAAGCCAGCTAGCCTCCCCCATGGTGCGGCAGGCTGGATGCCATCCCTCTTGGGTTAAGCAGACACAGACAGATGGAGCCAGGAAAGGTTTCCTTACAGGCCAGCTCTGGGCTGCTGCTTCACAGGCTGTGTCCAGAGCAGCAGGAGAAGCCACTCCTGACCTGTGTGATGATGGCCACACTTCACTCAGGACACTCTGGCAGCTGTCCGAGGGCCCTCTGGGGCAGAGGGACCTCCTAGAAGAGCAGACAGTTGTTCTGACGCCACACAGGGTTATTGCAGCAACCTCCTGCTACTCAAGCCGAAATTGCCCAGTTGGAATTCAACTGAAGAGACTCCCAAATTCTTTGAAAAAACTTCCAGGATGTAAAAACAACCAACCAACCAAGGATAACAACAACCAAAGCCAGTAATTTCTTTTCGTTTCTTTTTCTTTCAGGGTCTGGCTGGTCTGGAACTTTTTCTGCAGACCAGGCTGGCCCCATACTCACAGAAATGTGTCTGGGGTTGCATCCCAAGGGCTGGAATTAAACTCATGCGCCACCATACCCTGTATGTGCCCAGAGAAGCCAGCGGAGGGCATCAGATCCCCCGGTACTGTAGTTACAGATGGTTGTGAGTTGCCATGCAGGTGCTGGAAAACTAAATTCAGGTCCTCTGCAAAGGCAACAAGTGAGCCCGTACCAGGGCGCATGCCTGTAATCCTAGCACTCAGGGAGGCAGAGGCAGGTGGATTGCTGTGAGTTCAAGGACAGCCTGGTCTATAAAGTGAGTTCCAGGACAGTCAAGGCTACACAGAGAAACCCTGTCTCCAAAAACAACAACAAAAAGTAGCAACTGTTCTTTACCACCGACCCATCTCACCAGCCCCCCAAATTGCTTTATTTAAAATTACATTTGCTGGAGTGTGGTGGGCTAATTACAATGACCTTATCTCAAAAATAAATACTTGGGTAAGGCTTGGTGGCCCATACCTTTTGTTCCAGTAATGAAGAGACAGAGGCAGGCAGATCTCTGTGAGTCTGAGGCCAGTCTGGTCATAGAAAGTTCTAGGCTGGGCAGAGGAGACCACATAGTGAGGCTTTGTCTCAAAAAGCAAAAAAAAAAAAAAATTATTTATGGGGGGGCACACATGAGGTCAGAGGAAAACTTTCAGGTGTCACTTCTTTCCATTCACCTCGTATGTGACAAGGGTTGGGACTGAACTCAGGTCGTCAGGCTTAGCCGTGAGCACTGTTACCTGCTGAGTCATCTCAGCCAGTAACTACTTTTATTGTGTGGCTGCTTGCTCCAGACTCTGAAGAAGTGCCTAACATACCAGAAACCCGGCACACATTACAGCCTGCCAGGAAGTATCGACCTCATTTTAACAGGTGGAAAAGCTAAGAGTCAGGGAGGTTAGGTGACCTGCCCACGTTCATCCGGCCCACAGGTGGCAAGGACAGGACTTGAACTCAGGACTGACTGCCAGGCATGCCCACTGTGTGGTAATTTTTTGCAAGGTTTTAATGTGGACGTTAAGACGGGAAGTCTACACCAACCCAGAATCATGTGTGAGAATTAACTGAGAAAACTTATGTAAGTACATGGTCCAGTCACACAGCAGTTCAGTAAGTATTAGTTCTTTATTTTTGAGATACTTGCACTATTTTGTCCTGTCTGGCCTGAAACTCAGACCAGGCCTGCCCAGAAGTCAGACTTCCACTTACCCCTGTCTCCTTAGTGCCGGGGTTAAAGGCATGAGCTGACATGTCTGCCTAGTGTGTGTTTGTTTGTTTGTTTATTATAACCATTAGCTCACAAAATGGGGTGTGGTAGTAAATCCCAGCTTGGGGAGGATGGAGGTGTGAGGATCAGAAGTTCAAGTATATCCTTAGCTATATAGCAAGTTCAAGGACACTGCCTCAGAAACAAACACACAAACATACCCTGAAACATGGGATAAACTTTTCTGTCAGTGGGCTTCAGGGACAATTATTATTTAAAAATAGAAGCACTCACATAGCTCCCTAGTAAGTCAGTTGGCCAAGTTAAAAATAGATTCTAAGCTCAGCAAGATCAGAAATTCAATCTCTGATAGCAAGTCATGGGAAGCAATGATGGCGGCTGCAGCTGAGAGAGCCTGAGTGAACTGACTGCGCGTTTGCACGAAGTGAACCCGTCTCCAGTTCAGCTTCAGTTGGCCTTTTTTCCACAGCAGAAAGAACATGCATATTAGCAGACTAAAATAATAAGTCACTGTTTATCTGCAATAATATGTACAAAGCTCTTAATGCGGAGGGCTAATACTAACACAGAAGCGATACAGCAATATTCAGGTCCTTGAAAAGTCTTTGGGTGAAGGAGCAAAGATTTATTTATTTATGCAATTAAAAAAAATAAAAAAGACTAGGTCTTACTTTGGGGCACCATTTGTCCGGAACCTGATATGTAGACCAGGCTGGTTTCAAACTCACAGCAACGTCCTTGCCTCAGCCTCCCAAGTGCTGGGATTATAGATGCGCCACCACAGCCAACGACAGGAATAATTAACGTTTAAAGCACTTGAGGCGCAGATGCCCACACGGCTGGGTTAAGTAGCTAAAAGAGAAGGCTAACTATTCGCTTCGTGCTCCGTCAGTTCCCTGTGGTAGGTTAGAGAGCTGGGTTAACACTGTTGTTCCGTCGTTTGAAACCCTGAGAGTTGGCAAGGCATCCAGGTACTCACTCCCTAGAACCTCAGCTGGCTCTCAGAAATTGCCACCCTTTAACCCAACACCTGTGAGGCAGGGCCAGGCAGATCCCTGTGAATGAGAGACCAGCCTGATCCACATGATGAGTTTCAGGACACCAGAGCTACAAACAATGAATCAACCAAACAAAAGCTGGAGCTCAAGTTCTCCGTTATCTGCTCCTTTTAAAATGTGGTTTGGAGCACTTTGTTCTTTTTCTCTCAGTTTCTAGGAACTTCGGCTCTGGGCACAATTATTTAATAAGAAAGCCATCAAATGTATATATACCCTTAGACCACAAAATCTTATTCTTTGGCTATCAAAATGACAATGGCAAAGCCGGGTATGGTTGCACATGCTGTCAAATTCTAGCACTTGGGATGTTGAGGGAGAATTGCTGTGAATTCAAAGTCAGTTTGAGCTACAGAGCAAGATCCTGTGTTAAAACACACACATACACACACACATACACACACACACACACACACACAGGTGCATGCTCACACACACAGAGAAAGAGAGACAGAATATAATAGATGGGTAGGCAGTTAACTTTTTTTTTTGGCAGTTAACTTAAAGTAATAGCAATATGAAAATATTGTTCTGAGCGAAGCATGGTGGTAGGCAGATCTCTTGGACCTGCAGGCCAGCCTGATCTACATACTAAGTTCTAGGACAGCCAGGGCTCCACAGTGAGATCTGTCTAAAATAAAATTTAAAAATTTCCCATAAAAATACAGATAGAGGGGTTGGGGATTTAGCTCAGTGGTAGAGCGCTTGCCTAGCAAGCGCAAGGCCCTGGGTTCGGTCCTCAGCTCTGGAAAAAAAAGACAAAATAACAAAAATACAGATAGAGGAAGATACATTTAAAGAATAAATTTGTTGGGTTCCATAAAAAGAATAATAAAAAAAACCCTTAGAGTGCTCTCTTTGATAGCACATATTCTAAAATTAGAACAATACAGAGAAGAGAAGATTAGTCTGGCCCTGTGCAAAGCTGACAAGCAAATCCATGAAGCATTCCATATTTAAAAAGAAAAAAACCTTACATAAAGACTAGGGCAAAACTGATTTACAAATTGATGAGTATTATTTCCTTCTAAAAAAGAATCTGAAAGAGGCCTGTACTTGTAAAATGCTGTGGAAATCAAGAAAATTGGACATACAAACACAGGAGAGCGGAGTAGTTAATAGTGTAAAGTTTGGAGTCAAGGTGCCTGTGTTTAGCCAAGACAAACTAGATTTCTGGAGAAGGGACCTCACTTCTTGGCACAATTTTCTAGAATGGTTAAGTGTCAGGGACTAAACCAGAGAAGTTGTGAGTCGTCAAGGTCCTGACTATATGTTATATATGGACTGAGTGCACAGGACTCTGAATATCAGGTCTTACAGCTTTCTGAAAGTAAGAGAGGCGTAAGTATTGTTGAATATTTGAGGTAGGGGGAAAGGAGAATCAGCCGAGGGCAAGTATTCCTTCTCTGCCTCCTGGCCCACTAATGTGAACTTCTCTCTGCTCTATGTCATCGCCATCAGAGTCCCCGGAAGCCCCTTGACACCTAAAGAAATCTTTCCTCCTTAAGGAAGTATCCAAAAACTATTTTGTTACAGTGTCAAGGAAAGTAATGACTGTGTCTTGGATGTCAGCATTGCATACCATAGAAACAGCTGCTTAAATGTTCTTCTGTTTCACTCCTCCAGAGAGCTGAATGGGTAGGGCATTGGGTGTCTTTATTTCCATATGTATTTTTTTAAAGTTTTTATCTCATGTGTAGGGTGGTTTACCTGTGTAGCATGTGTGTGTTTGGTGTTGGCAGAGGCCAGAAGAGGGCATCAGAGTCCCTGGCACTGGAGTTGCATATAGTTGCAATTCACCCCATGTAGGTGTGAATTGAACCTAGGTCCTCTGGAAGAACAGTCAGTGCTCTTTTTTTTTTTTTTAAGATTATTTATTTATTATTTATACAGCATTCTGCCTGCACACCAGAAGAGGGCACCAGTTCTCACTATAGATGGTTATGAGCCACCATGTGGTTGCTGGGAATTGAACTCAGAAACTTTTGGAAGAACAGCCAGAGTTCTTAACTGCTGAGCCATCTCTCCAGCCCCAGTCAGTGCTCTTAATGAGCCCCGACTGTGGTTGAGCCCCACGAAGGTGACTTTTATCAACTTGACACAAGAGAGTCTCACTTTAAGTTGGTCTAAATCACCCATGGTGGTGTCTGTGTGTGTTACTTGATTGTTTAATTGAACTAGAAAGACCTACCCATTGTGTGCCAAACCATTCCCTAGGATTGGGCCCCTAAGAGGTGTGCATTTCTTCTTTCTGTTCTTGACTGTGGGTATGACTTGCTGCCCTCTGGTTCCTGTAATCTTGACTTCCCCTCGGTGTTAGAGTGCAGCCATTGTAAGCAGAATAAACCTTTTCTCCCTTAAAGTTGCTTTGGTTGGTATTTTATATTGGCAACAGAAATGAGATTAAATTCAGGGTTAGGGGAGGCTAAGGTAGGGAGACTGCTGCAAGTTCGAGGCCACCCTCATCTATTCAGCAAGTACATAGCTTACTAGAGCCAAATGGCAAAACTTTGTCTCAGGAAAAATGTAAGAGCTGTCTTAAGAGTGTCTTGAACAGCGTGATATATGGTTCATCCATAAAGAGATCATTCGTTTAAAATTAAGGAACATGGCTAGAGAGACCCCCTCAGAGGTTAAGAGCTCTGGTTGCACTTCCACATGGTAGCTCACAACCATCTATAATGAGATCTGGCCTCTCTCTCTCTCTCTTCTGGCCTGCAAGCAGAATACTGTATACATAATAAGTAAAATTAAGGAACATGGGCTTGAGAGATGGCTCAGTGGTTAAGAACACTAGTTGCAGCCAGCTCACAGTGGCACACCTGCAATCCCAGCACCCAGGGACGCAGAGGCAGGCAGATCTTTGTGGTTTCAAGGCCAGCCTGGTCGACAAAGTAAGTCCAGGACAGCCAAGAGTACACAGAGAAACATTATCTTGAAAAACCAAAAGAAACAAAACAAAAACAAAAGGAACCCAAAGAAAAACAAATTTACAGTCTTATTGTGTTATTTATTTATTTATTTATTTATTTTTATCTCAATCACAGGTTGGGTACTTTGAATCCCAGGCGTAGCCCCCTCCCCCATTCCCTCCTACCCTCCCATTCCCTCCCTCATCTCCTTCTTCCCCGCCCCCTTATTGTTTTTTTTAAAGGGAAAAAAATCATTTAAAAGAAGATGTTTGTGACCATTCTGAATAGGTGTTTAAAATCATTTAGGAAAGCTTTTCTATTTATGGAAACATTAGCTTCTAAATCGCAGGATGTTAGCCTCAACTGAGTTCTATTACTAAGTAACCATAATCATAGTTGGGCTTACACAGCCAAGGAAAAGTACAGCATTAAGTCATTTTTCTACTCAAGTCTAAATCAAAAAAATGATACTAAGTTGTCTGTAGTCCAGAATACGCTAACATATCACTTTGTTGTGTGTGAGACCAGTCGCAGTATGTAATCCAGGCTGCCCTCAAATTTATGATCCTGCGGGTATGGTGGTACACACTTTTAGTTCTAGCACTCGAAGCTAAGAGGCAGGCAGATCTCTGATTGGTCAACATATTGAGTTCCAAGACAGCCTGGGCTACATACTGAGACCTTGTCTCAAAAAACAGACAATTAATTAATTGACTGCCCTTTATACCCACATTGCCCCCATCCGCCACCTGAGATAACAGGTGAGGGCCATGATGTCTGGCAGAAGTTCCTTTTAGTACCTGTCTGTTTATTATACAGAGCAAAAAAAAAATTCAGTGTATGTGGGGTGGAATACTCTATACTTTTCTGTTGCGATAAACACCGTGATGGCAAGCCCAATTCAAGGAAGAAAGACTTTGTTTTAGCTTACAGGGGGATAGCGCGCACAATGACGCGAAGGGCATGATAATAGACAAGACTAGACATGGCAGAAGCATGTTCGCACAGGAAGTAGAGCTAAGAGGAAGTGACCTCAGGCTATAAACTCCCAAAGCCCACTTGCAGTGCCCTACCCTCCTCCAACAAGGCCCCCCACCTCCTAAAGGTTCTGTAACCTCCCCGAACAGCGCCACCACCTGGAGAGCAACTGTAAGGACAGTCCTCGTTCCAAACACCGCATAACCCTCACTGTTTCGTAGTGAGCATTTAAATAAAGTTGGAGTACACAGTAAAATAACAGTAAGTATACAACTAGTGATGTTACCATCAAATATTATGTACTATGCATAGTTGTACTGTGATGCCTTCGTCCTGCCGGCATTATGGCACTCGTTACTAGGTGACAGCAAACTTTCAGCTCTCTGTTATTTAGACCGCTTACCGCTGTGATCAAACCTCGTACACATATGCCTTTTGGGGGACACCTCACATCTTAACCAGAGCAAACGCCACTATAAGCTTATAAGCCACAATATATCGGCTCTGTCACTACTCAGTATATGCCTGTGTTTTTTCATTATCTAAAATAGTTTCCTGTAGTGGAAAGCAACCTGTAGCAGTCTTTTTTAAAACTCTTACTTTATTTGGGGTGTTTAGGCCTCTACCTCCTTTCCACCAACCTTAAGAGAAAAAAGGTTAGTGGGTAGAGGGGGCCCAGACCTCTTTACTTCTTCCAACTATTTGGGGTCAAGGCGTTCTTTTAGAGCTCTGTACCAATCTCTGTCAACCACAGACTTGGCTAGCAGGCTGTTCCATGCTGCTGCGCCCCAAAGTGTCTCTCTCCGTCTGTTCCAAACCGCCACACAGTCTCTGGTCTCTGGTCCCTCCAAACTGCTACACACTACATGCCAATACCAAACACCACCCAGAAGCCATCCCTTCTCTTTCTTGCTTTCACATTTATACTCTCAGAGTCCTAGACTAGACCATGTCCCTCTCTGTGTGGCACATGGAAGGCCGTTACCAGCTGGCAAAGAGCATGCCCCACACGTGACAATTAACAGCCCAACTAAAATCCCAAACTACAGCCCAACTAAAATCCCACACTTGGGATTAGAACCAAAACATATTTACATAACAAAACTGAGTTTACAAAGAAACCAAAACTTCCATTCCAGTTTCCCTTTGTGCTTCAAGAGTCTCGTGTGCTACCGTTATTTATTTCACAAACCCAGGGTGGAAAAATTAATCACAGTGCTGGCGAGCCGAGATAGCAGGGTGAAGAGCTGTATGAACACGGTGCCAAGGACACCTTATTACCAATCTCCAAGAGGCAAGAATGTTATGAGTCGGGAGCCATGCCTGGGACATTTTTCTAAAATTCCAGAACTTTGATTACATCTGGAAGTCTTATCACGCCAGCTCCTTCCCTACAGACCACCAGTTTCAATGCCTTCAAACGTTAGAAAACAGATCCTTAGCTGTAGGTGAGGGCAGCCAGGAGCGGAAGCAAGGATGGCTGGGATACCTAGTCCTTTCAGAGCAGCTCTCCTTACCCTGTGGGATGAATAACGGCCCCTCCTGGAGAGCGGAGCAAGCTAAGTCCCTAGGCTTGAAACAGCAGTGGGGAAAAGAAAATTCCGTTGTGCAATTCTGAGCAGAATTTCAGGAGAGGCTCTGGGGGGCTGAAGGGTAAATAGAGACGCTTTTCTTAAAGAAGTCGCTTTGTGTTCTCGCTCATGGTTTTCCCATCTTTAACTTAGGAGTCACCTTAATATGAGAAATGCCTTCTAAGACTATTGTGATGATGAAGCAAGGCTATCCACGTGAAACGCTAGTTCCCAGAACACTTCAGATGCTCTAGATATTAGTGTTACTGGCCCTGGAGTCATGTGGACACAGTCCAAAGAAATAAAACGCAGCTTTATGTAAAGGGAGACCTGTACATTGTGTCCATATCTGAAACTGAGGTTATAGGTTAGAAAAAGTTATATATCCAAATTTTTATAGCTGGGCTAGGAGCATAGCTCACTTGCTGAGCATCCTCTCGGCTCTGGGCTGGGTTCCCAGCACTGCAGAACAAGCAAGCAAGCAAATAAAACCAAAGCTAAGTGATGCAGCCAGTGAACAGTGTATTAGGGTTCACCCTTAGGTCTCTTTGCCCCACAAGACATTTTTTTTAGTTTTCCTTGCAGTGTTTACTATCTCTTTTCGTTGTTGTTTTGCTTTTGTTTGCTTGTTGGACACAGGTTTTTTTTTTTTTTCTGTATAGCCTTGGCTGCCCAGGACTCACCTTGTAGACTAGGCTGATCTCGAACTCACTCAGAGATCTGTTTGCCTCTGCCTCCTGAGGGCTGGGATTACAGCCATGCACCACTGTGACTAGCTGCTAGCTCTTAATACAAATGCTAACATAAATAAAACTTTATTTCAAAGATGCCTGTTTACAGCTTGTCCTATTGCTGTCTACCTGTCCAACCTGTTTACCTGTCCTATTGCTGTGAGGAGACACCATGACCAAGGTTTATAGAAGAAAGCATTTTAATGGGGCTTGCTTACAGTTTCAGAGGGTGAGTTCATGGCCATCATGGTGGGGAGCCTGGCAGCAGGCAGGCAGGCATGGTGATGGAGCAGTAGCTGAGAGCTTATATGTGATCCACAAGTTGGAGGCAGAGATCAAGAGGTTGGGCCTGGGCTGGGCTTTTAACACATGAAAGCTCACTCCCAGTGACACACCTCTTTTAACCAGGCCACACCTCCTAATTCTTCCTAAGCAGTTCCACCATGCAGGGACCAGACATTCAATCTATGAGCCTGTGGAGCCCCTCACTCTCACCACCGAAGAGATGCAATCAACAAAATAATCCACAGTCAATTAGCAGTGCAGTTTTACTTTCCTTCCACTTTCACATTAGAAGGGGAAGCTATTGTGTAGGCTTAAACTCTAGAGCCCCTCTGTTCAGACCGACAGTAGTTCTTAGCATAACTGTGGCCCCTCTATTAACACCTGCTGTAGCCTTTGGCATTATCAGAAACCATTTTGCCTCCAAGTCTCCATTTTGATCATAAGGTGAAATCAAGTTCTCGGGTCTACATGCCTGAGACCAGGATACAATTCAATAGTTCAATACTGGCTGCTTAGAATAAAACAATAGGTGATACATGCATGTTCTGCTCCACTGATCACATCCTGCTCTGCTCCTTACTCCCAGAAAGCTGGAAAGCCCCCAAGAGTTCCCTACCCTAAACCCCAGCTAATCAGCCAAAAGTGCTTTGTCTAGCTACCTAGATACCTAGATACAAGACTTGCAACAAAATCAGTTACGTTTAGCTAGTCAAAATGATGTAATGCTCCCCCTACCACTCTACTTCCTACACCTGGTTACCTGGTTACTACCTGGTTACAGCTTTTCATATTAAAAAAAAACCTGCCTTAAAAACAGACCGGAGTCATAGTCTGTCTCCTGAGCCCAGATTTTGTCCCTGACCAGTCAGTCTTTGTTCAGCATTCAATAGAGTTCCATCAATCTGAGTCTGGTGTTAAGCTGAGTCTGGTGTCACAGTGAGTGGTCAGTGTGAATTCGTAACAGTAGATGGGGTAGATGCTAGGGTGGGCCAACTCAAAGCCTGGGGGGAAGTTGAGGCGTAGCAGCTCACCTGCACTCTCATGCCAGGGTGAGCTCTCTGACACTGGCCTGAGGCTAGAAGTTTCCAGGCCTAGGCATAGGAATAGTTCGACAGAAACGCCCTGGGCTCAGCCCAAGCTATGTATTCCTAAAGCTGGGATACAGCTCCCATCTCATTCCCTCTTCTGAGGAAACAAAACAAACAAACAAACAAACCCCAGAACAAGACAAAACAAAAACATTTACAATGGAGATTGAATTCAGGTCATAAGGCTTTCGAGCATGTGCCTTTACCTTCTGACGCATTTTGCCAGACCCAATGTTACTGTTTTATAGCACGCTGATGTCTTTACTGAAGGGAATGGGAAGCCATGGTGAGTTTTGGGGAGGACAGAAGCAGCTGAATCCCATGGATGTTGGCCTCCTTAAGAGCATTCTCCTCCACTTCTCTCTGGCTTTCACCTGTTTGAGCTGTGAGAACAGAGCCCCAGGCTCTCCTAGATTAGAGGGGCTCATTCTCAGCGCATAAAGAACAGGAACGTAGCTAAAAATCCTTGAAAGGTGCTGCTTAGGGGAGCTGTGCAAGCAATGAACTAAACAGCCATTTTGTGTCAACATCTGTTTAAAAGAGTAGAGGCTGCTCCAGTAGGCTGTGCTTCCTGAAAGGCTTGCTCTCAAGGTGCCCACGGCCTGGCTTTTTGTGGTCACTGTCTCTGGACACTGAAATTACTTCTGGTTCTGAAAACGTACTTGTTCAGGGCTACAACTTTCATCCTCCTTCATGATAGAGGCCTGAAATCTCGGTCAACAGCAAGGTAGGAAGGAGAGAGGAACCAGCGTCTGGCCAGGCCTTTAGTTTAAATCATTTTCTTCTAGGCAGGACAAAGAGCACACCCGTCTGCTTCCTTCAGTGTCTCTGAGAGATTCGCCAGATGCTCTGCTTCATGTTTTGAAGCAGATTTTACAAAGGAAAAAAAAAAAACCCACAAGGAGAGGTGACTAATTCTGTGGAGAATTTTTGCCTTTAATGTTCTTCTCTAAGTATTCTGGTTACCTAAGTAGGATCTCCCAATGGCACACTTAAAAAAGAGTAGAGCCCAGATGAGCTGTAATCTATTCTAGACACCTGACTACCTACAATACCATAACCATACCATTTATATAACGATCTCTCTTCCCCCACCCCCAAGACAGGATTTCTGTGTGTAGTCCTGGACATCCTGGAACTCAGAGACCTATCTCTGCCTTCAGAATGCTGGGATTAAAGGCGTGTGCCAACCACTACCAGGCTAAAGCTATCTTTTTCACCTGTTAAACAGGAGTGAGAACAACCTCATACAGATGAAAAGACATTGTATACAAAGAATTTCACATAGCTTAATTAGCATCTTGGCAGGGTCTCACGTAGCCCAGGCTGGCCTTGAATTTCAAGGATCTTGAACTCCCTGCCTCTACCTTTCTAGTGCTCATACAGCACTACACCTGTTTTATAGGATATTAGTTAAGGACTGAATTCAGATCTTTGCCCATGCCGAGAAGGCATTCTACCAGCTTTGCTAGATCTCCAGCATGGAAAGAGCTATTTTTAAGAGATAGCTCTGTCAGGATGCCAGTCCTTATTGTGTTGAGTATTTGGTTCTCGGTGCAAACCCAGTGTTTCTCAGCATGGTTTGCATTTGGTATACTCCTGAGTGATACCTAGCCTTCACTGATATCATCTGAAGCCTTTTGGTAGGGGTGGTGTGAGCATTCTTGGTATTACTCACCCAAGGAAGGGATGCCCCCACAATCAGGAAGATGGAATGAGATCAGGGTAGTAGGGTCACCTTTCTCATTGGCCTGTTTCTTGAGCTCTAGGAATGTGAAGGTCCCATCTGTTTAGTAAGACTTAATTATGGCAAAGTGAGGACCAAGAAGGGTCAGCTGAAAGACGGTCCGCTACATCAAATAAATAGGTCACATGTCATACAGATGCTTGTAATCTCAGCACTCCGGGAGGCAGAGGCAGGTGGATTTTTGTGAGTTCGAGGCTAGCCTGCTCTACAGTGTGAGTCCAGGACAGCCAAAGCTACACAGAGAAACCCTGTCTCAAAACCAAAACAAAACAAAAAAACACAAGTGAAACAAACAAAAAACCCACAACCTAGTATACTGAGATTATCCATAAAATATCCACAAAGCATTACATGACAGCCAAGTTTCTCAGGAAAATGGGATTCAAAATTCTCCTCGGTAGGTCACGCCAAATTGTACCATCAACATATCAATGTGTTCAATACTGAGAACAGACCGGCAATTTATTTGTTGCTACGAGAACACTATTTTGTATCAGAAATTGCGGTCTTGACGACGCTGTGTTTGCGCCTATTTAGCATGTTTTTCTCCAGCGAGTCCTGTCCGCCTGCGCTCCGGGAAGAGAGGATTGCCTTCCTCCTTCACCGGGCCGCGGTCGTTGTCGCTCGGGGTCTCTGGGCTGCGCGGCGGCTCCGCTTAGGCGAGGGCGACCCGGGACGCGCGCTCGGACCACCGGGTCTGCACCCGAGATTCTGCGCAAGGAAGATTTTTTTTTTTTTAAGCTAAATAGGTACATCACTAAGGCTCGCCACGTCCTCCAAGGACAGTCACAGTCAGGCCAAGGCGGGCTCTGGAACCTTATTAAGAAATGACTCCCCTAGGCCCAAAGAACCCGGGGACTCGGTTCTAGGGGGAACCCGGCGCGGGCCGCGGGCGGAAGCGGGAGGCCCCGGCGCGCGAGGGCCTTCCTTCCCGGCTCGCGCGCCCCGCAGGGTTTGCGGTGGGCATCTCCCAGGCGACGGGCTCCGCACCAAGATGGCGGAGGACAGGGACCGGGATGCCTCAGGTAGGCACACCGACGGGGGGACCGCAGGGCCGCAGGCCGGGCCTCCATCTTGAGCCCTGGGCGCGCAGACGGTGGGTGTGCAGCGGCGCCAGCCCCGGCCCCGCCGTCGGCTCCGCCCCGCCGCCTCCGCCTCGGCCGCTCCCCACCCCTCCACCCCCCAGCCCCCAGGAGCTCCGCGCGGGCTGCGCCTGGGGGAGGATCACAATGGCGTCGCTGTTCCTGGTACCTCCGCGGCCGGACGGGGAGCGCGAGCTGCCGCTGGAACCTGGCGGGGTCCTTGGCGGCCGCGCCGAAGCCCCGCCCAGCCCGACCCCAGGCGCTGCCCGCCTCCATCTTGCCTCCTCCGGCTTGCGGCGGAGCCCGGCCTCGGGGGCGGGCCGGGCTGTGGCCTACCGCGTCGCGCTAGACTTGCTTTAAGGGACAGATAGCCAAGTGACCACTTTACTAAGGACGGAGAGGAAACCCAGACCGGCCGGGTTCCCCGCGTGGGGCGCAGACCGGAGCTTTGGTGACCCGCGAGGCCTCAGGGGAGCCGAAAAACTGAGGGTCCATATTGACCTGCAAGACCTTTCGAGTTGTTTCTAACTCAGCAGAACGACTTCAAGTCGGATCCCTTCTTAGCATGTAGTGACTCAACTGTGGTAGTTGACGGAATCACCGCCACACGAAGAAGCAAACCAAGCCCTAAACTTGTAAAGGGGCAAACATTGTAAAAGTGAAAGTAACAATCCATCTTTGTTGCAGTTTTTGATTACAACACACCCTATCGACCCCTCCCCCTCCCATCAGATGGAACAAAGTACTTAAGGTTAACTAATATTTATATGAGATGTTTAGTCCCATCGTCATGGTGATCACAGAAAACCAGTAGGCTAACTTGAGACTGTGCCAGAGATCTGCTTATTGAATACCGGAAATCTGTGATTTATATGTAGATGGTAAAATTAATCTCAAGTCGGGATTGTAGTGTAGAGTTTACTAAGGTATTAAGATTTTGTGCTGCTGCTTTAGGAGTGGAAGGTACAGTCTAAGAAAAGTATGCACTTTTTTTCCTTTGTTTTAGAAAGAAGGAATATGAAGTTAGAGGGTAGGAAGGTGGGGCAGGTCAGGGAGGCCTTGGAGAGGAAAGAATCTGATCAAAATGTATGAAAAATGTGCTGGATTAAAAAATAAAAAGCTTCCCGGAAAGTTTAATTTGACTAAATTCTTATTTATACCACAGAAGAAAGAAAAGAGAAAAAAAACATTAGGAGATGAACTAGTTTGTTTGTTTTTAAATTAAAAGACTTGTTTAAGGTAGCATTGGAGTATACTGCAGGTTTTTACACACACACACACAAACACACGCACACACATACGGGGGTGTCTCACCTTGGATCTGATTGTTGAAGTTACACCTGACTCAGCATCTGAGTGCGTGCTTGTGACTAAAGATGTGTACCACCATGCCCCTCCTGAGTTTTACAGTTTTTATCCCTATTTGAGAGGGAGAGAATTTGTTTCTTTAGTTTCTAAAACATTTTAATGTTCAAGTTTAGAGGAAGAAACAATTCAGACTGCAACTGTAGAAGTAATGGCTTTTGAAAGCTGAATTTCATATTTCATATATTCATTTCCTATAAATTTAATGCTTATTTGATGGAAAGTAGCCTGGTGAGTTTTAAACCTGAAACTTGTGGAAAAAGGCCAAATCCATGATTGTCCAACCGAAGCAAGCTTTATTAAATACTGGCCAGGAAGATGGGCACTGGCGAGGTTCTCCCTTAGAAATGGCGCTGAGCTAGGTCAGTCAGGAGCCTATAAAAGCCAAGCCCACAAGGCTTAGTACTTCCCACCTAAGCATACTTCCTGCCTTCTTGCCCGTGTATCTCTCTGCGTGTATCAATCCTGTGCAGTTGGCAACAAACCTTGTTTCTTGAAGTGAAAACATGTGATTTGTTATCTTAACAACAACTCTCAGCGTTCCAGGAAGTTATCAGTCCGTGGGCAAGTGGGGTTTACAGGACTTGAGTGAATAGGAAGATGAGGAAGGCATTGTCTTTGCCCTCTCCAAAGGTGACACAGTAAGGGAGATAAGAGACACAAATGGAAACTGAGAAGCAAAGGGGAGCGATAGGAAGGAGCTAGGGCCAAGGTAAGACCCTCAATAGCACACCTTTCAGCATCCTACTTTCTCCCTGACACTTTACAATTTTTGAATCTATTGGTGAATTAAAACGGATTAGGTTGGGGCCCTTAATATCTAGTTGTCTCTGGAAACACATCCAAAGGTGTGCTGTATCTTAGTTAAGTGGATAATTAAGATTAAGGATCCCTTAATCCCAGAGTTTGGAAGATCAGAGGCAGGCAGATCTCTGAATGTCTGAGGTCAACCTGGTGTTGCAGAGCAAGTTCCAGAACTACAAGAAGCCCTGTCTCAGAAAAACAAAAACAAACAAAAAGAATCTCTTAGGATTCCCACTTACTTGGAAAACCTTTCTATGGGATTATATATTCTGACATTGTTATGCTTCTCTAAGTTATTTTGGTTTTTCAAAACAGGGTTTCTCTGTGTAGTCGTGGCTAGCCTTGAACTCTCACAGAGATCCACCTGCCTCTGCTTCCTGAGAGCTGGGATTAAAGGCATTCGCCACCATGCCTGGCTTCCTTATTTTGTGTTTGAACAATAGAAACCAAGTTAATTAGAAGTCATTTATCCTTTTTTTTTTTTTTTTTTGTACTGGAAGAATGTTTGAAATGTGATATGAAAAAATTTCTTTTTGAAGTTTTAACATTTCTTTGAAGTTTCCTCAGCATTTTTTTGTTTGAAAATTTCTCCTTCTGGTTGTTCTGTTGGTTTAAGTGGGTAAGTGTCGCAGTTGTCAGTTGGTTGACTCTCTTAATCCCATTGTTTATGTCTGCTGGGGAGTTTTACACAGCACTAGGATAGTGTGTTAGTAATTAGAATCATGTTCAGAAAGCCAGCTACCTAGGTATAGAATGCTAACTTTTGGCAGATTAGTGAGCTTTCAAAGGTGTGTCAGTTTTCTAACAAATTCCCTTTCAAATTCATTATTTTTGTCTGTACTAAATTATTACCTGATATTTTGCATATTTTGATAACATTACTTGAAAAAATGACTCCAATTCAGTTAGAGTTTAACATGTTTTATTATTAAAAAAAATTCTTTGTATGGTACCACACTGAAACCAAAACATTTAGAAATCTAGATTGAGATTGTTGGAGATATGGCCTAAAGAGTAGACATTCTTGCTGCACAAGCAGGAGGACATGGATTTGCATCCCAGGGCTTATGTGAAAAGCAGGACATCGATGTACATGCACAGTGTGTGTGAGTGTGCGTGTGCATGTGTGTTCGTTCGGTATCCCTGGGCTTGCTCTCTCCAGCCCTGTTCAGATTCAGTGACTCTGCCCTGTCTGAAAAGGTTAAGCAGGTGATACAGGAGAACACAGGGCCCTCTTCTGGCTTCTACATAGGTACATAGTTGCATACATATAGTAACACACACACACACATGCACACACACATACACACACACACACATACTGGAGAAATCCAAATTGAGATAGAGAAAATAGAGAAGCTAAAATTGAACTTGTGTGTGTGTGTGTCTGTATATACACATTTTTCCTTAGTGTATAGACTTCGGGATAGCAGAGTTAACAAAGGTGAGACTTGGAGGGAGACCTGAATTAGTATGTTATCTTTCCCAAGCTACAACCATGTGACCTTAGCCTAAATGCCAAACCTAAGGAGCCTCAGATCCATCAACCATAAAGAAAGAGAATTATCCCTGTTTATGTTGTAATGAGGATGGTGTCTTCTCCTCCATTTTTCTTTTTGAGACAGGGTCTCTTTGTGCAGTCCTGCCTGTCCTAGAGCTCACTATGTATACCAGGCTAGCCTTGAGAACTTCTCAGAGCTCTGCCTGCTTGCCTCTGCCTTCCCCAGTGCTAGATTAGAGGTGTTCACCATTACGCTGAGTAGATTGTGTCTGTCGCTTCCTTCCTTCCTTCCTTCCTTCCTTCTTTCCTTCCTTCCTTCCTTCCTTCCTCCCCCCCCCTTTCTTTCTTCTCTTTCCTTTTTTGAGACAGGGTTTCTTTGTGAACCTTTGGCCCTGGAACTCACTCTGTAAGCCAGGCCTTGAACACACAAAGATGCCTCTGCCTCCTGAGTGCTGGGATTAAACATATGTGCCACCATCACCCTTGGATGGTGTCTTCTTATTCCTCATTATGATTCCAGCACCCACAGTACCTGGCATGAAAAATCACTGTGCATTTTAGGGCCTAGTGATTACTTATATGTGCTTGACATTGAACTCTGAGGGCAAGAAAAACAACCTTAAGTCCTGCTGCTGATCAAAACAGTTGCTGATCACACATAAAGCATTTGTGCATGTTTCTGAGACCATTTAATAATTGTTCTTCCTGTTTTAGGCAACTAAACAAAGAAGCAAAATTTAAAAAGATTTAACCTTCTATACACCTCTGATTTCAGGACTTGGAGATGGCTGGCACAGCTGATGGCAAGGGACGGTGTGCCCTGGAGTGACTGCAGTTTTTACACTCTAGATGGACATTCTGTCTTCAGTTTTATCAGCTGTCAATGATACTGTTTCTGTGTTTCTTTCAGCATAGGATTCAGCTGAGCCCATATTGCATCTAGTTGCCTGACCTCTTTGGTTTAATTTGATTTCCAGTAGTACCTTTTTGTTGTTGTTATATTGTCAACACCGATTGGTTCAGGAAGGGTAGCCATCATTAGAAATATGTAGCTTCCTTATATCTCTACTGTTCTAATCTCTCCTTGGAGCTAGTTTATTATATGGCAGAGAAATGATAAGCTATAAATGAAGAATGCATTGGTTGGTCAGTTGGTCAGTCAGTTTTCTGTCTCTTTTCGTTTTTTCCTGCAACAGGGTCTTACATAGCCTGGGCTGGGCTTGAATTTGATATATAGCCAAGGTCGACCTGGACATTGTTATCCTTCCGCCTCCAATGTTTCATGCTCACTCCACTTTACATAGTGTTTGTCTATGCAGTGCTGGGGGAAGCCAACCAGGACTTCATGGACTCTACCAAGAGAGCCACATCCTTAGCGCCTCAGCTTCTTGACACATGTTCCTCTACATCTACTGGATTACTGCAAAAATCTCTAAATAGAACAAATTTACTTGTTTTCATATCATGCTGAAAAGCTGATTACCTGGATATGAATTCTTTACCCCAAACTCTTATTTACATTGTTTTAGAATAATCAGAACTGTCTAGCTAAGCAAAGTGGTGTCTTTTTTCTTCAAATTGTTTTTCTTCCTGACTGCATGTTTAGTAGCACCCTTTATGCATGCTTCGTTATGGGGAATGAATTATTTGTTAGTCTTATAAGCAATGTTCTAGCCAGGGCATGCGTTAGTTCTTCATTCTACACTTAGTAAATAACACCTGCTGGTAGCTCAAAACATGAACTCTGTAGTAAAATTTATGAACTGGGAACCCCAGTATTCTAATTTCTTCATATGTCAAACGAGTGTGGCAGAACTGCTCACTCAGTGTCAGAACATGTGGCAAGAACCTCACATGTAGTAAGAGCTCTACGAATGTGCTTACTGTACTAGCACTGTGTGCAGTGAGGAATAAAAAGATGTATGCCTGTCCTCTTTGAGATTACTTACTGTTGAGAGAACCATTACAGAATTATATAATCACTTAATTACATACAGGATAAATCATTCAAAGCCTTCAAGGCTGCAGCAGAGCACAGATGTAATTTTTCTTTACTTCAGGAGCTTTAGTGTGACATTTCTCTCTGCTGAAAAGCAGTTGGCTGAAATTCAAAAGCTTGAAGCAAAACAAAAAAATAGAACGCATAAAAGCCCTAAGCTAGAAAGAAAAATGGCTTGTTACCGGAACTTAGCAGACGTGTGTGGCTGGATTGGAAAGATGAGGGCGTTCAGACTGTGAAATGAGGTGTGTAATACACAGAGAGGCAGCCCTCCTTGAAAAAAGGCCACGGGAGGTAGCTTCTGCCTTAAATCAAGAGAAAGCCATTGCAGTGTGTAAGAGGGGACAGTGCCTACCTTAAGAGGTCAGTTATGTCTGTTTCCTTGGCCATTTTGTGCTGTGACCTGAAGATCTTTCCTCTCAGCTGCTTGTGGAATTGTCCTGTGTGCTGGTATACCAGAGCTTGTACCTATGTAGTGGTAGCTTAATGGTCATTGGGCAGTCCTCCTCACTTTTAATCCCAACACATGGGAGGCAGAGGCAGGCGGATTTCTGAGTTCAAGGCTGGCCTGGTCCTCAGAGTGAGTTCCAGGACAGCCAAGGCTATACAGAGAAACCCTGTCTCAAGAAAACCAAACCAAAACCAAAACCAAAACCAAACCAAAACAAAACAAAAACAAAAACAAAAACAAAAACCCAAAGAAACAAAAACCAGGAAAAAAAAAAAGCTCAATGTGTATAAAACTAGATGATGATTGACTTACATTTTTTTGGCTGGGTGTTTCGTAATGTATTCCCTTTGGATAAAGTTATTCATAAAATGTGATTCACTAAGAACTTCCTCCTCCACACAGACAAGAATTGGTTCCTTGGCTGTTTTTAAACTGTGTGTGTCTGGGATAGATGCTGGCTTTGCTTGAGTCAAGCAGGACAATAACAGTTATACTTTCCAGTTAATTAACCTTGAGGGCATTGCTTCACTTTTCTGTTGTATACTTTAAAGAGTTCTCATGGTAAGTGCTTCTCTTGGGACTTATTATCTTGTCTCATTTCTGAAGGTTAGGGTTTTTAACACCCAGTTAAGTATGTACACAGACACCTTAGTGTCAGAAGAATTTAAGCAGAACCTTTATTTAAAACTCTTGTATCCTTTGGTGATTTGACTTTTATTTGGTTATGACTGCTCTCTCTGTGTAGATTACCACTAATTTCTTCCTTTGAAATTAAGCCTAACATTCCCCCCCTCTGGTTTGATTTTAACCTATTATCACACATATTTTTAGTCTTAGCATTCTGAGTACCAAAAATAAAAATATTTCTATTCCCTAGCTTGTCTGAAGCCAAGTGTGTGGGTTTCTATACCAGGCAGCTCTCTAGTTCCACCAGGGGGGTTTTGACGCTACTGGAATTAGTACAGACCATACCAGTTAAGTGTTAGACTTGCAAAACAGTTCCCATGAGAATATGCCCATTGTAGACATGGCTACCTGTACCTCTGACTGAGTTGGCTACAAGTTGGGTCTTCCTAGCATTTTCTTCTCAGTTTGTTAATTTGCTGTAATTAGTCACAGAACTGGTGGGAACATTGATTATGTCCACTCGAGTGTTACAAAAGGTGTTTTAGAAAGGACACAAACATATAAAGAAGAGGCCTGCTAAGGCTTAGCCCAAGATCTTCAGTCCATGTAGAATTGGGGCACACCATCTTCTTGATACAAGGATGTGTTTGCCAGTCAAGACTTTTTCCAAATCCTTCCTTTAAAATTTTTATGGTGGTTCCATTGTGTAGGTGTGGTTGTTTGTTTATCTCATTGCTCATGTGTGGCTGACCCTCTTCCCTAGCCTGTCATCTGTTTTTGGAGATCAGGGGATAGAGCTGAAGTTTTTAGCAGATTCTTGTTTGGGTGTTAGTCTTTCTGATTATTACTTTGGTTATACTCGCTAAAGGCTTGTTTACTATAAGCAAATTTGATGTTAATTATTTTATGGGGTTAGTTTTATTTAATCTTCATAACAGCTGTATGAGATGCTATTCTATTTTACAGGTGAAGAAGTGGCCCAGTTAAAGGACTTGTTTGATTAAATATATCATTAGCACTGGGGAAGTAGCTCAGTGGCAGAATGCTTGCCTATCAATGCATGTTTGAATTTGTATTCCCAGTACTTGGGAAACTGAGGCAGAAGGATCCTAAGTTTAAGGTAAGTCTAGACTACACAGAGTTTTAGGACATCCTGGCATACATAGCAAGAGCTGTTTCAGTGAACAAATATTCGTGTGTGTAAATATGCAATTAATTGTAGAAGGGCTTATTTGCAGCATTTTACTATTTCCTGCTTATTTAGTTCTGCCTTTATTTGGTGGTCACATTCTCTCTAAATAGCTTGGGCTAGACTGGAATTTGCTGTGTGGTGTGGGTTGCCCTCAAACTCATGAGTTTCCCATTTCACCCTCCCTAGTGTTGGGCCCACAGGCATGTGCCGCTGTGCCTGGATTTATTTGCTATTTCAAATGTTTATATTATTGATATAGAATTTTTGGAAACCCATAAAGATCTTGACATTTATTCATTCAGAAACAAATATCTATAATGAAACTATGCCTTTCCTTTTATTTTTTCTTTTTTTCTACCAACATAGGGTTTCTCTGTGTAGCCCTGGTTGTCCTGGTATGACTCACTCTGTAGACCAGGCTGGCCTTGAACTCACAGAGATCCACCTGCCTCTACCTCTCAATGCTGGGATCAAAAGCATGTGCCGCCATGGCCCAGTTCTATGCCTTTTCTTGACATTCAATACCTTTCAAATTATTTTCATATGGTTTTAGCCTTTAAAGGAATGATTTGCTATATTTCATAGTATAAAATATAAAGAAAGCTTTTAAACTGACTTCTTGGAGTGACTGAACCCTGAAGAAATCAGCTGGTTTGTTAGAAGATCTTTAACATTTTATGACTGTGTTTTGACACCACACTAAAAAAATCCCCTTGGAAATAGCTGACAGTGAGCCGAAAACTGCAACAGGCTTTCTTCTAAAGTATAAAATACAGTTGACAGACATCTTTTTATAGGCATGTCTGTGACTGTGCACTCTTTTTAGGCTTGATAAATTTTTTTCAGAAATGAAAATTTCCCTTTCAAATTTCTAAAAGCTGTTTACAGTAAAATAGCACACTATGACAAGATAGAAACCAGCCCTGTTTATCTTAAGGCTCATTTGGACCACAGTTCTCTTAAAGGTGGGGACGGTAGCAACAGTAGAGCACAATTATATTTTTAGTGAGGATAGTTTTTTTTAAACTACCTACAAAATAATTTTTCAAACTTCAAATTATTTACAAGATTAAAAACATGAAAATTCTAGATGAGAATAGAAATGAAAAGGAAAGCCAATCAAATTTAGTAAAAAAAATTCGAGTAATGAATATTTCAGGAGCAAACAAATAAATTAGACATAGTCTTTGTATAAACTGTTAATGTGCAACTGGTTATCCAACATCAACAGGCTCCAGTCTACAAACATTTTCCTCACAGACTCTTTATTTATTCACTTTACAACAGTCCTCCCTTCTCCTCCCAGTCCCACCCTCACAGCTGCTCCCTTCATGACCCCTTCCCTCCTTCTCAGAGAAGGGGAGGCCCCCCAGGATATCAGTCAACCTATCCTGGCACCTCAAGTCACAGCAGGACTAAGTGCATTCTCTTAGTCCAGACAAGGCCGCCCAGTTAGGGGAAAGGGATCCAAAGGCAGGCAACAGAGTCAGAGACAGCCCCTGCTCCAATTGCTAGGGGAACCAAAGGAAGGTTATACATCTGCTACAACTTCTGGACGCAAGTTTTGCTGAGTGATTCTGGCTGAGGCTCTGATATAACTCTGGAGCTCACTGTATGACTATTAGCAGGAGGCCTCTCTTTCTTCTCCCTTCCTTCCTTCCTTCCTTCCTTCCTTCCTTCCTTCCTTCCTTCCTTCCTCCTTCCTTCCTTTCCTTCCTTCCTTCTTCCTTCCTTCCTTCTTCCTTCCTTCCTTCTTTTCTTCTTTCTTTCCTTCCTTCTATTTTCTTTATAGGCACAGATAAAAGTAGAGATGCCAGGCTTTCATTCTACTTTTAATTATCTGGTGAGCCCAAATAAGGTATCAATGCTACATAAAAACAGCTCCCTAGTACCTGTTTCATGGCCTTATTGACCATCTGCTTAAAAGTCGTATCAAAAGTCCCAAGTGTGAGGTTTCTTGCAGTGGTTACTTAACAGCTTCTTGAGAACAGCTTTTCTCATGTCTGCAGACCTGTAATCTTAAGAGACCAGTTATTTATTCCTTACCACCCAGTGTTTGATGGCAAAGATTAACACCCATAGAGACACATTAATTAGAAAGAGAGAAGGGAAGAGGCACCCAAGACTCAGTAGTTCATAAAATTGAGCTGGGCAAATGTTGGAACTTTTTTAAAACTTAGGATTCAAAGAGAAAGAGCAAGCTACTTCCATTTTCTTTTTGGCTATTTCTGGTCAACTGTCTTTTCTTATATTCCATTCTCTATATAGCGTGACCTTTTATCCCTCTGTTTTCACATCCACATACTAACTTTCCCTGGAGTACTTTATATGGACTCTTTGGAGACTCAGACTTTTTCTAACACCAATAAACTTTACAAATATGTTTATCTCATTTTTTACTCCAGTATTTTGGGATACCACTGTTGTGTGTCTTTTCCTCCTCTGTCTTCTTTATTTCAAGACCATAAATTAGTCACTTTACTTCCATTTAAAACATTTCTACTATTGCTTTTGAGCCACGCTTTTACTGTGTAAAATAGGCTAACGTGAAAGCTGCAGCCCTGCTGCCTCAGCCTCCCCAGTTCTGGAGTTACATTTATGCACTAGCATAGTACAACTCAATTACAAATTACTGCTCCTCATTGGCATAGACATTCTTTCTTTTGTACCATCATTTAAACATTTTAATTTTAAAATTTCAGCTAGTTTACAAAATCATGGGTTTCCTTCTGACCTTTTTATATGTATGTCATTGATGCTTGCTCAGATTTGCTCTCCCTCTACTCTCTTCCATTTGCCTTATCCAACTAGTCCTTTTTCTATTTTCATGTTACACATGTACGTATATATGTAAATATGTATTCCAATCTGGGTTCTGCACATGATAGAGAACATTGCTGTGCACACCATCTCCATCACACTCTGTCTTTGCACTGTCAGTTTTCTCAGTGTCTCTTGCTTACTCCTGTTGTCATTTCTTTGTTAGTTTTTCTGTTCACTCTTAAATTCCATCCTCCTTTTGGGTGACTTCGGTAATTATTTCAGTAACCATGTAGATTTTATTCAGCACACCCATTTTATAGTCTCTTTAACTCTAGTAACTTTCACTTCCATTCTGCTTCTTTCAGCATTTTTTTTTTTTTTGAGACAAGGTCTTTCTTTGTGGAAAATAGGATGCTGTCCTGGAATTCTCTGTGTGTTCCAGGCCGGTCTGAAACAGAGATCCACCTGCCTCTGCCTCCTGTTTCCTGAGACTAAAGGCTTGCACCGCTATACCCGACTTCAGCATTTTGTAGAAACTTTTGATTTTTGTATTTGTATCCTAGGAGGTAGTGGAGGTGAAATAACTATGCTGAGTTTGTGTTCAACTCAGCATTCTACTTTCATAATTAAACTCTGTGAGCTACTTTGAAATCTTGACTCTTTCATTGTATTGACTGACCCAGTCTCCCAGTTTCCCAGTGGTGGTCTGCCCCCATCCCCCCTTGAGTCTGTTGGCTCTGTTGAGAGTTCTGGCTTCCTTTAGCTCACATCTTATCAGTCTAACAAGGCTGATTGTGGTTAATGTGGGAGGAAAGGAGTTGATGAAAAGGTAGCAAGGAGCTTACAAAATCAAAAGAAAGCTACAGAACCAGCTTGGACAAGAACAAAAGAGGCCCAGGATGCCCACAGCTGATGGCATTTTACACAGGACAGAACTGTTGTTGTTGTCCCTGGACCACGGCCGTAAAATTTCTACTGTTATTTGCTTTATAATTTCCACAAATGATCTTATTTCTGCATTTTAAAAGTATTTTATTTATTTATTTATTTATTTATTTATTTATTTATTTATTTATTTATTTATTTATTTATTTATTTGAGACAAAGTCTCACTATGTAGCTGTGACTGGTCTGGAACTCATTATGTAGACTAGGTTGGTCCTGAACTCACAGAGATTCTCCTGCTTCTGCTTCCCAAGTATTAGGATTAAAGACCTGAACCACCACACCCAGCTAAAATTATCTTCTTTTGTTTGTTCATTTGTTTATTTTCAAGACAGGTTTTCTCTGCATTGTGCTGGCCAGTGTGGAATTCACTCTGTAGACCAGGCTGCCCTGGACTCTAACTCAGCGATCCTCTTGACAACCCTCTCACCTCACACCCCTAAGTGCTGGGACTAAAAGTGTGCACCACTACCTCCTGGTTTAATATTATCTTCTTAAGATTCAAAATCCTGTACAAAAACATCTGCCTGCCTCCAGCCTAGGTCACATGACTATTCTATTGCCACCTGGGAGGGGCATATCTACCTTATTTGTTTTAACTGGTGAGTAGACACAGTTTTCTGTCAGAGTTTTACACAGTAGGGTTCCCCAAATAGGAGTAATATCCAGATCCTGGATGTCCAAAAAGAAGAAAGAAGAAAAAAAGGAGGGGGGTGGGGAGTGCGGACTATGGCCCTGGATGGTACCCATTCTAGCCCTATTTGGGTTTGGAAACGGGAGAACCATCTACTTTTAAGCCTCCTACCCAGCTCCAACTTTCTAATTCTCCATGGATAGTATTGATTTCTGTTTTAAAATTGGTAGCCATTAGGCTTGCATGAACTCCATTGTTGCCTTAAAACCTATCTTATAAATAGTTTTCTATATTCCTTGAAATAGGAAGGCTGTTTATTTTTGGTTTTGTAGTCCTAGGGATGGAGTCCAGATTCTTGAATGTAGCACAGAGCCATAGCCCCACCCCTACCCTCCCATAGCCCCACCCCTACCCTCCCATAGCCCCACCCCTACCCTCCCATAGCCCCACAAATCTTTTTTTGTCTTGTTCAAAGCTAATATCCCTTTCATATTTAGGATCTCATCTACCTTGTCTTTTCCAGGACCTTCCTTCATTAAATAAGCGTTCTTTCTGAGATGAAGTTATTTCTGAGAGGAAGTTATTCTTCCTCTTGTGTTGTGTTGTATACTGCTGAATACATGAGGTATAAAGATGAACTTTTTTTTAAATACTTATTTTATTATTCATATAGTAACATTCTGCCTGCACACCAGATCTTACTATAGATGGTTGTGAGCCACCATGTGGTTGCTGGGAATTGAACTCAGGACCTTTGGAAGAACAGCAAGTGTTCTTAACCTCTGAGCCATCTCTCCAGCCCCAAAGATGAACTTTTAATGGCACTGGAAGGCTTAGCGTATAGTGGAGTAAGATGTAAACAACTGGCTGAGTAAGGGTTTGATCACATTCAATTCTTTGTGTAATTTGTTTAGTGTCTGATTTCCCATTAGAATGCCAACACATCTGTCTACTTTGTTCTCCACTGTCTCTGTTGTTTAGTACCTAAGAAGTGCCGACTTGAAGTCATGAATTCCAGAGGACAGGTTTTTGGCATGTCCTGGAGAATGAGGGAAGGAAGAAGGGGTGTGCTATAGTGGAGGCTTGCTAGAAGAGACTGCATTAATTGCGTTAGGAGCTGGCAGAGGGCAGGGGAACAAAGGGGAATTAATACAGAATTCTTTGAGTAAAGAATAGTTTCTATTTTAGAAAAAAATTTAGGATGAGAGTGAAGTTTAGTGGTAGAGAATTTGCCTAGCACTCACAAGGCCTTGACTCTGATTCTCAGCATGGAGGAGAAGGCAAAATCTCTGCAATCCTTAGGGAAAATAACTAGCCCAAGTTTCCTTAGCCTACAGTGTTAGGTCACTGATCCAGGTTTGCTGGAGGCAGAGGCAGGAAGGTCTCTGTGAGTTCAAGTCCAGCTTGGTCAACATAGTGAATTCCAGGATATCCAGGGCTGCATAGTGAGACTCTATGTCAAAAATCAAGCAAACTAACAAAACCCAAATAATATGTATATGCACATTACAACTGATGGTGGTGGTGGTGTCTGCGCGAATGCTATGTGTGTGCTTATGGGGACCAGAAGAGGGTGTCAAATTCCTTGGAACCATAGTTCCAGGCAGTTCTGCTTTGCTTGTTGTGGGTGCTGTGAACTGAACTTTGGTCCTCTGGAAGAGCAGCAAGCAAATGATGTTAGCTACTGAACCATCTCTCCAGCCCTCAGAAAATCTTTCTTTTTGTGTCCATATATGGGATCCACAGATACAAACTCTTTAGCTGTCTTGCTCATAGGTGGACTGCAGCCTCCTTTAATGTGGCTGATTAAAAAGCTCAAGCTCACCTGCGTGTTGCTTGCATTCTCCTAGCTACATCTTATCATAGGATATTCGGGAGCAAAATTGTACTGTATAATTGTACTTTTAAATTTTTCTCATGCTCTTTTTTTCCCCTTCTCTCTCTCCTTTTTTTCTCTCTTGGTGGTACTGAGGAAAAAAAAATCTAAAGCCTTGGCTGTACTAGATATGCAGTCCACCACTGAGCTACTTTTCTAGCCTATCTTCTAAAAAATACTTTAAATTATTTTGTATTTTTTAACGCCAAAGATAAGCGTTCTAAAACACACATGTAAGAATTAGGATATAGTAAACATCCAGAAGAATGCATGGGGAATGGAGAGTAGCAAGAACTGAGAAATGTTCCTGCCTGCTAACATTTAAAGATACTAAGATTCTTATTTTATCAAGAGAGATAACCCTTTTGGCAGTAAACAGTAAACTAAGATGTATAAAGTATAAAACAGCCTATATGCCACAGTAGTTACGTGAACTGAACTGGTAGTTCTGGTATTGTTTTAGCATCTGACCATCATATAACAGTGCTTGTGTCCATACCCTTTTGGAAATGGGTGCTCTGTATAAAGTAACATTTACTAGAACATTTGCTGAATATGCTATTTGTCCAAAAATAAATAAATATTTTTTGATATTGTCCTTTAAGCTCAGCAAAATTGCATAGTTTATTGAAACTCAAACTTATAGTTTTAACTATTTAATTAATTTAACATTCCTGGCATTAAATTCGATATAATCATAAATTAAATAGGTGTACTTCCATTATCAACCAGTAATGTTCTCATATTTGATAAAGTTATAGTTTAAACATTTTCTGTAGCAAGAAGTTGGTTTATTTCTAGAACAGACTTATGAATTATGGCATTATTTATTGACATGACTAATGAATCAAGTTAAAATAAGACTTTGTGAGCTGGGGAGGTATCTGTCAGTAAAGTATTTGAAGGGACTAGAATGTGATTCCAAGGATCCAAATTTTAAAAAAGCCAGGCATCTTGGCATAGGCTTTATTCTAGCACTGGGGGTGGGGGTGGGGGGCAAACAGAGGTAGGGCTCTGGGGCACTGGCTAGTTAGCCTAGCCTGTTTCTTGATTCCTAGGACAGTCAGGTACTGTTCTAGAAAAAGATACAGTGTGCCTGAGTGTGAGTGCAGGTGCCAGAGAAGCTGGTTGTGAGCCACCTGATGTGTGTGTTAGAACTTGAACTCAGCTCTGCTAGAAGAGCAGTATGTGTCCTTAACCACGGAGTCCTCTCCCCAGCCCCTTTGTTAGGTTGTTCTGTAGATTTTTACCCATGGTTAATATTCTTAGCTTTATGGAAGTTGCTCACAACAGGATAGAAGGGCATGAAACAACGGCAACATGTTTATGCTAGTATTTAGAACATGTAAACTCTATCTCATATTCATGCTTTTGGGGAGTGGAGCATGCTGGAGTTGATTCTTACATGACGATTCTGGGAATAGGTTGTCAAGCTTGGTCACAAGTACCTGATGAACCATATCTCTAGCCCTATACTTATGCTTTTGAAAATGAATTCTACCATTCAGTTACTGCTATGCATACAGATTTCTTATCAGTCATTAAGTATACATTAAGAAAGGAACTTATCCTAGAGTTAGGAAGCTTTGGGCTAGTACTAATATTTTAAAGTAAACATTATTTCACTTCAGAATTTTAAACAAACATTTTCAGATTGGAATCACTTGGAGGGGAAATAAACGTCTAGAAATTTACCCTTGGGCTGTTATAATATTGCCAAAGAAAATGCCTTTTTTCAAGTGTACATGGATTTAATGCTTGTTGGTATGTATATTGCCACAATAAAATGTATTGCCTTCATTAAAATGTGAATGGATTACTAAGATTTTTCTAGAAGAAAATTTGCATTAAGGACTTGGCATTTTTATTTTTAATTCATTTTTTTTGTCTGTGTTAATGTACTCTGTGAGAATAATAGAAATGCTTTCTTCTATATTTGTATTCTTTGTGAATCCAATGATTATAATGTATCTCCCTTTCTCCTTTAAATAACATTTTTACTAGTTATATTCTAGTTATCATTCAGTTCACCCCTTAAAGTGCCCAATGCAGGTTTTTATTTTATTTTATTTTATTTTATTTTTATTTACAAGTATATATAGCTGTTAGCATTGTAAGCTTTGGTAGCTTTAGGAAATCACAATAATTAATTATTTTTACCTTTAATTAAATTAGGCCCTTTTCAAGCTATCTCACCCATTTCTGAGTGTACAATTCACTGATATTAAAGGCATTTATAATGCTGTGCACTATCATTCACTGTCCATTCCAGTTCTGTTTCCTCAGCCCACACTAAATCCCCATTTCTTCCTTTTCCAGCTCTTGGCAACCATTGTTATGCCTTCAGTATTAGGGGTTTGATAGACCTCCTATAAGTCAATTCAAAGGTTCAAAGTCTCCTCCCTTTGCAAGACTGAATAATATTTCATTGTTATGTATATGCCACATTCTGTTTATCCATTTGACTGTGAGTAGTTGGACAGTTTCTATCTTTTGATTGTTGGAAATTCTAATTTTTGATTTTCAGTCAGAATTATTGGAGCAATAGAAATGAAATGTTTAAAATTTTAAGGAGTTGCCATATTGTTTTTTTAATAGCATCTGTACTATTTTATATTCCCAGAAACAATTTATAAGGATTTCTTAATTTTCTACATTCACATAGTCTACACTATTTGTCTGTGCTCCTATAACAAAATATTGGCTACATTATAAAGAACTGGAGATTATTTCCTGAAAGTTCCAGGGATTGGGAAATTCAAGATCAAATCACCAGCATGTGGTATGAGCCTTCTTGCTGTGTAGTACCTGATAGACAACAAGAAGAAAGGGGAGAGAAAGAGAGAAGAGGGAAAGAAGAGAGGACAGCAGGGGAAACAGAAGCTAAGAGAAGGAGGCTGTCTTAGCTAGGGACACCATTGCTGTGAATAAACACCACGATCAAAAGCAACTTGGGGAAGAAAGGGTTTATTTCACCTTACATATCCCAGTCACAGTCCATTATGAAGAGAAGCTGGGTAGGAACTTAAACAGGGCAGAAACCTAGAGGCAGGAACTGATGCAGAGGCCAGGAGGGGTGCTTCTTACTGGCTTATTCTTCTTGAGTTCCTCAGCCTGCTTTCTTCTAGAATTCAGGACCTCCAGTCCCTGGGGTGGCACCGTCCACAGTGAGCTGCGACCTCTCACTTCAATCAGCCCTCAAGAAAATGTCCCACAAGCCTGCCCAAGGCCAGTCTGGCAGAGAACATTTTCTCAGTTGAAGTTCCTGCTTCACAAATGACTCTAGTTTGTGTCAAGTTGACATAAAACTAGCCAACTCAATTGACCCCTTGTTAAACTGACACAAAAACACATCATCATTCAATCTTTCCCTTCCCATGTGTCCTTAAGATGGCATGTTAGTATTAATATCCCATATAAAACAGTCCAACTTCTAAAAGTTCTAATCTTTAAAAAAATTCACATACTTAAAAATTAGGTCTCCTTAAAACACGGGAAAATCTCTCAACTGCAGTTAAGGTTGCACCTTCACCAATGGCCTGTCCTGGCCAAGCCTTAGCCGCTCTCCATGACTCCTTCATGCTGTTTGTGTGTTTGTTTTGAGACACGATTTCTTTGTATAGCCTTGGCTGTCCTAGAACTAGCTCTGTAGTGCAGGCTGGCCTGGAACTCAGAGATCTGTCTGCCTCAGCCTCAGAGTCTGCCTTTATTTCTGGGATTAGAGGCATGCACCACCACCGCCTGGCATCTCCTTTGTTCCTTTAAAACCAGTAACAATTTGGGAGACTCTACACATTAATAAGTTTGCCTGGCAGAGCCTTGGTCTGTGCTGGACCACAGCTTTTGTATTATACCCCCTGGAAACACTTCCCAGAAGATTTTTGTCTCAATGATGATGGTCTCTTTGTAATCAGTGCTAATTTCTCAGCCCCAGATAACCAGTATCACTTGTTTTAGAAAAACAAAAGTTTCACTTTAGTGATTCTGAATTCAAAATATCAAATGACTCCAAACGCGTTTTTACGGAAATCTTAAAACTTCTATTTTTGCTGAATGTGTGGTGGTACGTGCCTTTAATCCTAGAACTCAGGAGCCAGAAGCAAGCAGATCTTTGAGTTTGAGGCTAGCCTGGTCTGTAGAGCCAGTTCCAGGACAGTCAGAGCTACATAGAAGAACCGTGTCTCAAAAAATAAAACAAAACAAAATAAAAACAACCAACCAACCACCCACCAACAACAACAAAACTTCAGTCTGAAACTTTCACAAGCCAGGCCTCCATTATCTGCACCGCTCTTAGCATTGTCTTCTAAATCCCCACAAAACAGCCACTGAGTTCGGAGTACTCAATGGCTTTTCCAGCCCGAAGTCCAAATGTCACTGCATTCCTCCTCAGAACACATGAGCAGGCCTGTCACCGCAATGCCGCGTGACTGTACCCCGGCACTAATTTCTGTCGTAGGGTTTCTGTTGCTGGGATAAAACACCACGGCCAAAAGAAACGGGAAAGAACGGGTTTACTTCAGCTCACATGGCTTGATTACATCCGTCATGAGGGGAAGTCAGGGTAAGAACTCAACACGGGAACCTGGAGGGATGAACTCAAGCAGAAGCCGAAGGTTTGTTCGTGTGGCTTGTTGAGCACTAACATGGCACTGCCCACACGGCAGTCTGGTGGGGGCATTTTCTCAGTTGAAGTTCTCTCTTCCCCAAACACTCTACCTTTTGTCAAGTTTGCACAAAATGGCTAGCATGGAGGCTGAATTCACTCAGTTTCTGTAGTTAAATATATTAACTTATTCCAGAGAGCACAGGCCACATGGCCTGATCACCTCTTAAAAACCCTGACTCTTAATACTGTAACAGAAGCAGCTAAATTCCAACATGCATTTTAGAGGAGACAGGTGTTCAAACATAGTAACTTGCTGTTTGTGGTAATTGGCATCCTAACGGTATGAAGTGCTATCTCACTATGCTGCTGGTTACCATGACTAAGAGTATAGAATACCTACGAATGTTCTCATTAGTTATTTATATTTATTTATGTATTTATTTTTTAAGAAAGATCTATTCAAGTCCATTGCCTATTTTAAGATCAGGCTATTTTCATGTTGAATTGTAAGAGTTTAAAAAATGTATTTGGAATTCAGGCATAGTGGCACATACCTGTAATCCTAGCATGTGGGAGGCAGAAGCAGGAGGCTATCCTGGGTTACATAATGAGTTTGAGGGCAGCCTGGTCTCAGATTCTGTCTCAAAAATAAATTTAAAAAATATGTTAGAGACAGACTGGGGGCCTAGTTCCTAAGGCCTTCATGTATCCAGTAAAGGAGAATGGCCGGTTCATGGAATGGCCTTGGGGTGAGGATGGGGGATGACGCCATTGAAAGATTAGAAAGCAGAAAGTCACGGGGATAAATTTCCATTTTAGAACAATTGTCCTAGCACTGGGGCTATAGCTCAATGTTAGGATGCTTACCTAGCTTGCAAAAGGCTCTAGATTCTAGCTCTAGATTCTAGAAAAACAAAGAAAAAATCAAATAGAAAAGAAAGAAAAATCACCCAAGAAAAATGTGACTATGGTTTGAGGAGTGGAATGGGAAAACTAAAGGCAAAGAGGCAGGAAGTGACTTTAGTTCACTCGGAAGTGATGAGCCTCGAAACAAATGGTGGCATTATAGATGGAAGGGGAAGTGGAACATGTTTCAGAAGTGTTTCGTAAACAGAGTAAGAAGCCATTTATTGTCAAATAGAACTTCAGGCATGTCGTGTTGTAATGAGTCAAAATGATAAATGTGAAGGAAAGAGTGAGGAAGGAAGAGAGAGGGAGGGAGAGAAGGAGGGAGAGGGAATCATCAATGAGACTTGGTAGATGGCATTCCCTGAAGGAATGGACTGTAGAGGATCAGTAATTGAAAAGGAAGCTATCAGTCAAGTTAGATTATAGGGAACGTTACATAAACTAGTGTATAGCACAGTCTCACCAACAAGCTCATTTCATAGGTGTGGGAGGGAGGAGGAATGATAGACTGTTGAAAAATATACACACATACATATTAAATAGAGTACATAAACTTTTATGAAATTTTAGGTCAAAGGAAGTAGCAAAGACATTTGGGGACAGATGGAGACATTTGAATATGGAATAGACTAGATGAGTATCGTGAATTTGGTTATTTTTTGAGGATATTAAAATAGCATTGAGATTATATAGGAGATTGCTCTTATTTTTAGGAGATGCATGTTGAAGTCTTCAGCTACATTGTAAGACCTTGTCTCAAAAACTAAGGAGGGCTAGCAATTACGTAGAGTAGAGGGAGGGCAGGAAAAATGGCAGAGTTAATGGTACTTCAACCTAGGTGGTGGGCATAGGGCTGCTAACTAAGCTTTCAACTTTTCTGTATGTTTGGAAGTTCCTTAATTAAAGAAATTGGAAAAGACGAGCTGTGAGCAAGAGGACATGAGTAACATTGGGAGCAGAATGCAGCAATTGATTGCTTGGCGAATAGGGTGGGCAAAAGGCAGGAGGCCAGTTTCAAGTCTCTGAGTTAGTTGAACTGCAGGAGAATGAAAACGTTGAAGGTGATAACCTTTGGGCCACAGGTGGTTTATCACTCCACGCATAGCATGGAAAATAGTATTGCATAATATTCTGGAATGATAACTGGAAGGGCTTTTGGATGGAAATCAGAATCTTGATAACCTTTTGTAATGTAGTGCTGGAGATAAATTGTTGTTTTCTTGCTTTGCATATTGCTAGGCAAGCCTGTCACTGAGCTACTTATCTTTAATTTCTTATTATTATTGAGGTATGTGCTGTGCAGTGGTGTATGTATAGAGGCTAGAAGATGACTCTAGGGAATCAGTTCTCTGTCCTTCCACCGTTAACATAGGCTCCAGGGGCAGAACGCAGGTTGTTTCATGGTGAGTACTTTTACCCACTGAGCCACCTTGCTAGCCCTCCTTACTTTTTGAGACTAGGTAACTGAGACTGGCCTTGAATTCAAAAGCCTCCCCATTGGCTACAACATCTAAAATATTACATTCTTTTTACTTATTTTTAAAAATTTATTTTCTGGGCTAGAAAAAATGGCTCAGTGATTAAAAGCATTTGCTGCTGTTTCAGAGCATCCAAGTTTGATTCCCAGTACCCACCTCAGATAGTTCACAACTACCTGTAACTCCAGCTCCAGGGGCTTAGAGACCCTTTTCTGTACTCTGTGATCACTTGTACATATGCCACACACTTAATACAAACAAATTACAAATTTCCACCTTTTTTAAAAAAGGTGAGCCTTCACTGTATAGCAGAGGAGGGCCTTGAACTCTTGATCCTCCTGCCTTCACTTCCTCCCTACTGCGATATAACTACCCATGGTTGAAATTCAACTTTTCCCCTTTGACACAGGGCCTCACTACGTAGCCCTGGCTGTCCTGCAACTCTCTATGCAGGCAAGGCTGCCCTTAAACTCACAGATATCTGTCTGATTCTACCTCCCAAGCAAATACACCTGTAGATTCAATTCTTGTTAAAAACTTTTGTACAAGTCTCTCAGTTTTTGATAGTATTCCACCAATGAGAAAATTCACATAAAAATGTCAAGACACTTTGAAACCATTAAAATTTGTAATTGTTAAAATTATAAACTTGTAACTAGACAAATAAAGCTTCAATTTTCTGCTAATATAAATGATTTATTCAGTCAGCTGAATTTTCTTGTATTAATTACTTCATAATAATGTGGAGGGTTGATGTGGTAACTCATGCCTGTAATCCCAGCAATCAGAAGATCAATGCAGGAGGAGTCTTTATAGGACTTCTTGGGCCACATAGTGAGGACTTGTCTGAAAACAAACAGACAAAAACAATGCCTCCTCTCAAAAATAATGGTAGCGATTTAATCTGTACACATGTTCTGTTACAGAGCCAAGCAATGAGCTTGGTTGCTGCTCAAAGGGCACTGCAGCTACACAGGGACAGAAGTGGCTGATATGTGTGATCATGGATGTTTTTTATTGCCTTGTAAAAAAACAAAACAAAACAAAACCAATCAGCTGCACTTTAAGGTGCTCTTCGGGTTTCTGGAATATCGCTGCATTTCTCCAGTAGTTCCCTGAATTCCTTTCCAAAGTGGCAACAGTGGGCTTTCTTTCAGATTTTGATGGTGATGATTAATATGAACTTCTTTGGGGCTAGGGATATAGGCCAGCTGGTAGAGTACTTGCTTAGCATGCATGAAGTGATAAGTTCTCTCCCTGATACTTGCACTGTGTAAACCAGGTGTGGTGGCACATGCATGTACTCTCAGCTCTCAGGAGTTGGTGGAAGGGGTATCAGAAGTTTAAGGTCATTCTCGGCTATATAGTCAGTTTGAGATCTCCTGGGACACATAAGACCTTGTTTCAATAAAAACACCTTTGTCATATTCCATATAAGTTTGACCATTCTCTCTGTCTCTCTCTCCCTTTTTCCCTTTCCTTCTCTCTCTCTCTGTGTGCCAAAAGTCAGTATCAAATTAAACAAGTGACCTTGAAAGTTGTTTGCAGTGCTTTTGACAGAGGCTAAGTCTTTGCTTTCTAAGGAGCTCACACAAACGGTTAAGAAATAATAGAAGATCCTGGTAAGAGTTAAGTAGAGAATGTGAGCCGACAATTAGTAACTGAAAGCAGATGGCATACAAACCCATGGACCATTAGTGAGACTCACATGTAATCAGAGAAGTGCAAATGTAAGTAATGAAGCAACATTCACGTTTTCTTTATAAAATTAGTAAGCTTCTCATTGTCATGTTATAGTAAAATGTAATTATGTCAGTAAATTCTGTTGTGTCCCTGTGGTGCTGCGAAAGAGGGAGGGTTGTGCTGCCACCTGGAAAAGCACGCAGATGAAGGAACTCTAGTTACAGTTGTTATGGATGCTAATAGATAGCGTGAACTAATCATTAGATGGAGGAACTAGATTCAAGTGGGAAATACATGGGCTCCATCCAGCCCTGACCCTTAATAAACTCTTTCCTTGGACGAATTGCTGAATTTCACTGAGCCTTGGTTTCTTTATTTCTAAGAATGACCTGGAACCAGACACCTAATACTTGTCTAGCAAATACTTCTTGAGTGAATGAATGGTGATAACGGAATGCAACGTTTAAAAGCATATGCATAGAACTTGGAGGAAACCATGGCAAAATGATTAGTGGTTGCATTAGAACAAAGAGAATGAGTGTTATAAAAATTTCCCATTTTTGTCTTTTGACTTTTAAATTATTATTCCTTCCTGTGCCCTCTACATAAGGTGGGGTTAGGTATGAGGTCTTATTCCATATTTGGTGGTTTTCTATTTGGGAAAACTATGCTCATACTTTATCCTTCTCTTCCTTTCTGGGTATCCTGTTGTACACATTGCTTCATATTGAGACTGATTACATGGCTATATCATTGTAAAAATCTGAGACTTGATGATGCAAACCCCCCTTTTATGGGGGGACCTAAATTCTCATTTGTGCTTCACCACTGAGTTGTATCTCTAGTTAGTTGGCCTTTCTTTTACTCATCAAAACAGTTGGAAGTCAGTCTCAACCCTGTCCTGTCCCTCCTCCTCCTACCAACTCTGTCAGCACATCTTAGTGACACTGCCTTCAGATTGTAACCAGAGCCCTGTCATTTCTTTCCATGTCTACTGTTCCCCTTATAGAGTCAGCCACTGCTCATATCTGAAAGAGATACTGCAGTCACCTCTGCATTGGTCTCTGTGACCATCTTTCTCTACACAGTGACAATGGTGAAAAGACAATCAGGTCCCCATAATGCATAGAACCTTCCAGTGGTTTCTTATGGCATTCAGGGCAAAGTTCAAAATCCTTAAGGGATTCAACTCCCATCCAACAACTCACAGCCTGCTGTTCTGCACTTTCTGTTCTCTCTGCCTGAAAACTTTCTGGAGATATTTACAGATTGGCTCTTCCTGTCTGCCAGCTGTGTCCTGTCACCTTGTCACCAAGGTGGGCATTCTTATTGGGATTCTTCATATCTCTTACTATTTTCTTTTCCTCTTTTCTCTTTAAGGTCATACAACCTACTGTATATGTCAGCAAATATGTAGACATTTATATATCTCTCCAATAAAAATAGTGAGGCAGGAACTTTTTGTCTCTTTGACTCCTTGCTATGACCTTGAGTGTGTGGAGCATAGTAAGCTCTCATAATGTTTATGGACTACTTTGCTATTCCATGGAAGTGAGCTCTAACCTCACTGCTGAAAGCTCCCTGAAGCACAGGCGGGTTTATATGCCTCTTGCCCACCTTCAGCCCTCTTCAAGAGCAGAGCAGAGGTAATGAGAGGACTACTACTGGCAAGTAGATGACATTTATTGTCTTGGATTTATATTTCTTGTTGAACTAGAATGGCAACCAGACTACATCAGACAGAGGGTAGGCTGAAGGTCTCAGACCATTTAGATCTGAGTGTCAGCTTTAGATCTTGGTGTTAGCTTTTTGTAGTGTATGCGCTGTGTGCTTAAGCTCAGAATTAGGGGCTGTAGAGATTGCTCGGTAGGGAGATATCTCAAGTGACTGAATGGCAAGAGGCTGTACAAACAGGAGGACCTGAATTTGGATCCCCAGCAAACACAGAATAGCCAAGACAGCAGCAGATCTGCACTCTAGCAGTGGAGGGCAGAGACAGGCAGCTCAAGGGGCTTGCTTGACAGTCTGTCTGAAACAATGAGCTCCAGATTTGGTAAGAGAACTTGTCTCAAAAAATAAATTGGCAGAGTTAGAAGGTGATTCCTGATAGTGTCCCCACCACCTCGTGCACACACACACTGTGCACGTGTACACACACACACACACACACACACACAAGATGAAAATTGAAGTAAGTATACTGTTATACCTCAAGAAAAAAAAATAGTGTCTAGTATCATGACTTCCTCAGCATGAGGGACAATGCCAGAACCCCTTCTGGCCTTAATTTGCTTTTGTCAGATCTATTCTTTGGCATTTCCAGAGGGCATGGCATATGATATATAAAGGAGACAAAGAATGACTCTTTCAGGTTCTTCCTTATTTAGCTTTCTACTTTAGCTAGACATGATGGCACATGCCTGGAGTCTCAGCATTGAGATTGAAAGGCAGCTTGGTTTACATATGGAGATAGTGAGACCTTGTCTCAAAACAGACAGACAGACAGATGGATGGGCAGACAAAACAAAGAAAACCCCCAAAGGATTTCTCGTTAGGTTACTAAGAATTTTGTTTTGCGTTAATAAAGTGACTCTGTTGACTTTGTCTTTTGCAGAGCATATAATGGCAGACTTGCATAAGAGGATAAAAGAAGCATTTGAAGTGTTTGACCACGACGTGAACAATACAGTAGATGTGAGGTTTGGAAATGTTGATTGTTATAATTCTAAATTATGGTATAATTCATAAATAGAAGGGAGATTTTTTTTAAAAATCTCAAACTGGACTTTGAGTTTATTGTGCTATTTAAAGTATTTGTTTTCTTGTACTCTGTGTTTTTGCAACTACCCACTTCAAGGTAAGTTCTGTTTCCTATTCTTTGTAGTCTAGTGGATAAACTATATTTTCATTGTCTATTCCAACCTATAGACTGTGAACTGAGTCAGATGGACTTACTATAGCTTTAGTGATGGTACATATTTGGTACTCAGTAAATCTCTGTTTAGTGAATGAATGGAGTTTGTATTTAAAATATACAACTTTGGGGTGGGGAGATGGCTCCGTGTGTTGGGCTGCGCACTGTGCAAGCGTGAGAAGCCAAGCTTGGACCCATAGTGCTGGCATAGAGCTGCAGGGCCCCCAGACCTTTGACCCCAGCAGTGGAGGGCAGAGCTAAGAAGATCCCAGAAGTTTATTGGTCAGTCAGTCTAGCTCAACAGTAAACTTCAGGTTGAGGGAGACCTGAAAGCTGTCTTTATTCGCTGTCTCAAGGGAATAAAAAAATGGATAAAAGAAGACTCTGATGTCCTCTCCTGACCTTTGGATGCTTGAACACCTGTGCATGTGGATACACACACACACGCACACACAAGATTCTACACATACTTTAGTATGTACATACAATTTTTAAAAACATTATAAAAAGGACATAGATATGTATTATCAAACCACACATTAAAAGGAATAGTTATGTTTACAGAATGATATACTCTCCAAGTAAATAAAAACTAAATAGCATGAGAACTGGAACATGATGAGTGTTGGTAGATTTGGAGTAGAATACAGGTGAGGTGGTACACACCTGTAATTGAAGCACCTATGTACTTAAGTCAGAAGGATTATGAATTTGAAGCTGGCCTTGGCTATGTAGGGAGACTCTTATCTTGGAGGGGAGGAAAGGTAGAGGAAACCATACAGGAGTCTATTAAAAATCATGGGATCTGTGCAATACACAGCATAGGAAAGCAAAGGAATCTCTTCTCCCAGGAGGCCAGGTGAAGTTAGGACTATTTTATGAGTTCATAGCCTCAAGAGCTTATAGTACCAAGGCCAGCAAAGCAGTGGGAAGCGATCAAAAGTGCACCAAGGAATTGCATATAAACCAGGGCTATCTATCACTTCCTGTACCAGAGCCCAAGGCCCAGGTTCTTCAGACTTGAGCCAAACTGAAAGAACAATATGAGACTTTATTCATAAGCTGTAACTGTATGCATTATTTAGTTTATCATACTTGGGGTCCAAGATTAACAAGTGTGACAAGTTTCATGTATTCATATTAACATATGAAACTTTATGAAGTTTGTTTTGTACTCTAGTTTTGTGTAAGCCTGTTGTGATAGACAAGGTAGAAAACAGTTAAATTTGTCAGTCTGTTAAATTTTATTTTCTGAATTATGAACATTTTTTCTTTCTGTTTTGCTTTTTTCACTTGCTTGTTTGTTTGTGCGTGTGTTGCATTTGCCATGGCAATCATGTAGAAGCCAGGACAGCTTTTGGGGGTCTTTTCTTCCACCATGGGCCCCAGGGAGGCAGCTCAGGCCTCCAGGCTCAGCAGCAGTCGCCTTTGCCTACTGCTCATCTTGCCAGACCTGAACACGTGCCCGACATGAATAGTTTTCTAGCTGAAAAACTATCTTTTTCATCCCCTTCTATTTGAAAGGTAGTTTATCACTTTTGTTTATATTTTTTATTTACTTATTTCTGGCCACATAAGTTAAAAATTTTAGTATGTGTTATGCATCAACTGTGTTCTTTGATTTTACTTGCTGGCATTTATAAATTAAAAAATATTCAGATTACATACCTTCTGAGTATGAATTTAATTTCTGCAGACAGAATCATTGCTGGCTGTGTGGTGGCAAGTGCCTTTAATATCAGCACACTGGAAGCACAGACGTACAGATGTCTATGAGTCTGAGGCTAGCCTCGTCTGCATAGTAAAATTTCAGGGTAGCTGGTGTCACATAGTGAGACCCCTGTCTCAAAAAAAAAGTCATTACATTAGGTTGCTTGTTATTGCTTTGTTTTCCTGCCAGGCCCAGAGGCTCTGCACACGGTAAAAAGGCACTTTATTTACTGTTGAGCTATACCACAATCTAGAGAGTTGTCATAATAGAATAATGTTGGTTGCACTGAATGGAATTAACTTATTACAAATAAATAATAAAAACCGGGAACATATTCTTCAAGGAGTGCTTGAAAGGTCAAGAAAGTATTTTTTTCTATATGGCTAGTTTTCAAATTCATTTGAAAAGCACTGCAATTTTACCAAGAACTCTCACTTTTTATAATTTGTTCTTTTTTAATTTAATAGAATTAAAGCATGCTAGAGATCAGCAGAGTCAGTTTCAGGCTCTGCCCTTTTTCAGAACTGCACCCTTTTTGACTGATTCTTTTCCTTATTTATTCAGCTGTAACAATGGCTTCTGCCACACTTAAACATCAAGACCATTACTGTCTAGTCAAAAACAGTAGTGAATTTTGATAGGTGTTATAAGATTTTATCAGATTATAACATTTTAATGTTTTGTTAAACCAATTTAAGAACAGATGATGCTCAAGAATTTGAGAGTTAAGCTAGGACTTGTGCTCACCCTAGGAGGAAGGGCTGGTCTTTCCTGTCTACTAGCCACAATCAGCTGTCCTGGTCCTGTTCTTCTGTGCCTCAGCAGCAAACCAACTGCACTTTGGGTATTACAATTGATCTTATGTCAGCTCTTGTAGAAGAGGTACAGTACAGTCTTTCCTCTTAGAAGGAGGGTGAGGAGGGTGAGGGTGAGGAGACCTCCCCCAACCAGTTGTATGTGGTTGTGCCCTAATTACACATGACCTCAGGGTCTCTGGGGAGGGCTGTAAGATATATGAGGAAGAATTAGGGAAGGGGATTCAATCTACACGTCTGTAGGGTCTGTGTAGGGTCATCTTCCATGCTGGGTGCAGACATTCCAGTGTGGCTGCTTTAAGGTCACTCATGCTCCTGCCTTCACCTATTGCTCTGTGCGTAAGTCTGATAAACTCATTGGTAAAGGGACTCTAGCCGACCTGAACACAGCAGACATGGCTTTGGCGGGCCTTGCCCTTGTCCATTTCCCGTGCCTTGCTAAAAATCGTTAGTTTACCTTCCTAAAGCTAGCCCCCCACCCAAGTTCCATTTCCTTATTTGGTCACTTCCTCCTCTTGAGGCTGACCACCAAGGTCCAGCTATCAAAGTATTTAAGTTCAACAATCAAAAGTCTTCTTTTGGCTGCCCTAATTAACCTGTCCAGTCAAATTAAACAGGGCATCCTAACCCAGTGTTTCCTCTTTTACCTTTCTAAAC
This sequence comes from Pachyuromys duprasi, assembly GCA_028658305.1. Lineage (NCBI taxonomy): Eukaryota > Metazoa > Chordata > Mammalia > Rodentia > Muridae > Pachyuromys > Pachyuromys duprasi. The sequence goes on along the minus strand of CM053759.1, from coordinate 15,001,963 downwards.
CACCACATGCCTAAAGGCCATGTCTGTCTGCTGCCCCCGGAGGCAGTCCTTTGTCCCACTTAGGGACAGATTCTGCGTACCCTTCTCCCTCGTCCCCTCTGTCCCCTCTCTCGTTCCCTTCCTCTTTTTCCCTTCTCTATCTCCTGTCTTTGTCTCTTATTCCCTCCCTTTGGCCCTCTGAGGCAAATAAATCTTTGTAGGTGTGTGCTGAAAACTTGGGGTGTCTTGAGCCAACTTTGAGGTTCCCTACCATCCCCCAAAGTAAACTTTAGGAAAATTGTTCCTTAGTTTGTTGCTAGGACTTAGGATGAGTAGCAGGCGGTAACTGCAGGTCCACAATTATTGCATGCTTTTAAAAAATAAAAATAATTAGCATGAGAGGGACATGGTCGCTCTCATCTGGGATCATAGTACTTGGAAAGTAATGGTAGGAGTTCAAAGTCATCCTCAGCCCATAAGCTCTGGCTAGCCTGGCCGCAGAATACCCTGTC
>CM053759.1:14879006-15000972 GCA_028658305.1 Pachyuromys duprasi | reverse complement strand
AACTAACTCAAAAGAAAAAATCACGTGTAAGACCTCAACTTATAAAACTCTTGGGAAAGAACATTGATATAAATCATGTGACTTTGGCTTGTATAGTTCCTTAGTGTGTGGGAGGCAACTAAGGGCAATAGCGATAGTCTGTAATGTTTTGGGAGTCCTTTGGATAACCCAGACCAACAACTCAAAGGAATATTTCTCTTGTGTGGTACTGGGGTTTTGTTAAAATTCTGTGGCCCTTGGGGGGATATTATCAGTCCAGATGGGAAAATTTTATTTAAATTATGTATTTATATCTATATACCACCTTACATGTATTGTAGTATAGGTTATAGTATGATTCCTGATATCTTTTGCAGACATGGTTACTGTTATTTTATCTTCCTGCCTCCTGAATTATCTTTTTCCTCCCTCCCTAATTAAAGCCCTCTCATTTTTCTCATTTCCTACATCAGAACACTTGGCCCTTGCTATTTCATTCTATGTTGCTCTCCCTCCCACCTGCAGCAATGGTCACTTTACTCTTCTCGTTTGGATACCATTATAGAAGACCACAACTGATCAAAATGCAGAGTTGTGGAGCCCAGCCCCAAATGATAACTGTATAACACAGCTCCCGTACCCAAGGCTCAGGGATCATTGTAGAAAGGGGCAGAAAGATTGTAAGAGCCAGAGAACAGCAAGTTTTTCATGAGATTGTATCTGCTAGAAATGCTAGAGAAGCTACACCGTGATTTCTCAACAATATTGTTGAATTATTTTATTAGTATGGGCCTTTTCTAATACCTGTTCTAGCTTCCAAATAATTACATGGAGACTATTAGCCTTATTAACAAGCTTTAAAGCACCACAGCTGGGTAGATATTGATTTTCAACCTGTTTTCTAGGCTCCTCTTGGCTTCTCCTGCTTAATTTTTGTCCTCATGGTAACTTCCTTCTCTCTCTACTTTCTTCTCTTTCTCTTGTCCTAGTTGGGATCAAGAGTTCAGCCTTCTTATCTCCTTAATCCAGTCATTGGCCGTTCAGCTTTTTATTAACCAAGCAGAGAGAATTGGGGAACATTCTTTGTACAAGACTGATACAAGAGATTCTTCAGTAACCATGACAATGCCCATGTCCTGAACCTGAGCTCACACAGAAATCAGCACCTGAATATACAATGCGCAAGACCAAACCCCAACAGAGCATTGCTGCCTAACCATGACCTGAACAAGGATGGCACCAGTACACATGCTAACATGGAAGAAGCCTCAGAGGCTCAAGAAGCCTCAGTCATTGACAAAGAACGGCAGCAGCTAAGGAATGCTGAGAGTGGAGAAATAGTCCTCCCCAGGGAGGAGCACACCAGTAACCATCCAGTACCAAATGACGAGCCCTGAGAACATACGTACAAGCAACATTAAACAGGCTGAACAGGAATTGTGTGTGTGTGTGTAACAACAATTAAAGAGGACATGAATTTGAAAGAGAACAAGGGGGCATATGGGAGGGTTTGGAGTTAGGACACAGAAAGGAGAAATAACATAATTATAATCTCAAAAAGTATTTTTTAAAATTTAATTTATAATTAATATGGGATTTAGCATAAGGATTTGATCCTCCTCAATTCAGAGATCTGGTCACAGCTCTCATAAATTGCTTCTATGTCTAGTGCTGAAAGCCTTGAAATCTTCAGAAAAGGCATCAAAAAGTATTTTAAAAATCAACTGAAGAGGGCTAGAGAGGTGACTCAGTGGTTAAGAGCCTGTACTGTCTTTGCAGAGGACCCACGTTCCATTCTCAGCACCCACCTCAGATGGCTTACAACTGCCTGCAACTCTAGCTCCAGAGGGTCCAATACCCTGTCTTGGTCTTCTCTGATACCCACTCACACAGACATATACACATAAAGGAATAAAATAAATATTTAAGAAAATCAATTGAAGTAAAAAACAAACTGGGCAGATCCTATAAAATCTATCCATTGAACATGTAGATGCACTGCTTTCTGTAGCATCAGTAGCCAGATCCTCAAAGGGTCCCACCACTAAAACACTTTAGTCCAGATGGCTTCACATTAAAAATTAAAACGTAGTCCTTGTGGAACTTAATCTCTTTCAGGAGATGGTACAAGAAGTAAAACTTCTGGATTATTTTTCTAAAGTATATATAATTCCGATACCAAATAAAGATCACATAAAACTACAAAACAAGTTTTTATGCATAGCTATACAAAATTGCAAATAAAATAATAGCAACGAAATCTAGTAGCACATTAATGCAAACTGTGTTTTTTTCTGGGAATATAAAAGTATTACTATGCTGGACATTTATTAATATAGCACATTGTATTAGTATGCCTAAGAATAAAAATCATGGACCAGCCCTGTAGGTAGTTAAGAGGCATTTGACAGAATTCAGCACATGTCCATAATTTTAAAGTCTCAATAAAGTAGATGTTAGGGAATGCTTCCTTAGCTCCAAACCGAGGAGCTTACTTAATGAGGAGAGTTGTACCCAAGTCTGGTTAAAATTAGGAACAAGGTAAGGATATTTACATTTGCTGTTGGCAATTAATATTAATACACAACACAATTGGGTAAGTGGTAACATGGAGCTAAATACTAGACATGAAATGTTCAGAGGTATAGGAGAAAGAAAAGCGATTTGCAGATATATGACCAAATATCTAGAAAACCCAGGAGAATTGATAGGAAAACTATTACAAAGAAAAATAAAATTTAGCAAAGTAGTAAGAAGTAAGGTTACTATACAGAAGCCTGGTGACATGGTTCAGCAGAGAGAGGCGCTTGTGTGCAGCCCTGACAACCTGAGAGAAATCCCTAGATTCAGTAGCAGTTGAGATAGACTCTGGAGAGTTGTCCTCTGGCCTGCACCTTCTCTCCATGGTACAGGTGTTCCTCTGCTCACACCATACCCTTTACAAAGGGAAATAACAAATACATATTTAAAAATAGATCAATGTACAGAAATCAGCAGCCTTATTCTTTTTAAATGGCATATCTGTTTTTATTTTTTTCTGTGGATTGTTGTTATGGCTGTGTGAAGGTGACAGATTCCCTGGAATTGGAGTTATAGACAGTTGTGAGCTGCCATGTGGGTGTTGGGCATTGAACTCAGGTCCTCTGGAAGAGCAGCCAGTGGTCTTAACTGCTGAGCCACCTGTCCAGCCCCAGGAGCCCTGTATTCTATAAAGAGTGTGTGGTTAGATGATGTAATGGAGGATAAGACCCATTCACAGAGCAACAAAAATAGAGTGTACAGACAAAAACTCAACAAAAAATATATAAATCATACTAGGAAAACCTACACAATATAAAAACAGAACAAATGGAATGGAACCATGTTTGAGGGATAAAAATTTTGAAATAATAAAGGTGTCAGGCTTTGCAGACACCACTATCCCCTGTTGCCCCTGCTGCAGCCATGGTTAACCCCACTGTGCTCTTCAACATCTTGGTGATGGCCACCCCTTGGCCCACGTTTCCTTCAAGCTGTTTGCAGACAAAGTTTCAAAGTCAGCAGAAAAGTTTCAAGCTCTGAGCAGTGGAGAGAAAGGATTCGGATATAAGGGTTCCAACTTTCACAGAATTAGTCCAGGATCCATATGCCAGGGCTGTGACTTCACACACATAATGGCATGGGCAGGTCCATCTGCACGGAGAAATTTGAGGATGGAAACTTCATCCTGAAGCATACAGCTCCTGGCATCTTGTCCATGGCAAATGCTGGACCAAACACAAATGGTTCCCAGTTTTTACCTGCACCGCCAAGCCTGAGTGGCTGGATGGCAAACGTGTGTTCTTTGGGAAGGTGAAAGAAGGCATGAACATTGTGGAAGCCATGGAGTGTTTTCGGGCCCAGGAATGGCAAATCCAGCAAGAAGATCACAGTTTCCGAATGTGGACAACTCTAGTTCTTTTGACTTTCAGGCATCTTACCCACCAGACCATTCCTTCTGTAGCTCAGGAGAGCACCCCCATTCCCTTTGCTCAGAGTATGCTGTAATCTGTGCTCTCACTCAGTCTAGCTGGATTGATTATGAAGAAAAAGTAAATACGAAAAAAGGTGTCAAATCATCCTAAATTGACATAAATTCAGCACAAATGAAAATGAACATTTTCTGTAAAGTAACAAGCGAGTTTTAATGTACATATGAAAAAGTAAGCCAAAATAGCCAAGGGAACCCATAAAGAAGAACAAGGAGGCTGGTGTAGCTTTGTTTGATATCAAACCGTATTACAGGCCCTAGAGAGGTAGTTCAGTGGTTAAGAGCACTTACTGCTCTGAAGGATCCCTGTACCCACCTGGGAGGGGAGGGAGACATGACCACCTTTTCTGCCTCGAGCCAAGGCCACTCATTCACACAGAAAGTAAGGAAGGAGGGGAGTGGAGGGAACGGAAGGGGAGTAAGGAAGAAAAGACTAGAAATTCTTATATGAAGAATTAGTGGGAAGGAAATACAAAGGTCCCATGGAGGGAAGTGGCCTTCGCATGCTGGGGAGAAGCAGAGGAGGGAGTGGTTGGCATGCAGTGGAGAGAACAGCACCTCCATGCAGGCTGACAGGCCTGCAGAGAGCCTGGCAGTGAAAGGAGTGCCCCCAGTGCCAGTGGGCACCGCAGAGGGTTGCAAGTGATTGGGGAATGACATGGTGGCATTTTAGATAGGAAGTGGGCTGTGGCTGCTGAAAGGAGAGTGGACAGGCTGGCTGGCGAGGGGGAAGCAGAGTGTGAGCCCGCGGGCTGGTGTTGTGGCCCAGGCATTAGGATGGCAGTCAATGTGGTGGCGGCGGCCAAAAGAACCATCTTACTGCTCTAAGCTGCACTGCTGTCCCTAAGCTTCATGTTTTGGAATGCTTTTTTTCTTTCAAATGGATACATGATAATTTGTATATTTATAAGGTACACATGATATAAACATGTACACAATGTGTATTGCTCAAATTGGGTAATTAACATTTTAATCTTACATGCTTGTCACTGAGTTTTGAAATTCCTTTCTTCTAGCTCTTCAAACAGTATATGAAGTTCTTATAAGCTGTAATCAGTGTTGTGTGCTGGAGGGTTAGGACTCACTCCTCCTGCCTTACTGCATGCTAATGTCTGACTCCCAGGCATTCTGGCAGCATCTCTTCTTTTCCCCTTCTCGCCAGCACTTACTGTTCTGATCTGTTCCTCTGTGGGAGCAATGTCTTTAGGTTTTTCTGAGTGAAATATTTGTATTTCAAATATATAATATTTGTATTTCTTTGCCTAATTTGTTTTATTTCATGTCCTTTAGTTACATCTATTTTGCAAATGAAAAATTTAATTAAAAAAATCAGCAAATAGTATTCCAGTGTGTGTGTGTTTGTGTGTGTGTGTTTCTTATATTTATGGTTGTGAGCCTGGCTTTTACTGGCTGAGCCATCTCTCCAGCCTGTGTGTGTATTTCTTTTAGCCATTCACCTGCTGACATGTCTCCGTTGACTCCCTGTCTTGGCTCTTGTGCATCGTGCGGGAGTAAACAGGACTGTGCAGGTATCTCTGCTGTGCTTACTTAGTTGCTCGGGCTATGCGGCGGAAGCAGAATGGCTGGATTATATAGCAGCTCCCGTGGTAGCCTTGTGGGGAATGTTCATATGGAGTTCTCCATATGGCTGCACTAATTTATATTCCTACCAGCAGTCTGTCAGAGTCTCCCACCCTCCCCAGCATTTGATACTTTTCACTGTTTTTGATAATTGCCACTCTGAGGGGTGAGATGATATCTCATTGTAGTTTGGATTTACAGTTCATTTGTTTGTGGCCCTTTTGTATATCTCCTCTTGAAAAAAATCTGTTCAGATCATTGCCTTTTAAGACAATCCAGAGACTTTTTAGTTGTTCAAATTCATATCTTGTAGACATCAATCCCTTTTCAGATACATAGTTTACAAACATTTCCCCTATTCTATACCTGTCTCTGCATCTGTTTCTTTTCCTTTTCTGTGAAGTCTCTATTTGATACAATTTCATTTACCCATCACTGTTTTTGTTGGCTGTACTTTTGAGATCTTAACAACTACCACCACCAATAACAACAACAAACGCAACAGCAATGACAACAACATAAACCTTCAACTGTCCTTGTCTAAAAGAGTTTGTCCTTGTGTTTTGAAATCTTAATCTCTGATAGCTCAGAATGTGAGTTTTTCTGCAGACAAGGTGTTTAAAGAGATGATTGTATTTAAAACCGACGAGGCCTAATCAGTCTCACTGGTTCCTTCTTCCTGCGCATGACTTGCCACTGTCTTATGTCAGGAGAGACCCCAGGGAGTCTATATTTAGAGGAACGCCCCTGTGTGGAAAAGCCTCTCTCTGCAAGTTAAGCAGGGAACTTCAGGTAAAACCACAGTCCAGATTTCCAGCCCTCAGAGAGGGGAGAAAAGATGTTGCTGGCAGTGTGGACTCCCTTCCATCCCTCTCCCTACACCATGACATTTTCTCATGGCAGCTTCAGCAAGCTAACAGAGGACAAAAACAGCGATGGTGGTGTTTATTTATTCATAGTGCTAATCACAGACAAAAATGAGTCTGTACCTACTTACATTTGTACTCTATTCTTCCTAGTTGTAAGCTCTACGGCTAGAACAGGGACTTTTCTTTCTCCTTGCCCTCAGTAGTCACAACACCAGGCACAAGTAGCTATGCCACTGATTCTGTCTCTGTAATGTACGTTTTTTTTTTTTTGTTTTTTTGTTTTTTAGAGCCTAGAGCTCTTCTTTTGAGACCAAGAAGAAATAGCATTACAGCAGCTAAGAGCCAGAAACCCTTTGTTCTTTTCTTTTAAAGGCCCTTCAGTTGATTAGAAAGACCTTAGAGGTCCTTTTGGAACAGAGTAGTTTTGGGCCCTAGACAGTTCGCCCTTGTTTTAGATTTATGTTATCATTTAGCTTCAAAATAACATCGGTCCTTGAAAAATGCCACCCAGGGGAAGAAGGCAGGGTCCTTGTTTTGTTCTCTACTCTCCTGTAAATTGTACCGGCTTAGCAGTCTTCAAAAAATGTTTGTTAAATGAATGGAACCCATTTTCCAAAATTCTGCTTTGTTCTAGAAATTTCCATATTGTGTCAAGCTTACTGCTATTTCGTGTAAGAGCAGTTGTTTTAGAGGAGGGTAGCCGGGTTTGCTGCCTTTTGCCCCTTGGAATTGCATCAGATGTCCTCAATCTGTCTCCACTAGGGTGTTTTGACCTTGACTGCCCTTAATGGACGACCTATAGTCCAGCTCCATGACACTGGTGCCACCTTGTGTCAGCAATGTGATACTACACCCATTGAATGTCTGTTTAAAAGATGTTGCTCTCTGTATGGTATAAATGTGGAAAGAAATTCTGTTCAAAAGGCTTTGGAGCTGGTTTGTACTTGTCAATATAAGGCTAGCCTGGTCTACTTAATAAGCTCCAGGACAGCCAGAGCTACATAGTGAGATCCTGTCTCAAATCCTCCTGTACTCCCCAAATAGGTTTAAGTGGTTTCTTAACATAATTTTCGTGGACAACAAGTTGGCTTAGTCGGTAAAGGCACTTGCTGCCAAGCTTGACTACCCGAGTTCAATCCCCAGGACCCACACGATGGACAGAAAGAAATGACTGCCATAAGTTGTCCTCTGGCACCCACATGTGTGTGGTGGCGTGCACGCACTGCCTACCTCTCTACCCTCTACCCTTACTGCTCCCAGTAAGTAAATAACAATAAATGTAATGAAAATTAAAATAGAAACAAAATAATTTTCAGTCATTTCACTTGATCTAAAAATCTCACTTGCTAGAAATAGATTAACCAGGGGCTGGAGAGATGGCTCAGTGGTCAAGAGCACTGTCTACTCTTTCGGAGGTCTTGAATTCAATTCCCAGCAACCACATGGTGGCTCACAACCATCCATACTGGGATCTGATGCCCTCTTCTAGCATGCATATGTACATGCAGATAGAGTACGCATCTACATGAAATAAATACATCTTTAAAGAAAGAAATAGGTTAACCAACTTTTAACATTGGTATCCAGCTATTGCTTTTGTTTTATAGTTGCTGTTTATCCATGAAAGTATATTTTAACATATTATTTTCCATTCCCCAACCCTTCCAGACTCTTCTCCACTCCCTACCCACCCATCTTTGTGTTCTCTCTCTTATAAGAGAGAGGAAAAAGCCATAAAAACCAGAGCCTCATTTGTGTTACCCATCTGCTGCTGAGCATGGGGCCTGCTGGAGTGTAGCTGATACACCCGTGTCAGCTTGCTGTATATCAGTGTGCTGCACTGAAGAAAGCTGCTTCTCTCCTGTCCAGAAGCTATTAGTTTTGAATAATTTCTTTGCTAGGACTGGAACCTTTGCCCACTTAACCTCTTTCGTATTGGGATTTTTGTCAGGCTTGAACTTGTGCAAGTCTTGGAAATGCTGTCACAGTCTTTGTGAATTCATATGTGCACCTTCCCTGTTGTGTCTGGAAAATGCTATTTCCTTAAAATTGTCCACTATTTCTTACGTTTTGAATACTATCCCTCCTTCTTTCACATAGATCCCTGAGCCTTGACAGAAGAGGGTGACAAAGATATCCCATTTAGGGATGAACACTTTAAAGTCTCCCATTTTCCAGATGTTGTCCAGCGGTTTGTCTCTGTGTTAATTACTATCTTCTGCCAGAAGCTTCTCTGCTGAAGGCTGACAGTAATTCACTGATCTGTGCTATAGTGGTTTGAATGAAACAGTCCCCATATACTCATAAGGATTGGCACCACTGGGGGGTGTGGCCTTGTTGGAGTAGCTGTGGCCTTGTTGGAGTAGCTGTGGCCTTGTTGGAGTAGCTGTGGCCTTGTTGGAGTAGCTGTGGCCCAGATGGAAGAAGTGTATCATTAGGTTTCAGGGTCTGCTTTGGGCTTTCAGAATTCCAAGCCAGGCCCAGTGGCACCCTTTCTTCCTCTGCCTGACAATCTGGATGTAGAACTCTCAGGTATCTCTCTAGCACCATGTCTGCTGCATGTCACCATGCTTCCCACCATGATGATAATGGACTAAACTTACTCTGAACTGTAGTCCAGCCTCAATTAACTGTTTTCCTTTATAAGAGTTGCCATGGTCATGGTATCTCTTCACAGCAATAAAATTCTAGCGAAGTCATATGGGTATAGAAATATATTATTAGGAAACATTTTATTCCTATGATCATTTAGCAAAATAATACTACTAAGTTTTCCCAAGGACCCATGACTGGTGTGGGGCTTAAACGAAATAAAAAAAAGCTTGTTTACTTCCTTAACATTTATGCCAATATTGAATCAGTGAGCACATCTGACAGGCAGGTTATTATTAAAGCTCACAGGGTTTCTAATTGGATGAGAGTGATCTACTGGTATTGTGTATTGAATCTTCTAGCACTATAACAGTAGCCAGTAGGGTGAATCTTCCAGTTGAGTACCACTTTTCCATGTTCTTCAATATAAATATGTGGTGCCTTCAGCAATAGGGTCTTACCACCAAGTTAGAAATAGTCTGTGCTGTTCGGGGAGTCTAGGGGACCCCTTTAGCCAGTGACTCAGAAAGATGTAACCCATTCGTGTTACTGAGAACTTTATTTGGCAACACATAAGATCTACTTGTGGTATTGTCTCTCCCATAGTATACTGACTCTGTTTATATATATATTTTTACACGTTTATATATTTTAGGAAGCTTCTACAGTAGTAGATTTGAAAATGGCTTTTCAAAACGCATTTAATGTTAGTTGCTCACCCCCATATTCCCTTCTCTACTCTGCTCTCCCTTCCTCCACCCCATATAAGCCTATAAACCTTTATTCCCTTAATTTTTCCTCTTTATTCTTTTATATTCCATTTCCCCTTGCTTGGAAGTCTGTCCCACTATGGTTTTCTTTGTTTGTTTGTTTTTAGATAAAGTTTCTCTGTGTAGCTCTGGCTGTCCTGGAAATTGATCTGTAGACCAGGCTGGCCTTGAACTCACAGAGATTTGCCTGCCCCAGCCTCCCAAGTGCTAGGACTAAAGGCGTGCGCCACCATGTCCTGTGGCTTTCTTTTCTCATCTTTTTGTTTCACATTCTAGTTCCTGACTCATACCTTTTCTTTTTATTATTTCTGAACTTTTTTCTGGTTGTTGAGATTTCTGTTTTGTATTTCCTGAAATTATATTTTCATCTTTTTTTGTTCATTTTTGAGATAGAGTTTCATGTAGCCTAGGCTGGCTTTGAACTTGCTTCATAGGAAAGGGGTTGAGTTCCTCATTCCCTTACCTCCATTTCCCAAAAATGCTGGGCTTGCAAATGTATACTTCTACATCTGGCATTTTTCACCCCTTTTGGTATTTTCCTACAATTTCCCTTTCAATTTTCTTCATTCCTATGCCTCCTTAGGAAGCCAGTGCAAAGGCTTAGCCATTTTCTTCCTTCCTAGGCCTCCTTAGGAAGCCAGTGCAAAGGCCTGGCCATTTTCTTGCCCATGTTCTTTCTTCTCCGTCTGCTATCCTTCTAAGGCTGCAGTATCAGCAGCCTGATTTTCCCCATAACGGCCAGCATCCCAGCTCATCTAGAAGCCATCTGGAGCTCTGCAGTGCCCACCTGGTCCCTTCTGCTGTGTTCTCATGTTCTTGGCACCAGCAATGTGTGAGAGTGGCTTACAGGCTTGCTTAGTCTTCTGTGTATCCAGCCTTGTGTTTTATTCAGGCCATGGAAAACAAGGGAAGTTCTGAGTCACCCGGGCATCTGCTGGGCTTGCCCTTTCCTCCTACCTCACGGACTTGGGGACTTTCCATCTCTGCTGGTGTTCAGTATTGAACCCAGGGCCTCACATTTGGAATAGATTCATCCCACTTCATTACCATCTAACGAAACATTAAAAAAATATTGGCATTTAAATGCCACCTTCCTGTCCCTTCCTCATTTTTCCCTTTTATCATCTCTCAGCCACCTGCATCACCTTCACTGGATTGCCAGGTAAAGAAACTTCTCATAAGTTGCATTCTTTGGCCATATGTACATCTGCCATTTAGCAGGGACATGCTACTCATCTTCAGAGAGCCAGACACTTCTACTTCTCAAGAGACAAGCCCAGGGCTTAACCAGAGTCAGTCAGAAACCTGGCTTTTACCATAGTAGAGGCCAAAGTTCACATTGCTGCCTTTATTGTTGTATCTAGAGGAAGAAAAAAGGGACTCCATCTTTTCCATGTGCTTTTTCTGTGATCTTTAAGGAGCAATAGGCTAATGTCCAGCCTCATTTCCACTTTTACCTGATGAAACCCTGTTGCTATCGTTGCCTTTCCAGAATTTATATTCTTGTTTGTTTGTTTTCCCAGAGAGATTGGGACCATCATCAGGTCGTTAGGATGCAGCCCGACTGAAGGAGAGCTGCATGATTTTATTGCAGAGGTAGGTGCATGGCTAAGGAAGCATCACTCGGCTGACTATAGAGTTTGTAATAAAAAAAAAAGAAAAACTTACCTGAATCTAAGGGTGCTGCTTGGGAATGTTAGGATAGCTGTGCACATAAGTCAACCAGTGGGACCTGGAAGCATTTTGAGCAAGTCTTGAAGAAATGGCTGCAAGGAAATGACAACTGTCGATACATAGTTTTTAAATTAGTTGAAGTTAGGCCACTGAAGAGAAGGAATTCTGACCACGTGGAGAAAAGCCAGTAAGAGAGATTTTGGGACATTGTCGGCTCACAGGAAATGCAGAAAGAATGCAATTTCTAATTATTTGAGGAATTAAAACTAAATTTCAGGACACATATAATAATAATTATAAATAGACTAAATTAAGAACATTATCAGTCTAAAATTCTAAAAATTATTATTCACAATAATAACAAAAAAATCAACTATTTTAGTTAAAAGATCCTGGTTGGATTTCCTTTGCAATTATAGATTCCTTGAAAACCGGTAAGCATTTTCTTACCAGAGAAGACTGCTGGTCCTGCTTTCCTCAACCCCCAGGGAACAAAGAACAAAGATCTGATTGGCTGTTTTGAAGTTGCTTTCTTTATAAGGCATTGAAGGGAGACTGAACAATAGGAGAGTCATTGACAAGTTAACATCAAGTTACTCCAGGCAAGTTTTTTTTCTCCAAAAATTAAAACAGAAGGACTTTATTATCATGCCCATTGAAACTGGCTTTCCTGAGGAATTTCTTTTTGGCTGTGTTTAACTTTATCATGGATGACTCCATTTGGTTTTTAAGTCTGTTCTTTGGGACTTAGTGTCTTAATCTAAGACAAAAGTCTCTTGTAATCATTGTTTGCAGTGTAGGCTGATGCTGGGAGAAAGAAAGCAGTGGATGAGCAGCCCATGCGCGGGGAGCTTCATACTCCATTTTGCTTTCCAGAAAGATCTTTGATTGAAAGTTTTAGTTCAACAAAGAGAGATCTTTGGGGGGAAAATTGCCTAGGTCACCAGCTGGAGAATCATCTGACAAAGTTGCTTTTCTTTGCCTGGGTGGAGTTGGGGGTGGTTGGAGGATTAACAAGGGATGAGAAAGAAAAGCAAAGAAGTAGAATTTGACTTATCTCCTTACTCCTTGTACTTGGTAGAGTCCTTGTTTAGTCAGTGCTGTGTTAAAAAGAAGCAGTTTGAGATTTCAGGCTGATGCAGATAAACTTGTAGTAAAATTGATGTTACAAAGGATTTATGAATACATTAAGTTACATGAGGTAGAAATTAGCTAAAGGAGAGCTTCCAATATGACTAGAAGATAAGTAGTGTACTCAAACCAGACTTGTCAGAAACTGTAGTAATGAAAAACTTGTACCATAATTGAAGCTTAGGGATGCTAAGAAAGTTTCTCCAATGTTTATTTACTAAGATTACCCTTCAATTAGGCTCCATTCCCATAGCAAAAGGAGAAAACTGACTTAGAAGTGGCCACAAAGCTCATCCCATATCAAAGAACATACCTCTAAGGGGCAGTTCAAGGGGCAGCACAGGGTCACAACCACCTTGCCATTAGTCTTTGTGCTTCTGTCAGGAAAAGCACAATTCTGTCAGGCAGACAAGACGAACCTGGGTAGCAGCTGTTCAAAAAGAACACCACTGGAGTACTTAAGAAATAATAATAAATAATTCTGGAAAATATCTTTGCTGTGTAACAGGTCGTCTGTCTAAGTGACCAGACGTGCAGTCTCCAGTCTCTGTTTAAAAGTGTTCAAAGTAGAACTGAGGGTCAGTACCTGAAAGAGGTTTAAGGATGACAGCGTATGTGAGATGTAGAAGCCCAGGTGTGTGTAAGTTAGTTGGATCTTCTAGTCAAGGCCAGCTCCTTCATGGACATCAGCCAGAGCTGGATGTGTACTAAATTAAAGAGCCTTTTCCTTTATTAATCTCTAAATGTGTGGAGTGGCTTCTTACAGGGAAGGCATATTAATTCTAGAACAGGACAAGCCACTTAATTTCTCCATAATATTGCCTACTTCAGAGTTTGCTTCAAAGATACATTAAGTAATATATTACAAGCCAGTCTTAAATGGAAAAACACTGTAAATATCAAGTAGTTTAAAATTAGGAGGACTGTTGCTCAGATATTGGCACCTTGGCAATTCTTGGTTGTTTTCGCATTGCTATGACCACGATACTGACAAAGACAACTTGAGGAGCAGAGACTTGTTTTGTTGATGGTTAGAGCACTGGTTCTCATTGGTCCTAATGTTTAATACAGTTCCTCACATATGGTATGGTGACCCCAGCCATAAAATTATTGTCACTGCTACTTCATAACTGTAATTCTGCTACTGGTATGAACTGTAATGTAAATGTTTTTGGAGATACAGGTTTGCCAAAGGGGTTGCAATCCATAAGTTGAGAGCCACCGTTTTAGAAAGTTCAGTCCATTTTGGCCAGGAAGGCATGGTAGAGCCTCTTAGTTCATGGTATACCAGGAACTGGAAGCGGGTGGGTGTAATCTTCAAAGGCCCATCCCCAGCCATCTACTTCTACTAGCCTTCACTCTCTAAAGAGTCCATGGCCTTCCTCCAATAGTGTCATCAGTTAGGGAAAAGGTATTGAAAACATGAGCCTGTGGGGAGATTTCAGACACAAACCATAGCAGTAGCATCAATTTTTAAATTACTAATTAAAAATATCCAGTAAGCAGTTATAAGTGCTGCCAGGTGCAGTAGTGCACGCCTATAATTCTAGCATCTGAGGAGACAGAGGCAGGCAGATCTCTGTGAGTTTGAAGCCAGCCTGATATACAAAGTGAGTCCAGGACAACCAAGGCTATGCAGAGAAACCTTGTCTTGGGGGAGCGGGGAAGAAATTCTAAAGTTCTAAGAATACATTGTTTGTCTACTTTGGAATTCTGAAAGTTATTTTGAATTAAAAATTAGGAAAAAGGCTTGTTTGCCTCTGAATCCATCTAATTCCCTGCACCCCCCCCCCAAAAAAAAAAGTTCTGGTTCCTAATGACTACTTTAAAACATTTATTCACAGAGCTGGAATTGGTATTGGGATAGGCAGAGAGGCACTGTGAGAAAAATAGGAATTTAATCCCAGCCTAGGCAGAGGCAGGTAGATCTCTGAGTTCGAGGCTAGCCTGCTCAACAGAGTAAGTTCCAGAACAGCCAAGGCTACACAGAGAAACCCTGTCTCTAGAACATCAAAAATCAAAACAAAAGAGAATCAGTTTGTGTTCAATAAAGAAGTGAGACTGAAGATCAGGACAGGAGAATGTATGTTTTAATATGTATTAGGAATCTGAAAAAAAAACTGCCTTGATTGTCAAAACACTACAAACCCCATTCATTTATATAAGTATACATACATAGACTATTAATTATTCTTTATATTTATACATATTTAATTTTTCTGTAAAACATTGAAAGTTTTATCTGGAAATTGAATTATATAGCTAGCATGTGCTTGAATTTTAGGGCAGATATATCTCTAACTTTTAAAATTCTCTGCTTTTCCTAAAGATCAGAAATCTCTTGAAATAGATGTTTTTAAATTCCTCAACATTGATTCATCTGTTAATATTCTAAAATTAGCAACTTGCTCCACGTAATCCCTGTCTATATAGAATGTTATAAAAGTCAGCAGCTGTGAGAATGGAGGCCAGTGCAGATCTTCCTGCACACAGGTTACCCAACAGCCCTGCCGTGGCTATGAAGTCAGAGCTGTCCAGGATCTTCGGTGCGTGGGAGCTGGGGGGAGAGAAAGACTATTTAAAGGCTATGTCCTTTGAAATTCAAACTCGCATAGGATTATAGAGAATTTAAACTAATCACACAGGAAAGCTGAAAGATGTCTAAAAAAAAAAGACATGTGTTGATAGGGTTATTGATTTGGGCTATAGAACTTAGGATTGTGGGGTTTTTTTCTCTTTTCTTTTCTTTTTTTTTTTTTTTTTGAGACACGGTTTTTCTGTGTAGCCTCCCAAGTGCTGGGATTACAAGTGCACATCACTGTTCCCAGCTAGGATTGTGTTTTTATTGGAGTATATCTTCAGCCTTCTGTTCCTCCACACTTGCCTGGTATGGTTGGTAAGCCATGTCCTTATTGGGTCCCCTGTTTTGCTAATGTTCTGTGCTCTTGAAAATATCTTGGGGATAACAGAACTTATAGAATATCTATCTGTCTGTCTGTCTGTCTATCTAAAGGAGATGTATTAGAATGACGTACAGGCTGTGGTCTAGCTAATCCAACAATGGCTGCCTATGGATGGAGGTTCTGAGAATCCAGTAGCTTTCAGTCCATCAACTGTATTCTCAGCTGACCTTCAGTATACACCAGAGTCTCAAAGAAGTAGGCTCTAGTGCCAGGGAAGGGATGGATTTGCTATGGAGGTCTAGAGAAGCTGGCGAAAAAAGAGCACTTCCTTCTTCCATGTCCTTTGTACAGGCTGCCAACCGAACATGTGCTCCAGATAGAGGTGGGTCTTCCATCTCAAAAGATCCGGATTAAAGTTTTGCCTTCCTACCCCAAAGAGCTAGATCACAAATAGATCTTCCCACATCAAATGATTTAATTAAGAAAAAAAAAATCCCTCAGAGGTGTGCCCAGCCCTTTGGGTTTTAGTTAATTCTAGATGTAGTCAGGTTGACAACCAAAAATAGCATCACACTTTGGTTCTCTGTTTAACCTTACCTCAGTACTGTGAAGCCTCATAGCTTCTGTGATTGAACAACCTTAGATGATTTCCAATACTTGGGCCAGGGGGAACTGGGTGGCAGATCAGCCATCGACGTTAACCAGCTCAGGTTTGTGTATCTGGTGAACTCAGGCCTGTCGAGGAGACCATCTTGGACCAGAGTGCTACTTAGCCTGTTTTCACCAGCATGTCCCCCATGCCCTTAGTGGGCAGTGTGGTGTTCCTTCCACCATCTTTCAAGGAACATAATTTTCTGCTGGGTTTTCTGGTTTATAGTATATCTGTTCCAGTCAGTCGGAGCAAATAGAAAACAGGCCTTTCTGCTTCACTTGCTGTTTAGTTATCAGTTATTTATTCCAGGTCCCTAAGAGCCACTCAGGCAGCAAGTCTTCTTCATCTCCTGGGTTCCTTGCCAGAGGACTGGGCCCTGTGTCATGGGAAGTACCTGAAGCAATTTTGCTTTCCCAGTCTTGTATTTTAGCCCTCTGATTGCCACAAGGCTTGCCTCTTAGTCACACTAGTTTCTTCCTTCAGCATTCATTTTCTTTCCTCCCCTAATAGGCCTGATGCCTCGCCAGCTAGGTTAGACTGGGATTTCACTAGGTCCACCCTATAGGGGAGAGGCGGCCGTTCCCAGGGGTGACAAGAGTTGTTGTCCAACTCTTCTGCAGCGCGATAGTGCCACCTCCTGTTAGAAAGGGTGTGTGCAAGCCGGAGCCTTCAGGGGATTTGCCTTAGAGGGACCTGCAGTTGGGTCTCTCCCTCTAACCTGTCAGCATGCCAGGCTTTGCGACCAGGACTCTGGCCTTAATTATCTGTTTTGCCAGAGCGAGTACATACCCCTGGATGTCTTTAATGGTTGCATTTTCTATTTCAGCGACATCAAGCTAGAGTGTATAAGCTCTCCACAGCCTGAGCTAAGGACGCTATGCAGGTTAATTTTCTTACTGTTGTGACAAGATGTCTGACAAATGCCTGAGGAAGGACATCGAGGTTCACTTTGACAAACAGTTGAATCCACAGTTGAATCATAGTAGGGAATGAATGGTAGCAGGAACATGAGACAGCTGGCCACATTGCCCATACTTTTAGGAAACAATTCCCTGTCCTCTTCCTTTGGTTCAGCCCAAGACCCCAGCCTAGGGAATGATTCTGCTCACTTAAGATCCACTTAAGGTGGATCTTCTTTCTTGAGTTAACCCTTTCTGGAAACACTGAGAGATACACCCACAAGAGTATTTCCAAGATGATTCTTGATATTTTGGTTATGAGCTGTTGACAGTTGAGCTGTCTGTCTGTCTGTCTCTCTATCTGCCTGTCTTTCAAGGTGATTCTTATTACAGTCAAGTTGACAATGAAGATTAAGTATCAGTGATGGTTTAAAAAATTATATATCCTAAAAAATAAAGAAAAATATGTATCAGAAATCTTATATATCCTGCAGTACTAAAATATTTATTACCCTCTCTCGTGGAGCTGCACCACTCATATTTAACTAATGTGCAATGGAGCCTACCTTTCCCTGTAGTAGGCAAGTCCTTCTTTATATGCTGGCAAAGAGCCGTGTGGCCTTGACATTTAGCAACTGCTTCACAAAGCCCCTAGTTTCTGACTTTTCACAGGTCTCAGTACAAGTCATAGCTAATGCTGCTGCTTTATAGACATTGTTTTTCCCTGTTCGGATGCTTGCATTGTGGTACCTGCAAGGAGTTCCTCTGCTACAGCATGTTCTCAGTTACCTCTCATAAAATCTTTTATCGCTGGACTTCCAGAGACACATAGTCTGCGTCCACAGCACTCCATCACTGTTTTGGCCTACCAGGCACTCAATCAGTCTGACTCAGAAGTCCATCTCACGGCCTGTACTGTGTCACTTGTGATGTCACATGTGGTCCTGTGGATACTCTGAGAAGCTGACACTAAGCCATAGATATTCGAGAGACTTAGTGGGCACTGTCAGAGCCAGAGGAGTGGGGAGCCTGTCAGCATACAGCTCTGGTTTGACAGTGGGTAGGGAGGTAGAGAAAGGAGTAGTGAAGTTATGAGCACTGATGACAAGCTGTCAGTGCTGAGTTGCCCATCGAAGGAGTCTCGCCTCACTGGCCCGGTGCTAATTTTGATGGCTGTGCTACACCCTCTGTGGCTGGAGTGGCTATGGAAAATGTGTGGCTCCGACATGATGACTGGGAATATCGTCTGGTTATATTTCTTAGAAACAGAGTTGAATGGAGGAACAGTTCCACAGGAGCTAGTTGTGGTGGTCTGAATAAAAAATGGGGCCCCATAGGCTCATTTATTTGAGTGTCTGGTTCCCAGTTGGTGTCCTATTTAGGAAGGTTAGGAGGTATGTTCTTGTTGGGGAAAGTGTGAAATTGGACTGTGGAGGTGAGCTTTGAAGCTTCAAAAGCCCTTGCTATGTCCAGTTTCTCTCCCTGCCTACAACTTGGGGGTCAGAGGCGAGCGCTTTCTTAGTGCTCTGGCTCCATGCTTCCTGCCTGTTACTGTGTTCCCTGCCATGATAATCGCAGGTTAATCCTATGAAACTGTAAGCAAGCCTTCTATAAGTTACCTTGGTCAAGGTGTCTCCTTGCAGCAATAGAGCAGTAACTATGCACTGTTGCTGTCACTCAGAAGAGCTGTGATAAATTGGAACTGGGTGTTGAATGTGCAGAGCAACATAATTAGGAGTTAGCCATGCTTAGTTTTTATTTCTAAGCTCCAGTGGCCTTGTGCAATAGGTTGCAGGATTAGGTTAAAGTGCAGCTACTTAGGAATACTTAGGAATCCACTGAAGTCTGTGCTGCCCATCACCAAGGAGAACCTTGGAAGAATGAGCAGAAGCTTCTCAACATGTTAACAATGGCTCAGTGATGAGCTGCACCAGGAGTGTTCCAGATCCCACTCTTGGATAAAGTGGTAGTGTCTTGGCAAGGGGTTGTAATTCTGATGGTCCTCAGTACAGTCACATCCTGAGTTAAACACCTTCGTGTGGGTGGCTAGCCTATGCATCAGGAGTGTCGTTAGGGTGTTCCTAGGAATTGCTCTTTCCTTCTTTATTTTCTGCATTATTTCTCCTTTCTTCCATATTTGGAACATTCTTTGATAACTTCTTGAAAAGGAAGTAACCCCCTTCTCAACAAGATGGCACCGAAGGCAAAGAAGGAAGCTCCTGCCCCTCCCAAAGCCAAGGCCAAAGCCAAGGCCTTGAAAGCTAAGAAGGCAGTGTTGAACGGCATCCGCAGCTACAAAAAGAAGAAGATCCACACATCACCCACCTTCTGGCAGCCCAAGACCCTGTGGCTCCGGAGGCAACCCAAATACCCTCGAAAGAGTGAGCCCGGGAGAAACAAACTTTACCACCATGCCATCATCAAATTTCCCCTGACCACCGAATCAGCCATGAAGAAAATAGAGGACAACAACACACTTGTGTTCATTGTGGATGTCAAGGCTAACAAGCACCAGATCAAACAGGCCGTGAAGAAGCTCTATGATATTGATGTGGCCAAAGTCAATACCCTGATAAGGCCTGACGGAGAGAAGAAGGCGTATGTTCAGTTGGCTCCTGATTATGATGCTCTGGATGTTGCCCACAAGATTGGGATCATCTAAACTGAGTCCAGCTGGTTAATTAAATATATACTTTTCCACCATAAAAAAGGAAGTAACATTCTTGAGACCCCTTTTTATTTTATTACTGGAAATAAAATTCAACATTTAGGTCTTTGCTAAGAGTTTGGGGTTAGGCTTGGTGGTGCATGCCTGTAGTCCCAGCTAATCAGGAGGCTGAGGCTGGAGGATTCAAATTCAGGGCTGCATGGATCACAGAATGCATAAAAACTAAAACCAGAAAGGGCTGAGGGTGTGGTCCAGTATGAAATACTTGCCTAGCATGTCTGAAGCTTTAGGTTTAATCCTTAGCACAGAGAGAGAGAGAGAGAGAGAGCGAGCAGAGAGGAGAGGAGAGAGAGAGATCAACTTTGCCAGCAAGCGTTCTTTGTTGGTGTACTTCTGGTGATGTTGTTGAGATAATCAGCATCCATCCTTTGTAAGTGACTTTTTTTTGGTATATGACTTCTTAATAAAAATTTCCTTTCTGGAGGGCTGCTTTTCTTTTCTGTTGTTTCTAGAGCTTGAAATTTCATAATGGTTTGCCTGGTGGATTCATTTTCATTTGTAGTAGGGACCTGGTGACCTTCAAACCAGTGAATTACATCCCTTTGCTCCAGAAAAGGCCTTGCAATTATTTTGTTAATTTCTGTCTACTCACTTACCTACTTGTTTTCTATTTTAAAATTTCTCAGAGCACTTTTGTGCTTCCAGACTGTTCTTGTAATGTTTGTAGTAAGTTTCCTGTTCCTGACACCACTCATTTGCAATAGCTTGTTTTGTTCTTAGATTCATGTTCCTCTTCTGTATTTCCCATATCTCTTTGTATGATCTCTTCATATGATTTCCTTCATGTTGATCTCTGTGTCTGTTTTAGTTTTTCATTTTGTAAGTAGATTTCTCTGAGTGTCAATTAATTAATGAGCTTGTAGCTCATTCACAGAGCTAGTCAGTTTTTTTAAAGTTAAAAATAGCTCTTATTCATACAATATGTTCTGATTATAGTTTCCCCTCACCCATCTCCTCCCAGATTCCCCCACTTCCCCTCACATCAAAAATTCACACCCCTTTTCTCTCTCTTTAGGAAACAAACAAACATCTAAAAAATAAAATAAGATAAAATAGACAAACTGGTATAGAACAAAACAAATAGAAGAAAAAGAGCCAAAAGAAAATGTACAAGGAACACATAAAAATGCAGAGACACATATGCTTACACACACAGGAGTCTCATAAAACACAAAATTGGAAGCCATAATACATACACAAAGGACTTACCTGTAAGAGATCGTCCAAAGGAGTCATTGAGTTCCTTTTGTGTTTTACTGCTGGGAATGGGCCTGGCTTTAGGAGTGGTTTGTTTTCCCAGACTCCATTGGGGAAAACTAATGTTTCATTTGCAAGGAACTATCAATTGGAGGTAGTTGTCTGGTTTAGGGATTGGGCCTTGTGTCTACTTCCCTTCTCAGTATGTATGTTTTGCCTGTATGTATGTGTACCACCACACATGTAGTGTCCTTAGAGGTCAGAAGAGGGTTTAAGTTCTCCCGGAGTTTGAAGTGGTTGTGAGCTGCTCTGTGGGTGCTGGGAACTGAGCCGAGTCCTCTGCAAGAGCAGCTGGTGCTCTTATCCACTGAGCCCTCTCTCCAGCCCCATCCTGTTTTTTTTCTGTATCAGCTTTGCAAAATAACTTTTGAATTCAGTGAATGTTTTGCCAATTGTCAGTTGGTACATGTTGCTGTTTCTGCTTGAGTAGTAATTCAACGTCTTTGGACAAAAATATATCATTGGTATTTTACACACATAAACAAACATTTAATGTGCCTGCCTGAGTTTCTGACCCACTAAACTTCAGCAGTTCACTGTTCTGAGGACTGGTAGTGGAGCTCTGTTTCAGGTTTTCTGTTCTTTCCCATACTCCTCCAGTCTCTTCCCAATGCCAGGGTTCCAGTGAGGGCCAGGAACACCAGGCAAATGCTCTTCCAGTGAGTTTTTCTCCTTCTTTTTATCTAAGTAGCCATCTCCATGTTCAGTAGCATGCTCCCAATGGACATGTGTGGTCCAGATTTCCTGCTTTCCCTGTGTGTTTGTATGTCTGCATGTGCATGCACGTGGAAGCCAGAGACTGACACTGGTGTCTTCCTCCACCGCTCTCCTCGTATATTGAGGCCAGCCTTTCATTAGAACCTAGAGCTTGCCTGTTGGCTAGTCTAGCTATTATGTTGGTTCTGGTGGTTGTCACTCTGGTCCCCAGGCTTGCTGGACCAGCGCTTTATTATGGAGCACCCCCACCTCGCCTAAATTTCCCCTTTGGAAGGCTCTTGTCCTTTCTTTTGTATTCTTTGAAAAGTTGAGACTTTCTATTGTGTTCTGATCATGTTCACCCCACTCCTCTCCCGAAGGTCTGTCAGCTCCACCCCCTCCTGCCCTCCCAACTTCACGCGCTCTCTCTCTTTCTGCTTTTAATGTTGAGGTTTTGTTTGTTTGTTTTTAGACAAGGTCTTATTCTGAAGTCCAAGCTGGCCTGGAACTTGCTGTGTAGACCAAGTTGTTCTTGAACTAAAGTCAGTCCATCTGCCTCAGCCTCCGCAGTACTGGGATTGCAAATATGAACTACTAATCTTGGCAGCTTCCTCTCTCTGTGTCCTTAGATGCTTATTTATCTTTGTTTACCAGACCATAATAGTGAGCACCAGTTGAATATATACCGTAAAAAAAAAAAAACAACCAACAAACAAACCATGTGCAGTATTTCTGAAAATGAAAACTTAAAGCAAAACTTAGTCATCTCCTGCCTCCATAAAACAACCCACAGTGAACCAAAAAGGTAGATCTTAAGTGTTCTTGTTAGAGACAAAAAGGAAACCAATGAAGTGGTAGATATGTTAATAACCTGAGCTGTAGCAATTCACTTACATGTATATCAAGGCATCTTGATGTATTCATTAAACATATACAATTTTAATTTGTTGATCTTGCCTCAAAACACATCTAAAGAATTTAAAACAATAGGAGTGAAGATGAGAATTCTTTTATTATCTTTGCAACTTTTCTTTTAAAACTATCCTAAAGGAAACTAATTATTTGCACATAAAACCATTTATCATAAAATAGTGCTTGCCACCCATTAGACATTCCATGAATGCTGTATTTAGAATAATCATGTTTTATATACCATTGCTTATGTATGTTTAAAGAGCATATAGATATGGCCTCTAGAGGGCAGTGTTGGGTCATGAAAAGAATTCTGCAATTTCAGAATGGACTAAGAAACATTTAAAATGGACTTAAAAATTATATGCTCATGTGTATGTATGTATGATGTGTGTAGGCACACTCAGGCATGCAACAGTGGACATGTGAAGGTCAGAGGACAACTATATGGAGTCTGTTCTCTTTCCCACTTTTCCTTGGGTTCTGGGTTTGAACTCAGGTCACCAGCCTTGTGCAGAAAATGCCTTTATTCCCTGAGCCTCTCACCAGCCCTTTTCTTCCTCTAAATCACAAGATTTCTGTTTATATTCATTACCCTTTCACTTTCTGTAAAGAACAGTTACGTTAGGCATGATGACAAACACCTACAATCCCAGCACTGGAGATACTGGAACAGGGGGATTAAGAGTTTTCAGGCCAATCCAGGTCACATAGCAAGATTCTGTCTTAAAAAAAAGTAAAGAAAAACTTTATGCCTTTTTGCTATTCTAATCGATTGGAGCTTGTCTTTAACATACACTAATATAATAGTTGGAATAATAATGATCCCAACAGGTTCATATATGTGTATCCTGAGTTACTGGGGAGTAGAACTGTGTGGAAGGATTAGAAGGGTTAGGAGAGGTGGTCTTAGGAGAACTGTGTGGAAGGATTAGAAGGGTTGGAGGAGGTGTGTCACTGAAGGCGACATGCCAGGCCCAGAGCGTCTCCTTTTCTTCGCCTGTGGCTCATGACTCGGCTTTCCGCCGCTCCAGCACCTGCCTGTGTGCCGCCATGCTCCTCGCCATGATGACGGTGAGCTAACCTCTGAAGCTGCAAGCGAGTCCTCAATTACATGCTTTCTTTTAAGAGTTGCTGTGGTCATGGTGTTTCTTCACAGCAATAGACCACCAATTAAGACAATTTAAAAACTTAAAAACAATCTCAATATTATTTGTGAGTCAAAAGCCACCTGTAGAGTTTTGACCTTGCTGTTCTCATCACTGAGGGCTTGAGAGTGATAAGAGAAATAGCATAAGGCACATATTATATGTTATTTTTCAGTTCTCATATGATTGAAGTAGAGTTACAGAGCTGAACTTTGAAATACTAAAATCAGGTTAATGAAGATCTTTATAGGATAAAAAGAGGCTTTGATTTTGTAAAGGTAAATATTGCCTGCTCTATAGCTGTCCAGGGCACAAAGAAGTACTAAGGGACATGAAGGATGACTGTCCTACTCTGGAACAATTTCTGAAGGAAGAAAGATGGCAGCGCAACCTTTTGATTTTAATATTTTCACTGTGGGTCAGTGGGCTGGCTCAGTTGCTAAGCTGCTCATTGCCAAGTTTGAGACCTGAGTTCCACATTGTGGAAGGAGAGAACTGACTCCTGCAAATTGTCCTTTGAACACCCACACTCACACATACACATAATAAGTAAATATATAAAAAAGATTATTGCTCTATAAATGATCTCATGAGATTGATTCTTTTTGTTTTTTGAAATTATAATTATATCATTTCTCCTTTCCTTTCTTCTCTCTAAAGGTTAAACCCTCCCATTTACCCAGTTCCTGCTCTCTTCTAAGTTTATGGCCTCTTTGTCTTTGCTGTTACATAGATGCATTCTTAAAAATATAAATACAACCCGATCGGTGCACAGAATGTTACTTGCATGTATGTTATCAGGGCCGACCATTTGGTATTGACTAACTAATTCAAATGCTCTTTCCTGGGGAAAACTATGTCTCCCATTTTCAGCATTCCTTAGTAGCCTGTGTGGATTCGCCTTCCCCAGCTCCTCCCAGATCCTCCTTACCTCCTCTCACCCGAATCCACATTCCTTTCTTTCTCTCTCTCATTAGAAAATAAATAGGTAAAACTGATAATAAAAACACAAAATCAGAAACCATAATATATATGCAAAAGACTTGTAAGGTTAAAGAAAAAATAAGAACCTCCAAAAATGAAATTGAGTTTGTTTTGTATTGGCCATCTACTGCTAGGCATGTCACCTGCCCTTAAAAGTGGTTGTATCTCCATTAGACAGAACTAATTTCTCAATTTGACTGATTACCAGTTGGAGATAGTGTCTGGGTTAGGGATGGGGGCTTGTGTTTACTTCCCCTTTTAGCACAAGACCCCGTCTGGTCCAGGTGCACGCAGGCCCTGTGTGTGATGCCACAGTGTCTAAGTTCGTGTGTGTATTGGTCCTGCTGTATTTAGAGAGCTTTGTTTGGTGTTTTCCTTCCTTGTAGCTCTCATACTCTTTCTGCCTCCTCTGTAGAAGGGATCCATGAGCTCTGAGGGGAGGGATTTCATGGAGTCATCCCATTTAGAACAGCGTATTCCAAGGTCTTTTAGTCTCTGTACATTATCTCCCTGTTTGTTCCCATTTATTACAGAAGGCGCTTCTCTGATGATGGTTGAACAAGACACTGAGCCATGAGCATAGCAGACTGTCCTTAGGTGCTTGGAGTGCTTTGTCTAGGGCCAAAGCTTCCTGAACACATTAGCATGTCTCTTGGTGTTATCCTTGTTCAGGCCATGTTTAGGCAGCCCTGTTGGTGAGACTTCTTGGGCATAGAGTCTCTGAACTTTCTAGGAGACACCAGAGATTGACTTTTACAACATCTGCCTTGAGGATTAAATCCCAGAGTCCATAAACACTCTGTCATTGAGCTGCACCTGCATCCAGGTATTTAATTTTTAAGGCTCTGTGTGCTGGGAGTTGCAGACTGTTGCCCAAGTATAACATAACTGCATTAACATGAATTGTCAAAATGGTCACCTCAGATCTTAGAGGAAGCTGAAGAAATTGTTCACATACTGATAGGTACAGAAATTCTGAAACATGATGTCCCTAGACAGGTTTGATTCTCTCCGATAATGGAGTCTTCAGACTCTGCTCACACAACGTATGAATCTCATATGAACTTTGAAAATAGTTGTCATTTGGATGACAGTGCACCCACTTAATAGAAACCTATAGATTTATTTTTTGTTGAAACTATAAATCTCTTAAAAAACTCATCTGTTGAATTGGGATCTATGAGCCTTTTAATAGGACTTTTGAAAGAGAGTGCAACATTTATAGCTCCTTATAAATTGCCTGACATGGAAGTTAAGGTCAGTAGAGCTTTTGTTCAGTCAGTCTGTCATAGTTGAATTGTAGGCAAAAAGACCTGTTTCATTCTCATCCTATAGTGCTAGGTACCAAAAGCTCTCATCTTTAGAATAGTATTCTCTAAGCTTAGGGGTGGAAGAAAAAAACGTCTATTATTCAGATAAGTATTTCCAAGAATGATTTGAGATATAGGTTGTTCCTTTAGATGTTGACCAGCCGAAATCTGATCTCATTCAGTGTTCTTCATTTCAAGGAAAATGTGCATGTGTGCAAATTGGAATCTGTTGTCATCCTAGACTCCTGTCCGTCCTTATCCATAATGAGTGAGTGTAGTCAGCCTTGTCAAGTCTTCTTAAAGGTCTCCTGGATAATACATTTACTCTCTCATGTCCAATGTTCCGGTCTGCACCATCATCCTATATTTGAAGAAGCCACCTCACCCACAACAGTGACCTTTCCAAACACACTCTCAAGAGACCACCAGTGATTTCACACTCTTCTCAGGATAACAGGGAGTGGAAAAACTGCCCTTGCTGGGGCCTGTGCTCCGGCGCCACAGCCTCCTCTTGTCCTGGAGGCCCAGATCATATACCATTTTCTTCAGTGACTTTCCCTGATAACTGGATTGGGGAAGTTCCCTGTGCTCTGTGCTCCTCTAGACCC
The DNA here is from genome assembly GCA_028658305.1 of Pachyuromys duprasi. Lineage (NCBI taxonomy): Eukaryota > Metazoa > Chordata > Mammalia > Rodentia > Muridae > Pachyuromys > Pachyuromys duprasi. The sequence goes on along the minus strand of CM053759.1, from coordinate 14,974,270 downwards.
ACACTCGTTACTCATGATGATTGCATTCAAGCCAGGCATACTGGTTCATGTTTGGCATGCTTTCATTCGAGAGGCTGAAGCAGGAGGAGCCCTGCAAGTTTTAGGTTACTTAAAATACAATAAAGACCCTGCCTTTAAAAACAAATTGGTTACTTGGTAGTGTGTTCAGGGTGTGCATGCATACACCAGAGTTTAACTTTCAGTGACAATTCACTGTGATAGTTACACACCTTGCCTTTTTATATAGGTGCAGGGGGTTGAATTCAGGTCCCCCTGGTGGCATGGCAAGCACAGAGCTATCTCCCAGCTGCTAGTGTTGTGGTATTTTGAATGATATGTGTATCTCCTAGCAGAAAACAAGCTCTGTGAGCAGGATTTATACCTTTATTCTCACCATCAAACTCCAACATCTGGCTCAGTATTTGAAAAAATACAGTAGTTGTTCAGTATATTTGTTGAATGACTAAATGACTGTTTTTAACTTTTTAGATAGAGGAAGAAGAACCCACTGGATACATTCGATTTGAAAAATTTCTTCCAGTAATGACCAAAACGCTTCTGGAAAGAAAGTAAGGCAGCGACTCCATCTTTACAGCAGACAATGCCTAGAAGGACACTAATCTCAAAGCATTCCGCTTGCCCAGCGATTCTAGCACTTGAGGGGCTGAAGCATGAGCATTGCAACAAATCTGAGGGTAGCCTTAGTTGCATAGTTCCAAGCCAGCCTGGGCTACAGACCCTACCTCAAAACAAAACAAAACAAAAGCACTTAGCTTTTCATATTTTATTTACCCAATATATATCTTAGGGCAGCTTCCTCTAGCCTTTCAGCGTACTTCAGGTCGGCTTAGGGATATGCTTAGAAATATCAACCATGCTAATGTTTATTAATCTAAGCAAGGCATAATTAAAAGGCAAAGGAGCTTACAAAAAGATCAATATTGTAGTTATATTTAATTGTGAATTTTCATCTTAAAATAAAAATGAACACCAGTTATTTTTCTAGCATTAGTATAGTATTTGCACACCACAGTTGATTGACTGTTTTGTCCTAGACAAATTTATTTCATTTTTTTTAATATTATATACACTTGAATTTATTTAAGATTTATTTATTTATTTGTATAGTATTCTGCTTGCAGGCCATGATAGATGGCTATTAGCCATCATATGGTTGCTGGGAATTGAACTCAGGACCATTGGAAGAACAGCCAGTGCTCTTAACCTCTGAGCCAACTCTCCAGCCCCAAATTTATTTTCATATCAGTGAAAAAATGCTAATAGGTAATACTGAACATTCCTATGGAGTAGGTACTGCTGACTTTCATATTCAGAAATCCAAAGAAATTTCATCAAGGGAAATGCCGTTAGCCTAGGATAGTAGCAGCCTTTATTTTGTTATATGCAGTCATCTATCATGTAGAGACTGAGATGAATATGCTGGTGTTAACTGACTTTATTGTAAAATTACAGATACAGACCAATTTCTGAAGATGTCCTTTTACGAGCTTTTGAGGTGGGTGAGCTCTACATTATTCATGTAATGTGATAAGTTAATTCATCATGTAGAATTTATTCAACAAGGAAAATATATGTTATCTCCTTTGCCCAGGTTTTGGATACAGCTAAACGTGGGTATCTGACTAAGGAGGAACTCATCAAGTACATGACTGAGGAAGGTCAGAGGGCTCGATTTCTTGTGAGAGTAATTTAAAGATGTTTATTTTATCTTCAGTTATGTGGATGAGTACGTGTTTCTGTGTCTCTGTGTATGTGAGTGCAGTGCCCATGGAGGCCAGAAACATGGGGTCCCCCTGGAGCTGGGGCCACATGGGAACTGAACTCAGGTTCTCTGCAAAAGCAGTGCATGGTTTTAACTGCTGAGCCATTCTTATAGCCCGGTTAATAAGTTTTTTAACAGTTATGCAAGAGTTATAAGAGGTGATACTTTAGAAACAATTGCTTGGCTATGTAGTTTTTTAAATTATTTCGGTTTGGTTTGGTATTTGATTTTATGATAGAATTGTAATGATTACTTGTGTAAATTGTGTTTACTTTATTTACTTAAAATATCTCCTAAATAAAAGACATGCCATTTAAAGAACATGAACTGTCAATCATAAACCAATGCCTTTTTAGATAGAAGATTTGAATTAAAGTATATAAAAATTTCTTTTAAAAGGCCTTCTTAAGTGGTAAAGTTACAAACAATATAGCCAAAATCGAATTCACACAAAACTATATTTTCTTATGATAATGGGACCTCCTCCCACAAATACATATATATTTTCTTTAAACTTTCTCTTTTTAGGTCAGTACATACGTGTGTTTCCCCTGACTGTAAGCAGCTTGAGGAACAGTCATTAAAGCCATTGTCATCTATCTCCCTTTACCACCCAGAGTAAGGGAGGAGTTCTGCTTTCTCTGCCCAGCCCTGAGATACTTAGGCTGAGTGATGCAGTAGTCACATGTCACTAGAGAACATGGACATTTGCATCATTTTGAACAAGGAAACTAGTATTGGAAGCTTCAAGTGCACCTGGTTTGGCCATTTTGACTCAGTTCACCGTTAGGAAAGAGGAAGTGAGAGAAAGAATATCGTGAAACTCATAGTTGTCCCTATAGTGTTAAACTCATCTAAGCAGTTAACATTAATGAGAGTGTTATGACTTTCAAATCCTAAGGATGAAAGGAAGTAAACCCTAAGTTATATAGGACCACATGAAATTAATAAAAACAGCCAAAGAGAGTTCAGTCCCTCCAACTGTGTGCCCGTTGACTGTTTAGTATTGTTATAGCACAGTGGGTGGTAATGATACTAGGATCTGATCCTTTTCTTGAGCATATTACAGTCTTACTGGGAAGCAAAGCTAACTTATGAAATAGATCAATATGAGACATTAGAAAAATAACTGTCAGAAGATCAGTGTGAGCTGAAACTAGTCAGGGAAACAGCCTGGGAAGTCTGACAGAGAAAGTAGCTTCCTTGAGAAGGTAGATTTATGTGTTTGCTTTTTTGAGACAAGGTTTTGCTCTCTAATCCAGGTGAACCTGGTATTTACTATATAGCCCAGGCTGGCAGTAAACTCAAGACAGTTCTTCTGCTTCAGCCTCCAAGATGTGATTACAGATGGGAGCTACCATGCTTGGCTTTAGAAGATAGGGTGAGTCATTGAGGGCAGGCATAATATGACTTTATATCTTATAGTACTCACTTACATAATAAATATCAGCATATGAATTGTAGCAGATGAGCTATGAATAAACAAATGAGTAGTTGAATGAAGAAAGATGAAGGGCTGGTTCTAGGGAAATGGATAAAGCAGTAAGAACAAGGAAGGAAGCAGCCAGGCATGTGGAAGAAGAGGAGCCCAGTCAGTCCTGAGGGTCTTGTTGGCCAACCCTAAATTATAGTGGGTCACATGAAATTAGTAAAAACAGCCAAAGAGAGTTCAGGAAAGGAAAATTCAGTCCAAGGAAGGGAAAGAAGGTAGATTTATTGGGGCTAAATTGTAGAGGCCTGCTCTTGGGTAGAGAAGAGCGGTCAGACTCTATCACAGGGCCGAGTGACTAATAGTGGGCAGGGGACAAACATGAGTATAAAGTAACCTCAAGACTTGCCCTGGACCATGGATGCCATCATGATGGTTATGCTGCTGATTGAAATAGTGAAGTCAAGCACTAGCTGCACTGTGTTTGGGGACAGCAAGGCGGTGTGGCTCACAGGAAGTGCTTTATGAGAACTCACAGAAAAGTATATGTCTTAGTTGGGATTTTTATTGCTGTGAAGAGACACCATGACAATGGCAACTCCTATAAAAGAGAACATTTAATTGGGGCTGGACTACAGTTCAGAGGTTTAATTCATTGTCATCATGGCAGGAAACATGGTAGCATGCAGGCAGACTTGGGCTGTAGGAGCTAAGAGTTCTGCATTTTGATCCAAAGACAGAAGAAAAAGAATAAGACACACTGGCCCAATTTGAGACCTCAAAGCCCCGCCCCCAGTGACCCACTTCCTCCAACAAGGCCACGCCTTATGATAGTATCACTCCTTATGACCAAGCATTCAAAGACTTGAGTCTAGAGGGGCCATACCTATTCAAAGTATCACAACCCACTTAGAGAGTTCTTGTCCGTCCAGGGCAACTGATGGATATCCTAACAGATGGAGCCTGCATCAGTTCTTTTTTTTTTTCCCCAGAGAAGAACACAAATGGTTTCAGTTATTTATTCAGCATTCATTAATATCTTCCATGTTGTATGAGCCAGTACATTTGATAAGTGCCTGTAAGATGCACAATGCTACCTTAGAACATCGTTATTGGGTGTAACATGCTCTTCCTTTAAGCATAGTCACAGATGCTTAGTTCAGTAAAGTGGCTGCTTGCTTAAGAAGTGAGTTTGTCTTAAGAGATAGACTAGGATCAGAAGGAAAGGAAGACCTCCCCTATCAGTGGACTTGGGGAGGGGCATGTGTGGAGAAAGGGGAGGGAAGGTGGGATTGGGAGGGGAGGAGAGAGGGTTTATGGGAGGGATACAAAATGAATAAAGTGTAATTAATAAAAATAAAAGAGAGATGGGGTTGCTCTGTGTCTCACTCTGTATCCTGGAACTCACTCTAAAGACCAGGCCAGCCTGGCTAGTAAGTGATGTTTTAATTCTCAAAATTCTAAATTGTTTTTAAGTATATCTAAGCTTTGGGACTATCAAGTTAATTTCACAATCCTTTCATAGTATCTGTAGAGCAGCCAACACATCTTTGAAGTTTGGGAATGCACACTCTAAATGCCCAGGAGATTGTAAGATAAACATCATAGACTACACTGAATCAAGTAGCCACAAGAGAGAATCCATGTCACTCCAGGATGTGCATTGCATCAGATAAACACCGTAAACCACACTGAATCAAGCAGCTACAAGACAGAATCCATGTTACTCCAGGATGTGCATTGCATCAGATGGTATTCAGCAGCAGGGAAGATCTCAAGTCTTTTTAAAACAAATACCTGTTGCTATGTGTCACATGTTCATAGAAGTGCTATTTGAATAATAATAACACATTTAATCCTATACCAAGCCTGTGGGTGGAGAGTATTACCATTATCTGTATTGTGTAGACTGGGAAACGCAGTTAAGCAACCTACCCAAGACTATAAAGCTAGTAAGAGAACTTGAATGTGTGAGGCTTGCTCTTCCAGCTGTTGCTTTCCAGTGTTAAGCAGTTTCCTACTATCTTAAAGACTGCACAGCTCTTTCCTTGCCCAGTGTAGCAGACTGACTACTTTCTGAAACAAGGAGGAATTTTAGGGTGATTGATGAGTGGCATCCAAGGTGGGGTTAGGGCAGTATGAGGCAGACCTCAAGTGGTCTCTCTTCAGCGATAGCTAACATTTAATCCTCTCTCTACAGTTTGAATACACATAATAATTATATTCACTTATAAGGCTTTAGCTTTGAGCAAATACTTTTGCAGTTTCAGTCATTTTAACTTAAATGAATAAACAGCTTTGTTCATGATGTTTTATATACTCCTACTGTTTTGACTGAAATGCTGTATTCTATAGGTACTGCCAGGGCAATAAAGCTACAGCCTTGAAGGGTGCATGGCAGCATGCCTTTTGAACTTCTGGATTCTCATATGTTGCCTGTGTAGCTCCACTGAAGAAATCCCTGAACACAGCTGGGGCCCTTGGACTCCATGATAGTGGAGCTGGCTAGTGGAAAGAGAAAAGGACCTCCTGACTGTAAATAATCAACCCCCGTCTTGTCTCTCCAGGTGAACCTTTTTCTCAAGAGGAAATGGAAGAAATGTTGTCTGCTGCAATTGATCCCGAATCAAATTCCCTTAATTACAGGGAGTATGTAACAATGATGGTGATAGATGAAAATTAAATGCTCCAAAGATTTCTTTTTTCATCTTTAAAGATAACTGTAAAGACTCAGTTTCTAATTGAAAGGATACTCTGAAAAATTGCTTGTCCTAATTAATTTCACATTTTCTCTTATAATTTCTATATTTAGTGCCTAATGACATAATTATTTCAAGGTATTTTGTTTTCTAGAGATGATCAATTTAAAAGATAAATTTATTTAGTATGTCCAGATTTATGGAAGAAAAAGCTGATGATTTAAAAGAAATTGAACAATATCGTAACATTAAATGTATTGTTGCTTATTTTTTCCCAACTAGGCCAATGATACTTTGAAATTACTTAAACAGAAAATGATGATTGATCATTGGAAGAGCATCTAAAGCTCTTGTGGGGCAGGGTGGCCACAGACTGGACGTGAGTGGCAGCGTGGTGATGGCTGTCCTTTAGAGCAGCAGTAAACACTTCAGCAAGCAGAACATGGAGGGAGAGTGACTAGAATAACTATTAATAATAGATTTCTTATGAATGCCAATTACAAATCTCATTTGAGAGTCTAATAATGTTGCGTAAAATTGAAATTTGCTCATCCAGCATGTTGCCATTTATGGAATAGCTAAAGGAGGTGAGATAATTGAATCCAGAGAAAGGAAGACTGAATGAAAACTGATAATGGCAATTCCTTTTTTGCTCTTTAGAATTTTCACCTATTCAGAGTATCTGTTGCAGGAATATTGTCCTGAGTACTGAGTGTCTTCAGCTTGTTGTTGCCAGAATGCAGTACTGAAATGGACTGATACCATAAGAAAGAGCTTCATTTAGCTCAGAGTTGAGGATGGTCAGAATCCAGGCAGCATTGTGTAGGCTGAGTGAGGACCACCCTTGCATACATCTTGCCCAGGTGCAGCAGACCAGACAGAAACATGTGGCGTAGCAAGCAGGAGCAGAGATCTGGGAGGGAGTTTAGGCGTACTCCTTTTCCAGTGGTCCCCTTACAAGAATTACTTCCCAGGCTGGAGAGGTGGCTCAGTGCTGACTATCTTTAGATAATGTGCTGGAGGCTGGAGATGAAAGGTAGATATGCCTCAAATTAATCAAGGGCACAGTTCAGTGAGGGAGCCTTGCAAGTCAGTCAGCAACCCCACATTCAGGGTGCTGAATATTGCACAAAGAAGCAGCTGACTCAGCCTGGGTCAGGGTGAGGTTGCTTTCTGGTGGACAGACTCAGACAGGTAATACATGACTTACAAACTCAATAGTTCTTAAAACAGTCATTCTTTGAGTAGCTTGCTTCAGAGCACAGAGCATGTCAGCAGGAGGACAGATCAAAACCGAGAGGTGTCCTGAGACACAGGAATCTGGGAATTGAAAGTGTGGTGTAAAGATACTTGGGACCTGGTGAGAGATGAAAAGATTGGAGTGGGAGACAGGAACCAAATCACATGAGAAAATGGGCTAATTGGGGTTACACTTTCAGTGTTTGAACATGGACTTTATTATGAAAATCACAAAGAAAGGAGTTGGAGTTGTAAATAGCCTGAGAAATAATTTGAAGGGTCAAGACTAGAGGTGAGGAGACCAGCTGGTCAGCTGCTTGGTTGGCATGAGGAGATGGACTAGGGAAAGTCAAGCACAAAGCCCAAGTTCTGGCTTGAACACTTAGTAAATAATGACAGGAGCCATTCAGGTAAGATACCCAAGGCTCAGGCTAATGAGCTTGACTGTGGTCATCTCCAGCTTGAAGAGCTGGTAGAACATAGGAAAATCAATTAGATAAATAAGTGGGCATTTGCTAGAGACATGGGCTTTGAGGTTGTCCTGGAAAGAAAATAAAAGATGACCAAGGACAGAACTGGGGGAGACATTACGTTTCAAGGAGGGCAGAAGAAGAGCCTTCAGAGAGCATGGGAAGGAGAAGACTGAGAGGAGGGAAAGCCCGAGGGAAGCCATGGCAGCTGAGACTCTCAAGGAGGCAGGAGCCGTCAGGTTTGGTGATGTGAAGTCATTGATGTCCCTCAGTTTCAGCACCAACGTATTCACTGAGAGCCTGTTTTGGGGAAGACTTGCAAAGTGCCAGATAGCAGAGTCCAATGGCTTGTGGAATAAACAGATATAAGAAAGAGTCTGGAGACAGACTGTTGAACAGTGAAGAGAGAAGAGAGAAGATAGAGGGAGGGAGTTTGGGAGATGTAAATTGTGCATTATGCTATATGCTTGTCTTTCAAGGGTTGAAACACAGCAGAGTTGCAGAGAACACTTGGGGGCAGGGATCCAGGGCTGTAAAGGTCTTGAGCTTGCTAATGGACATGAACTAATGTGTGTAGTTCCTGCTCAGTGGCCTCCAGCTCTGTTATCTCTTGTTAAGATGGGGTCTTGCTGTGTTTACAGCGTGTGTGTGACCCTTCTGTTTCTGCCTCCAAGCCTGAGCCTCTGTACCTAGTTGTACTGTCTGTGAATGAGAAGGAAGATAGTACACCCTAGAACTAGAGGAGATAATACAAATCTGAAGTGTTTTATGGGAAATGAGAGAGCCAGGAAATAGTCTACAAAGGAATTTTCAAGAAACCCTGGAGGATCTCATCCAGCGACCTAGGCCCAGGAGCAAAATATGTAGAGTGTCGTAATACATCAAAATGGGTGAAACGGATGCACAAAAGGCCAAGACTGACGAATCAGCAGAGGAGAGGGACAGTGATGGTTGAGACTATGGTGGGAGGGAAATCCAGGCTTGCACTGAGGACTGTAAGATTGCAAAGGGCAAACAGCCCCTGTGTGTGGTCAGATGGCTTGCCAGTCATGGGGACAATATGCTCCCCTTGCAATTTGTTGTCACTATAGTGCTACAGAACATTTCTTTACGTTATTACTAATTAGTAATAGTATACCGCGCATACACATCTCTCATCATGTGCCAGGCTTTACTTGTATGTACTTATTTAACCCTCTTGATGACCCAGTGATATAGTTAGCATTATTCTGAGGGAGTGACACAGAAGTGCGTAGCTAAAAGGAAATGTCTTAATCAGCCTTTAGAAGTTATGCAGCCATGACAAATCTTTACCACAACAAAAGTCAGTTTTCATGTTTCATGTCAGCTGAGACTGTGTTGTCTTACTTTTCTTCACTTCTTTCATAAGTAGAATGACTATATGTCTCAATTTGCTGTGGTGGGCCCAGCCTGGACCTGCTCTTCCAGTATAATCTTTGACATTTCTCCTTTTTACTTTTAGATTGCCTTCATTTGTTTGATTCATATGTTGTCACCTCTTTCAAGAACTAATGAAAATGATGATGAAATCACCACTTGGGGCAGGGCACATGGCTCAGTGGGTAAGGTGCTTGATGAACAAGCATGAGGGCCTGGGTTCAGTCCCCGGCACCCACATCAAAAGCTGGGCACTTATTTTGGCAATGAGGAGGCAGATATGGAAAGATCCCTGGAACTCACTGGCTAATCAGCCTAATTAGTGAACCCTGGATCAAATAAGAAACACTGTCTCAAAAATTAAATGACTCCCAAGGCACACCTGAGAAAACACATTCATGCACACACACCTTTACAATATGGCTGTGTGCACCAGCACACATGAATCAGTTCTGGAAAGTTCCGTGAAAGCAACAATGGTTGTGATGGAAGGTACCCCTTTCTTCAATAGTTTCACAAGACAAACTTTTCTAAAACACCTCAGGTTTTCTCAAGGTGAAATCCAAGTGGAAAATTGACATGCCGCTCACTTAGCCATGCATATTGGGATCCCCACCTGCAGATGAAATGAGCCTCAAGCATTTAGGTAAGGGCAGGGGATTCAAGGAGGGTGTGGTAACTCCAGGAGTATTCACAGCCAGGCTTTGCAATGGCGACACATGACAGACGTGAGAAATGCTCATCAAAGTGGAAGTCTCCCCAGGGGTGAATCATGATGCAGGCTGGCATAACATGCAGTCCCAAAGCTTGCACCAGTGCCTAAAGCACAAGGTGTGGAGTGGACTGGAGCACCCCAGATGGCTCCAAGTATGTAACCCTGGCTCTGTCAAGTAAATAGGGTAAATGCTTCCCATTGTTGATAGGCAAGAGGCACCTCATTCTCTCACTGCAAGGAAAAGCTCAAATGGACGGTAGCAAAGAAGATGCCTTAACATTGGATCCCTGGTCCCACCCAGAGTATTAAGAGTTCTGGTTGGTGTTGTACTCCACTCCCTGACTTGAAGGCACTTGAAGGTTGGTAGCCTTTGGTTGCCTTTTGGAGCTCTGATTTTTATTTTCAGTATCATTTGTTTTTAAGGTCACCAAAGAATGCAACACAGACCGCAAAGGAAGCTGTGCTTTAGTCCTCAGTTGCAGAGTAAACAAACACCCCAAGGGAGCACAGTTGCCACTGTGCCAGGGGTTAGGTGCAGGGCCTGGCTCAAGCCAGGTGAGGCTTGCACCTGGAGCTACACCCACAGTGAACACTTTCATTTACGCCTTGGGTGGGCATTTGACCTCTTAATACCCCCTCGTCATCTGCCCAACCTCTAAATTGAACCACAGTATTATTTTTCTGGCAAGAAGAGCAAAGGGATCTGGAGAAAATTTGCTTTTCCTAGGACTTCTGGGTCCTTTGGCTTCTTCAGGATACGCTCACTATCCCCTGCGGCCTTGACTGCCTGTGTTCTCACACTTCTAGGCTGGGGAAGCTGTATGACTCAGGGCCTGTGTGTCTGGGGATCACACTCTTATCCCACTTTGCCTGTGACTCATTTGGGGCTCAGCACCCGACTTGCTCTGCATCCCACCCTAGAAGTGAGAGAGTCTGAGACTTCTCCTTTGCAAGTACCAGTGGTCATGTGTCCAGTGCCTACGAGAGACAACAGGACTGTCTGAAATGGCAACCTTATGAGAGTGTGACTGGCTGTCAAGGACAGGTCTGTTTCCTGTAGACTGGAACATTTTTCAGTCGTTCTCTCCTTTCTGTCTTTCTCCTTTCCTTTCTTTTTCTAACTCCTCCACATAAGAAAGCACATAAGAAAGTACAGACATGTCCTTGGGAATCATCATCATGCTAAGGTGTAAATAAACAGCCCCCTGCTTATATACACTCAGGCCTGTACCAGACTCAGACTGTCTCTAGGATTTCTAAAAGTGCTGCTGCCAGTCACATTCTTCAGAAGCTCCCTGGGGGTGAGTGTTTGTTAGAAAGTAACTATGTAGCCAAGGATGATCATATAGATACTCAGAACAATCTCTGGAGGTGTAGCCCCCAAATTTATTTGTAATGGACACTGGAGGAGAGGTTCAGGCACACTTGAAAGCAAGAACTTCTACCTTAGGAAGTGTTACGTGGTACAGAGATGGGATTTGGGATTGACTTTTGTCCTCGCAGAGTGTGTAATTGGTATAGACACTGATATTGCTGAGCTTCTGTGTCGTCACGTGGGAAGTGGAGAGAATTACAATATAGAGCTGATGTGATGATGGATATCATAAAGCGAGATTCTTTAAAAGCTATAATGGATGGAGGCAGTTATTTTTAGAAAACCAGCTAGGCAGGCAGGCAGGGGGTGGGGTGGGGATGGAGACCTGCTGCCTGGGTATGGACAGCCAGAGTGTGGGAAAGTAGGGAGCTGAAAGAAAATTCATCTGTGGGATGAGGGTGGTGCTGATGGAGAGATACCAAGAGGTTTGCTGTCACTGTACTGTGAATGATCAGCTATTGTGATTCTGTTAAGGACTTGAAAGTAGGAGGGTTTAAGAGGCTGTTTTTTTTCCTCCTTTATTCCCTCCTTTCCTCTTTTCTTCTCTGTCTTTTTCCTTCACTCCATTTCTGCATTGCTATCAATCATAGTGCATTTATAGCAGCATGAGTCATTTCCCTGATCTAACAAGAAAAGACATTCATTTGGGCCTGGGGCCGGGCTGGGCTGGGGTTGTAGCTCAGTTGGTAGAATATTTACCTAACCTGTTAAATCCTGGATTCCATCCCTAGCACTGCATAAACCAGACTTGGAGGAACATTCTTTCAATCCCAGTACTTGGGGTTGCGGGTAGCTGGAAGATCAGAAGTTCATGGACGTCTTTGGTTATGTAGTGAGTTCTAGGCAAGCCTGGGATGCATGAGACCCTCCTAACCTTAGAGAAAAAAAACCACACATAACATCAGAACATTACATGATTATCTGGTCAAATGTCAAATCTATCATGCTGTTCATTAGGCTTACAACAATTAAGAAATGAGATTTATTGCTATTTGTGAAATTTAAGTATGGGTTAAATATCATGTCATTATTATGTAGCTTTAAAGCACACTAAAGTTTGTTTTTATGTTCCATCTGCTTAGGATTTAAATGTCTTGCTAGCTGTCATAGCTGCGTTCCAGCTCTGGGTACCCTCTCAGGGCCTGATACTCACTTAGGCAAACTTGTTAATGAACATAAAAGCAAATCTGTTTTTGACAGTCTTCTTGATCAAGACTTTTTAACTTTTCTTATTACTGATCAAATATGATTCTACTATTATTGCTTGACCTTGTGTTGTGGCTGGTAAAGAGCTCATAGTAGCTCTGTGAGCTTTGACCTGTGCCCTGTGCTGCACCCCCAGCAAACACTGCCACTTTCTGAGTTCTCTTGCGCTTACACTATCAGTTTTGCCTTCCATTCAAGGTTATTTTGTGAGTGTCTTAAGCCAGTTACCTTTTTTTGTCTGGTTTGGTTTCTCAAGTCAGGATTTCTCTGTGTTGTGCTGCCTGTCCTGGAACTCTTATTTGTAGACCAGGCTGGCCTTGAACTGACAGAGCTCTGACTGCCTCCACCTCCTGAGCACTGGGATTAAAGGTGTGTGCCACCGCACCTGGCTCAGCCAATCACAAATTCATGCAGGTTCTTTTTATCCAAAACTAGGCAAGGTCTGTAATTTCTCCACATTATCTAGACACTACAAATTTAGTAGTTACACATCAGTAAGCAAGGTGGAGGATGTGTAGGCCTGTAGACCCCATGTACCTCCAGGAGAACAACTGCCTGCCTTCCCTGAATGTGCATCTCTGGCCCAGAGACCCAGTGAAAATGCCCGTGAGGCGTGATTCTGACATAGAAGGTGTATAAATGGAAACAGTCCCGTGTTCTCTCTCATGTTCCCTTGCAGGTTGGCATATATCACTGTTTTAGACTCTACAGGTGAATGGGTCTTTGGGAGAAACAGTATGACGTTTAAAATGCTCTATAAATGATTAGAGTATTAACACTATCATCCCTTCTGAAACTGTCTCCCAAATATATGTACGCTTCTATAACTTCTTTAGAATAGAGCTGTGGGCCTGCCAGCGTTCTTGACAGACATGCAGAAGTAAAGAGGAACCTGATGGAAGACTTGAGCAGAGAAAGGGCTGTGCACAGAGCTCCAAGCTTGCACGCCCAGTGGTGCATAGGTATCTCTCCCTGCACTGTTCATGTATGCACAAAGTGCACACCTATGGTTTTTTTACCCTAAAATATTTTAATAAAGGTCAACACATATTTTTTTCCACTATACATAGTCATAAACCCTTCTCACTAGCGAATGGTCACTAAAAATATTGTATTTGCTCACTGATGCAGAGAAAACCTGAAACCACAGGAATCCGGATCTACACAGAGGAGAGAGCAGAAATTCAAATAGGGACAGGCAGGGGCAAACTGCAACCACAGGGTTTTGGAGGGCAAAGCAACAAATAGGGAGCCAGAGCGTCTCAGCCTCACCAAGGGGAGCTGCCTTTGCAGGCTGTTGTTGCTACATCCTGTGCAGGCCGAGGACAGCCTTGCTCTTCAGCACCCAACACTGATGGTCGGCCTCCCCTGAGGGTATTGCCACCAACCACAGTCAACCGAGGGAGGGAAGACTCTAGTAAGAAAGAGAAATAATGAATTCAACTGCTTACTACAGATGCAGACCTCTATTTTATTATGTAATCTGTTTGAAATTAATCCACCATGAACAGTCTTTCTATGTTAATGCATACTCACCTAAAATGTACTTTTTTTTTCTTTTTGAGAGGGGTCTCCATGTGTAGCTCAGACTAGCTTGGAACTTATGGTTCTCTTGCCTCAGCTTTCTGAGATCTCAGATTATAGGTGTGCATACCATATCTAGTCCCTAGTCCCTTAAAGTTGAATCCTGCCATTCCTGGAGCTTTTCAAAGACCCATGGCATTGTACTGAAGCATCCAATTGGATTGCTCCAGGAGGCACCAAATTTCAACCCCATTGTTTCTTCAGACAAGGACTTCTCTGATTACTGGAACATAGGATCCCACAGGCATATTTTCAGCAGAATCCTAATTCAAAAGAGACATTTTCTTTCAGAACAGTTACTACCAGAAAGAGGTGGTTAGTGCAAATGAGCCCCCATGGCACAGAAGTGTTGCGAAAACTCATGCAAGAAAATGGGAAATGTGGATGCAAATATGAAGCAAAGAAGGGTCCTGAGCAGAGCAAGGGGCCAGTTGGCCATCTGCTCCATCAACAGCTCACAGGGTGAAACGTCTCCTCATGGAATCTGTTTGCTCACTCATTGAACATTCACTGAATTCCCACAACATGGCAGGTGCTGGGGTTAGGCTCCAGGGACAAACAAGCCATGTCGTTGAGAGATTGTAGGCTTAGGGAGAGGCAGTAGGAGAAATATACAAGCAGTTGTAGTTACTCGTTCAGCAACATCAACAAAGGGCTTTGGGATTGGAGCAGCCAGTGGCCAACTTTGCCTGTGGCACAAAGGGCTTCACAAGGGAGGTGACAGATAAGCCACAGGTGTTTCCTGTGTGTGTAGGCAATATTGCTGCTAGTTCTGGATGGGAAGGGAATGTTTCATAATGAGATGGCTTGAGGCTAAGGCTAAAAGAGCTTTATGGTATGGCTTAGGATAAAGAATGAATCTGCCTTGGAGTCCCAGCTATTCCACATACAGGTTAGATGACCTCTCTCATGATCCATTGGTATCTGTTGCCAGCAACAAAATGTTAGAATCACATGTGCCTTGGAAGGTCACTCTGGGCATTAGATATCTTCACATGGGACTCAGTAAGAGATGTCAGTCATCACAGGTTGCCCAATACTAATCTGCTAAACAAATGAAACATTTTCTACACTTTGTAGTTATTTTTCAATTATATGAGGTCTTGCACAAGTATAGTGTTCCTGTGAATGAAGGACTTCTAAGTTCATGAACTTAGAACTTTATGAAAAAGGCATTTGTATAGTTTGCCTCTTCATTCATTCAAGACTTATTTAATAATACTCTGTGCTAAGAATGTTCTGGTAACCAAAGTCCCTACCCTTATGGAATGTAAATTCAGGACAGGAGTCAGAGTATATGTAAGTCAACATCACATGAGGACAAATGTGGGTTATTAATATTTATTATTGGTTTATCTTTTAGTTAAACAGCAGTTATTCCTAAACCAGCTGTATACCCAAATCACCACACAGAGACTAGTATTTATTTAATTAACCTAGAGCACAATGCTGGGCAATAGTTACTCTCTATCCTAAACCTCCAAGCCTGCATACTTTCCGCCCATTCAGATTTCACCCATTGTACTTGCTTTTAGTCATATCTTAGGTCAGGTTCATCTCTGCTCATGGTTTGAAGTCCCCTCCTGCCAATCTCTGCTCCCCTCCCTCTCACTCGCTTCCTTTTCCTCCCCTCTAGACCAGGATGTCCCACCCTATTCTCTCCATTGCATTGTTTTATTGACAATACAGAGAACAAATGGTGACATGTTTACACAAATTTGAGACAGGTGATGCTTAGAATGAACATCACAATGCAATGTCTGGATTGAAACTAGCTAGTGGGGTAGAGAAATCAGCATTTGAATGAAGAAGGGTACATTTCATAAGAATATTATACCAACAAACAATATGGAAAAAATAAAGGTAGGGTGAGATCAGAAATCCTAGCATTTCCTGTGGAGATGACATCAAGAGCCCTAAGGAACATGGAGGCCACCCTGTCTGTGGCACCCAAGTGGAGAGAGAAATAAGAGACTAAGATGGAGAGGCAGGCAGAGGCCAGCTCACAAAGGGTCAGGTAGCCAGGGAAAGAACTTTGTGTTTCATGTGAAGAGAAGCCACTGGGTAGTGCTGAGCCAGCACAAGCAAGATGGTATCTCAGTGATTGGTGGGTAAGATGAGAAGTGGTAGGATTTGGAAGGTAGAATGGAAAGGATTTCCTGATGGATTGGACCTTAATGGAGAAAAGGGAGATGAAGGATGACTGCAGTATTTGGCAGAGCAAGTCGGGTTTTGGGAGAAAATCAAGAGGATGGTTTGGGTGAGTTAATGTGGAGAGGCTAACTGAATATCCAGGCTGGTGAAAGGTGAGTGTGCAGATGACACTGTATAGCAAGGATGATCTAAGAAGACCTTGGAGGCAGCTTAAAGTTGGAGACAGAAGGAGAGCTCAGTACAAGAGACACACAGCTAACACATTGACAAGGTAACCCCAGGTCCCACTGTGTCCCACTTCCTGGGCCCTACTGCATCCCACCCCCGGGCCCACCCAGCGACTCCAACCTATTCTTCCTTTTCAGCAATCTTTGATTTCCCAAGACAAACTGGGCTTACCTGGATGAGAAAGCGCTGCGACTACAGCTCTTAAGCTGTGCTGAGGGCACAGGCGAGGGAACGATCCATGGAGAAATGGAAGGCTCCTCCTCCCGACCCCCTGTCTTGCAGCCAGCCTTGGCTCCTGCTTTCTTTTGGGTCCTGGGTTAGAGTGGCAGCCCCTCTGAGATGAAAGCACATCTCCGTCCAAGGTCTTCCACCTCCAGCCCAGGAACCCTGCTCTCCTCAGACACACAGCAGCTTCTGTTCGTAGGAATGAAAACTGTTGAAAACTGTTCTTCCATGTTTTCCCAGGGCACCTCAGTTCTTCAGGATTCAGAACACAGTCTACCCTCAAAAATGGGCAGTGAGGAAAGGCAAGGAAAGGAGAATTACTCCTCCTCCCTAACAGAAGTAAGAACAGAACACAAAAAATAACTAACTTATCCTGACAGAGGAGCTCTCCCCTCTAAAGCTAAAGTGCATAGGATTTTGTAGAATGTTTTATTATGTGGAGTTGGTAGACAACAGGGCAGTGGGTTCCACATAACATCTCTTTCCAGTGGCCATTAACTCAAGGCTAACCCTGGCTCCATTTCAATAATCTCACCCCTTTATTATCTTGAAACAAATATTATTTGATTCTGTCCATAATTTTAATAAGTATATTTAAAAGCCCAACACATTTTAAATATAGTAAATCTTTGAAAATTACCATAACCACTGTAATTAGTTATGTTTCTCATTGACAACATACCAGACGAGTAATTTAAGGGAGATAAAATTTATTCTGGCCTATTGTTTGGTGTGACACAGTCCATCATGGGAAGGCATGGCTGTAGGCAGCTCTGTGTCAGCAAGAATGTGAGGAAGCTTGCTTGCATCTCAGTAGATCAGGAAGCAGACAGATTGAGGCAGGAATGGGGCGGTTTCTAATTCTTAAGCCCCACTGTCCAGAAATCTACTTCTTCCCTCCAGGTGCCTTTCCTGAAGGCTTTACAACCTCCAAAACAGTGCCACCCAGCAGGGGGCCAGGTGTTCACACACATGATCCTATGGAGAACACATCACGTTCAAGCTGTAGTGACCACAATGCTATGATCAGTCTTGATAACTCTTTAATGTTATCAGATATCCAGTTAGTGTTGAAGTGATAACTTTTCCCATTAGTGTAGAGAATACACACACATGCACAAAGTAAGAGACACTAATATATTCGATTAAAATGTTTTTAAGCCTCCTTTGATGCATGATTTTCATTTCCAACTCCCCTTTCTCCTTTAGATTTTCTTTTTAAGAATCCAAAACATTTGTCCTGTCCACTTTCTCACAGCCTGGTTTTTGCTGGTGGCATCCACATGGCATATGCAGTTGCGCATATTCCTCTGTTCCGTCAACAGTAAATTGGCAGTTGCCTAAGGGCTTGATCTGATTTAAGGCTGACTCTTTCTGGGTGCAGGATTACTTTATAATCTTTTACTTAGCAGTGTAGCCACTGACTCAATCCCAGTGGCAGGAGGGTTTATAATTTTGTTTTAAGTCCCCACTTGTTGGTCAAACAACAACAAAACCCCAAAACTATGAAGGAAGCCAAGTAAGAACTTTTAAACAAAGTAGCATGGTGTGGCTTTTTCTGGGGAGAGCTGAGCCAATCCAGGTAGGACACTGGTGACAGATCAGAGTCTCACTTGGTGAGCTTGCTGCCCGATGTGTTTGGGGCTGAGGACTCTGTGGAGCAACCTGCAGGCGTCCCAGGCGGTTTCTGCTGGTCAGGTGGGGGAGTAGAACACTGGGGAGGGAGCCTTAGGAATCCTGTAATTTCAGTTTTTTTCCAGTTGGTGAGGTTTTGTTGTTTTTTTTTAAACTTCCTGGTCTTTGGAGCCTGGTCTTCCCTCCAGGAGGGAATATTGCAGATCCAAGAGACTGCTACACGGGAAGTAGGAAAGGTAAAGCCCATTTACCGCTTCGCTGAGCAGATTAGTCCCATGTACTGGGAAGAAGCTGAGCAGTCAGAGGGCGAGGCTTGCTGGCTTTATGTCCCTGTGCGGCTGTGCCGCAGAGAGGATTTTAAGTGCTCTGCAGTTAGGAGAAACTGAGGCGTCTGCATGTGCTGGGCTTGTTTAGAATTGCCTGCTACCAGAATAGACTATTTGAGGAGAGGAAGGGAGGGTAAAGAGTGGGTGCTAAGAAGCTGGTGAGAGAGTGTGCTAGTGTCCCTCACAACGGCAAAAATCGGGGACAAACCAGCCTATAATGAAAAAAACACTGTTGACTTCGGCTCAGAGTCCTGGAGGGGCCAGACCGTGACTGGCTTTTGCTCTGGGACCTGTGGCACATGAGCGCGCCACACCAGGAGCATGGCAGAGCTCAAGAGAGAGCAGAAGCTGCTTGGTACCACAGTCCTGTCCAAAGGCAGGGCCCCAGAGCCCCAGAGCCCTTGCACTGGCTCTGTTTCTTTAAGGCTCCATCACCCCTTAGCAGGGCCTCGCTCGGAGCTGAGCTTTTAACAGCCCACAGCTCCTAGGGGACACTTAGGCTTTATATAAAAACAAAATAATTATAGAAGAAGGTAAATTCTTGCTCTAGATTTTGGAAGCATGGGCCTGTATGAGGGAGAGTGGACACAGAGAGAGCAGAATAAAGAGTAGACTGAACAGACAACTGGACAGTGCCCAGTTGGCTCAGAGTTTCTTCTCTGGACAATGGGTGCTTCCCTGATGGTAAGGAGACGTTGCAGGTGGAAGTTACTATGGAATTACTTTTGTAGGGCAGTGATCACCAGTTTAGGTGATGAAAATGAGGCTTTTGCTAAGCTTCAATCCAGAAAGAATAAGTAACAGGACATGAATGCCTCCATCAGCCTGTTAATCTATGGCTAAGTGCCCGTCATCTAGTCTCTCTTCACCTTCAGGCTCACGTTGCAGGTTATTTTGAAACAAATTCTAGACATGACATCATTTTGTAAGAGCTGAGAGATGTCTTGGCTACATAGGGAGCTCCTTTCCTTTCTCTAGCCAACTAGAAGCTGTCAGACCTAGGAGAATTCTTCAGTGTCCCCCAAGAGACACTGTTCCATGCCCACCACTGTCCTTCTAGTGTGCTCTTTCTGTTGCTTTATCCTAGTCAGGACCCAAACAAGGTCTGCCGTTGAGTTTGTGTGTCTTCACTCCGCACACTTCCCTTTCCTTTGCTGTACTGTTTCTCTCCTAGTCTTTGATGCAGAAGAAACTTCAGAATTTTTGGATTTGTCTGGTTGCACTTTCGTGCAACTTTTATATTTTAGGGTTTGATCAACTCAAAGTAGGTTTCATTTTTGTTCCAGCCTTTTTTGATTAATTTCAGTTCCTTTTCTCCTGAGACTCAGGATATCTGGACTATTTCTTTGTCACCAT
This sequence comes from Pachyuromys duprasi, assembly GCA_028658305.1. Taxonomy (NCBI): domain Eukaryota; kingdom Metazoa; phylum Chordata; class Mammalia; order Rodentia; family Muridae; genus Pachyuromys; species Pachyuromys duprasi. The sequence goes on along the minus strand of CM053759.1, from coordinate 14,954,448 downwards.
TCAACCCCAGATGTGGCCAGCTTGGTGTAGCCAATGCAGAGTCCCCATAGCCTGTCACCCTATGCATGCTTTTGGACATCAAGACACAGTGTTGTGATCTACAAATGTCTTCAAAGCCTGTGAACCACACATTGGGCATTCGAGCTGGCATAGACATTTTATTAGGAGTTTCATTGATAGTTTCAAGAAGAACTTACCATACTTACTAGAATTCTTCAAATTAAAATAATTTCCTAGCTTCAGCTATTTGGATGTCCTGGAACTCTCATAGCTCACAAGGCCTGTGAGCTACTACACCCAATTTAATATAGAAATTTAATAAATGTTTCTCGATTTCTTTTAAAATATACATTTTTAGTTTGACAGTTGTATGTTGACATTGCCTTATGTCTTGACATTGACATCATCGATGTCCCTTATAAACTCCCATTTGGTCATATGTTATGTAAGTCAGTCTTGGTAACCTCCTTATCTCACTGCGCTGTGAATCACAGTGTTTGAATTAACGGTTACATGGCTATTTCTGACACCGCACCTCTGCATTCTTAATGTGTGGGAGCCAAGTGTTGCACTTGATTTAATGAGATGCTTGAAAATTGATAAAACAGGTTTCAAACCCCATGGGGATATAAGAAAACAAGAACTTAGGGTAACCTCACAGTACACCAAGAGTTTATAATTTAGAATAATTCTTCTCCGAATACATTAAATAATCAATGAACACATGCATATTCTGATATTACATGTAACATACATATAATGTAAGATTGTGATAGTATACATTTTATTTATATGTTGAAATATATATTTAAAAATAAAGTTGCTCAGCTGGGAGGGTGGTGTATACCTTTAACCCCAGCATTGATGAAGCAGAAGCAGGCAGATTTGAGTTCCAGACTAGTTTAGACTACAGAACAACTACCAGAACAGCCAGGGCTATACAGAGAAACCCAACTAAAACCAAACTAAAACCAAAGCAAAACAAAAAAATGCAAAAACATAAAACCAAATAAATAAATCTGCTTGCACAAATTAGGTGTGTTAAACTTTCTGTCTTTCTAAAAAGTTCTAAAAAACTTGCCATTGTTTAACACTGAATCTGGACTTGTAATCCTGATAGAAACCTGAGTTTAATTCCTGCATAACCGGAGTGAATCAGACAATTTATTTTTGGTCTCCGTCTTAGCCACCTTTCTATTACTGTGATAAAATCCCCTGACCAAGGTGATCCAAGAGAAAGCATTTAATCTGGTTTATGGTTTCAGAGGGTTAGAGTCTGCAGCGGCAGAGGAACGGAACAGCTGGTTGCTGAGCTAGGTCTACACCCACGAGGCAGAAAGAGCACACTGGAATGGCAAGAGTCTTCTGAAACCTCAGTGCCTTCCCCTGGTTACACACCTCCTCCAACAAAGCTGTATCTCCCTGTCCTATCCAAACAGTTCCACTGACTCGGGGCAAGTGTTCAAATATATGAGCCTACGGGGGTCATTCTCATTTAAACAACTATTGTCTTTTTATTTTTTATTTTTTACTTTGGAACAATTTCACTAGATCAGTCTTCCCAAGGGCGAGGATAGCAATTGAGTGTCACTGACTCAAAATTTTTTCTTAATCTAGCAACATAATTCATCTGATATATGGAATAGAAGTATTTCTAAACAGCTGTGCTCTAATGCCCAAGAAAGGTGAGTTGTGCATGTACCTACCAGGCAGTGGTAGGTTAGGCAGACCTAGGTGGAGACCATGGGCCTGAAAAGAACAGCTCAGTACAGTCAGTCACTATGGGCACCATGCTGGAGAAGCGGAGGTGATGCTGGAAGGTGACACAGATATTTTGGCCTCTTTCATTCTCCTTCTTTCGCAAGCCCTGAGGCCCCCAGACCTCCCAGTCGCAGCTGAGGATGCAGAGCAAGGGAACTCTTGTCTGCAAATTGGGCACCCGTTGCTCTCCACCGGCTCTCTCCGCGGTGCTCAGAGTTTGTGTGCACCACTCCAGGCTTCCCTGCTGACCCAGGTCCTCACTGACCCACACTCTCTCTCCATGACTGACACCCTATCTCATCCTGGAAGCACCCTACCCCGCTCCAAAGGGACTCTCCTCTGATGCTTTATCTCCTGCCTCTCTCTGTCCTTCTGGAAGACATTCCTAGATGTATATTTGCCATTTTCCATGTATGCATCACTCATTGACCATAATCTTAATGGTTCCTATCCCATCTTTTAAAATAAAACCACTTTCCCTTCTTATATGTATCTCCCCTTATGTACTGTCTCTTCCCTCCTACTAGAGTTTTCCCTCAATGTTCTGTACTCCAGGGAGAGGGCACCTCTGAATTCCTCTATTTTGCGACCTCCTACAGTCTAATGTCCATCTTGTCATCCTGAGACTGCTGACAAGGTTACTGGTGAAGGACCTAGTCGCCCTTCTATGCTGAAAGCCCTTCTTAGGTCCAGAGACCTGTTTTCTGGATTTTCTCCTATCTTTGGCCTTGGTAACTCACTCCCCTTAAACGGCACTGTTAGGATTCTGGCCTCAAATCTATTTCCTTTTCCAGCAGTCCCATGCATGCCATTACCTCAGTCACATGTGTGCTCCAAGGACCCAAAGATCTCAACCTTGGAGCCGGCATTCTGCAGCTAAGGGTCCAGTGCTCTCTCACAGATGAAACAAAGCTCTTCCCCAGCTTGTTCTGAATGGCCTCAGTCAGGCACACAAGTCACCCAGGGGCCGCCTCAGGGGCTTTCAGTCCATCTTTCTCTCTTGGATTCTGCCCAAAGCAGGTCATGTTGATTAGTTTTTCATCATTGTGACAAAATAACTGAAATAAGCAACTGAAGAAGAAAGGTTTATTAGTTTATTTGGGCCCATGATTTCTGAGGTTCAGTCCATGTTCGCCATACATGGTGTACTGGGACATCATGGCAGGGATCAAACACGTGGTGGAGCAAAGCTGCTCACTTTATGACAAAGTGTTGAGAGGGAAGGGCTGAGGGACACACCCCGAGTGACCCTCTTCCTCCAACTAAGCCCTGCCCCTTAGTTTCTATCACCCGGCAATAGTCCATTCAATGATGAACATATCGGTGAACAATTGCACCCATAAAGTCAGAGCCCATGTGATACAATTCCAACCATCCCCCCCCCCAAAAAAAAAACTGGGTCTGTGCACAGTGCTTCCTTCATAAGCCCTTGGCAGAAGTTCAGATCCAAACTTCAGTACAGACTCTAAGATGAGGAGTTTGGTGTAGATGTTGTATTTATGGGTAGTCCCCTGAAACACATATGTGAGTAGGGAAGTAAGAGAGGGAAGGGATGCCCTCCAGAAAGGAAGTAGAGTCTTTCTGGGAACCTCTGTAGTTGCTTTGGGATGTTCTTCCCTTCAGGGTTATACCAATGAGGCAGTGATGTAATTTCTAATCCTCATCAGGCTCTGGGACAGGAGGGGTTAATTCTACAGAGATTCATCTCCCTTTTGACAAACTTGGATGCTGGGAACATCTTTAAGCAGTAGAGTCCAAGCTAAGCTGCTCAACAGGAGAGGCCCCAGGGATGATGAAGTGGATAGGGGTAGAGATTCTGGCTCCCTTGTTTTCCAGCATGTATTCCTGAAGACGTGCATCCTCATGTCTTCATGCCTGTGTGTTCCTTGCATTAGTCTTTGCTCTTAGGCCAGCTGATAACACTGATTGTGCTGGGTAGTTTTATATCAACTTGACAAAAGCTAGAGACATCAGAGCAGAGGGTTCCTAAACTGAGATCCAGCTGTAGGTAAGTGTGTAGGGTATTTTCTTAATCAGTGATTGGTGTGGGAGGGCCCAGTCCATTTTGTGGGAGGGCCACCCCTGGAAAGATATCATGGGTTCTACAAGAAAGCACACTGAAAAGTTAGGGCAGAGCACAGGGAGTCACAAGGAAGAGTGAGGGGATAGAAGGACCTGGAGGGCACAGGAGCTTCATAAGAAGACCAATAGAGCCAACTAACCTGGGCCAGGGGAGGAGATGCACCAAACAAGGACCATGCATGGAGAGGACTCAGAACCCCTTGCTCAGAGAATGCCAATAGGCAGCTCAGTCTCCATGTAGGTTGCCTAGTAAGGGGAGCAGGGGCTATCTCTGACATGAACTCTGTTGTCTGCTCTTTGATTACTTTCCCCTGGTGGGATGGCCTTGTCAGGCTACAGAGGAAGAGGATGCAGGCAGTCCTGATGAGACTTGATAGAATGGGGTCAGATGGTAGGGGAGGAGGGCTTCCCCTTTTTGAGGACTAGGAAGGGGGACAGGGGAAAAGGGAAGGAAGGTGGGACCAGGAAGAGACGGGGGGGGGGCTACAATCAGATGTAAAGTGAATAAATTATTAAATTTTAAATTAAAAAAGTAGGCTGAGCAAGCCATGAGGAACAAGCCAGTAACCCACCTTCCCAATGATCTCTACATTAGTTTCTGCCTCCAGCTTCCTGCCCTGTTTGAGTTCTTGTCCTGAATTCCTTCGATGATGAACAGTGATTTGGAAGTGTGAGACAAATAAACCCTTTCCTCCCCAACTTGCTTTAGTCATGGTGTTTCATTACAGCAATGATAACCCTAAATAGGACATGTATTAGGTGCTTGCTACAGAGAATGTCATTCAATATGATGTAATCCTTATAAAGGCATTAGGAGCTGACCAAAATGATCATCCCTACCATGCAGGTGAAGACACTGAGGCTCTGTGAGGTGAAGTAAAAATTAGGTGTGAGAGGGACAAAAAGCTAGCTAGTGGCAAGGGTGTCTCTTGATGCTCAGGTCTGACTCCATAGCCTATGGTGCCCACTAGGGTTCAACACCTCATATTATTAATACTTCTCAACACCCTAGAAATAGTCTGTCCTCATTGCTTCCTAATCCAAGAGGCATCACCCTCCCTGTCCTACATAGATGGCATTTCTTTTTACACCTCTGTGTTTTTATAGCTGGTGTAGCTGGCAGAATATCCACTTACTTCATATGACTTCCTTTTCAAACTGTGAGCCCCTTTCTCTCACCCTCCCTGCCTGGACCATTGCCTAACTTGGAGTAAAGCCTTTATTAACTTCCACAATTAGAATTCAGTTGAGCACAAAAATTTTGACTTTGTTTTCATGCAATACACACGAACAGTGAAGGATCAGACATCTTAAAATAAGGCATGTTCCAGTTTTGATATTTCTTGGGATATTGGACTAGGTGGAGAAGAGACAGGAGATTTTGCTAAGCACCACGGGAAATGAGAACATCGAAGTCCTTGTTGCCTGGGAAAACAAACAGGAGGAGGAGGATCATGTCAGTCCCTCATTTAGATTGGTCTGCAGAAAATGAAGATTAATACATTTAGATAGGAAAATGGCTTTCCAGGAAACACTGGAAATACAGGGACAATAATAATATCTAACAGTTATTAAGCATTTATTATGTGCCAAACAGCATACTGGGCCTTTTCTCATGTTATCTCATTTAATCCCCACAAAACCCTTGTAATCAGTCACTGTCATGCTCTCCAGCCTACAGCTGAAAATGCAGACACCCACAAGACTAAGGGCATGGGACTAGGAGGTGATGAAATGCAGATTCCAACTCAGATAGTCTGACCTAACTCCAGGGTCCAAGTGTGCTGTTTGTCACTGTTGGCAGGACAAGCATAGGTGTACTGTGATATCACTCAGGAGGTTTTCACCATCACTCCAGAGGGGAGTTTGAGTTTTGCACTGTTGAATTTTATTTTTTCATTGACCTTGAAAGGGGAGCAGAGTGTAAACAGAGCACTTTTTTTATGCCACCATTTGGTGTCTGCCCCAAGTCCTTCATGCTTCTGTGCATGAGAGTTCTTCTGTAAAGCTGTCTTCCTGGGTTGGCCCTCAGCCCTTCCCACGTGACTGCCCTGTGGAAGTCACCACTGAGCACCACTGAGCACTTAGCCTCTTCCTGCCATTATTCATGTCAGATTTGAGGACTTGTCTCTGATGAGTGCTGATGGTGCTCGAACCATCCTGTCTGCTTGTCCTGTAAAAAGAGCTGTTCCTATTTCTTTAAACTGTGCCAACTGTGACCTGTGTGCACCCTCCCATCTCTCAGCAATCTCGTACAGGATTTGTTCTTTGGTAGGCTTCTTCCCTGAACATGGTGCACCAAACTGTGGCGTGGGATCGGGCACTAATACACTGTGCGTCCCTCCCTCCCCAGGTCTGTTGTCTAGCCAGGGAGAGAGAAGTACCAGTGTGCTTATACCTACATATACCTATGGCCAGTATGAGGCAAAATGCTGTGGGCAGTGTGCTATTCCTGTCCTCATTGCTAGGACAGAAACCCTGTCAGAAACAAGGGAGGAAGTCCTGTTTGGGTTCACAGTTTTAGAGCACACAGTCCATCATGGTGAGAAAGGAGGGCAGAGCAAGGCAGGGCATCCCAAGTGCATTCCAGTGCTCCTCACACAGCAGCTGGATCAGGAAGTGTGGGGCAAGACACCCCTCTCGTGACCTATGCCAAGGATGCCACTGGAAGGTTCTGCAGCCTCCTAAATCAGTACCAGTAGCTGGGGACCAGGTGTGCAGACATGAGCTTGGCATAAGGGTGGGGCTTTCTGTATTCAGACCAGAACAGACACATAAGCTAAGGGAGCTGGCCTGTGAACCGCTGTAAAGGGCCAATGGAACTTTCCCAAAGAGCTGCCCTGTGTAGTATTCTATGGCAGGATTGTAGCATAATTTATTTACTGAGTCCCCTTTAAGGAACACTGAGGTTTTCAACCTTTCAGAAATTCTGACTTAAATAGCAGTGGTAGGGTTGGGGCTGTCTCAGGTAGAGCATCTGTGGGGGGCGCAGAACTGTAGGAAGCTGGCCAAGGCTTCCTCAGACAGACGCGGAGCTCAAAGTCATAGATCCTCCCTGGCAAGGGGAAAGTGTCCGTGTTTCTTCTTTCTATTTTGTACCATAAATTCCAAAACCTTTATTTATGTTTCCCTAAGGCTTTCAGTCACCTTGGATACCTGGTTAAAAAAATCTTTCTTTGTCTTGAACTATACACATGGAGATTAATGCTGTCAAAGTGGTGGGAAAGCTGGTGTTGTAGAAATGTTTGTCAACTAAATTCCTGGGAAGAGCTGTCTAATAAAAACCCTCAGCTGATGATGGTGTCCTGCACAGTGCCAGAGTTGTTCCCTCCCTTATTCTCTTCTTAAGGCTAATACTTACAAAGCCAGCAAAAATTTTATATGACATTCAGAGATATCAGTATAAAAGCCTTTAGGCCCCGTAAAGAAAATTCTCTTCTTCATTTTTTCCCCGCTGATATTGAGACACTCCTAAAGGCATCCAGGGCTGGGCAGTTCTTGCAAAGACTGTCACTATGTCTGACTTATATAGAAAAGTGATAGAGAAATTAAAGCACAAGCACCTGGTTGGTTTTCCTTCCACGTCAGGGATGGAACCCAGTGCTCCATGCATGCTAAGCATGTGACATGCCACTGAGCTACACCCCACCCCCTCACTTAGTTTTAAATATGGCCCAAGTGAAGAATGATGATCACCAGGGCGGGCACAGTTACTCAAACCAAAGCCTCAGTCCTGGCACCTGATAATCACCAACATTTAGAGGAGTTTAGCTGTGAGAGGGAGGGTCCTGCCCTGTCTGTCATGTCTGTTCCACATTGCCATTGAACTGACACCTGAAAGACCCTTCGGTCAGACAGAGGGCGAAGGGAGAAAAAGATGAAGGGAAATCAGGATGGTCCACGGCACTTACAGACACGGCCGGGACTGAAAGTGCAGAGCAGCTTCTTCTAGGGAGCTCTCAGTAATGCTGTTGGTTTGTTTGTTGTTGTTGTTTTGGTTTTCGGAGACAGGGTTTCTCTGTGTTGCCCTGGCTGTCCTGGAACTTGCTCTGTAGACCAGGCTGGCCTCGAGCATAGAGATCCACCTGCCTCTGCCTTCCGAGCACTGGAATTAAGGGTGTGCACCACCACGCCTGACCCTCAGTATGGGATGCATGCACTCTACCCCTAAGCTGCACCCACTTTATGAATGTTAAATGTAGGAGAGAGAGAGGGTGGGGGAGGCCAAGAGCAGGTGGTGAGGATACCTGAAGATCTTTGAAGTTTACCCCTGCAGCATCCTCGGAGAGCAATGAGAACCCCAGATATGACCTTCTAAGCCTATAGAAGCCAGTGAGAACTCTGGGATAGCCCTAGACACCTGCAGCCCAGGGGCAAAGACATGTAGACAGAGACCAACTCATGCCCCTGGTTGTTACTAGGGGTTTGAGAATTCCAGATCGCAAGAACGATGGGCAACAGAAAAAAATCATGGGTAGCTTCAAATTTTATCATAATGAATATTTATGATTAATAAGAGAAAATTATGCACTTTTGCCAAGGCACAGCCATATTTCTGATGGTTATAATGGTGATAAGCAACACAAATTTGAGTGTAAACTTCAAGGTTAGCTGACCCCAAATTCCTTTTCCAGAAAGTAATACCAAGAAACTGGGGGGTGGAGCCTGGGGAGATGGCACAGAGGTTAGAGCACTGGCTGTTCTTCCAAAGATCCTGAGTTCAGATCATGAGCAACCACATAGTGGCTCATCACCATCTATGATGAGATCTGGTGCCCTTTTCTGGCCTGCAGGCACACATGCAGGCAGAATACTGTATAAATTAATAAATAAATTAGTTTTTAAAAAGAAGCTGGGGAACTTATTCCTCTGTCACAGTAAAAATGTTGGGGCAGCAGATTCGGTGTGCTCATCCCATAAATGTGCCTACTGTACCCACGCCTGTGTCTGCATTGCCTTGTGTTTATGTTTGCTTTGCCATGCTGCGGGTGGTATTTGGGGCCTCCTACGTGATAGACTAGTGATCCACCACTGAGCTGCACCCCAGCTTTGCCTAGTATCCCCGTGGGCCATGTTTCATTCTCCCACTTAGTGGTGTTATTTTCAACATTTCAGAAACTGTGACTTAGATTACACGGGACATTCGGTCCAGATCTAACCAGAACTCAGCCTCTTCCTTCCTTTCTTTTGCCTGGTCCATTTTTTCTTCTCCCCGCTTCACTGTGTCACAGGCACATGGTCTCGGCTGTGTCCCTGGTGTACCTGAGACTGAATGTGCATGTCTGTCAACGCTGTCATCTCTTCATCACTGAGAAACGTGTGAAAACACCTGCCTGCTTGTGAGATAGGAGCCTTTTTATAATAATAACAATAGTAATAGTAATAATAGCTATTATTTCTGAGATGGCGTTTCTGTGTGTGGCTTTGGCTGTCCTGGACTTGCTTTGTAGCCCAGGCTGGCCTCGAACTCACAGAGATCCACCTGCCTCTGCCTCCCTGAGTGCTGGGATTACAGGTGTGCTCCACCTTTGACCTTTTTAGGTAACTTTTTAAAGCTAACTTTAAGCCTTTAAGCTCACTTTCCAAATACGATGGGGCCTGATGGTCAGAACCTGAGTGGTGTGGGCTGAAGGGAGAGTGTCCCTTAGCACAGGGACAGACTCCACCCACCCCACCTGTAATTCAGTTAGACCCCTCCCAGTCCAACACGGAACCTGACTTAAAAACTAGAGGAGGGAAGTGTTGGTAGGAATGATGTCAACGCAGGTCAAGCATAAGTTTGTCAAGCATAGACTTCTGCTTCCAAAATATTTAGAGCAGATATAATTCAGAATCTTGGCAATTACACTTAAAATATTTATTTATCTATTTATTTATATTCTATGTGTATGCAGCGTGTGCCCAAGTTTTTGTGTGTGTGCCACTTGCATTCAGTGCCAGGAAAAGGTGTTGGATCCCATGGAGCTGGAGATTCTGGTGGCTGGGGGCCACCAGGCCTGGGTTCTGGGAACCAAATCCGGGTCCCCTGGAAGATCAGTAGGTGCTCTCGCCACAGAGCCATCTCTCCAGCATATTTTATTAGTTAAGGAACACATTTTTAGCAAATTTTCAGGTAGGTTCATTTAACTTTTTATGAAGGTCTAATAAACAAGTAATGTAATAGAGAAACAGCTGTATATTGCACAGTCTTTGCACTTTTAGACTTTATGAGCTACACGTACGATCTTCGTTACTGCCAGTAAGAGGAAGCTCGCCCTGGTAAGGAGGGATTCATGGGTTTCTATGCAACTAATCAAGAGACCCTAGATCAGATGCAGTTTGATAGGGTCATAGCCATCAGTAGCCAGCCCTGCTTCTGTTACTTTGGGTTGGCTCACTCATGCTACCTTCCCTCATGCTATCAGCATGGCTGGGATTATAGCTTAGTGGAAGAGGGCTTGCCTAGCATGCATGAACCTTGGGCTTTATTCTAAGTATCCTCTCCCTCCCAAATACACACCGACACACACCCACCGACACACATACACACACACATACACACACACACACACACACACACACACCTTTAATCCTAGCACTCTGGGAGGCAGAGCTTGGAGGATATCCCAAGTCTGAAGCCCACTTAGGGTACATACTAAGTCCCTGTCTCAAAAGCCCAAATATAAAGCAAATAACTAAATAAATTCAGATGGCTGAAATCAACTCCTTAACTCTCCCTTGGAGAGATCCTCCATGAAGACAATGATTCCATGCCTACTCCTGGACCAGTGGGTTCTTGAACCGTATTGTCATTTGAAGGGCTTAGTATAAGCCTCAAGGTGCTTCGGCCTGTTGTAGTTCCCAACCCCACAGCTACAGACAGAGCTGGTCTTCCACTGGAATGCCCCAGAGCTGGGAGAGATGCATGTCACCGGGCAGAAATTAATGAAGATCTTCTGTAGTTCCCATGCCTCTCAGAGGAGGGAGACCAACTCCCACCATCTCCAACCCCAAGGATTGTCATTGAAGCATCCCTTTCCCCTTCTTGATCTAATCTTCACTTCCTTAGCTCCTTTTTTTTTTTCTGTTGGTTTGAACAAGGTCTCACACAGCTCTGGCTGGCCTGGAACTGGCTTTGTAGATCGTGCGGGGCTCATGCTCACAGAAATCAGTGATCCTCCTGCCTTTGCTTCCCTAATACCAGGATTAAAGGCCTGAGTCGATATCACTGGTGACCTCCTTAATTCTTGGTTCTTCTCTGCACCTTGCCATGTCTGACTGTGCTCTCCATTTGCCCATACAAGAAAAGTAATTTTTTGTACTGAATTTGCTTCAAAGTACCTGAAGGTGAGACCACGGATGTGCAGATCTTAAGCAAAGGTAAGAGTTATGAGGGAATTACTTAGCAACACATTACAGCACACAGCTAAACGTCTACTGACCCATGAACATGGTTCCCACATTGCAAGATTCAGCCTTTCAAAATGTCGAGCTCAGTAGCTGTTAGTACGTTCAAGTGTGGGGTGCAGTTACCCCCATATTCCTCTCAGTGCTGGCTTTGCTCCATCTCCTCGACCTGGGCAACCACACGTCTGCTGTCTCTCTGAGTGGGTTTGCACACTCTGAGCAGTTCCTACAAGTGGAATCACAGAATGTGTGGCCTTTGTGTCTGGCTCCTTTAGTTTAGGATGAAGTTTTCAAGGTTCATCTATGTTGTGATATGCTCAGAAGGCCTTCAGTTTCAAGCAGTCAAGCTCCACATTTTAAATGTGTGGATTTTGGTCAGAAAAAGTTGTTCATATTGCCCTCTTGGAAGAGGGAGGAATCTGAGTCACAGGAGGTTGTGAGCCGTCAGACAAAGGTGCTGGGAACTGAACTCAGTCCTCTGGAAGACCAGTAGGTGTTTGTAACTATTGCGCTACCTCTCCAACCCCTTCACCTTGTTTTCTGAGACAGGTTTCCTCCCTGGGCTGGAGCTCACTGAAGAGGCTAGTTTAGAGGGCCAGTAAGCTCAGGATCTGCCTGTTTCTGCTTCCCCAGTGCTAGGGTCTAAGTGTGCTACCACATCTAGCTTTTTTTTTTTTTTAAAGCATGGGTTTTGGGATCCAGCTTGGGCCCTCATGTTTTTCTGGCAAGTACTTAACACTGAATCACTTCCTCAGCCATATTGTAATATATTTTAAAATTAATGTACATTAGTTGTATAAACTAATGGGTTTATGATGACATTTTCACAAATACGTAATATACTTTGATCATATTCAGCCCCTATTGCCAACTCTTATCTCCCCTCTTCTGCTGGCACCCTTATTCTCTTCAAGTAGTTCCCCTTCTATTTTCATGTCTTATAAAACGTAGAGTCTGAAAAGGAGAGAAAACAGGCAATATTTTTGAGTATGGCCTGTTTCTTTTCACACAGTGATCTCTTGTGCCATCCATTTTCCTGCAATGACCTACTTTCTTCTTTACAGTTGACTAAAAGCCCAGTATGTGTGTGTGTGTGTTGTATCACATTTTCTTTATTCGCTCATCTGTTGTTGGGTCATTAGGTTAGTTTCAGATCTTGGCTGTTATGACTAGGATGGCAAAAAACATCAGGGTTTCCGTGGCTTTGTGGTACGCTGACTTAGGTTCCCTTCAGTCTGTATCCGGGAATGCTATACCTGAGTGGTTAAGGGCTTGGTCTCAGCCTTGGAGTGCCGAAGGGGCTTTATGAAGTGTGGCCTGTTTGGAGAAAGCTAGGTTGTTCTGTGAATTATTCTTGGAGGAGATGTGGAGACCCTGGCCCCTTTGATTTCCTCTCTTTGGCTTCCTGGGTGGCAATGAGGACTCAGCTGGGCTCCACTGAATGCTCCCCGGCATCACTATGATAAGAAGGCCTTTGCTGGCCACTGAATGGGACTCGGACCGCATGAGAAGTACAGAAGGAGCCACAGTGATCACACACAGACACTCTGGTAGTGGGGTGCTGGGAAATGCGCAGGTGGGGAATGGATTGATAGTAGAACCAGTGGGATTTCTTGATGGTCTGAATGTGGCAAACGGAAGAAAAGGAACCAAAGTTGACCCCTGATATTGAAGCTGTAAGTGGAAAGGGCAGGGAAGCAAAGGCTGAAGGGTGGCTTTCAGGGTTGATCATCAGGAGCTGGGTAGGAGAGGGGGTAAGTTAAAGATGCTTATTTAGCAGCTAGGTACAGATGCCAAGTAGAAAGCTGGACCTGAGGACTGGAGATAGGAACCTGGGGTCACGCACAGATACTTAAAGCCATAAGAAAGGTAAAGCCACCAAGAGGTGGAGGAGAGACGGAAAAGTGGCCGACGGATGAAGCCCCAGTGTCCTCTCTGTCATGTGCAAGAAGAGGGACAGGCAGCAACAAGGGTACAATAAAGGGGTGACAGGGGTGGGCAGGAGAAGCTAGAAGAGGGATCCTGGAGTCCAGGGAGGAGCAGGCGACAGCGATGGGAGGGGGACTAGCCTTGTCAAAGAGCATCGACATCTGGCGCCTAGTGCCGGCCCCACCTTCCACAAGCCAGTAGACATGAGCCCGTTCTTATTTTTATAAATGTCATCGCTGTGAGGAGGGAGTAAGGAGTGTGACAAATAAACGCTAAGCCTTCCTGCTCCATCACACGGAGTAAAGAGCTGCTTCTCAAACGGTAAATCATGAAATTGCTGCTTAAGCACATACATACAGCTCAGAAAAGATTTTCCCAAAGTGCCAAGAGTTGCCTGGAGGAGAGGCCGGGCAGAGGGCACATAGCCAGGACAGGGGGTGGGGGGAGGGATTTCAGAAACGAGCCTTTGCTAGTATGTGATTTTTTTAAACTATCATACATGTAATTCTTTTGTAAAGAAAATGTAGAGGACACTGAAGGATTTCTGTGCCTGGGCTCACACAGAAGGTCTCCTGTCCAAGGATCCCTGCTTTAGTGCGGATTGTCTTCGTCTCTGCTGTTGCGGCTGTTTGTCATGCTGGGGGATAAATCACAGTCCTTGCATGTGGTAGGCAAGCATCACGCTACTGAGCTCTATCCCTCCCCTACCTCTTTTTACCTTTTAACTTTGACACAGGGTGTCACTAGGATGCCCAGGCTGTCCTTGAACTTGTATGCATCCTGCCTGAGCCTAGGGCATCTTATTCTTACTCACTAGGCTCTTGCTGGCCCAGTGACAGGAGCCCTGCCCTGTGAAGGCTAGAAATGACCAGGGCTATGGGGGAAGAGAGAGAGAGATGGGGAATGAGGTAATTAGATCTTTTTCTCCCAGGCTGTCTCTCGAGCAACTCCCTTCTGCTGGAGTTGCATAGCGAATGAGCTGCTATAGACCTCTCAACCCATCAACCCCCAGTACAAGGTCTTCTGTCCCACCCAGGCTCAGAAGGACCAAGCAACCTTTCTGCATTAGAAAATGAGAATTCTCAGGAGATGAACAGAAATGCAGGTAGAAAATGACTGAAATTACTGGGTATCAGGGGAGATGATGACCCGGGTGAGCAAGAAGATGTGGAGGGAGGGCAGAGTGAGAGTGTCTGCCACTCGGTAATGACATGATCGCAGCTGTTTGCTTATTTTTTCTCCGGCTTTTGCTCCAAATGAGCGGTTCTGGCTGTCACACGGTGCAGGGCAGAGCATAACTCCAGCATTCACAATGGAGCCCCCCAGGGTGGCGGTGGTAAGGGGCCCCCCCGAGAGTCCCTGGTGTGATGCAGAGAGGCTGGCTGGGAAAGCTGAAAGGGAGAGGAGAGAGGTGGGCGAGAGAAGAGAGGAGAGTCAAGCAGTCACTGACAACTGAAGTGACAGAGGAGGGGACAGGGCACAATAGCTGTGGTGAGGAGGAGCTTCCCGAGTCGTGGGTTTGGCCTTGTTTTCTGAGGTGATATAATGGGCTGATGTGTCAGCATCCTGAAGCTTTCAGGAGAGATGCTCACAAGCTTGGCATCTTAAGAGTAAATGAACTTCCTTTCTCACAATCGGGATCCAGAGAGTCAAGCCTTGGGTGTCAGCGGGACCACGATGCTTCTGCAGTCTGGGGAGGACCCTCCCATCACTTCTGCAGTCTGGGGAGGACCCTCCTATCAATTCCAGTTCCTATGGCTTCAGGCATTCCTGGGCATGTGCCAGGGTGGGCTGGGCCTCTTGTGTGTTCTTTCATAGCTTTCCCCTTTGCCTGTTTTCTGTTTCCCTTACTCTGGAGGAGGGAGGAGGAATATCCAAATCTCTTCTTCACTTGGCCAATAGAGGTTTCAGTGTTTCATCGCTTCTGCCTGAGCCTCAGTGAAGGCCAAAGACTCCCGGCCCACCAACAGATGGGAAGTGGGGTCCAGATGGTACAGAAGAATGTACTGGAAGTGAGGCATCACACGGACTAACTCAGCTTTCCACAGGACTGTCGACTCTCTGGTTCAGGTCCTGGCTCAGGAAAACTCTCACTCCTCATCTAGCCTGTCGAATTCTACCTGCAAATGACCAGCCAACATAGCTGAATCCGGAAGACAGTGTGCGATGTGGAATAAGCCAGTCAAAAAATGACAAATGCTTTGTGGTTCCACAGTCACCTAATTTTAACCTCCTCCCCCTAAGTGCAGTTTTTCCTTTTTTGCTTTCACTTCAAGAAAGGAGCTCACAGATGCCCTTTTTATCAGAGTTGTAAGACTTTCTACACATGTAGGGTCCACATGCTTTATTCTTTATTTTGTGTGTGAACACACATGCATCTGTGAAGATAGGTGGTCACTCTCAGGAACCACCCACTTTGTTTTACCAACACAGGGTCTCTCCTTAGTTTGAGGCTTGTCTAGTAGCCTAGGTTGGCTTTCCGGGGCACACGTCTCTGCCACCCCAGAGACGATGGTAAGAACATGCCACCATGCCTGGATTTTTGATATGGGCTCTGGGGATTAAACACAAGTCCTCATGCTTGCATGGTAAGCATTTTACTAACTGAGTCATCTTCCCTGTTCTTTGTTTATAAGTTTTTGTAAGTTCCTGTGATCACAGACTCAAGTTACCATTGGGCTGTATCCAATGTTCACATCAGAATGTAATGCTGTAGATTAAATTTCAGCCAAGCTATTTCACAGAAAAAAAAGTGAAAACAGAACAAAATATTTCATTGGTTGAGAGTGTGGCTCAGTAGCAGAATTCCAGCCTAGCATCCATGAGACCTTGACTTCTGCCTCCACCACTTCCGCCTTCCAAAGTCTCGATTATGATTCAGACTTAGTCTACAAACACCGAATCAGAGCCACATGAGTGCTAGAGACTTCAAAGGTCATTAAGGTGACCCCTGACAAGGGAACACATGGTCTCAGGTACGTGTAGCCACTAAATGGCCATACCAACTCTAAACTTAGAGAGCTGTAATTAACAATCACTGTGTGCCCTAGCGTTGTATGGTGGCTGTTGACATTTTTTTAAAGAAGCAATACAGTTAATAGAGAAAGAGCGCTATCAAACAAATGTGTGGACAGCCATGCTGGCTATATGTTAGGGATTAGGGGGCTTTGAACACAGATCCAGAGCAATGGGACGAGACTGATTTGGAATGAGCTGAGTCTTCTATGAAGTGGGTTTGCCTTGAAGGAGCAACAGTTTATAACTCTGAGCCTACTACTTAATTTTTAAAATCATATTATGACTTGTTATTTATTTATTTGTCTGTGTGTATAGGCACACATGCCTCTGCACTTACGTGGAGGTCAGAGGACAACTAGTAGTAGTCAGTTCCCTCCTACCTTGTGGGCCATGGGATCAGAGTCAGGTTGTCAGGCTTGGCAGCAAAGTGTGTTTACCCTCTGAGCCTGCTGGTGGTCCAACCCTCAACTTATGGCTTTTTTCTCTATGGAAGGCCACTTTCTAAAAGACGGGGAGTTTGAAAGCCGCTCTCAGCTGTGGGAAGCACGGCGCTCTGGCCCACTTTCCGCCTTTTGGCTTCCTCATCCTTTTGGGGTTCTTTGTTTTCACGCTGAAATTCACATTGAGGGGGTGATGCTGACACCTCTCAGCCTGCTTGTCTTGTCTCTGCTTCTCATGTGCTGCTGTTTATTTCTTCTTAAAGATCATTTAGAGAGGGCTGGAGCGATGACTCAGAGGTTAAGAGTCATTCAAAGGTCCAGAGTTCAGTTCCCAGCAACCACATGGCAGCTCACAACCATCTGTAATGAGATCTGGTGCCCTCTTCTGGTATGCAGGCCTGCAGGCAGTCAGAATACTGTATAAATAATAAATAAATCTTTAAAAAAATCATTTAGAAAGATGTCAATTAAAACTAGGTGCTGGGCACACCTACAATCCCAGCTGCTTAGAAGGCAGAGGCAGGATTGCTGGAGCCCAGGATTTCAGGGCCCCCCTAGGTGATACAATGAGGCCCCCTCCAATCACACAGAGAATAAGGAGAGAGAGAGAGACAGAGAGACAGAGAGAGACAGACAGTCAGAGAGACAGAGAGAGAGAGACAGAGAGAGAGAGACAGAGAGACAGAGAGAGACAGAGACAGAGAGAGACAGACAGTCAGAGAGACAAAGACAGAGAGAGAGACAGAGAGAGAGAGGTGCCAGCTAAGCCCAGAGCCTATGCTGGCTGCAGTCTTCATTCTACTGCAGGCCCCGTGTTAGAGCTGTGACTTTGAATCCATGCACTTGTTCATCTCAGCTGGGCAGGAAAGTTAGTCACATTTAGCTTCTAGTGAAGTCTTACAGCTGCATGGAAAAATGCCAGGCATGGCCCCTTGGCTGCAGGACCCCGGGATTTACTGCTCCTCCTTCTTCCCAACACCCGGGGGTGGTTCTCTTCTCTCCCCTTCTCCTCCATCCTCATCCCATTTTTCCACCTCCTCTTCTATCTCTCCTCCCCTTTCTGCTTCCTTCTTCTGTTTTTTCTCTTCTCAGTATACGCTCACTGTTCTGTGCAGGCAGTGAACTTGGCCATGGGAGAACCCAACTGAGGGGAGCCACGGGGATTTCATCCCATGCCCTCCGCAGCTGCTCTTGCACTCAGGAGCAGGACCGAGCAGTGACTCCGTGACATCTCACCCTGCTGCCTGCCAAAGCACACGGCAGGAGCTTGATTCTCCTGGGACTAGGTTTCTTCATCCTAGTGGAAACGAGAATGTTTCCTCCCTCACAGGTGGCTGCAAGAAATTATAAGCCAATAAAGTGATTGCTTAGCATATGGCTGAATGTCAAGAGTAATATAAATGCTTAATTTCATTTATTTAATAGTAGTTCAGTGGCCATATGATGTTGCTGTGGAAACCATTAATTCTGAATTTCCTGATGCTTATCTATACTATTGTTTTAAAACAAATTTTTACATTTAAATCCTGTGATTTTTTTTCTTGAGGCAGAGCCCAATTACATAGTCTTGGAGCTGGCTACATAGACCAGGCTGACTTTGGGTTTGAAGAGATCTGTCTGCCTTTGTCTCCCAAGTGCTGGGATTAAAGGCGGACCCCACCCTCTCTGTGAACTTTTTAATATTGGAAAAGAAATAAGAAGGATTAGAACTTGATCCACCTCAGCCTTCTTAAAGAAACAGCATGAAGGGTCAGCACGCACATTGTAGATTATACTCACACACACATACATGCATGCACATAAACACAGTGATACACACACATTCACGCATGTATGTGCACACATACAGTCCAAATTAATAAGCATGAGAAAAAAAGAAAGAAACCTGTAAGAATTACTGTTGTTCCCCAACCCAGGAGCATCAAGTTATTCCGTTTCTCCCTCTCTGAACTGTAAGTCTGTCATTCCTGCAAGCATACAGCATTCACTGACTCTTTCTGTGTCCCTCCTTGCCTCCCTTGTTCCATCCATCCATCCCTGTACACGTTTTAATTCATGGGTGGAATGGGCCACATGAGAGTTGATCAGGACTGCTGATTTTCCCGTGCAGTTTGAATAGAGGAGACTTGCGAGGGGGTGGGGTGGGTGGGTGGTGGTGTAGATTGAGGTGTGACAGCAGCTCTGCGCGACTCTTAGATAAGTGGGGAGTGGCGATAGGTGTGTTTGCCATAGTGATGGCTACCACGGACCCCACTTCTGCTGGTTCTTGGTTCAGGGAACAGACAATAAAGGGTGCAAGCAACAGCAGCACTGTGGCAACCCTGGCCTTGGCCCTAACGCTTGGAGCAGTTCCTGGGTTTCCACACTCTCTGCAAGTCCCTCCAGTCCTAGCAGACCACCCGGCGCTCCTTCTTCCTCCTGGCTCTGTCCAGCACCCCATGGCTGTCTCCCCTGGTGCTCATTTCCACAGCCCGATGTATCTGCCACTCTTGTACCTGCTGAGACTCCTGTGGCCGAGTTAGAGACGGCTGTGCCCAACCCCCGCCACAATGAGCTTTTTCTGCAATTCCTTAGAGAAATCGCAACTTTTTAATTAATCACACATTCTCTCTCTCTCTCTTTTTTAAAGGACTCCTCTATTCTTACCAGAAGTCAGCCAGTGTCTTGACACTTTCCCCAAAGCTGGCTTTCAGAGTCCCAAGATCCCTGTGAAGATAGCATCTGTGGTCTGGGGCTGGACACTGGAGTTCCTGAAGTGGCCACAAGGGTCAGTTCTGACACTTTTGCTCCAGAGGAACCAGCATCTGGATTATTATCTTTTCTAAATGAAACACAACGCCTCCCTCCCTCTGCCATCTTCATCTTTCTTACTCATTTTAAGTATCTGGAAATTATTTGGACTCCCCCAGGCCCCTCGGCTCAGCTCTTTTTTCTGATGGAATGCCGATAGCTCTTAAACTGTCCCTCATTCTTGTTTCTTCTTTTCTCTCTTCCATCTCAATAAAAACAACAGCAACAGCAACACCACCACCGAAAACCCAAACCAAAATAACCCCGGCGTTCTTCAGCTATGTGTACATGTAAACCTCACTCTCATTCTCGTGTCTGCAGCAACGTTTTCCCTGGTAAGTGTATTGAGTGATGTAACCATCATGATAAATAGGTCCCAGAGCCTTTCTGTTGTCCCGGCAAGACCTTTCATGCCTACTTTTCAGTCAGCCCCTCTCCCACCCCAAGTTCCAGGCAGCCGCTGTGTCTTTGGAAGCTGGCCCTCTCTGAACAGTTCACGCCAACAGAATCATGTAATGCGTGGCCTCTTCTTTCTAGTTTCTTAACAGTTTTACGGTTCCTCAGTGTGGCAGCATGTATGACTCTTCATTCATTCTACCTGCCAAATAATACTCCATTGCATGTGTGTCCGTGTCACATTCTGCCCATGTGTTTAGTAGGTGAGGGCATTGCAGTCGTTTCCATCTCTGGCTATTCATGGACAATGCTGCCTTGACCTCCCTCTAGAGACAAATATTTTCAACCCGTGCTGAGGTGGCTACTCAGTGGAACTGTAGGACACAGGACAGTTTTACACCTGACCTTTTGCAAAACTGCCACACTGTTTCCCAAAGCGGCTGTACTACTTATTTACCACCAAACTCTAGGAGTGTTCTCATCCGTCCACATTCTCATCCACGATGCTGCTGACTGTCCCTTGGGTTATGGTTGCTCTAATGTGAAGCCTAGCTCACTGTGGCTTTGGTTTCTCACCCTGAGTGTCAGTTCACATGCCTAGGGGCCCATCTTTGGGTCAGGTTGTTTTTTAATCACTGGACTGTAACCCCCTCCTTCCCTCAACCTCATTCCCTACTAATTCTCACTTCAAACTGCCTTTCAAAACACAACAGTGTGTCCTCAGCACAGACTCTCACTTACTCAAAAGCCCTCCGGGTTTTCCATTGCCTAAAGTTAAGACTTCTGAGCTCAGCATTTGAACTGTGCAGCACATCTTGTCCGTATATTCTCCCATTGGCCCATGGCTCAGCGGCGTCTCCTTTTCATTGTCTTCTGGGTGTTGGTGTCTTGTCTGAAGTCTTCCCTGTGCATTTCTTAATCCCCAAGTTTCCAGGGCCCACATCAAGACCACTATCCTCATCAGTTTTTCATGACCACCCCACTAGGACTGTCACTTCCTCTGATACCCCGGATCCTTTTCCCCATCTGTTTATTAATTTAACCTTTTTACAGCCTGATCCCAGTCCTCCCCCTCCTCTCTTCCCAGTCCTGCCCTCATGCTCATCTCCCCTCCTTTCCCTCTCTCCTTTTTCTCAGAGAAGGGGAGGCCCCCAAGAGGTATCAAATCATCCATGCACCTCAAGTCACAGCAAGACTAGAAGCATCCTTTCTGACTGGGGCCTGACGAGGCAGCACAGCTAGGGGGAAGGGATCCAATGGGAGGCAGCAGAGTCAGAGACAGCCCTACCCCCTTTTCTAGGGATCCACATGTTGACCATACTGCACATCTGCTGTATATGTGCAGGGGTCTAGATCCAGCCCATGCATGGTGTTTGGTTGGTGATAAAATTATATTAAAATGTATTATCATTATGTTTAAGTATCCCTCTATGTGTGTGTATATAAGAGCAGTGCCCTCAGAGTCCACAAGAGGGTGTTGGATCCCCTGGGACTGGAGTTACAGATGGTTGTGAGCTGCCAGGTGGGTACTGGGAATTGAGCCTGGGTCCTCTGCAAGAACAGCCGGTGTTCTTAACCACTGAGCCATCTCTCTAGCCTGAAGTCCTATAACTTAAATGAAGATGTTTCCAGGTTTGTCCTAGCGGAGGGTGTTGTGGCCTGTTAGCCGCACAGTTGGTTTTATTTATATCCTGAACTTCTGTAGCCCTTCCGTTTCTTTGCTCTCCCTTCTTCCCTCACGCTCATTCTATCTCCCTCCCTCCTTCCCTCTCTTCCTCCCTTTCCCCCTCTCACTTCTGCTTCCTTCCAACATGGACTCAAGCTCACTACAGCCAAGGCTAACCCTGAACTGCTGATCCTCCTGCCTTCACCTTTCAAGTGCAGGCACTAAAGCATGTACCGCACTGACCCCTGTGTTCCTCGGTGGCACATCCCAGGCTTGTCAGATCCTGAGGCTGGCAGGTTGCCTCTCACTGTCCCACTGTCTGTTACTCTTTTAACTGGCAACAAAAAGGACTACTCTGGCCACGTGGCATTTGCTAACACACCTTCTTTCTCTCTACCTTTGTCTTCTGAGTTGGCAGTTTGGGGATGAGGTCAAGGCTTAGAATTGGGCTGGAAGTATAGCTCAGAGGCCACACTTGCTTAACCTGGGCAAACCTAGTTTCCACCCCCAGCACCGGGGGGAAAAGTTGGAACTTAGCACCAAAGGAATTTCTAAGCATAAAGTAATCAACTATTGAAACAATATTCTAAGAGTGAAAAGCCTTCTTAGGCTCAAAGGACAATGACTTCTGCTACAGTAGTGACCAAACACACAAATTAAAATCATGAGCTTGGCATCCCCCACACATGATCATATGGTCCCAGAACACCAGTAGATCATATGCAAATATTGTCTGCATATTCATCAAGATGCCACATGGACAGCGTAAGCTGCTTTAATTATCTTTCAAGGAGAAACCCAGCCGCCTCTGGCACACGCACTCTGCCGGCTCCGTTGGCATGTTGCTGCCTGGACTGATATGGAAATTAGTTCAAAGGAAAGATATTAAAAAGGAGTGGAATCTGTTATATTCTGTGTTCTGTGTAGCAATTAGGAATTGCCAGGCTGATTTGGGGCTTTTATTTCTGACTTGTACTTTTAGGCTTTCCAAAACACAATGACATAATATATTTTGGCTATAATTTTTATGAGCCATTCGTCTTTGAGATACAACCAAAGGAGATGCTAAATGGAATGCTCTGAAATATGAAAGCCCCGTGAAGCCTCCCCAAAGAAGCTATGTGCATTTAATAATTAACTAACAAGGAAGGATTATGAAGTTCATTCTTAATCAGGTAGTGGACTTGAATTTTTTTCCTTTTTGTATTTTGCGATCATGGAAGAACCAGAGACCCCATTTCTCACCCAAAAGTATTGATAGAATCAATAGTTCATAGATGGTTTGAACTATTATGAGTCTATCTATGATTTCTTTTCCTTCCTAAAGTAAGGGTAATTAAAAACAATCCAAATCTTTAAGAAATACTATCAACATCCTGAAATGTGAAGAAATGAGAAACATTCCATTGATTTCACCTATCCTGCTTTGAAAAGGTTTAGTTGTGTCATTGGGATTCTTCAGTTAAGAGAGAATAAGTCTATAGCTAGTCTCAGCTAGTCTCCCCTTGGAACTGTGTAATAGCTTCAGCTAGTGGCTCAGTGGGGAGCACCTGTCCAGTGTGTGTGTTTGTGTGTGTGACCTTGGGTTTCACCAAGAGAAACAAACAAACAAACAAACAAACAGAACAATTCCAGAGACTTACCGTATGCTGAAGAAACCTTTGGCAACAGAATTAAAACTTTCCAACAAAAATGATGATAAAATGGACCAGAACACCTATAACAAACCAATTCAAAGCCTCCCTGTCTCCTCCCCCTCCCCCAGAATGGCAGATACTGGGGCACTCAGCCCCCAAGAGGAAGGTTCTGTTGAGCACAGAGCCTAGGCTGCAGAGAAAATCACTCCTCATGGTGTAGGTTGTACCTGCTGGTATTCAGGGCTCTCAGTGGGCGTATGAGAGCAGGGACACCCCAGAGCAGACCCAGCCACGAGAAGGCTACCTTAAAGAGTGTTAAGTTTCCTCCTGATCTTTAACTGGCATCTTGAATTCCAAGACAGAGAAGGTCTCCAAGAAGCCCAGGAAAAGTGGCATGTAGGTGGTGAGAGCTGAATAGTGCTTTTACCTGCAGGCAGCTAAGCTCAGCCTCAAGTTCAAGATGCTTGGAAAACTTGGAGGACTTTCTGTAGCACCACATCTTAGGTATGAAGGAAGAGGATCAGGACAAAGAGTCATTTTAATTAGTTGTAATAAAAACAATTAAATAGAACTACCCTAACAAAGGAGGGCTAAAATGGAATTATTCTATGGTAAGGAATTTAAATGAAATGGAATATACAAGTGCTTATGCGCGCGCACACACACACACACACACATAAATGCACATGAGGAAATGTTCACCAGAGTGGCTAAGAGCTAGTAAACTTAATAAGGGAACAATTGAAATGATGGGATCTGAGAACGGGAGTAAAATGCCTAAAGTGACCAGTAACCCATGTGTCATGACCAAAGAGCACGATGACAATATACACACTGGAATCTCGGAAGGACAGAGGGATACAAAAATGGGACAGTAGGACGGTTTGAAGAGGTAGTGGTTGAAAATGTCCCAAATTTGGTGAAAATTTTATAGGTCAACCTTGTGGTCAACGGAATGAGGAATGTCCCCCGTAGGCTCATGCATTTAAACACTTGATCCCCAGGTGGAGCACCTGTTGGTGGGGGTGGGTTTAGGAGGGGCAGTCTTGCTGGATGGAGAGCGTCACTGGGATGGGGTGGAGGCTTTGAGGGTTTATAGCCTGGCCTCACCTCTCTCTCTCTGCCTCCTGTGTGTGAATGGAATGTGATCTGTCAATGTTAGGATTTTGGAATAAAACCTGCTTCTGGGTTGCCTAGCAACTTATGATGTCATCATGTGTTACTGGCCAGGTGGCCACACCTGGAAGGCATGGTTACCTTGCCCCTTAAAGGGACAACCTGACAAGTTGTCTCTCTCTTGGCCCTTTCTCTCTTGGCCTCTCTTGGTCTCTCCCCTCTTGGCCTTCTCCCCTTTCTCTATGGGGCGCCCCCTCTCTCTTTCCCCGTCTCTCTCCTTTCCTCTCTCTCTCTCTCCCCCCATCATGTCCTGCTCTCCCTGTTCTCTCTTCTCTCCCTCCCTCCATCTCCACCTAATAAACCTCTTTTATTTATAAGATCTGTCGTACATCTAATCGTCATTATTTAGCTTGTCCCATAACCTTACATTTGGTCACACCACCTGCCTTCCTGCCTGACGCCATGTCTTCCTCATGATGGTGGCCTCTGAAACAATAAGCCCGAATGACCTGCTTTCTTTCTAAAGTTGCTTTTGTCAGGGCACTTACCACAGAACAGAACGGCAGCTAATGCAAACTCTCTAAGCTGGATGGGCACAGGTCCACATCCAGGAGCACCTTAGTCAAACTCCGAGAAAGTAGAATCTTCAAGGCACCCAGGGGAAAAGGACCACATGACATACAGAGGAATATCCATGACAATGGCAGTTCACCTCTAATCTGAAAGGAGAGAGCAGAGAGGACAGTCTAAAAGCAGCTGTCACTGAGAATTCTACATCCAGTTACACAGGCCTTAAACAGAGAGTAAGGCATTTGATGCCAGGAGTGTACAAGAAACACTAAGGAGGGGCCGGAGAGATGGGTCAGAGGTTCCAGCACTGGCTGCTCTTGCAGAGGACCGGGGTTCAGTTCCCCGTACTCACATAGCAGCTCACAAATCTACAACTCCAGTTTCAGGGAATCTAGTAACCATCTTCTAGCTGGAGCATGAGAGTATACACACACACACACACACACACACACACCAACAAAAACACTTATATACATATTATGAGAACAAGAAAGAAAGAAAGGCTAAAGGAAGTTCTCTAGAAAGAAAAGAATTCAGTTGGAATGCTGTTTCTACGGGCGTGGGGTGGGGAATAGAGTCCAGACATGAAAAAAAAACTGGGTAAATAGATTAACAAAAGCATGTTTATCCCAGTGCCTCAGAAAGACAAACTGTTTAAAATATAAATGAAACGATCATATCGTGGATTTTTTTTATCGTGTAGATTTAAATCATTAGCCCAAAGGACAGAGGTAAAATGAAATTGGGCCTGCTGAAAGTGTGCGTTTTAATGAAGTCTGCAATGTTACCTCTGAACAGCCCAGGCCAAGTCAAAGATTCATATGAGAGTCATTAGAGCTAGAAACCCACTCAAAGGGCGAAAGAATACGAAGACATTATCCAATTAACAAGAAAGGCAAGCGGGAGGGAGGTATGTAAGACAGCAAAATAGGAAACAGACCCATGCAAACAGTAACAGGAAACCCCAAATCCATATTAAGCCAAACACAAAGGAGGTATGGATTCCGCAGACAAAACCAAATCAAACCAAAACAACAACAACAAAAACAAAACAAAAACCAGTCAAGATCAGTCAAAACTGATCTGTGGTGATGGAAGTTGGGATTGCTAATTGTTAATGGGGGTGGAGCCTACGGGGAAAGAGGGACTTTTTTCGGAGAAAAGAATTTACATCTTAATTTGCTGGCGGACTATATAAGATTGCATATACATTCATTCATACACATATATTTATAGAAACTCGTTTTACACTTAAATTTTATGCATTTCTCTGTGTGTAGATTTTACATCAGCTCTCTTGAGGTGCCAGCAGCTATAACATTTCGCCAAGAGAGGGCGCTCGGAGCCCATCAAACACGCGATGGACCGCAGAGATGATGCACATCAGATTTCTGGACTCATCATTCTTCAGGGCGAATCGCGCAGCTCCGCTGTGGCTCTCCCCCTTCGACACCCCACCTTTCCCACTCCGGGATTCACGGGATCGTCCGTTTCACCTGGCCACATGCTGCCTTGGGGCTGATAAGCCGCGCGTAGCTAATGGCGACGATATTTCGAGCGGCGCCCAGGCAGCATACAGATGCTGCTGCAGCCGGCGCGGGCTGCCTGGAGGCTCCCCGACCCCCTCAGGTCCTCGGCAGACATGATCTCGTTGAAATGGAAAGTAGGCGCGTAATGGAAACTTCCACAGTGTTCTCAACATCTTCATCTTGACCTTCTCGCCTCGCTTTCCGAGGCTGTGAAATATCCCGGGTGCACCGGCTGCAGAGGGCGCTGGGTGGGGACGGCCGCGCCGGGGAGGCGGCCAGGGTTCCCGCGGGAAGACTGGCTGGGGGGCGCGGCCCCAGGGTTCCAGCGCCCCAGCTGTAGTCTCCCGCTCCCTCCCTCCTTATGCGGGTGTCCGAAGGGAGACAGCCGCCAGGGAAGCCCGAAACGTCGTCCTGCCCCCGCCTCTAGCCCCAGGCCAGGTCTTTCCGGGGTGCCGAGATGCCATTACACCACACGTGATCTCCGCGCCCGGCTGGTCCTGCAGGAGGCGTCTCGCGGGGTGTTAATTAAAGGTCACAACAAAATAGACCTGCCGGCTCGCCAGAAGAAATGTCCTCCCGGGAAATGAAAAATGACACCCCGGAGCAGCCACGTGTGGAGCCCAGCGTGCGCCGGCTCCCTGCGTTCCGGGGCGCTGCGTGGGGGGGGGGGAGGGGGAGAACGAGACAGCCGGCGACAGCTGGGTGCCCCGGAGACCCCACAGGTCCGGGCGCTGGCAGGCACGCTTGCCAGGGCCCCGAGGCCCGCGCAGCCCGCGCCACACCCCCTCTCCAGGCCCGTGTAGCCCTCCCGCGCGTGTGCGGCGCGGCCAATCCCTCAGTTTCCCCGGCCCGGCAGCTGCGCGCTGGCTCCCCGGCTCACCTGTGCGGGTCTCGGGAGGTTTCCCCAGCATTAGCAGGGAACCCGTGGGCCGGTGGGCGGGCTCGGCCCCCCGGTGCTCGGTCCCGGGTCCGGGGGGAGGAGGGACCCCCGAGCCGGCTGGGGCTGGGAGGGCGAATCGAGGAAAGGTTTGCCAGGCAGGTCTGGGAGAACAAAGGGCGGGGGGGTTAGCCCCGGCCTGTTTGCGGACTTGTTTGTGACTCAATCCGTTCGCACGGGGTTTCAAAGGCAGCGCCGCGCGCCTCGCCGCCAGGAGGAGAGCAGCTCCCGGGAGGGGGCGGGGAGGCCCGGGCGCCGCGTTTCCGCGCAGCGCGGCCGGCTCGGAGCCGCAGGCTCGCGCGGTGGGCAGCGCCGGAGCCCCCGGCCTCGGGCCCGGAGCCAGCAACTTCCCCGCCCGGAGCCAGATTTACGACCCCCACCCCCCGCCCGGGCTGCGCCTGGCGATGCCAGGCCCGGACGCCCGGCCGTAAATGGCTCGGGGCGGGCGAGGCGGCGGCGGCGGCCGGGCGGGCTCCGAGGCGGCGGGGCCGCGGCTCCCCAGGCTCCGCGCTGCGCCCGGGCGCACACGCGCGTCCTGACCGCCGGCTGCTCCCCGGCCGCGCACAGCCTCCCTCTCACCGCCCTTGCGCGCAACTGTCAGGAGAAAACGGGCCGGCGCATATTGGCTCGGCGACACGCCGAGGCTCCTCCCCGAGTCTGGATCCTTATATTTTGGGGAGAATTTCTTTGAACTCAGTTAGAGAGCTCGGGGAAGGAGGCGAGTTCCCAGCGCCGGCTCGGCTCGGCGAGGGCTCGCCCACCTTCCCGGCAGCCGCCCCGCGCCCTCCCGGCCCCGCTGGAGGAGAACGCGCCGGCCCGGCAGGAGGAAGATGCCAGCGGTCTGGACGTGACCGCGAAGAGAGGACGCGTGGCTGCAGGAGGCAGAGAGATGAAGGAACCCATTATTTGAGAACCACCCGCCGCTCCAAGCCTTTCTGCACATTGGCGCTATCACTTCTGGGGTCCATTTGCTTTTATTCTTCCCACCCCGCCCCCGCCCCCCATTAAGAAATCTTGACTCGAGGACCAACCTCCGCCACCAGCGGGGACGCCTTCTGCGTCGGCAGGCCTTTTGGATGTAGCCTGGCGGGAGCGTTTAGACCCTTTCCTCTGGAAGAGCCACCATGAATTCGGTAGCTGGAAATAAAGAGAGGCTTGCGGTCTCCAGCAGGGGCAAGAAATACGGGGTGAGTTGCGGCCGCGTCCACGCGGACGTGCGTTCCCAGGGAGCCATCTGGGCGGGTGGCCTCGGCTTCCCCGGAGCCGGCGGCGGGCGCACGGCCCCCAGCACCGGCGAGTCCGCGGCCGGCGGGGCCGTGCGCGCGCGGAGGCGGGTCTGCGGCTCTCCCGGCTCCGGGGCTGTCTTCGGTCCTCCGTTCCTCCTCTGTCCCCTAACTTTTGCAGTATTCCGGGACTTGTAGGCAGAGTTAAGCCGAAGGGAAGCTTTTTGCCCCAAGAAATCCTCTGCTGTTCCCATCAAATCGCCGCCCCGGAGCGGGGGGCGCCTTTCTTTTACCCACGGGACCCGGGGAGCTGCACCCCGAATGAGTAAACACCCCGAAGTCACAGTCACCCACCCCTGGGATAGGATGTTCCCGGACCTAGGCTCTTGCTAGGTGTGGGTACCGGGGCCGGAGGAGCGGGGCGCTGGATTTCTGGGGGTTCTGGCATCAGCCGCGGGACATCCACGCCCCGCGAGCTCTTTCCTGACCCCAGGGGGCAATGCACGGGGGACCGGCGTGCGGTCACGCTGGCGAGGGTAGGATGGAGGCAGATGGGGGCAGGACGGCGCTGCCCCTGCCCCCCCGGAGCGCGGGGGGCCTGACGCCGCGTGTCTCTCCCGCAGGTCGGTGAAGTGTGCTCGCCCACCAAGCCCGCCGCGCCCTTCTCTCCCGAGAGCTGGTACCGCAAGGCGTACGAGGAGTCGCGCGCGGGGAACCGGCCCACTCCCGAGGGCGCGGGCTCTGCGCTCGGCTCGTCCGGGACCCCGTCCCCGGGCTCGGGCACTTCGTCCCCGAGCTCCTTCACCGGCTCCCCGGGCCCCGCGTCGCCGGGCATCGGGACCAGCTCGCCGGGCTCCCTAGGCGGCTCGCCGGGCTTCGGCACCGGCTCCCCGGGCTCGGGCAGCGGCGGCGGCTCCTCCCCCGGCTCGGACCGTGGCGTCTGGTGCGAAAACTGCAACGCCCGCTTGGTGGAGCTGAAGAGGCAGGCGCTCAAGTTGCTGCTGCCGGGACCCCTCCCGGGCAAGGTGAGCCACTGCGGGGTGCTCGGCGGGGGGGCTGCGCCCCACCTTAGGACGCTGCCTGGAGGCCCCTAGCTCGGCAGCGGGCCTCGTGGCGCAGGAGGATTGCCTCCCGTGGATTTGCCCTACTGTTCTCCCTGCCCACTCTGCCAGCCTGCAGCAGCATGCTAAAGGGGCGGTAAAAACCAGCTGCCGGGAGCCGCAGCTTCCCATGGCTTATTTGTGGCCTACCTTCCCTGCATCGTAGAAACACATTTTCCAAAGCCAGCGTTTCTCCCTGAACACTCCGTGTGGCTACGTGAGGAGGATTAAGAGGTGGCTCGCTGTAAGAGCTGAGTTACATCCTGACCTGCTCCTGGGCCTATTTAATAAGCACATTGGTTCCTCCATAGCAGCCCTGTCTGCGTGGTGTGATCGGCTCCGGGGGTGC
Source organism: Pachyuromys duprasi (assembly GCA_028658305.1). Classification (NCBI taxonomy): domain Eukaryota; kingdom Metazoa; phylum Chordata; class Mammalia; order Rodentia; family Muridae; genus Pachyuromys; species Pachyuromys duprasi. The sequence goes on along the minus strand of CM053759.1, from coordinate 14,924,519 downwards.
CCCCGGAGCGGAACACAATGCCGTTGTGTTTGCACAGTTGGGTCCAAGTACTATCACATGATAATATTTACTCTTCTACTTCAAAGAGTTTTTTTTTTTTTTTTTAATCCGTGGTTGGAGAGAAACATCAAGAAAACAGTGACTGGCTATGGATGTGGCCAGTACCGTACAATGGCATTTTCTGGTTTATTTTTCTGTGATTTTTGAAATGAAGTGTTGTGATTTTTGAATAGCGGAGTTCAGGAGTAACCGAATCTGCTTATACACACACACACACACACACACATGCACGCGCACACACGTTTTCTATACCAGGGTTCAATTGCACAGACACCCACAGACTGCTATAAAAGTTAAAAGGTGAAAAAATCACCACCAGGAGAATTGGTTTTATAAATCTAGAACTTATCTAGAGAGTAATTAACTCTGGGTTGTTGTCAGTTTGGCATTTCTGTGGTTCCATCATTAATCTTCCAGGACACCCCAAGAGTAAATCTCAGGGTGAGGAGCCTTTCTCTGCCTTGTCACATTGCCCTGATGTAACACCTTTTCCTAACTACAGACTTATTTTCTGTTTTTTTTTTTTTTTTTTTGTAATCCATGTTTCCTGGTTTCCCACCCAGTTCAAAGTGCACCCCTGAAGACAGCAGGAGGCTGTCCTTGTTAACAGCTTGTCCTCTGGTGGACCCACAGTCCATCATGAATTCACATGTGTGTTCAGTGTTGCCAAGACTGGAGTGTAGACGGGGTAAGAGAGACGTGACTGATGCACAATGGAGAGGGCCTGGTGTTTGAGATGTGACAGTGGCTGATCTTTGTCATCCTCGTCAGTCGCAGGCCACCAAAATCATCTCAGAACATCCCTGAGGTCACATGCTCAGAGGGGCTCTTTGTGTTGTTGCTTGAATGATCCTCTTGTGCAAAAGTGAAGAAGCACCAACTCCTGTCCCCCCAAAAAGGGAAGGGCTGAAGGAATAAACCAAGGTTGAAGCTTAACCACAGGCTTGGTGATTTATGGGGTCGTGCGGTAGACCGGGCCTTTGTTTTTGCTGAAGCCGCCTGGAAAATTCATTTCACACCGCTTAGGAGGCAGTGCAATGCATGCACTGGTTTTATTTATTGGCTGAAATGAAAGTGGTGCTGTGAAACTGATCATACTGTAGAGGGAGGTGACGTCTCCAGGTGCAGTACTGGACGTGCCAAGTCTTGGTGCTCTACTGATCCAGGGGCACCAGGGGCTGTGAGTTGTGGGGATGGTCACTGACCGAGTGAGCATTTGAATGTCACAACAGTTGCCAGAGTTGAATCAAGACACAGCATTAGGTACAAGGGAGCTTGCAGGATTTAGCCAGGCGTAAGGATGCTTTGGGTTAGCTCCTTGCTGGTGAGTGAGAAATGGATTGTCTTTGGGCATGATAACTCTAGGGGTATATGTAGGTGCTAAGCATTGTCACCCTCTAATTAGATGCAATTTCTGCAACAGCCCTAATCTTTGCAGCATTTCAGTCAAACAAATGCCATGTCCTCTGCTGCCCCCTGCATGGTGGGCCCTGTCCTTTGGAGATAAGGCATTTCTTATCCTCAGAGCTGGATTTATGAGTAAACTGCATGAGTGCTGATTTATGAGCAAAACCTCTGTAGCCTGCAGGCACTGAAAGAGTTAAGTTTCAGGAGAACAAGGGATGTCATTGTGACCCCCAACATGTAATTTGCCCTGGAGAACAAGAGTCTGGGAAGATAAAGACATGTTTTTGAGGGATAATTAGCAAAAATCATCTTCATAATTCACTTAAGGTGCTTAACCGTATTTGGGGAATACTTTCACAAATAGAGTATTAAACCGTATTAGGTGGAATGAAAAGCCTTCTATATAGCCATTCAAAAGTCAAAGGCAGAAAAGCATGTCCTGAAATCTGTTACTGAAGAATGGATTTGGTTTTGATTCTTTTTGTTCCACTGATTTATCTTGCAATATTAGTGAGTCAGTTTTCTCATTTTAAATACATTTTATCAATTCTTTAGAATTTCATCCAATCTCTAACTTTCCCACTAGCACAGCAGTGGAAAGCAGTGATTCAGATTGTTGGAATGTCACAAGGTAAGATTTGAAAGTGCTTCCATTCTTCAGGGAAAACTATAACATTGACATTTCTCTAAGAGACGATATCCTTGAGATACATGGTTTATAGAATATGAGGGTTTTGTTGGAAGGTACTGCCCTCGCTCAGGTTTTAATTAGATGAGTTCACGTCTTCGACACTGTGCTGTCATATGGCTCATCTGCAGGTAGTTGAGTTCCCCTCAGTTTATTTTGAGAATGTGGGGTGAGGACAGGTGATAAAATGATGTCTCTGTCGGGTCATTGTCCTATCAAGCTGATGACCGGCTCGGGTGCTCTGAGGGTTACCGCCTGAGTCTGTGACCTCTGGAAGACTGGGCTTCTAGCTTCAGGGTAGACCAGCTGTATGGCCGCTGGGGGACAGGGCTTTGTGTGAGACTATTATGTGACTTGGGTATAGCTGGTTATGAGGTAAGTGGTGATGATGTTGACAGAGACAAGAAGTGTAGAGCGAAAGGTGGCGGTGGTGATACTTTGAGTTTCCTGGAGAGGAGATCAAGTGAGGAGGCAGAGCCAGCCATTAAACGGACTGTTGCTTGGCTTCTCAAGACCCTGGGAGTCACGACCCTGTTCCCAGTTTACCCTCTTAAAAGCAACTACCTGAGCAAGGAGATGTGTGCTCCTGGGGTTGGGCTGTAAGACCTGCAGATTGACTTTTGCTACCTCAGTGAGAAAGCGCCTGCCAGTTGATACCTTTTCCCCTTTAGCGCTGCTCAGTGGAAGCTCAGAGAAAGCTGAAGGCTGTGGAAAGCGCTGGGCCTTTAGGTGAGGGCTGTTCTTTGCCCACTGTCGTGTTTCGCCGTGTAGATATAAAACATTTCCTGTGTCGTGGCGAGAATGTCTTTCCTGTTTTATAGACGGTCAAGGCACCAAGCCAGAAAGAGGGGCCAAGGAATGAATCTCTCCTTTTTTTGAGCTAACCTAGATCATTCTGATAGCTGTGACAGAACTTTTGAATTGACTGTGGAAAGCCCACGAAACATCAGCCCGGAGAAATTCCCTGGAGTAAGCAGGAATGCTCCAGGTTGGGCAGAGGTTATCCGACATCTGCTCATTTCCATACCAATAAAGAAAAAAATCTCTTATGTAAAAGAAAGGTCCAGAACTATGGTCCTATCTGATTCTTTTTTTTTTCCCTCAGTCACATATTCTGAGTCCATGTATGCCCCAGAAATATCAGCAAGATTAGCCAGACGGCCTGAGAAGGGTGACCAGGAATCACAGAGATGAAAGAAAAGAATGTGTGCTAGGGGTTAAAAACACCAAACGTCAGCTCTAAATAGCCAGAGCCCAAGGGAGTCTAGACTTGGGGAGATATAAATAAATATTTCTGTATTTTACCAGTTCCAAAAGAGGAAGGAGTATGAAAAGTAACTATGTAAAAGTCCTCCCAAAGCCATTGTAGTAGACTGTATAGATAAATAGACTTTACATGTAAAATATTTAGTAATTATGAAGGAATTCCCAGACAAATCTCCCTTACTGTAAGAACACGTGTTTAAAAAGCATCTTTAGAATCCTTTTCATTTTGAAGGTATTAAAAAAATGTTTCCTTACTGGGGGCTGGAGTGATGGCTTCATGTTTAAGAGCACTGGCTAGTCTTCCAGAGGACAGGGGTTCAATTTTCAGCACCCTCAAGATGGCTCATGACTATCTGTAACTCCAGTTCCAGGGGCTTCAACCCTCTTCTGGCCTCTGCAGGTATAAGGCATGTGAGTAGTACACAAACATACATGCAAACCTTCCCCCTCTATTTTCAAGAATTTCATACTCGTACACAGTGAAATATGATCATAATTACCTCCTATTACCATCCAACTCCTTTCCTCCCCCATCCTAAATTCATGCTGTCTTTTATATTTTGACAACGACCAAGTTTAGTCAGTGCCGCCCATATGTACACGGGTGTTGGGCCATCCACCAGAACGTGGAAACCTACCGGTGACCACATTCTCGAAAGAGCAAAGGATGCTTCTCCCTTCCCCAGCTACCGTCCACTGCCAACAGCTCCTCAGTATGGGTGGGTGGGAAGCCCCGAGACCATCTTCCCCATCAATGCCTGAGGTTTGACCGTCTTGGTCTTGTGTAGGGTCTGTGCAGGTAACCACAACTGCCCCGTGTTCGTGTCGTAACAGCCATCTCCGGAAGATAACATTTCACAGTGCCCCTCCTCGTCCTCCGGCTCTTTGAAATTAAAGAACAGCTGACACATAGCAGCAGTGATGAAAACATCCTGCAGCAGTTATCATTTAAAGCCTCCCAAACTGTCTCCAGAGTTTATAAAAACATTCCCAGTGGAGACAGGCGAATGGCAATCTCTTCCTCGGCTACATTTCATTTTGCCAGACCAAGTGTGGAACCAAGTGTGGTCAGTTTTTGGAGTGACTTAATTCATTTGAAAACCTCCCTGACTGGTAATCATTTCTTCCCCATTCATTCTAGACAGGGTTATTGCATTAGAAACATGATTTTTGAAAATTGCTGCCCACGGCTGGTGGTCTGTCTGTGTTTGGAATGACTAAGTCAGTTAAAGTTTAGGTCAGTTGCTCCTTGGTGTTAAGTCATCAGCCAATAACACTGTGATGAGAGCAATGATGGGTGATTGACAACTACTGTCTCTGTGTGCCAAGTGTTGTGCTAAGACTGACAGTCTCATATCAAGATAAATTTGTGTGTGACTTCTTTGTCTTGGAGTTACAGGTGTTCATTGTGGTTATTATAGTCAGACTCACACACATACATGCACGCGTGCACACATATACTCACACATGCACATAACACGCAGAGAATAGGGGAATCCAACCTCATTTCCTCCCATGGCCTCTGAGGGTCACACTGTTAGAATAATAAGCTAGGGATTGCTGCTTGAGCTTGTTAAAAATTTTGAGCTTGCAGATGGCAACTTCATTTTTTGAGACCAGGAAGATGGAAATGTACAACTCTGTCAAGGTCCTAAAGTACTATTTCAGATGGAGCACATATAATGGGCTTGGAGAAGTAATGTCCGGTGTTGTGCCTTCACCTTGTTGATCTGCTGAGGCGCCATCCTGACCCAAGAGAAGGAGCTTTCAGGGACATTCAGGGCCACATACATGGAGCTCTAGCCTTCCCTGCCACTCAGATCCCGAAGATTACAAGCAGGCTAATGGTGGAGGGTCTCCTCTCCCTTCTCACTATAATTTTACCACTGTCTGCTCATAAGCACCCTTTCTTTCTTTATGACCTGTTGAGTGACAGGTTGATCTTTCTCACTTCTGGGTACCAGTTGGAACGAGTCCATCTTTACAGACACTGGTAGAGGTGCCGGCGGATGGGGGTACATCTGTGTTCCTAAGTTATGTTTGGAATATTTATCAAAATATCATGTCAGTTTGCATCCACCATCCTTCTGGCTGTTGTCTTTGGATCTTCTCCAGAACCCCTCTGGAGGAAAATGGCATCCGAATCCCAAGCAGAAAGGCATCTATCACATAGGAATCTCTTTACTTCCTTAATTTTTATTCTTTTTGCTTTTGAAATAGTGTTGCATTTAGCCCAGGTTGGTCTTGAACTCACTATGTAGCTAAGAGCTATTCCTACCAAACATGTTGCAAAGATTTTTTTAAATAATTAAAATGGTAAAGAATTGGTACACAGGGAACAGAAAATACTTGATAGAAAATACAGGGATGGACCTGAGGACAGCTGAAAATTTGGTTCATGATAGTAGTAGCGACTTTAATCAGTGGTGGGAAAATGGGTGTTTTAATAGAAGATTTTGGAGCCAGTCATGGTGGCTCTGTAATCCCAGGCAGATCTCTGAGTTTGAGGCCAGCCTGGTATACAAAGTGAGTCCAGGACAACCATGGCTACACTGAGAAACCCTGTCTCAAAAAACCAAATAAGTAAGTAAGTAAATAAATAAATAAAAGTTTTTTGGAAAATGGAATAAAGAGATATTTAAGAAAACATGAAATTGATCTATACTGTTCATTTTATACCCAGAAATCTCCTAATGGGCCAGAGACCTAAATAATAAATACTGTATAGCTACAGACATATGCCCACAGTCTTAGCACTTTCCAAGCAAACATTGCTCTGAGGTTTCCATTTTATTTAGTGCTTGGTGTTGTGTCCATGTGTGGGTGTTGGGGAGGGTCAAGATCAATGTTGGGTGTCTTCCTTAGCCTCTCTCCAGCTTAGTTTTCGAGCCGGGGTCTCTCAGTCTAAACGTCATCACTTCTGCTCAACTGACACTGTCCAGCACACCCCAAAGATCCCCCTGACTCTGCCTCCCAAGCCTGAGATTGCAGACATGTGCCACTGTGTCTGGATGTTTTCCATGGGTGCTGGGTGCTCTGCTCCCTGGAGCCAAACACAGTTTGCTGTTAGAGACAGCCACTGGAGGTGTCATGCCATATACCACTGAGGGAGCAGGAGCTGAATTGCACGGGGAGCTTAGGGGATGGGGTAGAAATGACTTTGGAAAGATGAGCTGCATAGGAACAAGCTGAAGCAGAGATGTCCTGGGTAGAGGGAAGGGCATGAGGGCCTTATGCAGGCTAAGTACACTGGGGGATAAGGGATGAATTTTTACCCTCCCCTTTGCCCCGTGTTTGTGTGTGTGTGTAAAACACGCTGAGGAGGTGAATAGGGAGGGAATAGGGGGCCTCTGTAGGCAGTGGGAAGTCACTGGAAGGTATCCAGGTCGAAATATCAGCTATGTATTGTGAGAGAAGATGTATTTAGCCAGTGTCCTGTCGCCTTATTAGGGGAGACACCTAATGTCACCTACTATGGGTGACATTATGCAGACTGAATTGAAGGGATAGCAACAGGAATAAGACCTGACAGATTCTATGCAGAAACCCACGATGGGTGGGTGCTGCTCTAAGGGACAGGAAGTGTTCTTTCTCTGTGCAGACAGTGAACACAGGTGTAGAGGTTTTGCTGTTGGGGGTGGGAATGGCCAAGTGTAACCCAACTGGTTTGAGTTCTCTAGAGCTTGGGGTTCGATGGTCCAGGGGATCCAGCTAGGGTCTCTAAAGTGGGTCTGCAGTTGGAGACATGGATCTGGCAGTTGACACCAGGAAAAAGGCTCTGGGGTGCCCAGATGATGTGAGCTCTGTGTCTGTGGGGTGGGCACATTAGCAAACTGAGCATAAGTGTTGGCACTGAAGGGACAGGAAGCCCAAGGGATCAAGAAGGCAGACCAGGTCAGAAAAGAGGGAGCCAAAAAAAAAAAAGGAGAACATACAGGGCCATGGAAACCAACGAGCAGGAGTTCTAGGGACCAGTATGATGATAAGTCCAGAATGTTGAAGAAATCAAGGAGGCAGGGGCTGAGGTGACCACAGAGTTTCAAAGTCTGTGGAACTTTCCAAAAAGGAGGATCTTGGAAGTCGTGGCTTGAACAATTTCCGGCACTGTGGAGAAAGATAGTCAGTGTCAATGTGTCCAATGGTGGATGGAGAGCTGGGGTTTTCTGAGGCAGCCCCAATGGGAGGTAATGAGGGGTGCCATTCCTGATATTCTTATACATTAAAACGAAGATCTGGGATCAGCAGGCTCAGCAGCTCTACCTAACTGTACCTGGGAGCACGCTACTTGGCTTTGTTTTTGGAACTTGGTAAATTCTGCCCGACAGCATGTTGATAGGACTGTGCCCCTCAGGCTGTAGTTGAGCAGACCGAGAGATTGCGAGAAAATACTGACTCTCACTTCGTGCTATTATTCCAATGACTTTCCACGAAGAGTTAAATACAACCCATCTTCCCACTTCCGTCCCTCCTCTCCTTCTGCCGCTAATGGCCAAACACCAAAATGGGGAAAAGAGAAACAGCACTGGAGAAAATAGAACCATTCAGCTCTTTTTCCATTTCTTCATCATCCTGTGGGTGTGTATCTCCCCAGATCACTTCAGGTGCCCTGGGGTTTGAGGGTGGCTCCTCCTTTCGGCCCAGTTGCCATGAATATGGATCGGGAATCTTCGCCACAGATGGAAATCCCTCCCCGGGAGCTGTGAGTCCCCCAGGGAGGGGCGCAAGAGTGGCTTTTGGCATTCCGGGCCCTGGTGAATGAAGGAGAACAGATTTCCTTCGGTGACTGCGCGTGCCGTGTGCAGATCTGCGCAGAACCAGGAATTCGGCTTATCTTTCCAATCCAGTTTTATCTTTCTCAGACAGTTTTCTTTGCAGTTCTACTTTGCTGATTCTGTCGCATTGATTCCAGCCAGACCCTGTGAAGACGGCTGGAAATAGAGACGGCGCCCTCCCCCACTCGGCAGCATTTTCCACACTGGTGGCCCCTGGGAGCCGGAGTGGACAGGGGAGGCAGGGCGCCTGGAAACGCTGATGGGAAGGGAGGGCCTGCCCTGACTGGAAGGCTCTGGGCACAGCATGCGTCTGCGAGAACCATGTCTGAGGGTGTTGCAGTCCTCGTCCCGCCTGCTGGTTGGCACTGTTGCTGACCGCCAAGGTTTGGGAAGGCGTTTTAGCTCCTCACAGGACATGCTTCTCAGATCTCTGATGGCGCTTACACACAAATTTCTGTTTTTAAATGATTTTGTTTGAAACCACGGACTGTGCGTAACAAAGCTGAAACCTGCTCTTCAAAATAGAGATTTTTTTTTTAAACGTAATGGTTCTTTTATCTCATTTGAGTGATGTCTGAGATTTGTAATTGCTTAGTGGAGGAATTTTTTTCTTCTAGGCTAACACAAGAAAGATAACCTATTGGCTCAGTTGTGTGTTTGGAGTGAGTGGTGTAAGTACCAGAGGTTCATACAATCCCAGATAGTTAAGTGAATTGGATTGTCTGGTAGCCAAGGTACAGCCTGGCTTCCATCATGGTTAGCATCTTGGATCTTAGGATAGTTTGATGTCTCGCTGTCTCTGTCTTTCTGTCTGTCTCTCTTCCACACCCTCTCTTCCTCTTCGTCTTCCTCTTTCCTCTTTTGGTGTTGGGCATCAAATCCATGACCTCTGAATGTTGGGCGGTTTGAGGATAGGAGTCAGCAGTATTCTCTCCCAAGTCCACGAGTCTCCGCAAACCTAGAGAGAGGCCGTCAGACTTCATGAAGTCCATGTCGGTCATCCCCTACCAGGACAGGCTTTGACACAGCTTAGATGGAGTTTTGGTTACGTCAACAGCCTAAAGCTGCTTAGTAAGCTGTTGTGCCATGCTGTGGGATGCAGGCCCGGTGGTTACCGTTGATGAAGGTGCCCAGAGACTGACGTGCTTCTCTCAGTGCTGGGCATAGAACCCAGGGCCTCACATATGCTGACCACACATGCTGTCGCTTGTCCCCAGCCCTGTCTTGCCTGCTCTCTGTCTCTCGCTTGCTCGCTCTTGTTTGTTTTTTAGGGTCTTGCTGTATAGCCCTGACTAGCCCAGAACTTGCTGTATAGACAAGGCCTAGTGATCTTCCTGCTAACGCCCCTGATTGAGGTGTGCTGTCCTATCTGACCCTCCCGAGTTTTAAATAAAGCTGTGTGCTCTGTCCTCTGTGCTTGTGAACAAAATAAACGTGGACAATAAAAAAGACAGTTGATTTTAAGAGATCAATTCGGTAAGGGGTATTTGAGGGAAAGTGCAGCCTTAGGGACTGTGAAAGGGCAGCTTATTTGTTAAGAATATCTGCCCTATTGATTAGGATTTAGAAATAATGGGGAGGGGGAGATTTTATTTTTTCTGTCTCTTGGTAATTTATGAATGAACATGAGGACTCCAAGCATTGGAATCATCAAGTTAAAAGCGAGTTTGCCCAGGGCGTGCCCCGCCCCCCCTTTTTTGCATCTTCAAATGTCTACACCGGTTAGGCCGATATTTGCATATTTACATCCTGCACAACCAGGTCCCACCTTCAAGGCGCCTGTCACATCCAGCGCTGCAGTCTGGGGAAGGGACAGTGCAGCTGGCTGCCTTCTGGGTCATCCGGGTCCATTCAGGTACTGTCAGTTTGACTTTTCTCCTTTATCACGAGCCCAGGGTATCCCTTTAAGCAACCTCCTTCCTGGGTAGTCTTCTCCTAACTCTTCTTTCAAATCCAACATTCTGAGTTTTCATCCAGACACAACTGAGGGAACATGATATTAAAAGTAGAGCTTCGTTTGGCTTTTGTGAGTCCAAAGCGTGCTGGGGCCTTGAAGTAGGGCTGAGAACATCCCAGGGCAGCAGGAGCTGGGCAAATGCGCCTTGTCAGCCTCCACCCTTCCCTGGCATTCCCTGGCACACCTATGACCGTGTGAGCAGAGCATCCGGGGCTGACGCTTGCTCAGTGTTCTGGCCTATGTGTAACGGGCCCTCCTGTTGTTGATTCTCTCCTTAGCTGCTCTGAATCACTCTTTTCCCCCAACATTTATCGATGTAATTAGGTCTGCAGTTTCCAGGGTGCTTTGTGACCGGCTGTGTGTGGGGTATGTGTTTGTGTGTGTGTGTGTGTGCCTACGTGTACCTATTTTCTGTGTGCATGTCTTGTGTGTGTTTGTTGCATGTACATGGTTGTGCATGTGAGATGTGTGTGTGTCATATGTGATATATATACATATATATGTGAGATATGTGTGTCATATGTGACATATATGTGAGGTGTCTGTGTGTCTGTGATATATGTGGTATGGGGAGATGTTTGTGTGTTGTGTGTGTTTGGGTGGTGGTGGATGTGAGGTGTGTGTGTGTGTGTGTGTGGCGTGCTTTCAAAGCCCTGGGAACAGAGAGGTTGGTGACTCAGTGGGCATCCTGTCTCAGGCTTCAGATATTGTTAGGCTGAAGGTTTTATTGGAGGTCAAGGCAGCTAATAAAGTGAGCCGTGCAGTTAAAAGTGCATTCATCCGAGGCTGGCTGTTGCACAGGCCGAGGGAGGAAGCCAGTGGCAGCTGCAGGCTGGCCTGTGATGGCTTTATGAGCATTTTTTTTTTTTTTTTGTAGCCAGGATGGTAAACTCAATACAGAGGCCTGGTTTTAATATGCCTGATTGGGCCTTCTGCTTCCTGCAAGGGGCATCCAGCAGAGGAAGGAGACCAAGGGGTTGTGGGCATGTGCAGGGAGTTAATTTATCTTTTTATAGGGTGCTCGTAGCTTCCAGTGCCTGCAGCCATGTCCTCTATGGTGGGTGAGAAGACGGCTTGCTGAGGCTTAGGAAGCTTGCGTGGCCACGTAGAGAGGTCCTTGGGCTTCTGGCTGTCCATGGTAGTTTCCACAGAATTTGTTCCTGCCGATTCTGCCCATGTGTGTCTGTGTCCTGACCTACACCCACGCATGTCACGAGTGATCTTTCAGCTTCCTGCTTTGTTTAGATTTCTGGACATGCAGTACACATGGAGTCCCTTTTGAATATTTGAATTCTCTAAAGATTTTTTTAATGAAGAAAAGGCTAAACAAACAAACAAATAAAACCAGAACAAACAATTCCTGCCCACTGGCAGGTAATGAAGCCCAGGCCGGGTGAGGGGAAGCAGCTGGTTGGTGATCCTAGGAGGTGGAGGTGCTATCCTGGTCAGTCATGCTGGCTTGTTGACATGGTCGTTCCCTTCTCCATGGCAGAGCCAGGCATCTGTGGGTTGGTGCTCTGGGGGTTCTTCAGGACTCTTTGGCTCAGTCATCAGCTCCCATCATCACTTGGCCCCTGGCAGAGGAAAGGGATGCAGGGATGCTCACTGGAGGCTTGCAAATGGCTCCTAGGTACTCCAAAGAGCAACCTTGCCATCACCACTCAGAAACCGGTGGGGACAGGGACAGTTACCTCGGGTTGCGAGGTGGAACGTGTGAGCTGGGTGGCTTACTGTGGGAGGACCATTCATTTCCTTCAGTTCTCAGAACACCTGAGGTCTCGGCACTGGTGGAACCTTGCCAGCTCAGGCTCATCTTTTGCATCACACTTTTTTTTTTGCTGTCTTCTATGTTCTTTCCTGTGGTGGAAAAGACTGGCTTGCTGTTTAGAGTCTCCTTTAAGAGGGCCTAAATTCCCTCTGTGAGAGTTTGGTGGTTTGAATAAGAATGGCCCCCATAGGCTCATATACTCCAATGCTTAGTCATCAGGGAATGGCACTATTTGAGAAGGATTGAGAGGCGTGGCTTTGCTGGAGGAAGTGTGTCACTGGGAGTGGGCTTGGAGTTTTTAAAAGCCTGAGTCGTAAGTAGCTGTGTCTGTGTGCTGCCATGTTCCCTACATGATGACAGTGGGCTACACTTCTGAAACTGTAAGCCAGCCTCTAGTGAAATGTTCTCTTTTATAAGAGTTGCCTTGGTCATGGTGTCTCTTCACAGCAGTAGAACACTAAGAGAGCTTCATCACCCCCTTGACATAACCTTCATACCTTTCTGCTGTCATTTGAGGGATAGGGATGGTTTGGTTTTCATGTATGACTTTTCGGGGAACATGAACACTCAACCCTCTGCATCCAGCAGAAGACACAGACCCCTCAGGCCACACTTGAGATTGCTCTCATTTTCTGTGCACTGTCTCTGTCCTGTGGTGATATGAAAACACAGGATTGCATCCTAGATGATGGAGAAGAGTCTGGAAGAGCAAGGAGCCCTCTCTTCCATTAGTAGCGTTGATGCACATAGGGTCTGGAGGGTGGAGGACAATACCACAGATGACTTCGAGTCTTTCAATGCTGAGGATGAAGAATGTGGGACAGATGACTCACAGGCACTTCAGACACTTTATATTGGCCAATACTGAATTCCCAAAGGTTCCCATAGACTCAAGACATTCCTGATCTCAGGTGTTGACATTCATTGCTACCTCCTCAGCTCATTTTTAGCTTCAGTTTTACAATTGGAAGCTATCCTTCTCCCCTGCACAGGCAGATGTGACATCTCTCTCTTTTCTGAGACAGGGTTTCTCTGTGCAGCCCCGGCTGTCTTGGACTCATTTGGTAAACCAGGCTGGCCTCGAACTCACAGCGATCCACCTGCTGCTGCCTCCCTGAGTGCTGGGATTACAGGTGTGTGCCACCACATCTGGCTTGATGTGACATCTCTCATAGTGACACTTTAAGAAAGGAGGGAATGCGTTGGGGAATAGGCCAGTGTTTGAGTGATTGCCTCCCATGCACAAGACCCTCCGTTCAACCCCCAGCCCCACAAAAAGAGGGGCGAAAGTTTAGCTACAGTAGCTGCTCCCCTGAACTCAAAACTCCATTTGCTGCAGTGTCTGTACCTAGCATCCACCAGACTGGGAGGAAATACACAGGACTTACCGGCACCAAGACTGACCCACAACATTTACATTGTGAGGGTCAAAGAAACACAGGTCTAGTGGATACAGACAGAAGGACAGTTGACTCCCAGGCTTTAAAGAAACAGTGGTGTCCTGGGTTCTTCTCAGGAGCACATGCTGGCATGTTTTTAGTAGATCACGGACTTCTCAAATCTTTCCTACACAGGGCGGAGTCACTGTGTTACGTTAATTTGAACCAACACTTTAAGTTTACGGTGTTGCCCACCATCGGACTCTCAATTTCAGTCCTGGATGTTTCATAATCACAGGACGGTGCCTCAGAAGCTGCCATAGAGGTTGTGACAGAGTGAAGTAGGTGTTGACTGTGTAGAGTGACTTCCGGAGTAGAGAGCCACCCTCCACATAAAGAGAACTTTGCTGTTCTGAAATGTGGCAATTTGAGGCAGGAGCTGGATGCTGGTATGTAATGAGTGCCTGCTATGTGCCAGGCAAAATGTGCTCACAAGCAACCATTAATAGCCCTGGCCATCGAGGAAACTGAAGTGGGGAGCAGTGTACAAAGCTGGAAAGCAGCTGAGGAAAGACTTAGCCTGGACATCAGCTTCAGAGAGTGTGACCCTGGCTGGAGAAGAGATGTTCCTGTGAACTGCCTGGCCATGCAGCCGTGGCTCAGGAGAGTTAACATGGATTGATCTGATGGCAGGTACATTCGGAGCAAATCTCTCACAGCCACCCTGTGAGGCTACTGTTTCACCTTCCCTACTTGTCAGACGAGAAAACTCAGCAAAGTCAAGATGCCAAAGCCAGGATCCGGCAGGAGGCAGGAAGTAGGCTGGGTGGTCCTTACATGGTGTAGTCTTGCTGCATGGTCCTTGTGCCCCCCACCCACCACTACTTGCTGCCCATTTTGACCCTCATCACAGTCCTTTGGGGGCCGGGGTAAAGGGGCATGCCAGATCTGGAGCCAGGGAAGTGCCTGAAGAGGGATACAGGATCACCCATTCTTCCTTTCTTCCTCCCTCCCTCCCTTCCTTTCTTCCTTTTTTAAAGCCATTTACTTTCTGGGAAGTAAAGTAGAGCTTGACAGCTCCTTCCTCTGCCTCTTTACCACTAGGTACCCTGGCCCTACAGGACTCAGCACCATGTGACTATTTCACGTATGCCTCTAAGAGTGTGAAGAGTTTCACTCGGGCAGCCGCCATCACTGAGTAAACACAAGAGCTGGCACATAAATCTGTGTGAGCATAGCACATTAAATGGCTCCCCGAATAACAGTCACTAATACGTTGCTATAATTACATTGCACATTTTGCTGTAAACTCCAAAAAATGATTTATTAAACTCTTGGGTCCTTGACAGCAATATGCTCAATGGCAGAGTAACTTTTTCAAATTTGCCAGCACATTTTGTACATATGACTTTTTTGGAGTCCAACCAAATGGGCCTTTTAAAAGCTCGGGTTAGTTAACACCACCTTCTATTTATGCAGCTGGTTTCTAGGTTACCTCACAGGGAGGTGGCCATTCCCCCGATTTGTTTCTCTCACATCCCTTTAAGGATTATCGGGGCTGGACATGGAATAGTTTGCTTTATTTTATTTTTTTATAAATAGACAAAAGGAAGAAAAAAAGTGAGGCCTGAGAAACATTTCCTACCTCCAACACCATTAACACACCGCCCCCTCGAGCCAGTTGCTACTGAAGGCTCCACGCCCTTGATTAGCATCACCAGGGAGTCAGGTCAGAGCGGAAGAGTCCCGCCAGTCCCCTGCATTGACTCCTGCATGCCTCGTTCTAGAGAAGAACCTTTCTGGACTTGTGGAGTTTTGCGGATTCAACAATCCACAAACACCCACCTTACACTGGCATTTGGCACTTCCCAGGTCTCTTAGCTGTGTTTGTATGGCTGTGGGTTCAATACTGGGCAGAAACAGCTTCCGGGAGGAAAGACTGATTTTGGTTCACAGTTCCAGTCCATCACACGAGGAAGATTTCATGGAGGTGAGGGCTGTGGAAGAGGTGACGGACTAGGATGAGAGAGCGAGCCAGACTGGGGGAGAGATGGTGATACACAGGTGAGGCCGCAGCCGGAAACAGACAAGGGAAAATCCAAGGGCCCAGCTCCCACTCCCAGAGATGCTGCTGTGAAATGCATCATCTGTGTAAGTGGTGATGGCATTGATACTGCCGTCATGTGTTCCTAGGACAGAGCTAAATCCTGTTTCATACGGAGACACACTGTGGATTTATCTTTGTGCAGCACACCGTTAGGTTCAGACCCGTTCTTTTTATTTTTTCCCCTTTGTGATAGGATAAAAAAAAAGTCTTACATACATTAGCTCCTTCAATAAACAAGACTCTTAGAACCCACCTGCTCTCCAGATCTTGAGGTTCGGTGGTCAGCCTTGCCCATTTGGGGGGACTGTGGGACTTCTGTACTGTGGGCATGGTGATGGGGGCTTGCTCAGGTGAGCCTGTCTCATGAACAGAGGGCCAGAGCCGGCACTGCGGAAGAGGGAAGGAAGCAGAGCCCGGCTGCTGCTTGTCTGGAGATAGCAGGCCGCTTTCCCTACAGCTTCCTGTCAGGTCAAGATTGAGATACAAAGTAACTACATGTCCGAGACTCAGGCAAGAGCTGAGACTGTATGAAGCTGTGGGTTTCATCCCAGTGAAAGGAAAGAAGGAAGGAGTAGAAACAAGCACAGAAAAATTAGATGCAGTTTTGTGGGGAGATGTGGAGTCAACGAATACAGCCAGGATGAAAACATGACGGAGAGGCCACAGCCCAAGCTCTTAGAGCACCTTTATTGTGTTAACTGTTATTAAAAAGGCTCTTTATTTCAGAGCCCTCTGTGCAGGGCCAGGAGAGCCACAGGCAGGTAGGATGGCTTTGATTAACTCTTAGGTTTTGCTCTGAGACATTGTAACTTGGGCCCTTCCCTGTAGGATAGTGGCATTCTTTGTCAGAGCAGAGCTGTCTAGGAGGAACCGTGTCTGGGCTGTGGTACTCACACTTGAACCGGGAATCATAGTCATGGAAGGGAACCATAGATGTTCTGGAAAGATGTGGCCCTGTAGCCCATTGTAGGATGTCTGTCTTTCTCTGCATCCCAGAGGTCAGTGAGCAATGAGCCTGGATTTGAAAGGTTAGGAGACACTGAATCTTCCAAGAGCTGTGGAAAGGGAAGGTACCTCATGACTTAGTTCCCCCCCAAGCCTTCAGGTAGGCTTGGGGTCCTACCCACCCCTGCCCCCTTCCCCAATATAAAGGCTTTCAGGATACTGGAGGGTTGTTCCCTTCTGTGGTCTGGGCTTCAGCTTCAGAAGAAGGGGTACGGCTGACAGGATGAGCTAGCAGGAAAGGGGCCTCTGACTTTCAAGTAACTCTCCTTGTGATTCTCACAGTTGGTTTATTTCTGAAGATAACCCGCCATGCAACATTTAACATCTGGTGCTTTAGGGGTGGGACCTGCCATCCACTCTACACACAGATGCTCAGAGGGTGGCCACCCCTCCCCACATTTTTTTTAGGACCGCTATCTTTATTGATCCCTAATTCCTTTTAGGATAACACTTATCTCTTGTTGAATGTTGGCAAGACATCTTACTTAGAAGTCTCTTCAGGGGAATGGATTGAACAACTCCAGACTTTGGAAGGACCTGGGCTTGGCGGGAGAGTTTCATGTGATAGACGCACAGGGCGCACGTTGATACGTGGCCCACCCAGGCTTGCAGAAGGGAGCACTGAGCCTGTGTGAGTGAGCTCTCGATGGAGCCTTTATGCACCCCACTTCACACGGGCGGAGAGCCATTGCCTTTTGATTTTGATTTTACTGGTTCTTGGGGTGTGTGTTTCCCCCTGTCCTCTGGTGATGGATAATGGAGTTGGCAGTTTAGGTCTGTTTCTGATTAGCAAAAATGACCCTTAAATGAGACTAGGGAAAAAAATGTCCTCTTGAACCTCTGGGGCCCTGGTTTTTCCCATAGAAGTTTAATGGTCCGGGGTCCTGTGGTTTTAGATGAGAAAATGAAAGGCTCGGTATTGGGGGAGGGGTGCGGCTTTTCGTTTGGAGGGAGGCGAGGGGGTTGTAGTGAACACTGGCCCAGTTCGGAAGGCCTGACTTCCCTGAGGGGAACAGTATAAAGGCAGGGAAGTCACGAAGGGTCACTTCCCACCAGCTTTGTTTTTAAAAAAAAAGGCATAAATTGTTTGGTCCCATTGTTACTGGTGGCTGAGGCAGGAGGATTGTTAAGTTTAAGCCTTGCCTGGGCAACACAGCAAGATCCTGTCTCAAAAGAGAAAATTAAAGGAAGAGGGAGAAGACTGACCTTCACTGAATCTCAAGGCGGGAACTTTCTTGTTCCATCAGTTCTGCATCCATTCTGGACATGTCCGGAGACCCACAGTGGTCCAGGCTCTGTCCTAGAAGGACAGATTCCCAAGCGACTGGAGCTCCCCTCATGGTTCTGGCACTGTGTCCAAAGGCTGAATTATTAGCACCTTCCTCTTGGTCCTGTCCATGAGCAGGCTGTTGGTTACACACTTCTGCACTTGTCTGCTGCTGGTATTTATGCTAATTCAGTGTGTTGTTTATGTGTGTGTCTATATGGTGTGTCTGTGTGTGTGTCTGTGTGTGTGCAGAGCAAAGGTCAGCCATGACTGTTCCTCAGGTAACATCTCTCTTGTTTTGAGGTAGTATCACCTATTGGCCTGGAGATCATTAGTTTAGGCTGGCCAGCCAGCAAGTCCTTCGGCCTCTCTACCTCTCCACAGGTTTCCTTTGCCCTCAGACCTGGGATTATAGGCAGGTACCACACACTCAATTCTTTTTTTAAAGATGAGTTCTGGTGATTGGACTTGGGTTGTCATGAGTGCAAGGCAAGCACTTTACTGGCTGAGCCATCTCCCCAGCTTAGGTTTTGTCCTTGTAAGTTGTGGCAGCATACCGCTGTGTGACCTGAACCCTCCTGTCATGTGACATTAAATATGGTCACACTGTGTACCTGTCTCCACCACCCATCTTCAGGATGTCGTAGCCTTCTCCACGTAAAACTCTGCTCCTGTTAAACAACACAGAGACAGTCTGCAGAGTGCACGAAGAGAAAGACCCAAGTGACCTCATCTGTCCACACACTAGCGGGTGAGCCCCTAGAGCGTTGTGCAGATTCACGCAGCAGATATGAAACCAAATGAAGCACAGACTTTGGTTTCCAGAGTGGCAAGGAGAAGAGGTGTGCAAATGAAAGTCCCCATCTGTGTGACAATGGGTCGAAACACAGGTAAAATGAGGGTGCTCAAGGTAGCCTCAGAAAGACCAAGGTGACCCTTCAAGGGAGTGGTAAGGGATGGACAGGTGTGGGCCTGACAACAGAGGACTGGGCACAGAGGCGGTGAGCCAGGAGCACCTGGATGCAGCATGTATGGGCCACGGGGTCTGGGGACAGAGAGCAGGTGACGTGGGGGCTTGTGGTCCTGGCCCAGGACCCAGACTACATGTAATGAAGAACACAAAGCAGGGCTCATACCGGAAGAGGGTGGAGGTGGGCGGGGCTACGGCAGTCACGAGGTTCCTTGGGACTTTGGTCTTCCTGTGAGCTGTTTTGAGGTCAGGTCCTTGAAGGCCTGTGTTCTGACATCAGCGCTCCATCACTGTGATATAAATGCCTGAGAATATCAGCTTCATGGTGGAAAGGTGATTTCAGGGTCGACTCTCAGGAACTGCAGGGCGATGGTTGGCTGGCCAGATCGCCATGGCCTTGGGGACTGTGCTGAGGTGGCATGTTCTGGTGGTGTGGCACCGCTCACCTCTTGGTGGCTATAAAGGGAGAGAGAGAGAGGAGAAGAGAAGGGGGGGGGAGAATATGAATGAATATCTGGGTTTTCAATATCCTAGGTCATGTCCCATAAGACCTCATTTCTTCCCACTAGGCCACGCCTCCTGAAGGCTCTACCACCTCCTAATATCAACAGGCTGAAAATGAGTTCTTTAACACACTGGTTCGGGAGCTAAGTGTGGGAAAAACTTACATTTCTCTCTCCCTGGATGACTATTCCAGTGAGATGTTGGAGGCCGCCAACAGGAGATGGGCAATGGGTTCCCTGGGCATCAGGCATTAGTCTTCTCTCCCGGGCTCTGTTCCAACTACCTGTTGGCTCTCTTTCCTTGACACTTCCCTTGCTTGAGCCTGAACCTCTGTACAACGGGGAAGATACTGTCCTCAGGGTGACAAGGCTAAGCGAGGTGGTCTCTACTGCAAGACTTTAGCTGGGGTTCATGTTCTGTGTGTGGTGGCTGTCATTGAGGTCTTCAGTTCCTACACTTTGCCAAACGTGATCCAGGGCTTGAAGAGGGGGATTTGCAACCACTTTTTAAACTGCTCTCACATCTGCTCACACGGCCCGGCAGAGCTGGGTTAATTTTTCTGCCTGCAGTAGGTACTTGTTCATGGGCCTGTGGTCACCATGGAAATGACAAGAGAAAATTCTGGAGGACGCCCAACTTTAGTCACACACTTGCCCCTGGCCAGAGTGGGGCGACTCACGACCCTTATTCTATACTGGGGGTCATTGGGGCAAGGGGCAGCATGCTCCATCTTTCCCCACTTCAGCCTTTGAAAGACCCGGTGGCCTGGGAGCTTCAGAGGGTCCCAGAGGAAACCACTCTGAGCCCTCAGCCATTTTCTGCATTAAAATTTCTTCCCTTTATCTCTTTCACATACAAATTTAAGCTGCCTCTCTCCCTTTTAAATCACTTTTGTGCTGTTTAACCTCTTTACCCTGCCCCCTCCTCCTTCTGCCTCCTTTTGTAGTGGTTGCCAGCTAATGGGTCACCTGGATAAGATTGCCCCTGGCTTCTCAAGAGCACCAATTAGTGTTCACCCCCGGAAGGCGGTGGCTCCGTTGCTTGGCAGCCCCGGGGCGGAGAGAAGGGATTGGGCCAGACTCTTTTCATTTGAAAGTAGGTTATCGATTAGCACGGCTGCCAGTTTACTACTGGGGCTCTTGACAGCCCCTCTCCATCACATTATGGTGTAAATTTTCAAGATTGTATTACATTCGCTCAGGAGAATTCGGGAGTGAAAAATGCAGTAAAGTGTGGGGAGGGGGCATAAAAAATAGATTATTTCTTCCAGTCTGTTATTTCCCAGGTAAAAAGAAATGTGTCCACACTGGAGTGTGTTCTGAAATAATGTTTCGCCATCTCTCTGTCTCTGACTGTCTGTCTGTCCAAACTGGGTTGGGTGCATATGAAGCAGAGAGGAAAGCTAGCCTGTGGCTATGCTTGAGACAACAGAGTCCTTCTAGTCTGTTTTATGAACACCAAAGAAAGGAGAGGCCCCGATGGGGGTAAGGAGGAGATGCTGGCCACTGTGGGCTGGCGAGGTGTGTTTGCCGGGCCAGATGTGCGTGCAGGCCCAACGCTGGATGGGTAGGACTTGGCGGTCGCTCTTCCCAGTGGCTTTATTGATTGAGATGTTATGAAATCCACCCCCTGAAGTGAGAAATTGAGTAGGTGTTGGATCTGTGGCCACTGCCTACAGTCTCCCCGCTAAGCTGCTCTCTGTCTCTCCAGATCTCGCTGTACTCGGTGGTTCAGATCGATGGATGCGTGTGCTGTGGTTCTCTTGGGTCCAGTGCCCTTCACTCTCCACTCTCCACGGCTCAGTGTGTCGTACTTTCTATCAGTGTTCATTTCAGCAACTCATCAATGTTAGGGATAATACCGCCTTAGGCATTCTCCATGCAAATCTTGTTGAGTCCACTGGTGGGTGGTTGCCTGTGAGTGTACTTGCAGGCTGGTGTGGTAATTCGTGTTCAACATTTTGAGAGACTTCTGGATGTTTGCTGAAGTGGCCACACCATTTGCCGTCTGCTGGGACCTTGCCCTTAGCCCTGCGGATGAGCAGGGGCATCACATTGTGATATTTTGTTTTCATTTCTCTAAATGACAATGAGGTTGAGCATCTTTCTGAATGCTAAGACTACTTATGCTTTCTCTGGGAAATAAAATAAAAGTAAGCCTTCAAAGCCCTCATCCTATTTAAGTCCAGGTTTTTTTTTTTAATTGTTGCTGTTGCTATTATAACATATGGTGAATGAAAGCTCCCTATCAAATATCATTGACAGTGTCTTCTCAACGTGTGTGTGTGTGTGTGAAGAGAGAGACAGAGATACAGAGAGAAGCAGAGAGCATGAGTGTGCACACACATGTTGTGAGTACATATGGAGAGCAGTGTCGTTTCTTATGCGTCCACCTTCTCTCTCTCCGTTTCCCTCCTGTTCATCCCCCTTTTCTCCTCTTCCTTTAGACAGGGTCCCTCGTTGTCCCGTCCCGGAACTTGCCATGTCAGTTAGGTTGATTGACCAGCGAACCTTGGGATCACCCTGTCTCCGCCCCTCAGAGCCAAGATTATAAGTGCAAGACGCCACGGTCAGCTTTATTTTATGTGGGTTCTGCGGACTGAAGTTAGGGCTTCATATTTGTAAGGTGTGCATTTTATTGACTGAGCCATCTCCTTAGCCATTTAGCTTCAGTGTTTAGGTCCAAGAACCATTCTGGGTTAAGATCATCTTCCACCCCACCTCCCTTAGAAAAACAAGACAAAACAACCTAAACCCACCCAGACTAATTCAGTTTCAAGAAGACAGAATGACCAGTGAACATTTTCTGTTCTGTGTTTTTAAAAACAGACCGTGCGTTGTGGCCACCGTATACCAAGTAAGATCAAGATTGGAACAAGTGACAGGGTGGGCCCCTGAGCGGGCAGGGACTGAAGAGCCTGTGTCTCATAGTCTGGGGGGAGTGTCACAGAAGTGGCTGGGGATCCTGACACTCAGTGAGGAGAGCTTGGCCTTTCACCAGCACCAGAGAGGACTGAGCAAATGAGCCATGAGGGAGGCTTGGCAAAATTAAGTCATGATGGCAAGGGCAGGCTGCCAAGTGAGCTGTCAGGGGGGCAGACAGAGTGATCACGTTTTTGCCGGTGGCTGTCATGTAGTTATTTGATAACGCTCTCTCTCTCTGTTTTAAAATCCATTCTTTCTCTCGGCACATTTCATTTTATATCCCATATCCAATATCCTGTGAGGGGTTTAGAAGTTTCTTAGGTCCATCTCTTTAGACCCCCAAGAAATAGACAGAATTCACGGGAGGAGGCGGTGCGCCAGGCTTAGTTTTACCAAAACTACCCTAGCTGGTATAGAAAAAAAGTCATTGGATGGGATGACCTCACAGGATGCTTCCCTCCACTCTCTTTTGAGGCACTGATCACCAAAGCAAGCCGAATGGTGGCCTGACAAGAGGAACCTTAGTGCTTTGTAGGCTGAGCCCTGGGCCCAGAACATGTGAGGCACATTGGAGAGACAGCTCAGCTTGACAGAGTGAGCTGGTTGACGGAGATCTTGGGTGGACGTCAGGCAGTGGGCTTGACGTTTGTATGCTGACATGTCACCGTCATCTGTACACACACGTACACACTGTGCCTGCTGGTCTCTCTGGGGAAGCCGCTTCACGTTAGCTGCCATCTGCTGATTGAGTCCAAAACCTTGACATAAAAAATATTTTTCATCTCTTCTGCATAAAAATGAGAGTCAATGTAATAAAAATCTGACTTCATGCAGTCACTTAAATGTGGACTGTCTGTTCTCATTACAAAATTCAGGTTGAGTATTCCTTTTCTAAAATTCCGTGACAAACATGGTCTTGGATTTTAGATTCTGTTTTCAGACGCTGAAATATTTGTGTACATACACACACACACCCTGATATGAATGGGAATGGGGCCCATGGCAGTTTTCTGTTACAGTCATCCAATAATTGACACAACCGATGTTAAAAGAAGAGAGGTTTAGTTCAGCTTGCAGCTTCCAAGGTCTTAGCCCAGGATTGATAAGTTCTGTCAGTTTGGGCCCATGCTGGGAAGATTGTTCACTCATGTCATGGTTGGGATAACCAAAGAGAGATAGCAAGAAACCCCACATGCCCTTTCGAGGGGACGCTTCCTGTGACCTGAGATCTGTCACTGGGTCTCACTTCTTAAGTTCCATTACCCCTCAGCTCCATAGGCTAGGGACTCAGCCAAGGGACTTTGGGTGATAGACCAGATATTTGAATGTTTGATCCTCAGTTAGGAAGGATTAGGGGCGTGGCCTTGTTGGAGGAGGTGTGTCACTGCCCTTGGGGTTTGAGGTTTCTAAATGCCACGACCCATCCTCAGTTAGCTTTGCCTCTCTCTCTGCCGTGGGGATCAAATGTAAACTCTCAGCACTGTGCCCCAATGTTCCCTGCCATGGTGGTCACAGACTCACTCTCTGAAACTGTGAGTCCCCCAAGTGAAATGCTTTCATTGACAAGGAGTCCTGGTCATGGGGTTTCTTTAGAGCAACAGGACAGTAAATAAGCTACACTCTGAGACGAATCTTTCAGGAATTCTTTATCATGTGTGGGATACATCGCACTTTCTCTCTCCCTGGTGCACAGGCTGTCAGAGGAGCACCAGGACTGTTGCTGGCTACTGTGGCTGCTGGTACCCCCTCCCGCTTCGAGATGGCTGGTAGAGGTTCGCTGTCAATGCAGCTCATAGGGATTGCGTTTCATTTGCACTGTTCATTTCAGTACCTCTCTGAGTTTTCAGACTGCCATGCTAGAACCAGGAGATTTCAGTTTGGGATCCAAGATGTTCAAACCTATAGTTTTTCAGAGCTGAACTTTTCATTGCTTCTCTGAGATTATGTCAATTATTCAACTCAAAATTTATTCATCCCACGCTATTGAGAGTCTGCTGCATGTGTAGGTGGTAGAGACACTGAGTCAGACATGGTTCCAGATCTGAGAATATCAAATAAGGAAGGAGGGTGGACAGAATCCACGGCACACATATTGTTCCTAAGCAAAGCTAAGTACTGGCTGTGAGGCTGTTTAATGACTCTGCAGGTCGTTTTGTTCGCATTCAGCAAGTGCTGCGCTCACTCTTGTCTCTCTCCTGCGGTGGGGCTGGGAATACATTGCAAATCTATGTCTCAATACGGAGAAGTCGTTTGGCACCTTAATGACCAATGTCAAGAATCCTATTTGTCACCAGTTTGCTCTCTTGTTTCTAATCTTTATACGTGGTCCCTTCTCCCACATGTGCTGGTTTATGAACAGCAGCAACAGCAGGGTTCCTGCATCATTTGGTTATAGGCACATTGAGTTCTAGAGATGCTGGCATGCCCCTGAGCATGGTGGAAAGGCTTCTTGGTGGAGAGCAGGCATGGTTTCCTTTGCCTCGTGTTAAATGCCATCCCACCAGCAGCTCACTGGCTTTTTTTTCCCTCTCATTTTCTGTGATATATGATTTTCCCTAGAGTGAAACAAGCTCCCTATGATGTCAGCAGGACTTGTTTTGAGATAGCAAACTGGGAAGCTACTGTGAGTCAGTAGGGAAAGGTCATGACATTGGCAGTCAGTATGCCTGAGGTTCTAGCTTTTAACTTCCTTCACCAAGTTAGATACAACTTGGTCTTCTTGGAAGTGGGAATCCTCACATCCCTCTTTTCTATCTTTAGGCAAGTAAGGGGGCCGTGCATCCTGGGGCTAAAACCACTGAACCTGTAAACCCGAGATAACTTTGTTCTTACTAACTTTATTGTTTCAGGTATCTTGTCATAGTAATGGAAATCTGACTAATACAAGAGTTATAAGGTAATCTATCAGACCTGTCACAGGGCAGGTTGAGTAGAGGCCTTAAAAAACACACAGGCAAAGGGTGTGGAATTAATTAATGTTTTTCAGGTTTAGATGGCATAACCAAAATCGTGGTTGTAGATTATTCTTTTGATCTTGAAGATGTGCAAGTTTGCAGGATGAGAACTAATGATTCTGATAAGTGCTGAAGCAGGAATTCAGGGGAGGAGTAAAGACACTAGAAGCGATGTGTGTGGAGAAGCAAGGTGAGGCCAGTGCAGGAACCAGCAAAATCCTACTTCCCCCCTCTCAGTCTCTCCTCTTCCTTCTCTTTTCCCTCTTTCTTCCCCTACTTCTGAGTCCTGATGTTCTCATTTTATACTTCCATGTTTAGGTTTTGCTTAATTGCTTGGTTTAGGAAATACTTTTAAAAAGGTGTATATTTTTACCTTATGGATATGAGTGCCTGCATATATGTCTGTGTATCACATGTATGCAAGTTACAGAGGCCAGAAGAGGGCACGTTACAGAAGGAGGTGCTGCCATGTGGGTGCTGGGAACTGAGCTCAGGTCCTCTGCAGGAGCAACAAGTGCTCTTAACCCCCAAGTCGTGTTTCCAGCCTAGGAAAGACTCTCCAGGAACAGATACAGATATGTGTGTAACCACGGTTACAGGGTATCTACATCAAAGGCCTTTCCACAGGCAGATGAACACTGTATTTTATGCTTACAGTGGATAGTATTCCTCAGAAGAGGGAGGAGATTGAGATACATTCTAACACAGATAACATTTGAAGACATTATTCTTTTATATTTTTTATTTTTTTATTTTTAAATGTAATTTATTTATTTTTATATTAATCACAGGTTAGGTACTTTGTATCCCAGGCGTAGCCCCCTCCTGCATTCCCTCCCACTCTCCCCAGCCCTCCCTCATCTCCTCCCTGCCCCCCTCCAAGTCCACTGATGGGGGAGGACCTCCTCCCCTTCCATCCGCCCCTAGTTTATCTTGTCTCTTCAGGGCTGGCTGCAATGTCCTCTTCTGGGATCTAGCTAGGCTGTTACTCCCTGGCGTGTGTGTGGGGGGGGAGGGTCAAAGAGCCAGCCATTGAGTTCATGACAGAAATAGTCCCTGTTCCCCTTACTAGGGTCTCCAGTTGGATACTAAGCTACCATGGGCCACATCTGAGCGGGGGTTCTAGGATATATCCATACATGGTCCTTGGTTGGAGAAACCATCTCATAAAAGACCCCTGATGCCCCGATTTATTTGGTCTTTGTGAAGCTCTTGTTCTCCCCAAGTCTTACTAACTCCCCCTCTTTTCATTATTATTCCCAGCCCTCTGCCGAAGGCTTGGTTGTGAGTCTTAATATCTGCTTTGATATATTGCTATATTGATTCTTTATTTTATATGTGAGGTGTTTCATCTACATGTGACTGTGTATCACATGTGTGCAGTACCGACAGTGGCCAGAAGAGGGCATCAGACTCCCTGGAACTGGAATTATACACTGTAAGCTCTGATATAGGAGGTGGGAATTGAATCCAGTCCTCCAAAAGAGTAGCCAGTACTCTTGACCACTGAGCCAGTACTCTCTGACCCCTGAACACATTGTTCTGTGTGAAGAATCCAGCCACATGATTCTACTTTAATGAGCTACAGTAAGTCATGAAACTCAGAAAGCTGAGTGGAGGTTGTGGAGTGTGGAGGGAAGGTGAGTTCTTGTTTAAAGGGCACAGAGCCTGCTGTAGGAAGAAGCTTTAGGGACGGCTGGTGCCTATGGTTGCCTGGAAATGTGAGTGTTCTCTATCCTGCTGAACCATGCAGTTAAAAATGCTCGAGATGACAACGTATGTGTATTTTACCGTAATAAAAATCACAAACTTTTACCTGGAAGTAATCATTTTTTCTTTAAAATCCTATTGCGTAGGGTTTTTGATTCTCTTCTTGCACTGTTACACTATAGGAGAGCTAACACTGTTTCTCTTTGAGGAAACATCAGAAAGTCACGTCTCCTTGGCCAAACCCACCTTGTTAACTTTTCCACAACAGTACGTGGTTTCTGTGTGGTTAGGCACAGGGGAGCTGTGTCTACAAAAGGTTTTATAGGGACAGTTGGACTCCTCCTGATTGTACCTGGACATACTTCTTAAGTAGCCCCAGTGAGGAGTGAATCTCTCTCCTCCTGTGTCATAGCTGAGACATGATTTGGAGAAAGTATTTTTTTGTCTTAGTCTCACAATGCCTCAGTCTCCCAGTAAAGACAAATGTGTGGATATGTATGTATGTATGTGTGCCATTTGCTTCTTACTTGGTGTGTATGCCTGTGTGAGTGTGAAGATGGGTTTGCTGTGTGTATGTGTGTGCTGTAGGTGGACGCTAGGTGTTTTTGCTGCTCTCAATCTTACTTTTGGAGACAGGGCTTCTCTCTGCATCAATCATTGATTTGACTAGACTGGTTGGTCAGGAAGCCCGCTGGGATCTGTCTCTTTTTGTCCCCCAGCACTAGGGAAGCAGATATTTGTTGCCACATCAGGCATGGGTGCTGGGGATCTTACCTCAGGGCTTCATCCTTGCACACCAGGCACTTTATTCACAGAACTATCTCCTCAGCCCTCACTTGTGACTTCTCCTCCTTCTGTCTTTCTTGAGACAGGGTTTCTCTGAGTAGCCCTGGCTGTCCTGCAATTCGCTCTTTAGACCAGGCTGGCCTCGAAGAACTCACAGCAATCTGCCTGCCTCTGCCTCCTGAAGGCTGGGATCACAGGAATGTGCCGCCACCACCTGGCTGCAATTTGGCTTTTTATACGATCAGGTGCCACCAAGATTTGGATGTTGGGAAGACTTTAGTCATCTTCCAACACAGACAGGAGTAAAAGCCAAGAAAATCCTATAACCAAACCCAAATGATTTTGAGCCAGACAATACTCACTGAAGACTCTGACTTGCCAGAGGAAGAATTTAGAGTCAACTCATTTGTGCTGGAATATGAGGCATGAACTGACTGATGATGATGGTGAGGCTGACTGAAGGAAAGGAGAACTCAGGAATTTGTCAGGGCCTTAACATTCTAAGGAACAGGGTGCTGAAAAACTAGCTTTATAGCTGAAGGCGTCTGCAGATGTAGGCAAACGTTCAGCTCCGGTGTTTACTGTGGCCTCCCCAATTCATCAGGACTCAGGTCATGAATACTTTGACAATATTTTGTTCCTGCTAGAGGTGCCCATTAGCCATTTTATAGGTTCTCAACTCTGATATGAAGAGTGAATGAAAATCTAGAATTTCTCGCTGTAGTATTATTCAGAGTTGTGAGGAGTAGGAAAGGGTTGCATGTTTAGCATGAAAATAAAAGTTATACAAACTGTGGTCACTTTGTTCCATCAAATGCTGTGTGGTCACTTAGAGTTATAGCTATACAAGGTTCCCGGTGCTTCAGGAAATGCCGATTGTGTAATGAATGGCAAGTGTGCAGGGTGGGCAGCAAGATGCAACTCGAGAATAGAGTATTTCCTGGTCTAGACCATTTAAAACTTCATAGGAAAAAAACAGTCAACATTTTCTTCTTTCTTTCTTTCTTTCTTTCTTTCTTTCTTTCTTTCTTTCTTTCTTTCTTTCTTTCTTTCTTTCTTTCTTTCCTTCCTTCCTTCCTTCCTTCCTTTCTTTTTCTTTGTCTTTTTCTTTGTTTTTTTTTTTTAAGACAGGGTTTCTCTGTGTAGCCTTCGCTGTCTTGGACTCACTTTTTAGACCAGCCTGGCCTCAC
This sequence comes from Pachyuromys duprasi, assembly GCA_028658305.1. NCBI lineage: Eukaryota > Metazoa > Chordata > Mammalia > Rodentia > Muridae > Pachyuromys > Pachyuromys duprasi. The sequence goes on along the minus strand of CM053759.1, from coordinate 14,895,805 downwards.
AGAGATCCACCTGCCTCTGCTTCCCTGAGTGCTGGGATACAGGCATGTGCCACCATGCTCGGCTTGTGAATATTTTCTTTAAAAAAGGGGTAGGGGAGATAAGGTAGCTGACTGGTAATCTATTCTAGGAAAGTGATTTTTAAAGTCTTCACACAGGGCATGCATTGCATAAAAACCATTGGGGACAGTTCCATTTTATAAAAGTTTAATTCCTGTATATCCTTTTAAAGACACTTCTCTTATTTTTTTTATTTATTCTTTTTCTTTTGCGACTTTGTCTCATGTAGCTTGAGGATGGACTTAAACTCATAACTTCAGCAAGGATAACCTTGAACCCTCACCATCCTGCCTCCGCCGCCCAAGTGCTGGGGTTAGACGTGAGCCACCACCCCCGTCCCTTTCAGGAATGAGTCTAGTTGCAAGCCATCCTCTGAGAAGCTCAGGTTTTAAACCCTGTGTGGTCCGACATGGTCACCTTATACTGATGCGCTTAGAGTTGACCTTTATTTCTTCGAGAAGAGAGGGAACTCTGGAGAGGTTATTGGTGCATACTACCTTTCAGCTGCTGTTGTGAAATCCTTGAGACAGTGAGCCTAAAGGATCAGCTTGCTTTGGCTCCCATTTCTTCATCATCCGTTGACCTAATTGCTCTGGGCCCGTGCTAAAGCAATGCATCCTGTGAGGGATGGTGGTAGAGCAGAGCTACTGTGGACCAGGAAGCAAAGAAAGGGCTGGGGACCCAGGTGCTTCTTTTGAGAAATGCCTCCAGGGGCCTGAGACTCTGCCACCAGGTTCCACCCCCAAAGCTTGTACCTGGGCTGAAAGTGCCACCTTGGGGTTAGGGCTTTAACACAGAGCCTTTTGGGTGGCATTCGACATCCATCCTATATGGCAAGAGACCTGCATCTCCCATACCTCCTTGCTTCTGAGGAATCCAAAATTTTGAGCTGCAGCATAGTTAACTTCTCTTTATTTTTGAGACAGGGTCTCAACACTGTAGCTCAGGCCAGACTTTAAACTCTCAGACCTTCTCATTCAGAGTCCTGGGAGAGTAAGCGTGTGCCCCCATTTCCAGCTCTGCTTTACTTGATGACAACAACTTGTTCTTCCTCCTTCTCCTCTTCTTTTTTTGTTTATTTTTTTTTGAAACAGCATCTCTTTTGGTAGCTCTGGTTGTCTTGAAACTTTCTACGTAGACCAGGCTGACCTCAGACTCACAAAGGTCTGCCTGCCTCTCTAGTTGGCTTCTTAATTCCATTCTGTTCCCAGAACTTACAGTAAGACACAGCAGGCTGTTTCAATTGTTTCTGTAATAAGAAAACTTAGGCTTTGGGTTTGAAATCATGTTCTTTCTAGATCCCACAACTCTTGGGACATATGTATATACATTCCAAGATATATTAATATGCACATATATTAACGTGAATACATATTTGATATATATTAATTCCATACAGTAAGAAACTCAAACTCATAATGAGCCTTGGCATGTGCTGAGCCCTTTGTATGATGTTATTTAATATAGCAAGCCCAGAAGGGAGGTGCTGTTGTTATGTCCATTTTGTAGATAAAAGTTGAGCATGGGGAACACCAGGAAGGAGGGAGCCAAGGATGCTCTTTCCCAACACGTATGTGTTAGTTACTTCTCTGTTGTTGTAATCAAATACCCAATGAGAAACACATTAAGAAGGAAAGGTGACTCTGGATCTCAGCCAGCTGTACACCCATCGTTGCGGCAGGAGCAAGAGGCAGCTGGCCACTGTGCATCCACAGGCAGGAGCAGCAGAGAGAGGATTCTGGATGCTGGTGCTCAGCTTGCTTTCTCCTCATTAGTTAGTCTAGGACACACTGCTGTCCTCATGGAGGGTGAGACTTCCCATTTTCAATTAATGCAATTGGGCATCCCTCGTGGGCTTGCTCAGAGGCTCGTCTCCCAGGAGACTTTAGAGCCTGTCAAGTTGACGGTCAGTATTAACCTAGCACAGAGCAACCCAGCTTGAATTTCTCTACTACGAACCCAGTTCATGATGATTTGCTTGGGAAGAATGGATGCAAGCACAGACTATGGAAAACATGCTGGGCATCAGTAAGGAACAGAGATTCAGGACGGAGACACAGCTGAGCACATTGATACTTCAGGAGCCAGAAAATGACATCTATACTTGAAAATTTCTTTTTACTTTCAATTCAAAAATTTTAATTTATTATCTTGGATTTTTGAGATAAAGTCCTTCTATGTAGCCCTGGCCCTGAACTTACTGCTATGTAGCTGGCCCCCAACTTACAGCAATTCCATCTCTGCTTTCTGAGTGCTACTGGATTGTAAGCAGGAGCCCCCAAACCCAGAGCCATGTAAAGCCTTGATCTCCCCTTCTAGCTGAGTCTGTGTTAGAGGCCAGCTCCTCTTCACATTGACAAACACATTTTTCAGATTTGCCCCTTGAAGTGCCTTGGAGTTTCCTTTTGTCTTGTTTGATGCAGGAGCGTGATGGGTAGTCAGACTGTGAGTGAGCAAGTTGCAAGGGATTAAAATTGTGTCCACTCCGGGAAGATAATGATACTGCAGACTCAGTACCTGGGCACAAAGGGCTACGCGGCTTCACACTTTAGATGCTGATATTTAACCTTGTGGTGTTAACAAGATCTGACAGATTCAAATGACAACATTGGCTCCGGCTCCTGCAGAGATGGCAAAACAAAGATGCCTGGAATCAAGTATTGGCGTTTGCTGAAGAGCCCCAAAGTGTGTTTATAATAATTTCCCTCATTCTGTGGGCTTTGCTTCTCTCTCCTCCCATCTCTCCCTCCCTGCCTCCTGCCTCTATTCCTCCCTTTCTCCTCTCTCTCTCTTTCTCCCCCTCTGTAGAGGCTTGTAGATTTTTAACAATTGTTTGACCAAGATTATTATATAGTTCAGATATAGGGCTCCCAGGTGTCTACTGTATGGAGAAGGAATGAAAGGGGCCTTTCTTAAGGGCAGCTACATGGGAGGCCTTAGTAATGGTTGACTTTTTATGGGCTCGCCTAGGTTTTTATGTAGGAACCAGTGGTCCGGTGGTGACCAAAGGGGTTTTCCTTAGAAAGCCACCATGGCGAGCTTATCACTACCCTCCTCACGCTCCAGGCATGTCATCCTTTGTTGTATGTGGAAGCTACATAGAATGCTTCCTAATACTGTGGCTGGCTTTGCAACACTGTAGTCTGCTCTGTAACTTTGCAGGCCACTCTGTAACAGTGTAGTCTTCGCTGTAATATGGTAGCTTTCTGTGGTGGCTGGAGCCTGCTCTGTAGCAAGTTTTTTAACTCTGTTACTTGCTTTGTAAACATGCTACATGGTTTTCAAACAAACTTGTGCCAACAGGTCCTTAGTCATTGTATTGGTCTCTGCGGCAAAGGTGGAATTATCCTGGGGAGTCTTCTGTCCGAGATAGAAATGACATTGTGTGTTTGCTGTGCCTTAGTTTCCACACCAGTGCAGCGGGGAATGTTCCCATGGTGGCAGGTGATCTTGTTCCCAGCTGGCCTCATGGCTTGGGTCAGGTGGATTAGTGTTTGAATTGCTTGTTGCTCATTTCTGAAAATGGGTTGTGTCATCGTGATTCTAGGAAGGTGGAGTTCTAGGAATGGACATCAATGGTTTTACTTCCTGACTCTGGCTTTGACCCTCCGTAAGCCTGAGCACATCTTCTTGTCCCCTTGGGCTCCTCTCCAGTGTCGGGGAAGGATGAAGGGCTGTGTAGAGTCTGGGGAAAGTCAATTGCCTTGTCATTCTGGTTGTGGGGAATGGAGGGATGTGAGTCCTTGTCTGGGACCCTCCTGTGTTTTCTAAGTCTTTCATGCTGTTTCTCCATGAACAGAGAAGTGGAGAACTTTCTCGTTTCTAGCCACCCTCCATCTGGATTTACATGCTGTTTTATAGGTATGATGTACAATGATGAGATAGTGTCTCCGCAGGAAGATCCTGTCTACTGAAATGGTCATTTTATGTTCAGCAAGGTTTAAAATGTCATATTCCTCCCGTCTCCTCAGCTACTCTGATTCTGGTCTTGAAGATTCCCGTGTTGTAATGACTAAGATGGGAACCTGACTTTCAGCCTCCAGCTGGCCTACCTGGCCCCTCTAAGTCTATTTTCTTTCTATTTGTGGTGGCTCTAATCTGCCTTTCCCAACACGCCTTCGGCGTGTGGGTGGGCCTGCAGTAGTTTTTAGACTCTAATTCTCTCTGGAATCTCTTGGAAGACTCATAGACTCATGGACTCACAGATTGCTGCTCCTACCCTCAGAGTAGTTCTGGGGTGGGTCTGAGAACTAGCATTCTTGACAAGAATTTCAGGCAGGCCACCATGCCCACCTGGTATTCACACAGGTTCTAAGGGGATCTGAACTCTGGTCCTCTTGCTTGTGTGAGAAACCTTTTGATCATTGAGTCATCTCACAGTCCCATCTCCACTCCCTCCCGCATCCCCCTTTACTTTAAAAATGTGGGTTCTGGGAGTCAGACATAGCTTCTTGAGTTTACAAGGTGCTACTTTACCAATAAGACTGTTTTCTCAGCTCCGAGGAGTCTTTTCCTGAGGATTTATTTTCTGTACTTGGCCTAGAGATGAGTAAGGCAGGACCAGAGCTACGTGGTGGAAGAGGACTGGCTTAGCAGGAACAGCTCTCTGAGTTTGAGTCAAGCACCGAAAAGAGAAAGAAATGTATATCTATATGTGAGTGAGTGTAAACAAGGTAAGGTCGAGTCCAGAGTGAAGGGACCACTGGGGAAGTATATTTATATAAGTTAAGGCGCTATGTAGAAATATTTTGACATTATAATCCCCCAAAGTAAAGTAAATGCATGATGTGGGAGGTGAGTAGTACTCAGGGTACTCAGCGGGCAGGTTTCTGGTGACCTCAGAGGTCTTAGCATACCCACACGGACCTCAGTCTCACATATATGACTCGGTTTAGCACATGTGCATTTCCCAGTGGGATCCAGCGCACCCCTGCACCTCCCTAACTGGGTGGCTTTCATCAATCCACTGGGCGGAAGAGGCCATGGATAAGGTTGGGGCAGGCACCTTAGGAGCAGAGTGTTTTCCCAGCATGCACTAGACCCCAGGGACCAGCACCAGCACCAAGACAGAACGGAACAGAGAAAACAGTAGGAAACACCAAAGAGGAGTTTCTGTCCTCCATTTCCTCTTTCCATCATTCATTAGCCAGGCTTGTGCCAGGCTGTCTCACACAGAGGCAAAGATACACTGGTCAGCAGAGCGGACCCTCTACCTGGCCATAGTTAGTGTAATCTCTGGAGCCAGGGCCTGAGTTCAGATCTGAGGTCAGTTGCTCACTAGGCTGTGAGTCCTTGAAAACCCCCCTTGTCTCTGAGTCTCAGTTTCCTTCCTATAAAACAGGAATTATGAAAGTGTTTACCTCAGTAAGTAAATAATTCATGCAAGGTGATTAAAGCAAGCCTAATACTTAGTAAGTACAGGTAATATTAGTCATTTAAACCAGGGTGGGGACAGGCATTAAACAAATTACAAATAAACATGGGAACAGGTATGGAATAAATCACAGAGCAGTGTGAAGTTACACACTCCCATGAGTTGTGTTCGGGAAGGATGAAGGGTGCTGTGAGTGGACGTAATGGGGCTTCTGATGTCGAAAGGGAGGCTGGGGGCCACTGATGGTGGAAAGCTTGCAGCAGCTAGGGGTGACATGGGGAATGCAAGAGGCCACCTTCGGCTGGAGGCCCAGGCAGGCTCCAGGCCAAGCAGAACAAGGGTTAGTTAAACACTCTTGATTCAGTTTAGAGATGGAGCCTGAAATGATGTTATCTGGATGACCACACTATTGACCAGGCAATGGCAAGAATGGGTCTCTGCTGTTCAAGCATCACGCAGGAAGTATTTTACCCTTAAACTCTCCCTCTCTCCCTCCTCTCCCTCCTGTTCCCCGTTACATTCTCACCATGTAGTCCAGGCTGGTCTCCAGTTTATGATCCTCCTGCTTCTGGCTTCTCTAGTACGGAGATTACAGGCATGTACTGCCATGTCCATATTTTAATCTCAAGCTTTCATCAATTTCAGTTTCCCTCGGTTGCAATTTATATGCCATTTCACTTATGCGTGAAGGTGAAGTGGCAAGCAGCCCTCATGCCAAGAGGGTGAAGTGCTCGTGTACACATTGTGGACCCATCACATGCGGGTGGTTCCCTCCTTTATCAGGGTGAGAACTCAGAGGTATAGATTGGGCAATAGGAAGTGCTGAATAGGGGAGACTTCAGGCTGCCTCTTGTCTATAGATTAAGATAATTGGAAACATGTGTTTCTTCATTCATTTGTCCACCTATACATCATACATCCACACACCATCCACTTCTCTATCCATTCACCTACCTGGCCATCAATCCACCTATTCATTAATCCATCCATCCATCATCTATTTAACCTATTTACTAACCTATCCACCTGTCCATCCATCTCCTGATTCCATCCATCCATCTACCCATCTACACACCCATCTGCTCATCCACCCATCCTTCCACCCATCTGTCTGGTGCAATCCCTTGTTCATTCATTTATTTATGTAATGCAAATGTGTTTCTCTGGGAGCACAATGAGTCAAGCATCTTCACCAGGTCTTCCTCCTGGTTAGCCAATCAAATAAACCCAGCCCTCATGAAGGTTGTGGTCTATTGGTCTGTCAGTGATAAATCAATAGGAATTTATGTGTCTTCATTTGATATATGATTTTAATGTGTTATGGGATTAGAAAAAAAAAGCCCACAAGGAATGCACAGAGATGTTGCTCCCAGAAGACTATTTCTTTACTAGCTTATTTATTTTTAATTTCCAAGATGGGGCCTATGATATTCCCACATCTCATTTCTCTCTAAACCTCATGCTTACAGATGCTCAGTGAAGGATAGGGAGGCTATGGCTGCTGCACATTGCATGCAACGAGGGGCTAAGTTTTAGAAACCATTCTTTATTTCCTCCTTGGTCTCTTGAGTCTGGTTGATCTTGTCTAGAGCCCTGATAATCTCCTAGACAAAATATTTAAATCTTCTGCAGCTCAAGTGGCTTTGAGGCTGGAATATTGTGGCTGAAATCCTAAATATTTTGGAATATCATTAATGGGAGGGTTACACAGCAGATGCTGTTCATAGCCTCCATCCCCAGAGAATGTCAGTATCTTTGGAAATGTACGTGAATAGTCATCAATTTCTCCAGCCTCTTAATTCTTCTTCTTTTTTCTTTTTTTCCTCCTTTGAGGCTAACTCCCACTTTCCTCCATCTGCCTCTGGTTATCCTCAATTTTTTTTGTCTTTGTTTCCAGAAAAAGGATAAAACAATGTTACCATTCACAAGGGGGAGAGAGAGAGAGAGAGAGAGAGAGAGAGAGAGAGAGAGAGAGAGAGAGAGAGAGAGAGAGAGAGAGAAGCAGTGATGGTTACTGGGACCGTTACTGTTACATTTTCTGTGTGTGTGTGGGTTGCCTTTCTCCGGAGACAGAAGCTTTACGCCTAAGAAACCACTCCTGTAACTGTTGAATTTCAAATGTAGGCTGACTTGGGGGTAACAGGTTTCCCCAAACATTCTCCATCATAATGTAGAGGAACAGGTGTAACTCTAGCTGTGTGGTGCGCTTCAGTGCTGGGTCATGCCCTTGCATGACCTGTTGGTATTTCTTTTTCTTTGTTTTATGCAAAAGACAACAAGATTTTTTTTCTTTAAAAATCTATGTCCTGGGCATCAACAACAATACTGAGAGGGAGGCACTGTTTTCCTCATTTTGCATGTGAGTCAGCTGTGTAGGACAGAAGTGCAGGGACGTTCTGGCCACAGTGCTTAGAGCTGGAGCTGTTGTGAGAGGATCTAGCTCTCCTTCGGTGATGAGGGACTGCTCGGTGTCCGCACCGCGTCTCACCTCCTGTCTGAACTACTGCAGGATAAACACACCGTAGGCCAAATTGATTCTGTTTTGAACTTAGTTAAAATGAAGTGTACATGTGTGTGCACATGTGTGTCATGCACGTAGAGGGCAGAAGACTGCGTTGGAGACAGTTCTCTCCTTCCACCCTAGATTCTAAGGATCTTCTTCTTTTTCTTCTTCTTCTGCACTCAGGTAGACAGGCTCCCTCAGAAATCACCTTTACCTGCTGAGTCATCTTCCATTTTGCAATTATACAACAATTACAGCACGCATGGACTAATTGGTGTGTATGTGTGTGTGTTGTGTGCGTGCTGGCGAGAGCACCCACGGATGTTCCATCCCAGCAGTAAGGTGAACATGGCTGCCTGCCTGGGATTTTGATACAGTTGCAAAGAGTACCAGAGAACCGCTCAATACCAGGAAGGTGTTGCTGGGGGAGCCTAAAGTCTCTCTGTTTCCAGATTCACTGCCTTTGCTTCCCAACCCACAGCCCTTCTTCTGTGACCTCGGGAATTCTGAATCAGAAAGGCTATCAGCCACCTAGATAATTGTACCTTTACAAGTCTGAAGACAAACAGGCAATGGATAATGACAATAAATGACTTGTAATTCTAGGTCTTAGATCTTTGCTGTAACATAAAGTTGGCTCTCCACTTCCTTACGTTCACAACCTGGATAAGTGAAAGCTAACCTTCGGCAGAAGCCGTGGCCCACCATTGCCCAGCCCACCCTCAGCTAGAGACAAGCTGCCTTTTTAGGGGCTGGCAGGGCAAGAGAGCCATTTCTAATTTTGCCATGCTTCTGTAAGAATTTTTTAAATGGGGGTAATTTTTCACCCCTAGCTATTCCGCACCATAGGAGTCTGATTGTATCTGAGGAGGCAGCCCTGACTTCATGCTTTGGGGGAGAGGCCTTTTATTTCCTGTTGGGGTTTTAAAGTTGCCCTTGTTTAGTTTGACTCCGTTTTATAAGTCGGCCTGAATGTTGGAAGGCAGGAGTCCTGTTAGTCCATGCTATGGCTTTGGGGCATAAGAATCACAGGGCAGCTTTCTTTGCAATTGCCAGGCAGACATATGTCCTCAATTATCCCATTTGGAACGACTGGGCCCTTTGTACCAACCCTTCCCCCCACCCCGTCCTTCCATGAGGGCCTCCCGCTGTCAGGACCACATTCAGAAGGACCTGGGGATATGGCAGTAGGAAAGTTGAAATGTATGTGCCAAGCCCTTTGTGACACTGGCCTCTGTCCTTGTTCCTTCTTAGGCATCCTCAGAATCAACTAAGCTATTCCTGGGAAAAAGTCACAAAATTTATGTGCACCAGAGGACACAGGTCAAGGGTTGGTGGAGAGCAACCATGGGCAAATGGTCCCATCTCGGGAAAGATCACTTAATTATCCCCAACCACCATCCTCCCTGTCTGTAATCCTGGGAGTGGCACCTAGGATTTAATGCATGCCTGGCAAGTACTCTACTATGTCCTTTCTAACTTTATTTATTTGTTTGTTTCTTTGCTTTTTTTGTTCTTGAGACATGGCCTCATATAGCCCAGGCTGGCCTCAAACTAGTTATACAGCTGAGGATGGCCCTAAACTCTTGATCTTCCTGTGTCCACCTCTCACATACTAGGCATCACAGGCCTGGCTTTCTATTTTGTTTTGAGACCAAGTCCCCCTATATTGCTCAGGCTGCCCTTGATTTGTGATCCTTCTGCCTCTGCCTCTGAAGAACATCTGTCAAAATGATTAAATTTTCTGGGTCCTAATCTCTCCATTTGACGATGAGTAGATGCTGTGAGGAAACTGATTTTGGCTCCACAAGAGACTGGGCATATGGACAGTCTCTGTATAGGGGCATCCCTGAGAGAGATTTCTGAGTCTTGGCTGTTTAGTACAGTACACATTTCCCCCTTGGCCTCTTTCTCCATGGATTTCCACTCAACACACTCGCCAGTTACCCCAAGTGTTTCAAGATGCATGGCGTAGCTCTTCTTTCAGCAAAGGCCCTGACCCCATGGATTCCACCTCGGCAGGTAGATTATGGGGTAGGTAGAGGTTGCCTGTGAATGATACTGCACAGACCCTTAGAGCTACCACATAGTCATTGTTTGTCTCCTCTTAACTTTTATGTTGAGCTAAGAAGAGAATTGTTTTCTTTTCTCATCGTGGGGTTTCATGATAGTGCTTGGGCTGGTTCCGGGTCCTAGGCTCATGGTATCCTTCCGTCTCACCCTCCCACAAGGTTTATTTTGGTCCCTGGGTTTCATCTAAATCTGCGTGGTCTGTCATGAGAGTGTGGGAAGAAGGACTTGATCACCTTATGGAGTTCAGGAAACAAAGGAAAACCAGGAAGGGCAACCTTGTTCAAGTCAATTTCCTCCATAGGCCAGGGACAAACCTCTGGAGCGTTTCGGCAGTCCAGGCCCAAATTATGAGCATTCCTCTTCCATCTCACAGAGGCATGTCTCCATTGAACGGAGCAAAACGCACTCAGCTGATTATAAGCTTCTAATGCTTAACTGGTTCAGAATTTCTGGAAAGTCCTTGTCCAAATTCTCCTCCGAAGGCAGAAGGCAGCAGACGCAGATGTGAGCTCTGCAAAAAGGTCAAAAGAGCAGAGTACGTGCTTTTAAGATACAGAGGCAAGGGGCCCACGAGCTCTTTTGCACTCCCATCCGCATCCAAACTTGAAACTGTAGTGAATAACCTATGTTCTAAAGGTCTGGAAAATCCCCCTGTAGCTCCATGTCAACCTCAGAACAAGTAGGTCTCTCACAGGACTCAGGGTTTAGGTTTTTCCCTCCTGAAGGCTGCATTCCTTGTGCCGTTTCTTAACTGCTCATTTACCAGCCCTGACTGAGGCCATAAAAGAGCATCTGTGTGTTTTCAGCCTCCGCGTGCTACCTCCCAGCAAAGCCTCCTTCACGCACTAGAGTTCACGCACACCAGGGTACCAGATTCTATTAAAAGGACCATTAGTATGCTTTATTGTTGTTTGTAGGTGCAGTTTCTTATGAGCATTTGCTGGAACGATTTCTGGAATAGTTAACATTAAGGTGTATGGGAGGTGAGCAAATCCCTGTTCTGTAGGAAAAAGCGACAGGGGCAGAGAAATGATGCTGCCATTCTGACTCTTCTCCTCAGAACCCAGGAAAACTGTTGGAAATACTGACAACCAAAGCTGGTAGCGCCGATGACCGTAAGAATGCCGTGGGAGTGGTATTTCCATAGTAATGACAGAGCCGCCATGGTCCCTCGAGAAGGCATCCAGCCTCATGTCATTGCCGAGGGGCCACCTCTCCCTGACACTCCCCTCTGAGATGGGTCCTGGGCTGACAACAGACAATCCTTCCCCGGGAAGCCGCTCTGCTTGGGGAGTTTTGCTGCGCTCAGAGACCAGGCAGCCTGACTTTTCCTCTGTGGATTCGCGCCTTAGGCCCCCTCACAGAAGCTCACATGTGGTGCTTCAAGATCGTCCCCAAGTCCCAATAAAACCCGAAAGCGTAACTCGGCCAAAAATCATTCACTCCTGTGGGCAGTAACGGGGCCACTGGTTACAGAAGTCAGAAACGGGACTTGATGCTTGGAGTCCCCTGGTACCTGCCCCCAGAATGGCATCCGCACCTACCAGCGCTTGTGTCTTCCCTGCCCCGTCGTCTTTCTTCAGGGGATGATGGGTTTTGTGTGAGGTGTCCTGACCAGATTTTCCCGTGAGTCAGGAGAGGGAGTGAGAGTGGGAGACAGTTGCTGAGATCCAGTCACGTGTTTGCCGCATGCCTCGTGATGTGTTCTTGACTTTGAAAGAACATCTGCAGGCTGCGGAGTAGCCCGAGGCACATTTGTGCAAAGCTACGTGGGCAGGTTTTGATCTGGAGTGCCAACGTCAATGGGTGCTTTGAGGAATATGGCGAGACGCTGTTGGAGGAGACCAGGACAGGGCCAGAGGTGGTCCTCATGCCACTGTGAGCTGAAGAGCCTCGGGTCAGGCTGCAGATTCCCATGACCCCTCTGACCACAGGCCACTAAAGCTTCTTTTTGCATTGCCCTTTAGGAAAATCAAGTATATATTTAAATAAATAATTTGAAGGACTAAAGAACTCAGAGCCTGTCGCAACTCCTTTGCTGTTTTTTTTCCCCCTGTTAAATTCCTCAGAATCACTTTGATGTGACTAACTCCTGCCACTGAAAGGATTCCAACAAACTGGTTTCATAGCACCAAGGCCAACTGGTGGATTAAGTAGCCAATGCCATAACAGAAAAATGGGGCTGAGTAAAATCTAGCTGCTTTCTCAATCACATTTGGATTGTCTGTTTAGAAAGTTTTCTTGATATTAGCATAGTGTTGTGCATTGTCAGCCCAGCCTCAGACCTCAGAAGAAGGCTATGACCCCAGGATGAGGATGGTCCTTAGTGTAGACAGTGTAGTGTTGATAAGTGAGGACTGACTGACTGACTGAATGGACACAGCCAGGAGAGGTTGCATGGACTTGAGGTGGGACTTCCCTGAGAAAACTTGATGGAATACGTCCTCTGAATATTGAAGACATGGTTAGCTTTACTGAACTATGTACAGTGAGAGGGAGCCGCAGCAAGAGCAGGGTGGAGTGTATCAGAGGAGAGAGCAGACCTTCTGGTTGCTTCCTGGTTGCAAGATCAACTAGGAAGCTCATGTGGACATGCTCTGTGTGGCCATGTGCTCCCCTGGACAGTCCCTCATTGGTTTCTTTCGTTCTCTTTCTTTCTTTCTTTCTTTCTTTCTTTCTTTCTTTCTTTCTTTCTTTCTTTCTTTCTTTCTTTCTTTCTTCCTTTCTTTGTCTCTTTCTCTCTGTCTGCCTTCCTTCCTTCCTTTTTTTTCTCTTTTTTGGGGTGGGGAGCAGGCTCTTTTTCCCCCCAGTAGATTATTCTCTATTAGCTTATCAAGGGCTTCTGGTCTTGAAACCTCAGCCTCTTCTCCTACTCTCCCCATGGGCCAGGGAATTTTTCTTGGCATTTGAAACCAAAGCTATAGATTGGTTGTGGGAATTCTCCTTGGCTGGGGGTAAAATAACCAATGATTGTACATGATTGCAGAAAACAATTTTGAATTTTATTAATGAGGTGTTCTCAACAACATCCTTTAGCCCTTTGTCTAACTTAGCAGCTAATTCACCAAGGTTCAGTGTTCTGGGATTCACACTTATGACAGCACCAGGCCCTTGGGCTTCATAATCAGCACAGCTGGTCATTTTCAGGGGTGTTTTGCCAAGGTTATAAAATAAGCAGGCTTGCTGGAGAGCCACACGCCTTCAGCCTCAGTCAGCTGACCACGGGCTGTCTCTTGTGTGGGGTTTACTCTCCTTCCACAGGCCTGGAAAGGTGCTGAGGTTAGAGATGCCAGAGGCAGGGCCCTGTTTGCTGGGCCCTCTCGCCACCTAGGCACCAACATGGGCAAAGGTTGTAGGGTGCAGAGCAGCGCTCCTGCGGAGAAGGGGATGCAAGGCCAGGAGTGAAAGTTGATGGAGTGGCTGTAGGGTGCTGTCTTTCAGTACAATCTGAGAACAGGTCACACGGTGGTCAGCATTGTGGACCATGGAGACTTCAGCTAGCCCACTTTCTATTTCCTGGAATGTCCGAAACTATCCCGTGTGGCCCCTGCCTGGTGCTGATCCATGGTCTGTTCTTCCACACTCAGGGTCGATGAGAAGTAAGCGCTCACTGCCCTGTGGGCATTTAGTTACGGGGTGCTGTTATTGATTTCACCATCTTGGGGTCAAGGACCATACTGTCCTGGCTCAGTCCTTGTGAGTCCTGTGCAGCCTAGACACTTAGGAAACGTTAGCAAATGGGTTAATACAGAAGGTGCCTGAAGGCTTTCGGTTACTGTGACGAAATACTTGAGACTTTAAGAGCAGAGGTTTGCTCTGGGCCACGGTTTTGGAAGCTTCAGTTTATGCCTCTCAATCTGTTGCTTTGTACCCCTGGGGAGAAATTGCTCACCCTGTGAGACCTGAGAAATAAAGCATAGAGAAGGGGGTGAATTAGCAGAAGCCCTAAAGGGGCGTGGCTTCAGTGAGCTGCTTCCTTCGCTAGGCCCACCTCTTTTTTCTTTTGTCCTTTACAAAGATGCTTTTATTTGTTTATTTATTTATTGAGTGCATGCTAGCTTTGCCTCACACTTGCTGCATGGCCCTCCTGCTGGTAACTCAGGCTGAGGAGTGCACTTGGAACACATGGGTTTTTGCAGAACCTCCAGTCAGAGCACAGCAGAGAGGAGAGCGCAGCGACACCCAGGGCTGGGAAGGGAAGGGAAAGTATTGAGAGCAGGTGGGTCAGACTCAGGCAGAGCAGGTGACCACCTCATCCGGCCAGAACCAGGGCAACGTCAGGGAGCAACTGCCTGGAAGGATGGCGATATTCTGACAGGAGGAGAGTGGAGAGGCTGGGTGAGCTTAGACTATACTCTTCTGAGGAACATTGCAAGAACCCCGTGGTTTTGAGTGGAGAGTGTGGTACAGGCAAGGGGTTGGTTGGAGGAGGAGGGAACACAGGGCTTTGTCGCCTGGCGGTGAGGAGTCATTAAAGGTCGGTGGATGCTAGTCACTGTGACCAATTCCCATGGTGATATTGACTGGGTGTCAGTGAAGATGGGCTGGGGTGGGTCTTGCAGCAACACTAGCTCAAGTGTGGGGTCTTAGGGCACAGAAGAGATGGAAGGAGACAGAAACACTCCTGTTTCATGGCTCCTACGCAGCATTCAGGACAGCCTGGATGCACAGGAAGGAGGATGGTCCTCTCGAACAGTGGGAGATTCACTTCCAAAGGAAAATCTGCAATTCTTGGGTTTGGGGGGAGGGTTCATTTTCTCTCTCAGCAGAGTTCATTGCAGCTGAGAGGGCGTTAGTGAGGGTATTCGCAGAATAGAAACTGGAGGAGAGGTGGGCTTTCAGAGCCAGGCATAGAGGTTCTGAATGCTATAACCTCAGTATTTGGGAAGCAGAAGGATCAGGAGTTCAAGGTCATTTTTGGCCCCTAGGCAGCCTGAGCTTCATGAGATACTGTCTCAAATACCTAAGGGGGAGAGGAGTTGTTCCAAGATGAGAGACTAGTGCCCCAGAGTTCCTTGATGGAAGAGCACACCCAGTTGTTAGCACAGAGGCAGTAGACGTTCCCAGTCTGTTCCCTCCCTTTGTGGGGGGCATCCAGTGGCCTGTGGTTTGAGTGTGCCCCTCAAAGCTTACATGTTAGAAATGGAACCCCCAAATTCCTCTTTTGAAGTTATTTGGAGGAAGGGGCATTGGGGGTAATTGGGGTCAGCTGAGTTCCTGAGGGTGGGGTTCCTCTAAATGGCATCAGTGACTTTAGAAGAGATCTGGCCTAGCATGTGTGCTCTGCCTCACTGTGTGATGCCTTCCCCACATCACAAAGCCCCCACTAGATTGCCAGCTGTGACTAAGAAACCTTCTGTTCTTCATAAGTCACAGTTTCAGATATTTGGTTATAGCCACGGAAAACAGATCATTTTCTTGTCCCCTCCCAGCCCCGCGCCCAGGGGAAGCTCCAAGGCATAGGAACTCTTTTGCCAATACATTTGTTCCTCTCTTCTTTCCACTGTAAATGTTCTTTTTTTTTTCTTGGGACACCACAGTCATGTTCCTTGCATGGCAGCTTTGATGCCCACAGCAAGGGAACGCTGGAGTGGGCTTTGTGTCTGTGCAGCCCAACGCTGAGCTTGAAGAGAAAGCCTCGTCAACTGTTGCTAAATGTAGTACTCCCTTGTGAAGAAGAAGGCCCGATTTGCAGCCAAACCCAGCTCTGCTTTGCCTGGGCGTGGATGTGATCCTTTCCAGACACCTTCCCAAGGTCCTGTGTGGCCCAAGGTGCTCCCAGTTAGTAAGGGCAGAGTGAAGTCAGCACCACAGCTGTGTAAATCCCCAGATGGTTCTTGTGTGTGTTGTACACACATGTACGTGTGTGCATGTGGATGCATATGTGTGTATGTGCATGTTATGTGGGGGCAGAGGCCAATGCCCCAATACCTCCCTTCCTCCCTCTCCACCTTTTGAGACAGGACCTTTCACCGAACCTGGATTCTTCTAGGCTGGCTGGTAAAGGAGCTCCAGGGATCTGGCCACCTTACCCTACCCCTGGTTCTCACAGAGTGCCTGCGGGACAGTAGTTTATTGAGTGAGTCTCTCTGGCCCTGTAGCTTCCTGTCTCGTGAGTGACCCCAGTGGTCCCGCTTTGAAAACTCAAGGCAGCGGGAGGTTTTCGGTGATGACAGGCTGGTCAGCTGAGGTGCCTTCAGATCCAGGATCACCCCGAGTTAGGCTCCTCGGTGGGCCTCTTCCAGGTGCACGCAGACATGCGTGCTGCTCCGGGCCTTGTTCCCTCACAGAGCCTGCGGATGCCGTGCCCCCGAGCATGCAGTTCCTCTGTATTTCCCTCAAGTCCCCCCAAGTCCCCCACCCAACTTTTCAAAGACCCCGGAATTATGTGTCTTTATGAGGAAATGAAATCTTCTCTGGTCCTGTCTTCTCTACTGTAGCCACACAAAGAAAGACTTCCTGGCAGGGTCATTTGGTCCCTTCTTGGGAACATGCGTTTTCCCTCTTAGCTGCTTAGAAGATGAAGCCGGACCTGTCGGCACCACACAGAGTTGAGAGGTGCCCACTTGGCGTGCACCCGCAGAGGTGGGCTGGGGGCAGGGGCTGGACTGATAAGAATCTGCTGCCTCCAGTGTGGTGCTTCAGTCCGCACAGGGTCCCTTAGCCACACCTCCTGCGATGCTTAGTATCGCTCGTCAGCTTGGCAGGTTCTAGAATCACGTAGCAGACAGGCCTCTGTGAGAAATGTCTCTGGGTCAGGCTCATTGACAGGAAAGGCCCACTCCAAACCT
>CM053759.1:14855707-14878906 GCA_028658305.1 Pachyuromys duprasi | reverse complement strand
CTCATACCCTTGAATTGTGAGCCAACATAAACCCTCCCTTTCTTAAGGGTTGAGAGAGACAGAGAGACAGAGAGACAGAGAGACAGAGAGAGACAGAGAGAGACAGACAGAGAGAGAGAGAGAGAGAGACAGAGACAGAGAGAGACAGAGAGAGAGAGAGACAGAGACAGAGACAGAGAGAGACAGAGAGAGAGACAGAGAGAGACAGAGAGAGAGAGAGAGAGAGAGAAGGTTTCTCTGTGTAGCCCTGGCTATCCTGGACTTGCTTTGTAGACCAGGCTGGCCTCAAACTCACAGAGATGTGCCTGCCTCTGCCTCCCAAGTGCTGGGATTAAAGGTATGCGCCATCGCCCCCAGCAAGTTTTACTTTATTACTGTGTGTATGCATCGAAGTCTCTGTGTGGGTATGTGCACATGAGAGCAGATGCCCTTGGAAGTCAGAGTCTGAGCCCCTAGATCTGTAGTCATAGGCAGTTGGAGGTGCTCCATGTCCACGCTGGGAACTGAACGTGGGTCCTCTCTAAGAGAAGTGTGTGCTATTAACCGCTGAGCCGCCTCTTCAGCCTCCTTTTTTTTTTTTTTTTTTTGGTCAAGTATCTAATTGTGGCAATGATAGAGAAAATCCAGGACAGCTTGCCTACGATGGTCTAGGTGAGTGGGAGACAGGGCTGGGTCCCGCTTCCCTGCCCAGCGACCTAGAGTTCCTCTTAGAAGCACAGCCCCATGACCTCACACAGAAAATTACTTTCTTTAGCCTCATTTTTGCAGTTCTAAGGGTTAGACCCAGGCCTTGTAGATGGCAACTGAATGCTTTGCTCTTGAGTCACACGGCTTCCCCTGTTCACGCCCATGGCTAACTTCAGGACCTGGGGATCCAGAGACTCACTGGTGGCCAGAGAAAGCCATGGAGGCTGGGGTCAGATGTTCCTCCTCCGGCAGAGTAATTACTACCTGCCAGCCTGGCTGTCGCTTGGGATGGGTGCAGACCCTGAAGGCCCCTCCCCAGTACCGTCCCCTTGCTTCATCTCTTTCTCAACATCCTGAGATAGACAGATCCTGGGGTGCCTGAACTCTGAGTGAGCCGCCGACGTGCGCTTCCCCCACTTTATCCTCTTCTGACACAGCCTTGCTTCAAACCTTGCAGAGTGATCTCCTTGCATGTGGGTGCAGAGTGGCAGCTCCAAGTCTCATTCGTTCGGATCCTGCTACCTCCCCTTAGACTCAGAGCCAAAGCCTGTGTGTGGGCACGGCTCTTTGTGGCATTGACCCCAGAGGGCCCTGTGATGGCAAGGGTGTCTGTTGTGTGCCCTCCTCTGCCTCACCACTGTCCATCACAGGCCACTCGCCACTGCAGCACCATCCACTTAATGAGCATTTGATACCCAGGGATCGAATAAAATTGTTTTGCAGCTGGCATTTTCCACGGACTGTAATTACCAAAAGATGCTAGTTGTTGCTCATGGGTGCCTTCCCTGGAGCTATCACGGAATGAGAAGCTGACCCAGTTCCTCCACAGCTCAACTTAATAAACAGTCTTAACCCATTTCTAGGTCTACTGACTGATACCCTTTGGATCAGGATGGCTTTGCATGGTAGAGACAGCGCTCCGGTTGAGTCAGGGCATCCCCCCCCCACCCCCAGTTAAGCTCAGTCATTTTTGGTTCAGAACAATTTAGGTCAATTCCAGCTTTTAAAGAATGAACCTCTGTAGAGAGAAGAAATTAACCAGACCTTAAGGGAGCCTGGTTACCATAATGAGCCCCCAGAGAGCGGCTCTCAGGCTGATGAAGCTGGGACGCAGCCCCATGGCCACTTCAGGCCATCACCTCACATGGAGACCCTTGTGGCTTCTCCCACTTTCTGACGGGTTAGGTGGCTGTCAGTGATTGGGGAATGTGCTCATGTGTGTGTGAGCGCTTGGCTGGCTTGTGGGAAACCCTGGGGGGAAAAATAGATGTTGTGTGTTACAACTCTGAAAGTCTTCCTGCTTCTCCTGCCCTTTTTGTGTCCCTCTGCCAGAATAGGCTGTGTTCTCTTTCTTTCTGGGAAGAGGGCCAGCAAACTTTAACCCTTCACGGGACACAGGTTTAGGGCATAACTAAATCTGGGATGGAGGACTTTGGGTGGGAAGACACAGGGCACAGGGCTGAAGGTGTGTCCGGGTTATCTTCTCTCTATCGTCCACTGGACCCTTGATATAAAGGCGCACAAATGGCCCTTGAGTCACAGACCTTTCTGTCATCAATAGGCAGCCCTTCTGAAGAGTGGATATGAATGTGGGCCTTGAGTTCTGGTCCATCCTCTCTGTTTCCTGTCCTACAGCAATGTAAGCAAACTGCCTATGTCCTCCCTGCCAGTCACCAGCTCCCGTGAACTGTACCATGCCGTCCTGTCCTGGTGGACTGTCACCTCACAAACTGTGAGCCAGAACAATTCCCCTCTCCCTTAAGTTGTTTCTGTCACGTGTTCTATGACAGCACAAACAGAAGCAACTGACCCGCTGCCCATTTCCATCACGATTCATCTCTGAAGGGACCAGTAGCTGAGAGCTCATCAGGGAAACCTGGCCCTTGTGGAAGATGGGCAGACATATATCTGGAAGGTACACACAACCTTCAAGCTTCAGCACCCAGGGTTGGGATTCAGTGGGAAGCTGACACATGGGGACTCACTGAGTTCAGAGGTCACTCCAAACCTCTCTTCTCTCATCTCTGGGGCCACATGTGGGAATACTCTGTAATATGCTTTTGCATGAAAACGATTAGGGAAAATCAACACTTTAATTTGTTTGTCTCTCTCAAGCCCATCTCCTTGGGTCTATCTTGCCTCCCGTTCTGTTTGCTGCTCCAGCTTTTCTTTATTCTTTTCCTAAGTTTGTGACGCACAGCTTTAACCCAGTTTTGCAGAGCGTTCCAGACTCCTTCAACATCTGCGAGAGACTTTAATGTCGTTTTCATCTGAAGCTCGATTTAAATCAACAACTATTTTCTAAATGCCCAGTCAAATTCTCTCACTGGCCCAGGAGTTCCCCAGACAGGAGATGAGTGATATGCAGTAATGTGTACACTTCCCTGGGAAGTGCGGGTCTCCTGGAAGGAAGTGCGGGTCTCCTGGGAGGAAGTAGAAGGTAAGAATTAGTGGAGGAAGCACGAGCAGATGCTGAGTAACAAAATGAGAACAAATGGAAGGTTAAAAAGGGGGACATATATACGGAGTATGGTGGCACATGTGAGTAGCCCCAACCCTCAGGGGATGGGTGTAGGAGGTTTCAGAATTCACCTGGCTCTAGAGTAAAATGTTATCAAAAACAAATCCACTAGCAAACTAGGAAGGGTCACATTTGGTGGGTGAAATACATAAGGCTTCATGAATGAGGTGACTTTGGTTGGACCGTTGAGCTCTTACCTGGGTTTCTTACTCCTTTTGGTTTAGATCTTCAGGTTGTGCACATGCATCCGCAGGCACAGGCAGAGGCTGGGACTCAATGGCAGGTGTCCTCCTCAATGGTTCTCCGTCTTATTTTTTTCCCCCATTACGGCCTCACTGAATCAGTAGCTCACCAATCTGGCTAGACTGGCTGGGCAGTAGGCTCCAGGAACCCCTGTTTCTGCATCCCCAGCACTCAGGTGACAGGAGAAGATTATGGATGCTTGCTTACCAGCTTGCCCAACCTTCTGTGTGGGGGCTGCAGATCTGAACTCAGGTCCTCAGGAGTGGGCAACAAGGACTTTCCTGGAAGAACCATCTCCTTCATTGCTCATTTCTTTTCCTATGGCCATTCCCTTAGGCTTTTCTTCCTTCCCAGACCCATATTTCCACCTTTGTCACAAGAATATTCACAGATGAGAAAACATAGTATATACCTAAGGTTTGAGACAGCTTATGTTTGACGATCAGTTTCCTCTTCCTGTAACAAATGCCTGAATAAATAAACTTAAGAAGACAAGTTAATCTAGGCTCTCTGTTTTGGAGGTTTCCGAACACGGTTGGCTGGCTTTGTTGGCGTACATCATGGGCGGCCTGGCCATCCCATGGTAAAGAGAAGAGGAGAAGCAGGGGCTTCGTATTTCCTTCGAGGTCTCACTCCAATGGCTAACTTCCTCTCACTGGCTCCCAATACCTACAGCATCTACAGCCTCCGGATGTGGTGGGGAGCTGGGCACAGTAAAGACCCTCAGAGGAAGCTTGAGGTTGTAACCTCAGGAGTTTGGTGGCTTCTCTCTCGCTTGGTTTCTCCCCAGGGGAGGGAGCAAGCAGGGTGCCTGGAGTTCTTTCTGTAATTTGAAAATGTGCCCCCTTACTTTCCTAGAGAAAGACAGGATTTTGGCTTGAACTCATCTTTCTAGATTCCCCATGAAAGGGATCCAGCCCCAATCATGTAATGACACCAGCCATTATTTTCTCACCATAAACTCTTCCTCCTGCCACGTTTCCCCTCCTCTGCAGTGTTTCGGATGGAACTCGGTGTCTTTCTCATACTAAGCAAGCACCCTCCCCCTAACTCACACCCCAGTCCCTGAACTGTGTCTTCATTGGAACCGCTGACCTAAAGAAAAGAAAAGGAAAGAACTGCAAACCACCCCACGCCGTGTCAACAGCTGAGTCTTTAAATGCAGCTTAAGAGCAGACAAACACGTGCTGATTAGGAGGAGGCTCACGCGTATGTCCCCAAACAAGGTCCCCCCACCCCCCCACCCTATGTATCCTCAGTGGTCTCCAGGAACAAAAGGCAATTCAGATCACAGAATATTACTTCTCTCACCCCAGCACCAAACTATTAAAAATAAAACTGTCCCTCAAGGCAAAACATTTCATTTATTTTCCTTTGAATGACTAACTTGTTTATTAAGACGAACTGAGTGGCTACATTTAGATGGGGTGCAGGCAGGAAAAATTGATTTATCGTAGCCTTTTGGAAAGCAGGCCTTGTGTTCTCTGAAATTATCTTTGGATTTTTAAATGAAGAGCCGTTCTTCCCCCCGGAAATTGGTCGCCGGCGCTGCCTGGGATGGCTATGCCTCAGGTTGCTCTGTCTCGGATAGCATCTCGCGTGACCTTGAGTCTTACAGCAGATAGTCCTCCTGAGCTGTAGAAAGCTGTCCCTTCCAGGCACACTACTTTCCTTCCTTCGCTGCAGTTTTACTGTTTAATAGAAAAACGTTTCCCTTTTGTCTCGTTTCATGCTTGAGACACTGTCAGATGACATCTGTTAAGGCAGGGCTGGCAGCCAACTGTGTTTCCTCCGGGTTTCCAGAATCACCTTTGTGGTTTCCTGGCCCAGTCCTGGAGGAGCTCACGGAAAGGGTATTTGTCTCACCAAGGAAGTCCCTATTGCTGCCCTTTCTTCTGGAGACACAGGCTGTGTCTCTAGTTGCTTCTGATCAAAGTCCCGTTCGAGCTCATGTGGTAGAGCCTGAAAGAGTAAAAAGGTCTAAACAAATGGAAACACCAACAAACCCCGCCCACTGCAAGCCCCACCCACTCCAAAACCACACCCACACCAATAACCCCACCCACTCTGATAAAACCCACCCACTTTTAGAATGACATGGGAAGCCTTGTAATTTCCTTATAGAATGCCGATTCCAAATGACTCCTGCCTTCCTTTCGGTGGTGAGTTCTATTCGGTGTACCATACACATTGCTTCTATCTTTGGGTGGTTGTCTGCTATAGATAATTAACCTCATTTTTCAGATGCGTAAATTAAAGCTTGCTCAAGGGCATGGACTGGGCAGTAATGACAGCCAGTGCTATCAGCGATTTGCACACTCTCCTGTTTGGCCATTACCATCCTGCTAGTTCGGTCTTAACATCCCTCTAGTTTTGCAAAGCCAGTTGGCGGAACAGGGGAAGGAGTGAGCTGTCTGACGTTGGTCCATAGGCCGAACCTCATCTTTTCTTTTAGACAGTTTCATATTGCACAGGCTGGGTGGTGTTAGGACCGTAGGCTAGCACCCCCATGCCTGGTGTGTGCGTGCTGGGCTAAGCACTACCCTAACTGAGCTACAGCCCCAACACACCGTCATTCGTAACAAGTCCCAACATGGTGAGGTGTTTATGTGGCCGTTTTTCCTTATCCCTTATACACGATGCCTCTGAAGAGGGCTCACCCCCAGTTCTGCTCACGAAGAGCCTTCTGAGCAGGCAGAGGGCAGAGGCCCTGGTAGAAAACCCAGATCCCCGAGGCTGGAAGCCCCAGGGGTGCTCATCTGGCTTTCTGTCTACTGGCTCGTGTCTTATGAGCAGTGAGATCCAGGTCCCTGGGGACAGATCAGGTCTGTGGCTTCTCACCGGAGTGAGTCAGGGTTGCCTCACCGGAGCGCTTCCATGCTGGTTTGCACGGCATCAGCAGCTCTCTCTCTAAAGGAAGGGGGTGGAACTCAGGCAAAGTCCCAAGGGATTCTATCTGTTCATCCTCCTTGTTCATCCTCCTTGGTCCCCACCTAAGGCATGGAAGGGGAGCAGGAGAGTGTGAGGAAGGAGCACATTGGAGGCATTGGTGATGGGACCTGATAGGGACCACGCACATTCTCACCTAGAGGGCTGGAGATGTGGTCCACTAGCAGAGCTCTTGCCGGCACAAACACTGCCCTGGGTTCCATTCCCAGCTTGGCGAGCAAACAAACAAAGGAATAAAATTCTGAGCTAGAATGCACACGAGAAAACCAGAGGGAAAACTCCCTGGGTCTGAGCAGTCCATTTGGAGGTTTAATGCAGGCAGCAGGAAGAGAGCGAGACGCTGGACCCTAAAGCCCAACCCTGAGTGACATACTTCCTCCAGCAAGGCCACACCTCCTAATCCATGTCAAGTAGTGCCACTCACTAAAGACCAAGCATTCAAATAAATGATCCTATGGGGAAATTTCTTCCTCAAACCACAACAGTATGTGTGTGTGTGTGTGTGTGTGTGTGTGTGCAGAGCCCCACAGTTGACTTCTGATTTCTCCCTCTATCTCTCTCCATCTTACTTTTTGAGACAGGGTCCTTCAGCGAGCCTTCAGCGAGCCTCCAGTTTCAGCTGGACTGACTGGCAGTGAGCGCTGAAAATCCACCCTTCTCCCTGTGTCCCAGCACTGGGCTCACAGAGGCACTCGGTCCTCATGCTTGGGCAGGAGCACTTTGCCCACACTGACTCAAGTCTCCACTCTTACTATGGGGTCCTTGAGGTGCAAATTGATCCTGACTCCATTTTTCTCCGAGGCTCAGAGAGGTCAAGTGATGCAAGCAGTAAGATGCAGGTCTGTTGTTGCCTGCCTGTGCCTTCGTTGCCTCCTTCAGTTTGGCAAGCTTCACTCTCCGGCAGCACAGGAGGGGAGTGGTGGGTAGTAGGAAATAAAGTGTGAGATGTGCAGTTTCAGGGTTCTTGGTCATCTGTGGTGATGACCGGAGGCCAAGATACAGGGCCCTAGAGAGGGTGCCCTGGAGGACAGCAGGTCTGTGAGTGTGTGTGCGTGTATGTGTGCGTGTGTGTAGGGGGTGGTGGCCGAGGCTGAGATGTGTTCTTTGAGGCATGGAATTCCTCCTCTTTCGGAGAGAGGCTAAGTTCATTTGCAGCTGGTTTTCCTTAACTCCCCGCAACACCAGCATTGTCCCAGAAAACCACAGAGTTTTATAATAGAATAGAAATCACGTGAGCGCGGGGTGTGCGCTCAGGGGCCTGGGTGGGTGTGGAGGCCTGGTGGGAGCGAAGCCTCCAGCTTTAACAGTTCTGTCCACCCTTGGTAAGGATTTTCACACTGCTCCGCTGTCCTCAGTCTGTCTTCAGGATGCTCAAGTTTAAGCCTGGGAAAATGGAGATCGGGAGGAAACAAGCCCCAGGGGACCACAGTGGCCATAAAAGCCAAACGCCAACCCAAGACATCGCCCATTTGGTGTGACCCCTGATGCCTGGCCTTCTATCAGCTGGTGTCAGAGAAGGCACATGGTGGCAATTAAGTTCCCAAGTGACACTGGGAGAATTATGTTAGTGAGTCTCGAAAAAAATGCAGTCTCTATGCAAATGTTTCTGAAACAGCAGCCACAGCAGTGTAAGGATGGGTGGTGGGTGGATGACATCGCTGTGGAGACGTGTGGGTCAGGCCGAATCGAGGGAAGGATCACAGCAGCAAAGGGCGGTATCCCCTGATACTTTCTCACACGCCACCGCTGCCAGCCAGTGGGGTCAGAGGTGGCCTGGCTTTCCTCTGAGGCTGAGGAGAGTCCTTTTTCCTGGTTCACCCCTGTCCTTCCGACTCCTGCTTTACGCTCCGTGTCTGCATTCAGCTTCTCACACGTGATGATGAGCTCAGGCGACCATCCCAATTTTTCAATGCTTTTGAGATTCAATTCCGGGTTTTCAAGTTAATGCTAAAAAATCATTTTTTTTTAGATCCCTTGAAATATAAGGGAGCTAGAATCCTCGGGTTCTTGGTCTGACTGCTCTGTAAGCCGATTAAAAGGGATTAATTCAGGTGTGTACTTAAAGCGCTTTTGAGGTGGGGCCTCATGTAGTGTAGACTGACTTCACACTCACTGTATAGCCATACTCATATATAAAAATACACGCTTATTTTTAAGGTGCTTGTGGAGGCCAGAGGAGGGCATCGATGCCCTAGAGCTGAAGTTGTAGGCAGCTGTGAGTGTCTTGATGTGGATGCTGGGGTCTGAACTCAGGTCTTCCAGAGGGGCAGCTAGCGCTCTCCACTGCTGGGGTTTTCAGCCTCGAGTGTGGTGAGTGCCGTGAAGGCTTAAAGTCAGCAGCGATTACTGCAGGTGCCAAGAGTACCAGTTCCAGAGGGGTCCCAGGGTGTTAGTGAACAGTGAGGGTAAGAGCCCACTTGGTGCCAATTAGTGAGGGGACAGAGAAGCTCACGATCAGTACAGGTGGGGACAGTGCTGGATACCGACATGTTCAGATACCGACAGCCAATGGCAGGAAGAGAAACCCTGGAAGAACTAGAAAAAAAATGTAGGTTAAATGTAGTTTAACTCCCATCTGCTCCGGTAGGAACCCTTACTCCAAACCTAATGGCAAGGGAAGAGAAACCAGTGAACATGACTGAAATAGACTGGGGGACAAGTCTCAAGAATGTTCATACCACGTGTAAAACTTTGAAACAGCACAAATGTGCAGTGAAAGGAAAACAGAATAAGTAGAGGGTGTTTTTCATTCTTTCTTTTATTATTTTTTTTTGAGGGAAAACTTCAAGACAGCAGCCCAAATAAATGAGCTATAGTGATACGCAATGTTAGGAAAAGAATTATAAACATAAAAAAGTATAACACAATAGCATGTTTAACCCTGTGCTTTCATATGGAAAAAATTAATAATTAAATAAAGCTGAAAGAGTTTTTTTTTTTTTTGAGACAGGGTCTCACTATGTAAACCTGGCTGGCTTGGAACTGGCTGTGTAGATCAGGCTGCCCTCACACTTGAGGAGAACCGCCTGCCTCTGCCTCTTGAATGCTGGGGTTAAGGGTGAGAACCACCATGGCCAGCAAAATGAAAGATTTTTTTTATAGTGAATTCCTGAATGCCATGAGTGTCTTAAGCCACAAATATTTTTCCATATTTGCTTTATAGCACACCCACCATTTCCTCTAATCCAGTAGCCCTGATCTTGGGGTGATTTTGCTACCAGAGGACTTTTGCAGAGACACCCAGAGGCTGGGGGGTCTGCTTACCTATTGGTGGAGGCCAGAGATGGGACTCAGTGCTCTGTATTGCAAGGGACAAGTCCCACTGTACAACTATTAGTTGGCCCAAATATCAACAGTGTTGAGGTTAGGAAATGCTGCATTTGTTCTTTTTTTTTTTTTTTTCCTGAGACAGGGTTTCTCTGTGTAGTCTTGGTTGTCCTGGACTCGATTTGTAGACCAGGCTGGCCTTGAACTCACAGAGATCTGACTGCCTCTGCCTCCTGTGTGCTGGGATTAAAGGCATGTGCCACCATGCCCAACATATTTGTCCATCTTATGTTCTTCATGCATTTCAGAGAGAGACATCAGTGTGTGTTCCTTTGAATATTGAAGTATACATATCATTTGCTAGGCTTTAATGCTGGTTTACAGTGCTATTCTTTCCCTGTGAAAGTTTTCTTTCCTCCTGAAAGCAGAATCTCAAGCATGTCTTCACAGTGTTCTGGCCGACGCATATAACTGTGCTACCCAGTCCTTGTCAGGTACAGAACATCACCACACCCCAAGACAGAACTCTCATGGACCTTACCCAGCAAGTCCTCTGGCCCACTCTCCCCAGCCACAATGACTGGCCTAACTTCTTCCCACCATAAAATTATGTGTTCTGAGACTGCACATAAATGAAATCCTAAAATAAATTGTTCCATAGTATCCCCTAGGGACTGGATTTAGGAGGCTATGCCTTCCAAGGGACCCATTTCTGTATATAAAATGACGTAGTATATGTATATAACATGTGCACATCACATGTTATATAAGATCACTTGTATAAGATTGTGTGTGTGTGAGAAAGAGAAAGAGACAGATAGACTGACAGGCAGACAGAATGTGCCCATGAGGGTGGCCACGGAGGCCAGAGAACTTGGGTTCCCAGGCATGGAAGACTCAGGTCTTCTGGAAGAGCAGTAGGGACTCTTCACTGCCAAGCCACCTCTCCGGCCTCACAATATAAGATCTACAAGTAATCCTGACACCATATTGTCCAGGAACGACAACAAAGAACTCTCTACATGTTCAGTGCACTCATTTTCCTTCTGTTTCAAATATTTCCAAAGGTTCCAGCAGGGTTCGTTGAGCCTGTAGACACAGAAGCTGCAGGCACCAGAACAGAATGCCTTCTCTTTTGTTGAGCCTGCTAACGAACACAGCAAGGCAGTC
The DNA here is from genome assembly GCA_028658305.1 of Pachyuromys duprasi. Classification (NCBI taxonomy): domain Eukaryota; kingdom Metazoa; phylum Chordata; class Mammalia; order Rodentia; family Muridae; genus Pachyuromys; species Pachyuromys duprasi. Next base: position 14,868,069 of record CM053759.1, on the reverse strand, counting down.
CTTGCCGTGGGCTCTGTGTGTCTTCAAAGCCTGCTACCGGAGCCTCGAGTGTAACCGTTGTTCTCGTAATAATACAAATTGCCTTTCTCCCCATCACACTGGGCTGACGTTGGTGCTGATGGCGTAGAGGCAGTTGTTGGTCGAACCGCTGCTGCCTGGAACGAGGGAGATGGTGACACCCGGCTGTGTGTTTGTCATCATGCTCTTCGCTAACACTTGATGAGCCAGGATTGGGAGAGTGTCCATGTTAAATCTCAGACCCCGAAGACAAGCGCTCTTAACCTTCTCTGGGCTGACATGGGAAAGGAGACACAAAACCTGCCGTAGCTACTGTACCATGGCTGGCCTCAAATAGGCTGCATGCCTATTTGAGTTAGCAACCAAACTACCAGGGGGGGAAAGAACAGCTTGCAAACCAACTACAGGTATCTAGACTGACAGAACTTGACCAGCAAGCCAAATTTAGAACATTGCAAAATTAATATTTGTTAGCAGAGCTTGACAGTTTCCTAATGTATAATGACCTTTTCGGTAAGGGTAGTGATGGCGTTAACAGCCGTGATTTTAAAGGTATTATGTAAGGCTTGCCGGCACAAACATTTGCAAGATCCGCTTAACCCCAGGGAACCGCTGGTGACATATGCTGGTTAAATCTTTACATGGGTGAATGTTCCATCCAACCATAACACAGCAACAATGAGTTTTTATGTAACAGAGCACAAACACTTATTGATATGGTTTCTAGTTTTACATTGCAACTAACCTTTAGGAACCAGCCATTTGTGGACGTTTGGTTTGTACCAAGAGCCAGCAGCCATCATTATCTAGACGGCTAGTGACACAGCCCATCATTTTTCAATTACATGTTTGTGTGGTGGTGTTTACACGACACACATTGCCCACAAGAATTCAGCGAGACAGAGTGTGTGCCGGGGAAATGTGAGGTCATGTAAGGGATTTGCTAGTCTTCGAAACGATGCACCATTGTGTTTGTTCATTGTTGTTTTTTTTTCTTTTAACTTGGTGAAATAGTTAATTTTCTCAAAAACATGTTAATATCTAGTGAGTAAATAAATACATATTTTGAAATTTTTCATTTTTCCTTTTATTATAAAATACAACACGTGTTAATAAGTCTTAGGGGTTCTCAGTACTTTAGAATGTAAAGAGACCCAAAAGCTGACAAACTTGAGCATTGCTGACATCTGTATTCTGCTGAAGGCATATCCATGTTGAGTGTCAGAAGTTTGTTCTTTTTAATTGTGGGTTGTGTTCCACCCTGCATATTTATCATACTTGTTTATTCTTCTCTGGATAGGCATCTGGGCTGCTTCCAGATCTGGGTTACTAGGAATAAAATTGTGTCCAATCTTACATAAGCGTTTCTTTCTGAAGGACAAACACTGAGGAGATAAATTGGATTAGTCAGGTTATATGTGTTCAGATTTATTGTGGAGGAAATTCCTAGGTGCTTTACCATCTGGCAAAGGTGTTTACCATTTCACGTTTCCATACAGTGTATGGCAATTTAGTGGCATTTTTAATGAAGTTAAAACTGAAAGCATACCCTCTTCTCTTCTGTGTGCCTCCCGAGTCTATAGGGTTGAGATGACGCTGTGGGGCGGATGGTAGAGCTCGATTTAGCCCAACCATGCAAGGCTCTGGGCTCCACCCACAGAGCAACAAATAAAGCAAAACAAAAGAACTCTCAAGGGAGCAAGGGCGTGATGGACACAGGGTTGGTGATGGTGGTGGCCTTGGACAGGTCTGTGTTCTGCCTTGTGAAGGTCAGTCAACCCACTGTGCCTGAGGGGAGGGACGCTGGCGGTTTCTCCTCCCAATGGAAAATGCTCACAGTACCCACACCTGTAGCTGCCCATGTGGTTACAGGTGCCAATTCCCTGTGCACATTCTCCTGACCCTCCAGGCTGGGAGAGCTGATGGGGGCCTGCTTTGGATGTTCATGCTGGCTGTGTCTGAGCCCCAGAATGAGCCCATTGCTCCTACAATTTAATAGTTCCCATTGGGAATCAGCAGCTGTTTTTCTGTCTGGTTACCCTTACCCAGCTGATTTATGGCTCTCTTGCTAGGGATTCAGTCCCCTAATTTCCAGGCCTGTGCAGGTGGCTAAGGCTAGAGCAAGGCTCATTTAGCTGGCATCAGAGGCGATCTTCCTTCTCCAGTTCTTGGGGTGGAAGATAAGCCCAAGTTTATTTACCCTTAGCAAACACAACTAACTTTTATTCTTCTTATTTTAGGACATTGGATAGGAAGGCTCATAAAAAGAAGGACATAAAACAGCTTTTACTGACAAACATTATGCTGATTTATCTGTGAATGGGAGCAGAACCATATGGTCTAGATTCTCTTAAAACACACAAGGGGTTTAGGATTAAGGGAACAGGCACTTGGCAAATTCATTTTGCATTTCAGGAAACAGCACATGGGTGCCCGGTGGTCCCATGATTGCTGAGTGCTTGCTCTGTGCAAGAAACTTCGTTGAGTGACTCCTATCCAGGACTTTGCCTAGTCCTCCCAGTAGTCAGCTGTGTTTTCTACCTGGCATCCACACAGTCCTGGGGCCCTGAGTAACATATGAACCAGGGAAAAGTGGGGTAAGAGCTATAATCCAGGCTTTGTCCCAAATGACAGGGTTTTGGTTTTTTTTCCTCCTAAAATCTCCCACTCATGAAAGAGATGGAACAGAAAATGAACTCCCAGCCTGCAGCTCAGCCTAGCGCTGTCACATTCTCTTGCCGGCTGGAGCCAGCTCTGCTGGATCATCGTTCATCGCAGGGTCAGGGTGACACCATGCTTGCTTGGGACGATCAACAGGACATCCCTCCAGAGTGACTCTGCTATGCCATCGTTTCACTCACGGACTGAAGCCTCCAAAACATCCAAGATGCCCCGTGGGCTGCCCGGCGACCATGAATGTGGCCCAAGGAAACCCCGTGTGTCCCTGTCTCTCTCACTCTTTGACCAAATGGCACTGGCTCTGAATGGACTTCAGGGAATAGCGGCAGACTGGGCCTTGAGCCCACCTTTGGCACCAGACAGTCCTGTGTCATAAGGGGGTGTGTTCTCAGTATTGGGCAACATTACTCTCAAGATCCTGTTGGGGAGGGCCATGTATTTCTTGTACTGAGCCATGGGCCAGTCAGAAAGATGGGAAAGATGTCCCTGTGATGGTTCAGTTGCCCTTTGTTAGCCTATACATAAAGGAAAAGACAAATCTCAGGTTGAGGAGGTAGGCTGGTCACTAAAGTTTGGGGCTGGAGTTTGGGTCCTAGAACCTATGTAAAATCTGGGTGGATGTGGTGGCCTGCCCATAACCCCAGCACCCAGACAGAGGCAGGGAATTCCTGGGACAGGCTGGCCAACTAGGCAAGTCAAATTTGTCAAAATAACAGAACTTGCACAAGCCAAGGTGCAAGCTATTTTGAAAGAAGTCTTTATGTCTTTGGAGTTAGCTGGAGCCACCCATACCTAGGTGTCTCGCTGAGAAAGCATTAATAATGGCGTAGCCAAGGCAGGTTGCTGTGCTTTCACCAAATCCACATGGTGTCGGTACCACTCCAGGCCAGATTTATAGCCCTGGGAGGGAACCACAGAAGCAGCGGGTGGAGTACTGAAAAGCAAGGTCCCAGTGTGTGTGAGTTATTGGGATCAAAACCATATGCTTGTATATCCTAAACAAAAGCTCTACCACGGAGCCACACCCCCACAGGCCAACCATAGGGCTAAGAAGAGAAACATTGTATTTTGTAAATGTTAGTAAGAGAGAACTCCCAATTGGGTTTCTAGATCTTACTAATATAAGAAATATCTTATGGTATTAAAGAGTCATACTCAATTTAATTGAATCTCATTGGGAGATATCGATGGACACTCTTCCCCTCTTTGGCTCTCTAGACCTGGGGAGGACCCGAGCCAGACCTCTCTGAAGTCCTGTTGGATATCCACAATTGATCTCGGCAATTTCTCTTTTCACTGAACCCCATAAATAAACATCAGATCTGTGCTCAACACAGTGCCTGTGAAGCCATCACCTGTCTGCCTGCCTTTGTCATTAGGTGGAAGCACGCTTGCTGTCCTTACTGTAATTGTGTGGGTCTGTGGCCTTATTATATGTGATCTTCAGCTCATTTGTGGAGAGTAATAGCATTACAAACCGTGTCGACAAGGACTGTGAGTCCCTTAGCAATTGTCAAAACCCACATGAGGCCCTGGGTGTTTTAAATGGTCATTCCCATTCCTCAAGAAGCCCACAGATCCCAGAAGATCCTGCAGAGGAGTGGCCCAGCGTGGCCAGGGGGTCGCTGAGGCTGCAGTGTCTCTTGGACAGAACTGCATTGGTGACAGGCCTCCTGGCTGGGAGAGCCGAAGTCTCCAAGTGGGAAGACGCTTTTCCTAGGTACTTGCGAAGGGTGTGGCAGGTTAGGGCTTCAGCGTGTTCAGCTGCCATTCCCTTAGATGGAGTAGGAGGCCTTTGTTAGCTGGCCTCAATGGGAGAGATCCTTTTGCAACCCTTGCAACACAGGCCTGCCAATAAGCATGCTAAGAGAATGACAGCTTGCTGCGTCAAAGCTCGGCGCCTCCCTCAGCAGCCCCGGGCCCCTTAGCCAATGTGCTGGATACCGGGTGGCCCAGAAGCCAGCTCTGGAGGAGGCCCTGGCCTCCCAAGTCTTTCTGAGGGTGGGTGGGGTCTGAGCTGTTTCCCACACTCCTGTCTGGTAAAACAGCCTGCCAGTGCTAGGACACTGTCCCTGGAGTCCCCCACTTCTTACCCTTTTGGGCCAGGTGCATGTGGAGGGACACCCCTGGCCATTCTTTTCAGTTGGTATATTCAGGAAAATATCTGTAGATGTCCTGTTTAAAGGAATTCGGTCACACGTCAAGATTACACGTCACAAGGTGGTAGTTAAGGATAGGTGTCCTTCGCCTATTTGAAAATTTGTGGTAGTTCAATAGGATGCAACTTTTCAGTGTCGGAAAGAAACGAGCCCAAAACACAGGAAGAGTCTGCAGAGTGCTGAATGGCCCTGCGTTGTACAGTTTATTAGAGACAATTGGGATACAGTTTCAGAGACCTTCAGGCCACCCCCGTGCTTTAGGGAAACCATTTCTATGAGCTTTGTGTTCTGTGGATTCGATTTTAAGATGGCACGGTCCGCCACCTAGGGAAGTGCTGAGTGGCTGGAATAAGAAATGATCACTTCTCAGCATGCCACTGCCTCGGCAGCCCGCTTGTGTCACGTAGGTTTTGGTGAATGAGGGCTGATGATGCTAAGCGACAGTTCCTCTCTCTGTTCTGGCACTCTCAGCTTAGGGACTCCAGCAAGGTAGTCTCAGCCTCATCGGGCACACATGTTTTCACTGGTGAAATGGAAATGGAACGCGTCACACACCACAGACTCGTGAAAATGAAAGGAGAGTGCATAGGAACTGGCATGTGCCCCTGACGTAACTGATCCTCCACAGATATCATAATCATTACGTTAATATACTAGTCACATGTGACTAGGATTTTTTGGAAGGGTTATGCTTGGGATCAAACCCAGGGCTTCACACAGGCAAAGTGTGCGCTCTCCTCCTAGGAAAGAACCTTGAAATGAAATCCTTCCTAAGTGTGAAGTGTTAGCAGTCAGCCCGCAGTCAAATTTGTCTCATGAAGTAGAAGTTTGGCTTGGTCAGGTTTCTTGTGGAATGCCTGACCCTCTTCTATACTCTCTAACATGTGAATTTCCCTTACTCTCCTCTAATAAGTAAACCTGTTCTAGTTTCCAGGTCAAGCTCTACCATCGAGGGAAACAGGGCAAGAACTCAAGGCAGGAACCGTGTAGGAAGTCACATTACCAGCTTGCTCCCTGATGTACTCTACTAGCTTTCTTAGATAGCCCAACCTAACTGCCTAAGGATAGTGCTGCCCACAGTGGGCCGGGCCTTACCACATCAATCATCAGTCAAGACAAGCTCTCACAGACATGGCCAGAGGCCAGTATGACCCCGGTAATTCTTCAGTTGTGATTCCCTCCCTGTAACTCTGCTCTGTGTTAAGTTGACAGTAAAAACCTAACAAGCACAAAGCATGAGGAGGGATCCGGGGTCCTTAGAGTACACAGTCTGAAGCCTTGATCATAGCGGGTCCGTTTACACTGTAGTTTGATGGCCCAAGGAGACAGTGTCCTGTCCTTGTGTCCATGAGGCAGCACTGGGGACCAATGCCAGGAGTGGGAAGGAAGGAGGAGCAGTTGGGGGCAGCAGGCAGGTCACACAGCAGAGACAACCAGGAGCTGGGGAAGTGTGTCTGTGGCACTTGCTTTGGGGAATAGGCCTCATAGTTCACCTTTGCTTGTGGCGTGTACTCAGATCACATTCCTTGGCTCACTTTGGATTCGCATCCCTAATGGAGCCAGCGCCCCAGATGGCAGGAGCGAGTTTCCTGTGTACCCTAGAATCTCTGTGCTTTCTTCCCCTGGGCCTGACCTGCCTATCTTTGTTCAGGAAGCAAAGCAAAAATTGTCACGTGGCTGGATTTCAAATAGTATCAAGAGTCTTATAGTTATTAGTGTATGTGTGTGTTTGAGTGTGTGTGTTATATGTGTGGTCTCTGTGTGTGAACATGTTTTCTGTGTGTGCACATATGTGTGGGTGTGCAGGCACATGTGTGCACATGGAAAGTCAACAGCAGTGTATTGATCAATGACTCTCCACCTTACATTTTGAGACAGTTTGTCACTGAGCTTGGAGCTTACTGGCTGGCCAGCAAGCTCTAGGGACTGTCCTGTCCTCCACCTCCTCAGTGTCAGGATTACGAGATTGTACTGCCATGCCTGGCTTTTTATGTGGGTGGTAGAGACCCGGATTCAGGTCCTTGCAAGGTTTCATCCTTGCAGGAAGAGCGCTTTGCTGACTGAGCCACCTCCTCAGCCCTATTCTTATTTTACTATTTGTTTTAATTTTTTGTATGTGTCCCAACGGTCAAAATCCAAGGCCTTGCGCATGCTAATCACTCCAGGGGATGGTGCTCCTAATGCAGATTTATAACTACGTAGCAAGTCTAAGCACACGCATTGTGTTGAGCCATTAAAAGGTTAAATGCAAATGATGCGGTGTGCGTGCCACTCCGGAGTTGGCATCATTCCTCAGCATATGGCAATGAAATATACTCAAGTGGCTACAGGTGTATGCGCAGCTCCCCACACGCAGGCACACCACACACACATAAGCAACAGGGCAAAAACCTGAAGTGCCTTTATTGAAGCTTAGAGCTTTTGCCTCATTGTGTACGTGGGTGGCTCATGTCCTTCTGTTGCCTGCCGCTGAGGATGGCCGCCTTCGTTTCCCAGGATGCTTTTGTGGCCGTTCTTGTGCACCTTCTTTTGCACCTACAGGGAGGCTCTCTGTGGTGTGTTAGCAGGGGGTGCAGTACCCGGTCACGGACTGTGCGTGTCTCCAACTTTCCCCCTATTGCCAAACTGCTCTCCAAAGTGGTTGTTCTAGTGGCTGCTCATCCTGTTTCTGCTGTGCCAGCATTTGTTCTACCAAACCTGATGTACTTGCCAATCATATGGGAGTGTACTGATAGCTCATTGTGCGGCTTGCATTTCCTTGATCCCTTCGGGGGTGGATGTTGGTTGCAGCCGTATCCAGGATTCTCCCTTCTGGGAGTTCCCTGCTTCTGTGCTTTGCATATTCTGCCTGGTAGGTGCGTGTCTTACGCTTACTAATCTAGTGATCCTTCACACGCTCTGCATAACCATTGCTTTTGTTGGCACAATCTTTCTGGCCTTGTTTAAAGAGTCTCCTGCTGTACAAAAGCTTTAAACTTTAACAAAGGTGTTTCTTTTTGTCCTATTGTTTTTAAGATTTATTTTATTATTATCTTTATTATGTGTAGGTGTGTGTTGTGTGTTTGCAGGTGGGTATGTGCACATGAGTGAAGGTGCCCTTGAAGACCAGAGGCACTGGATCTCCTGAAGATGGAGTTAAGGACAGTTGTGAGCTGCCTGATGTGGGTGCTGGGAACTGAACCTGGGTCCTCTGGAAGAGCAGCAAGTGTTCTTAACTGCTGAGCCGTCTCATCAACTCCCTCATTTCTGTTTTTTGTATTGATTTTTTTTTTTTTTTGTCATTCTCTTTCAGCTAGAACCTCTAGTACTATGGTGATCAGAGATGTGATGGTTCAGGACAGTCCTAAGTTTTTAAAGAGAAGGTTTCTGTTATTTTATTAAATATGATGTTTGGTTTGCAATTATACTCTCTTTGTGAGAGTAGGAAACTTTCAGTTTCACTTCACTAGTATTTCAAAGTTTTTATGAATGGAAGTTGACTTGCTTTCTCTATGTTCATCAAGGTGATAATTTTTGTCCCTAATATTAATGAGGAAGCAACATAAGCAAACCTCATGATGTTACACTGTTCTTTTGTGGTTTGCACTGAAGGTATTTTGAGGTTGATCATGGTAGCACATGCCTGTGATTTAAGCTGGGAGTCTGAAGCAGAAGGTTTATGAGCTCAGGGCCAACCTGTAGCAAATCTATGTCTCAAGAAACCAAAACCAAAACCAAAACAACCAAAACCACGAGAGTTTTATTTAGAAGGGTTTTGGTTTGCTTTCTATTGGTGTGATAAAGGCCATGATCAAAAGCAACCTGGGGAGGAATGAATTTATTTTAGCTTACAGGTCATACTCTGTCATTGAGAGAAGCCAAGACAGGAACTCAAGGCAGGAACTGGAGGCGGAAGCTGATGCAGAGGCCATGGAGGAGTGATGCTTACTGGCTTGCTTCTCATGGCTTGCTCAGCCTGCTTTCTTACACAAAGGACTACTAGCCTTGCTGAGACACCGCCCGCAGTGGGCTGGGACCGCCACATCAATCATAAATCAAGACCATTCCCCAGAGGCTTGCTCGAAGTCCAGTCTGATGGAGACAATCCCGCAGTTAATGTCCCCTTCTTCTAGGTGACTCCAGCTTGTGTTAAGTTGAGAAGATGTCACTAACACAAGAGTTTCGTGTCTGTTTCCATGAGTGAGTGTGGCCTGTGCTTTTTGTGGTCTCCTTGTTCGGTTTGATTTCAAAGTTATCCTAATATGATCAAATGAGTTCGGGAATGTTTCTTCCTCTTTGGCTCTCATGAAAAGCTTACCACAACTTGTAATGATAAAGTTTGTCAGATTTTACCAGTAAAAGCCCTTTGGATACGGAGAATTAATTAATTGATTCATTCATTAATTAATCAACCAAATACTTACTTAATTAACTTTCAGGACAGGCCTCACCATGGAACCCAGGCTGGTTTCAAACTCACGGCCCTTTTCTGTGCCTCCTGAGTGCTGGGATTGCAGCGTGTGCTACCATGTCTAGTGCTCAGGGGATTCAGGTGCCTGTCAATTTTAAGCCACTAATTTAATATTTTTTAATGACTATAGAATTGTTCACTTTTTTCTATTTAAGTTAGCAATTTTTATTTTATTATTTTATCTCTATGAGTGTTTGCCCGCATGCATGTCTATGTACCACGTAGCTGCATGGTGTCCAAGGAGGTCAGAAGAGGGTGTTGGATCCCATGGAACGGGAGTTACAGACGGTTGTGAGCACCCATGTTGGTGCTAAGAATTGAACCCCGGGTTCTCTGAGAGAGCAGCCAGTGCTCTTGACCACCAAGCCACCTCCCTAGCCTCTTTCCTGCTTATTTTTAAATCACAGATAGAGTAAAATTTCTATTATGTATATAGGATTTTCAGTCATCCTTTTGCTCTCTAGTCTTATAGGCATTTTCTATACCATTATGCAGTCACCAAGGAGATAGATTTTTTTTAAAAGCAGGGTTTCTCTCCATAGCACTGGCTTCCTTAGAATTTTCTCTGTAGACCAGGCTGGCCTCAGACTCACAGAGATCTGCCTGCCTCTGCCTCCCAAGTATCAGGAGCAAAGGTGTGCAACCACCACACCTAGATCAAGAAGACAGATCATAAAAGCACTTTCTTTATGTATTTGCATATTTTTGTATCTGTCATTTAGGTTGAGGGAACTGGCAGAACCCAATAACAAAGGCTGTTCAATAACAAAGAAAGCTCACTTTCTTTCTCTGGCTGCAGAAGGCAACATGTATACGTAACATAAATAGCACCAAGGATCAGACTGGACGTACGATGATTTCAGCTGACACTGTGTTCGAATCTGGCCAGACACTGTTACTTCCCAGAAAGCTGGAATTTCCTCATTCTTGACAGGTCAAGGGTAAAGGCTGCCATGAAAATGAGCAACTCAGGGGGCTTCCCTCCCTGCCCCATAGGAAGAATGACACATTCTTTTGGAATGCTGGCTGATTCTGAAACACATCCTGCCTGTATGGATGAGCTCAGAGCTTTGGGCCTGAGTGATTTCTGTTGAGGGATGTTTGCACAGATTTCTAAAGGTTCTGGGAGAGGGCGACCAGAGAGCACGTGCACCACGCTGTGCTGTGGAGCTCAGGACCTACAGCACAGGGTCTAAGGTGTTGTGAAACTATTCTTGATGTCCACTGAGGTCAGGCTCCTTACTGCCCATGCATGCTCCCAGGTGCTATGTAGGGGAAGCATAGAGAGTGGTCTCTCATGAGTTCGCCATGTCAGTTCCTGGTTTGAATTCTGGACCCTCCAAGAGTTTGGCTCATATCCCTGTTTTCAACAACAGCAAAACACAAGCTCTTCCTCCTTTCACTTCCCTCCTCTTCCTTCCTTCTTCATTTTCCTCTTCTTTCTTCTCCTCTTCCTCCTTTTCAGTACTGGGGATTGAATCCAGACGTTCATTCATGCTAGGCACATACTCTAGCACCAAGTTACACTACCCCCTGTATGTATTATATAAATGGCCCAAACATTTCTCCTGTATCTGTTCCCACCTGCCCAAATTAGCTGTGTCCAGCTTTCCTGCAGTCGGTATCCTTTGGAGAAGTCTGTAGAATCTCCTATTGCATTTTCTGATTGTAATAGTGTGAAATCCAGACACTGAATGCAGACACATGATTAAGCTTGTGAGTTCTCATTTTAGAAGTCAGTGCCCAGGCCCAGGGGTGTGACTCAGTGGTTGAGCATGCTTTTAGTGTGGACAAAGCTTAGTCCCCATTAATGATGATGATAATAATAATAATAATGGTTAATGATGATGTAATTGTAACAGCAGCATCAATGGCTCTCCATGATCTCTACCTGCTATTTCTCAGAGGCACATTGAGCGCTCACATATCACACGTGTGTTTTGAGCTCAGTCTGACTATACAGCCTGTTACCACCACTGCCCACACCTGACTGACCAACCCCCTGACTCTGCGCCCAGAACCGGCACCATCTCTCTGAGGAACAGCAATTTGTCTTCTGCTGAGATATCTGTATTCCAGCGGTTTACAAAGAAAAGCCCCCGAAGGCTGCTAGAGATCTCACAGCTAACACTTCATGCAGCAAATTAGTTCTTTGAAAAACATTCTCTTTTCCTTAACAAAATGCTACCATGGTCGTCGATGTCATTGTCATCCTCATCGACTTCTTGATTTTGAAATTGTTAGACACATACCTGCTGACAAAGGGGGAGTCCGTTTTCTCCAATGGAGTGCCAGTGGGTATATCAGCCAAGTTCCAGGCGTGCCCCATGCCAAGCAGTAGCTGGCCAATACAAAATGAACTCTGCTTTGTGTGTGTGTGCCTTTTGTACAGTTTTGTCTTGGCATTTTTTGTTTTATTGGATTTTTGCTTTGGGGGGAGAATGAAAGGGGGAAGAGAGGGAGAGAGAATGTGAGGAGGTAGTTCTGGGAAGAGTTGGGGGAGGAGAAACCTGTGATCAAAATATTTTGTATGCTCAGGTGCCATGGCCCACACTTGTAATCTCAGCACTAGGGAGGCAGAGCAGGTGGATCTCTGTAAGTTCGAGGCCAGCCTGGTCTACAAATCGAGTCCAAGGCAGCCAAAGCTACACAGAGAAACTGTGTCTCGAAAAAGCAAAGAAACATACACACACACACATGGTATGAAAAAAAGTAAGTTAAAATAGAAACGAAATTGTTAGCCACAGAGGTCTCACATCGCCCCTTTGTTCATGAAGCTCTGAGCTGGTGAATGGTCACAGAACTTCCCTTAGAGTCACTTAAAACCACACGAAGAGGAGGTTTTGCCTCTTCTAACTCTTGATGTCCTTCTGGGCATCCTGCCTCCTGCCCCGATATTCTAAAAAGCCCGCAGGACTGATGGGGTCCCCTCCCAGAGGTACAGCCTTAGCAAGCAGGCGTGAAACTGACACACATCAGTGTTAGACTCTGCAGGGAACGTCATCTCCCACCTGTCCAATAGCCTCAGCGTCCAGCCGAGGAAACCGAGTCCAGGT
>CM053759.1:14839277-14855607 GCA_028658305.1 Pachyuromys duprasi | reverse complement strand
GGGGCATCTGGAATATTTTGTTGCACCTTTCACAGAGTGGGGAGAGGTTGCAGAGCGCCCCTTTCGCTGTCTCTGGAATTCTTGTTCTTTTTGAGTTTCTTTCGGGGGTGGGGTCATTGTCTGAATGTGAGAAGTGGGCTTCCTGCTGCCTGGAAGTATAGTGGGGACTGCTGGCCAGCAGAGAGCAGGACTCAGTGTCTCTGGAGACCAGTCAAGACGCCATCGCCTTCCCCTTGACCCGGTTGGTGGTCCCAGGGAGCTTGACAGGCACGCTGTCCCCGACTGTTCCTCGTCTGCCACCCTCCATTTCCCCACCATGATAAACACCATGGTGTGTCTTGAGACCCCATAGATGAAGTCCCAGCATCTATAGCTCTGACACAGACTCGGACTCCTTGGAACTACTGTCCTCCACCCTCGGAGAAATCAACAGCACGCCGTCTACCGATTCTGATGAGGCGTAGCTCCCAAGACCAGTGTTCGCAGGGAGGAGTCTCTGGGAATTTTGAGAGCTGAAGCTGGGGCCCCATCCTAACCTGAACTGCTCACCCGGCCTCCTGTGTTCGCCCCTCCCCCCCCCCATGGGCAAACTGTGGTCTTGGCTTTGGATCAGGATCAAAGCTCTTTCTTCACTAACCACAGAGAAGACTCAGCGAACAAACGGGAGCCATAAAACAGAGAGAAGCTGTAGCGAAAGTCTGTCTGATGGGAGCAGCAGCTGGCAGCCTGCCAGATTCCACCTGCTCTCTGCGGCGTGGTGGCGTCTCGTTCCAAGTGTCTTCTCATGGCATCTGACCTGGGGCCTCGGGTAACAATACGCTGGGATGTGCCAAGGATAACAGCAACACAGCAGCCAGCCCCAGGAGCGGGCCGTTAGGGACAGCGTGAGATCAGAGCAGGCAGGACCTGCAGGTGGGGGCCATGACAAGTGGCCAAGGCTGCTGACTCACCCCGAGCCTGGGAGGTTACTTAACCTGTCTGTGCTTCAGTTTCCCTCTATGTGAACCTGCCTTCTCATTTGGCACCCCGCTTAGCCAGCCAACTGACACGAGAGCCAAGCCACCTGGGAATCACAGGTGCCCTCTGTGTTATGCAACGGGTAAGCTCCCATCACTCGGCTGTGACAGTCCCTGGGTGTAGAACCGGCCCAGCACGGGGATGAAGGCAGCCCACGAAGGGACAGAATCAGGAGTGGGTCATGAGGCCTCAGGCCACGCCAGGCATAACCGTATGGGGACTGACATTGCATAGTTGCCCTGAGCCTCGTTCTGCTTGCCGATGAAAGACGATGTGTTGGAATGGATGATTTCTTCAGATCTTTTCCATTTTTGTTTTTAAAGCCTGGGACTTGCACATGCTGGCAAGTACTCTGCCTCTGAGCCATCCACAGCCGATCATGTCATGCCTGCTGTTTGTTGGCTTTTGTCACTGCCTGCCGGGATGGTGTAAAGCCTGACACATGGTCTCAGAAGTGCTCTCTCTCTGACCCCAGTGGACTGCCACCCTTGTTTCCCTCCAGACAGGGAGGGCCGTCACTTGCTTCATCGCCAGAGCACACAGGTGTTACTGGCAGGGTTGTCGGGGCCTGTTCCTGTGAATGTAAACACCCCCAACATGTCAGCAGTCACAAAGCCCAAGGAAGGGGGTGTGCTTGAGAACTGGGGAGGAGTCTGGTTGTGATTGGTCACTAACAGTGTGTGTGTGTGGGATCTGCCCCCGGGAAGCTGGTACTAAATCTCCTGTCGCACTGAGAAGCATTTGTCTTTTGAGTAATAACAGAAAGGCAGATGTTTGAGAGGGGCTTCCCTTCCTTGAAGGTCAGCGGAGCTGGGGTACAGTGTGGTGGGGTAGGAGGCTGAAGACCCCAAGGTTGGTTAGGTGAGCAACAGGGCTCATTCCTTGTGAGACACCAGCTCTCCCCTGCCCCCCACTGGACTCTGCCTGCTGTCCTTTCTGTGATTCTCATAGGAGGCGTTAAAAGCTCAGCCTGCAGGGTTGGGCTGCGTGAGTGCAGGGCTCTTGGACTCTTCGGTTGTTGAAGGGTGAGGTGGGGTCTGGGACAGTGTACTGCTGAGGTGATGATGCTCAGGGCATTGTCAGCCTTTGTGCTCACTTCCTGCGTGCTCTCTTCTTCTCTCTGCTATTCAGGAGAGAAAAGGACAGTCCTGGGCTCTCTCTAGGGACCTGGAGGAAGTGCCCCATTGAGCTGTGATGCTTTGCAAGCAGTAATGTGATTTTTAAAATAATTTCTTGAGGTTAGAATTATATTATTTCCCCCTTTTCCTTTTCTCCCTCCAGCTCCTCCCATGTACCCTACCCTTGCAGTCATTCAAATTCATGAATTCTTTTCCTTTGCAATATCTGTCTATCTATCTGTTATTTGTCTATAATTACGTATGTATGTATTTATCTATCTTCATCATCTACTATCTATCAATAATCTATCTATCTATCTATCATTTATCTATCAATCATCTGTCTATCTACTATCTATCAATCATCTATCTATCTATCTATCTATCTATCTATCTATCTATCTATCTATCTATCTATCTATCTATCTATCTATCCTGAAGCGTATAGAAACAGCCTGCTCGGTCTGAATGTGTTTGTAATAGTGGCCTTTCTGTGTGGCCTTGAAGTGTTCCATCCGGAGGCTGTGGATTGCTGAGCTCTGTGCTCACCTGGAACTGGGTGGAATTCCCTTCCTTTGAGTGGTAGCAGGAGAGAGACTCTCACACACTGGCTTTCTTTGGCTAAATGGAAAGGTCCTGCTGGTGTCTAGGGCTTAATCAGCCCGGCTGTGTTGGGCCTGTGTGGGATGAGCGTGCAACCTGTACTCTTCCCTTCCCTTTTTGCACCAGCCCCCTAGCACAGAGCAGTGAACACAGTTCTCCGTAGTTGTGTCCTGATGACTGATTGGCCAATGAAGCAGCTGGAAGTGTCCACTCTTGGACATTTTGTTTTTCGGTTCTTCACATGCAAAGTCTAAGGTCTGGCTGCTGTACCTGACCCGGACAACACCTCCTGTGACAGAAGCTTGCCTCATGCCCTCTGGTCACCGAGAAGTGCTGTGAACATGTTTGAAATACCCCCTCTGCACTGGGTCATGAACTACTGCAGGGGAGTCCCTGGGTTAGCACGAACGTGCTACTGCACTTGTCTGTGGAGAGCCTCATTTCCTTGAATGGAACACATGCACCCACGTCACTACTGGAAGGAGCAGAGGGGCAGCCACCAATCAAAGCGAGCGTCCGACTGACCGAAGGCAAGGCCGAGGACTGCTGAGGCCAGCAGCTTGCACAGAGCTTTGCACACGATTTGATTTCCCTGGCGACAGCTCTTGTTTAACTTCCTACTTAGTTCTTAAGAGACAAAGAACGATGGAGGGAAGGTCTAGACATCTGCTTGTGATTTGCTTTTTCATTTCTTTCCCAGGTAGAGTCCCTGGTGAGGGGTTGACTTCCTGGGGGGAATCTCTCACGAGCCTGTCTCTGGCAGTTGAACACAATCTTTAGAAGGATGAGACATCTCACAGAGGGATCACACACACGCACGCAAGCACGCATGCACACAGGCCAGTATCCAGGTTCTAGTTATGAGAACATTCTCCTCACCCTCCATGTGCGGTTGGCCTTCTTACCTGTGGTTTCCACACTTGAGTTCAAGAGGGCACGGGAGGAAAATACTTGGAAAAGTAATGACATGTGTAGTGAACAGATGCAGAGCAGCAGTCCCCCGACAACCGTCCACACCGAACCTACATTATATTAGTTATTACAGGTAGTCCAGAGAGGTTTAACGTACATGGGCGCATGTGTGCAGGTCATGTGAAATGTTTTATATAAGGAGTGTGAAAATCTACATGGAATCAACCATGACTCTCTCTCTTTTTTTTTTTTATTATTTTGGCGTTACCTACTCTGCCTAGAAGCGGATCTTACAAGTTTCCTGTCTCCCAAAGGGAAAGGAAGTCTAATGGTCTGGGAAGTCCTGGACCAGTTAACTCTGAATTCCCTGAGGGCACCATGGCAAGTGACCTGGGGTATCACCTGTATCTGTATTTTATTGTCCCCATCCCCACCCAGGGGCTGAGTGTGAAGGACTACTCTGTGGGTTCACATGAGTGCGCGCACTCGTGTACGCACAAACTGGCACGCATGCACATACAATTAGACCCATATATGCTGCATGTAAAACTTCTTAGGTAGTCATTGTTCTTGTTACTATTATTTTTGGGGTGTTCTTCAAAACGTCTCCCCATTTCATTAGGAGTACGGATGTTTTGACCACATGTTAGTCTGTTTACCACATTCATGCAGCGTTTGAGGGGAGTCAGGAAAGGATGCCGCGGAACCGGAGTGACAGGCGGTCGTGAGCTGTCATGTGGGGTCCTCTGCAGCAGCAGCTAGTGCCCTGGCCTGCTGGGCCATCCGTCTGGCCCCACTTTGGGTGTTCTTGCTCTCACTGCCATCAGATCACCTGTCTTCGGTGGCTCACGGCAGACTTACAGGCGGGGATTATCATGACATGGGAACTTGATGGTTCTGTCAGGCGTGCAGGCTTTTAGAGCTCTGGAATGGCAGGCGGTGTGTTTGTGGGGAGGGGCACTCCTAGCAGGGTAGGGTGCACACGTGGACCTCTGACACGCTCAGCGCAGGCTGCATTTTCCAACCTGGTTGTTATCACTCCTTTACCCAGCGGTCACACCCAGATGCCTCCCCCTGGCTGTGGGGAGGCAGAGGGCCTGGCCCCTGAAGCCAAGCTGCAGCATGGGTGCTGTATGTGTGTCTGGGCTTTGCATTTTAGTGCTTCCCCTTCTCTTCACAAGCAGGATCTTAGCACGGACAAGTGGAGTGAGATACACATACTTGGATGTATGTCGTGAACTCTGACCTACATCAACAATCCAGATATCTGTCATTCAGAAATACATCCCAGACTCTGCAAGGGGGTGCGGAGTCATCTCCTGAGCATTGCCTGGATGCCCTGAGGGCTGATCTCTAGTGTCAATGTGACATGCCTGGTAAGAGGGGCTCTCGGTTGAAAAATTGGTTTGGCGTGTCCGTGGAACGTTTTCTCTACTGATTGATTCGGGAGGGCACAGCCCACTGTGGGTGGTGTCACGCCTGGTCAGGTGGGTCTGAGGTATAGAAGAAAGGCGGCTGAGCAGGCCCTGGGAGCCAGTGAACAGCACTGCTTCAGCTCCAGCCTTGCTTCCCTTGATGGCAGACAAGCCCTTTCCTCCCCCAGATTGCTTTTGGTCAACAACAGAAAGCAAATTCTTGACAAGTACTTAGCAGGTTGGAGGCAGTAAGTTAGGTGTGGGGTGGAAGATGAGAGGTAGACCCTGCTGATGGCTTCCCTGTATCCTGCCCTCAGGAACTTGGTTTAATTGGTCCAGAAGCTCAAAGACCCTTAGAATCCTTAGACCTCTTGGGAGACATGTGATCCTTTTTCTTTCTTTCTTTCTTTCTTTCTTTCTTTCTTTCTTTCTTTCTTTCTTTCTTTCTTTCTTTCTTTCTTTCTTTCTTTCTTCTTTCTTTCTTTCTTTCTTTCTTTCTTTCTTTCTTTCTTTCTTTCTTTCTTTCTTTCTTTCTTTCTTTTAAAGAAAAATAATTCTCATAGATTATTCTCTGAGAACTAAGTCAGCCATCCACAGTCTTGGTGCATTCTCTCCAAATTGTTTGGGGACAAAAGAAAAGAGAACTTACTCCATAGATACCAACATGTTGAGTAACAGGTGTGCCTGAATGAATGAGCTCACTAGTCTGTCGTCTGTGAGCAGCCTCTGTCTGTCTGCCTGCCTGCCTGCCTGCCTGCCTGCCTGCCTGCCTGCCTGCCTGCCTGCCTGCCTGCCTGCCTGCCTGCCTGTCTGTCTGTCTGTCTGTCTGTCTGTCTGTCCGTCCGTCCGTCCGTCCGTCCGTCCGTCCGCCTGTCTGTCTGTCTGTCTGTCTGTCCGTCCGTCTGTCTGTCTGTCTGTCTGTCTGCCTGTCTTACATTCATGCTGGCGCCCTCTGGAGTCTTGTCACTGTATCCCCCACCCCAGTGTTTAGATGGCTGAACTCCCAGATGGTGGTTCTGTGCTTTTGTGCCAACTGATTAAAGAATCGTTAAGGCAGATTTAGTACTCTAAAAACAAACACATGCATGATGGAAATTCGGGGCCAAACTTCGTGAGACACAATGGCGTGTTATTTCTTTCTTGAAAATGTATTCCACGATTGACTTGCTTATAAACCAACAGTGCCCAGCATTAATGTTGTGACGTCTGTCTCCCAAGAATTTGAAGCTACTGACCATATTTTCGTAATAATGCTTAGTCTTGTAGTTTTTCCTTTTTCTTTCTCCCATCAGGACCAACATCCTTTGTGCGACTCTGTTGGTAAAGCAAGGGATTTGCCTGTCGGTGTGTGTGTGGTAATGACTATGTTTTTTAAACTATCACTATGATTTGTAGCTAAACAATGATGGTTTCTGTCACACCTTACTACATTTTTGTTTTTTGGGGGAAGTGGAGAACTGAAATTCACTGTGACCCATTGATATTAACACTACGTAAGTGTTACTTGGAGAAAATGAAAACTATTGGTTCTGGCCTCATGCCATTTGGTTACAGCTTTTGTTCTTAAGCACACACACACACACACACACTGTATTTTTAAAAAATTATTAACAGTTTAAAAGTGGAATGGGCCCCAGAAATGAATCCAAGCAAAGATAAATAAAAACTCATAAAAGCCCTACAGAAAAAATTATAAAAAAAATTTAAAGACATGAAGAATAAATCATCTAAAGTTTCAGCACAATTCCAATCAGAATCAGAATTGGATCTTTGGAGGGGAATTATGTGCTGTTTATTAAGTTTATGAGAGAGTAGAGAAGGTGTCGTGAAGCTATAAGCAGTTTCTAACCCTGTGATGGTGTCGCAGGGAGAGGCAAATAGAGCAGATGGGCTGGAGTCAGACGCATGGAGATGGGCACTGTGTGTGGACAGCAATGAGAAGGAAGGCACGCTGCACAGACAGTACAGCATGGATAGGGAGGCCACGCTCAAGAGCAGCAATGAACCTGGTTAAAGCCTAAAACAAACACAAAAAAGTAACTGCAATTAGACTGAATGCTTAAGCGTGAAAAGCAGATTATAAACAGTTTAGCAACAAAGTGTGGGAAGATATTTTTATGGCCTCGTGTAGAACACCCAAAATTATGGACTGTAAGGCTGAGGAGTATTGCTGCATTAGAGTTTATCCAAAGATCTGGAAACAAAAACCTCCCCAAACTCAAAGGAAGTAACTAACGTGTACATATATGAGTGCAGAATGTGTGATTTTCATATGCAGCTCTTACGATGTTAAAATAATCTCTCGTTCTTACATTGATTTTTTCCACACAAGGTTATTGAGTTCAGTCAGAAGCTTGTCTCTGTCTGTTGAAGTGATCATGTGATTTTGTCTTTCACGCGGTTACAGGGGACTTTGCATTGATTGCTTTTGTGTATTGAACCATCCTTGCATCAAAGCGCTAAATCCTACTTGGGCCTGGCGTGTGGTCTTCTCAACGTGCTGTTAAATTTTGTTTTCTGTTATTTTATTGTGGAATATTTGCTGGCCTGTATTTCTTTTTCATTTCTTGTGTTATCTTTGTCTGGCTCTGCTAGCAGGGTAATGCTGGACCCACAAACGGGACTGGAAGTGTTCCACTCTCTTATTCATTTGGAGGGAGAGTTTGAGAAGGATTGGCATTAATTCTTTTTTAAATTTTTGCTAGGAGTCTCCACTGAAACCATCTGGCCTTAGGCTTTTCTTTGTCAGGAGGTTCCTATTTACTATAAATATCTTTTAATATATTTATACCAGAATTAAAATGGCTCACATGCTACTACTGTTGAAGTGTGGTTGATTCGGATCTGCATATACGTTGAGCTAGCGGTGGTGAAGCCTTTGTTCCTCTGGGAACATTCTTCTATTTGTGGTTGGCAGTTTTCTTATTCAAGCCCTTTGATCAGAAGCTCCTATCTTAGTCCCTTCTGGCATGCAAGGTGCCTGCTGAAAGTCCCCTGGTAGCCTTCTGATGGCTCTCTTGGATGTGACATGTTGCCCTTCTCTTCCTGCTTTCAAAATTCTCTTTGTCTTTTGGCAGCTTGATCATATTGTATCTCGAGTTCAACATTCTTGAATTTGGATGTCCATTTCCTATATCTGATTTGAGGAGTTACCTGACATTATTGCTTCTAAGAAATTTCTGCCTATTTCTCTCTGTCTACAAGCTTGTCCAACCTTTTGGAACTGTAAAGCAGTATCATTTACAAAGTTCATGCTCAAGGACCGTGCAATTGAATTACAAAAAATAATCTCAAGAAAACTCATAGCATTTTAAGTAGGATTGTAGTTGTCTGTTGGGCTGTGATCAAAGTAGTTTGGGTCTTCCTGACTCCTCTGGGACTCTCGAAATGTGTGTGGGTTGTTTCACTTGACACAGCTTCTTCAGCTTGGTTCATTATTTTGTGCTTCTCTGATTGGATAATTTTCAGTGCTCTGTCTTTGGATTTGTTGATTCTTGCTTCTTCTTGGTAAGGTCAGGTCTACTGTTGAATCTATTTCAGGTAAGTTGTTATATTCTTCAATCCAATTTTTTATTTGGTTATTTTCAGAATATTCCCTCCTTGTTGATAATTTTACTTTGTTCATGCATCTTTTTTTTCAAGCATGTTGGTGTCTTTGTGATGGATGTTTTAAAATTTGTTGTCAGGTAATTAATACATTCCCGTTTCTTTGAGCTAGTTTCCAGAGATGTATGTTGATCATCTGATAGGGCTTGTTTCTCTCCATATGTGTGTTTCTATGTATGTGTGGTGTGTGATATGTGTATGTGTGTGAGTGTGTGTGTATGTGAGTTTTTGCTGTGTGTGGTATGTGTATGGTGTCTGTGTGTGTGTGCTATGGTGTATGTGTATGTGTGGTTTGTGTGTATGGTGTGGTATGTGTGTGTGTGTGTGTGTGTGTGTGTGTGTGAGTGGGGGAGAGGGGAGGAGAGGTGAATTCCTGTAAAATTAGCTACTGTTCTTAGTTTCTATAGTTTAGTTTCACGCAGGAAAATCCCTACCAGCCAGCTCATCCAGAATTCCTAAGGACCTCTGGCCACTTTTCTGTAGACGTCTCTTCTCTGGAATTACGCTTAAAAATCTCCAATTCAAGCTACTCGCTAGGTTCCCTGTTCCAAGGGCTCTCTCTGGTGTTCCTAACTTCAGGCTGTCTGGAGCTTCTCAACATCCTAGCTCTTTTTTTGTGGCCTTCCGGTTCCCAGAGTTCGGTGGGTCCTGCTCGAACCCTGAGACCGGAGGACAGAAACCAGCTCCTGAGACGTTCCTCTAAAAACCTAGCCTGTAGGATGCATGTTACAGTAACTCCCTCCAGGGAGAAATGCAGCAGACGAACCTATTTTGATGGATCTGATTTCACGCTTTCCCTGGAGTACAGAGGCTTCCTTAATTTGTTTCTGGATTCATCATGAAAGGAAGTAGTTCATACATTATTAGGTCTGAGTCTGTGTGGGAATTTGCCTTCTTGCAAAATCACCTCACCGGAAGGTCTCTACAAGGTTTAAGTGAGCTAATGTTCTTGAGAGGGCAACATCGTGGATCAGGGTGGACCCTAGTGAGTGTTTTCACAAGAGACGTAAAAGCAGAAGCTACAGTGACACAGAAAAGACCGTGTGAAGTGGAAGTGATGTGTCCCTAAGCCAAGGAATGGCCAGGGTTGCTGGTGACTCCCAGAGGCTGGAAGGGAGGCTTGGGATGAATTGTCCCTCAGAGCCTCGAAATCAGTCTTTCCTGTGACCTGGTGAGGGGATGCAGGTGTGTGGAGCGACTAAGCAGGCCTGTGGGAATTTTGCTCTAGCAACTCTGGGTACCCCAACACATCGGGGAAGGCATACAGGGAGTTTCGCTGTTAAAGGCTGGGAGGTTTGCTTAGCTGCCAGCCTACCCTCTCTTTGTCCTCAGGAGCCTGCCCGTGTCTGGGGCTGTGATTCTTGCGGTTCTTCTGGCTGAGGTTTCTATTTGGTGTCACCAAACTGCGTCCCCCAGTGTCCTGTCACTAACTGGAAGTGGAGAGTGTGTCAGGTGAAGGGCTAAGCCGAGGGCTGCAGAACCATGGTCTGCCTAGCCAAGACAACTTTGTTTCCGATGAGTTATTTTTTGTGTAGTGGTGGTGAGAACATAAAAACAGACAAAAATGGCACCGTCGGGAGCTGGCAAGATGTCTCAGTGGGTAGAGGCGCTCTCTGTCAGGCCGGGCAGGGTTCCGTCTCGCGGTGGGAGAACCTTGTTCCCCGAATCTGTCCTCTGACTTCCCTCAGGTGCTCTGGCACCCACCCCCACATTAATGAATGTAACGAACACTTTAAAAAAAAAGGTGTCACTTAAAGAAGAGCGAAAGCCTCTGGGATCAGTGTCCACTTCGTTCTGGCCGTTCCTTCCTTTTCACACTGTTTCCTGTCTTAACAGTCTTTCCCGGCCAATTCAGTGTGAGGTACAGTGGCTTCTGTAGTCCCAGTGACATCTTGACATTGCCTGGGGAAGGGGGGAGAGGCTTGGTTCAGAACTACAGGGAGATGGGAACCCAAAGAACTCCCAGCTTTTCAGAAAAACAACCCAGGAAATTGTGGCTGCCCTTGGCCCTGCCCATGAATCTCCATCGCAGATTCCTGGTCCCTCTGGCGAGCAGCACCCAACTGGCAATTCTGTCCTAGGCTGCCATCTCACGCCTACCAGTGGCTCTTGGCAAAGAGAAGTTGGGAGGAGTTGGGTAAAATTATTAAATGCCGGGGAAGGGAAAAGTGGGCAGGCAGGAAAATTATTTTGAAAGGGTTAGAGGGGGAAGCAGTGCATTTACAAAAGGAAACGCCGTCCCTGCGCTAGAGAGCTGTAATTTCCCTCAAGCATCACCATAGAAATCATACTCAGACTCTCCGCCATGCATAAATTTGAGGAGAACAATTTACCTGCATTGTTCTCTCCGTGCCATCAGCTTCCTCCTTGCGTTAGTCAGCGGGACCCGCCTGTATCTGTGCAGCTGAGTGTGCGTTTCTGCGCACTGATTTTGCTGCCAGGGTGTCCACTTTTCAACCACGGCCATCATTAAGTCCACTTTTTATTTTACATCGCTTATCACTTTCTAGGCTCCTTTATTTCATAACTTCGCATACAGAATTTCAGGCCGAAATCAATAGCCCCGACACAAAGGCAGGGCCCCTGCATTCTCTGTTTGGCACTGACAATTCATTTCTCAAATCAGAGTTCTCTCTCTCTCTCTCAAAGTCCAGGGTGGGGGAATAGCTAGTTTGCTTATGAAGTCTTAATTTGCTAGAGGGGAAGATGAATCTAGAGAGCAGGGATGGGGCAAAGCGCAGTGGCACATGTCTGTCATCTCCACATGTGGCTGAGGCGGGAGAAATATGAGTTTGAGTCCAGTCTGGGTTACATAGTGAGACCCTTTAAAACAAAATAAACAAAACCCTTTAACAAGACCCTTTAAAACAAAATAAAACGAACGAACTAAAGTGTGTGTGTGTGTGTGTGTGCTTGTGTGAGTGTGTGCGTTTCCTTTGGGGCTGCGGGGATGACTCTATTGGTAAAAACACTTGCTTTACAGGTAGAAGGGACTGCATTTGATTTCCAGAGCCCACATGGAAATGCCAGTCTGGATGGCATGTACTCGTGAGCCCACCCCTGAGGTGATGGAGGAGGATCCCTGGAGCTTATTGGCCAGGTAGTTTAGCCTAATTGGTAGCTGCAGGTCAAGGAGAGGACCCTACCTCAAAGAAAGTGGTTGGTGTTCCCTGGAATGACATCTCTGACGTGGTCCACTACTCTCTTCACACGTATGTACGCATGTGCACATACACATGCACACAAATAAAAAAAATAACTCTTTATTAAAGGAGCTTTCTCTCTTGCTCTCTGTCTTTTACACTCTCCAGCCAGTGCCTGCCTCATTCTGTTTTTCTTCTCTGAAGGAGGAAACTTGTTTCTGGATCTGGGGCACCCTGAAAATTAATCCAGCCACAGCTCTGTCACAGTCTTGCTGTGCGACACTTAGAAACAGAGCTTGCCTTTCTGTTTTCACGCCTCTGAGATGGAGACTCGCTGTTCTCTTTGAGAGCGGTTTGGACAGACAAAATGCCAAGTGACTGTCGGGAGACATAGCTGAGTGAGGGGGAAAGTGAAAGGATGGCCCTCAGAGCACCTGGGCACCGCGCCCACACCCATGCCCTCTGACTCAGTTCCCTGGGAAGCCTGTGCAGGCCTGGCAGAGAGTCTAGCCAGAGGGAAGGAGATTCCGGCAGTCCGGCAGAGACTCACGGCCCACCAAAGCATGGGAGAGAAGGGCTTTTCCTCCTGCTCTCTTGCTTCAGGTTCCCGGCCCTCAGAGAGCAGAGTAAACTAGTGCCTTCTGGTACACTCCGAACACTAGGGCATTCGTGCTGGATGCTAGTCCATCCACAGGAACGGGTGGCGGCACGGGGACTCACTGATCGCTGATCAGCCCCAAGTCTGCCCACCTCTTAGATGGCCCTCATACTCTCTCTCCTCAGAGGGAAGCTTTCCCAAGTACTGCTGTACTGCTGACCAGTCCTTCTGCCGCCGAGCCTCTCCCCTGTCCTCTGTGCCCAGGCAGAGAGGGACCCGGCGACAGCCTCACCGGCGTGGTGAACTCATGATGTCTTGCTGCAGACGGTTTGATATCTACACAGTCTCTTTCCCGCCCCCTCCCTCTCTCCTCTCCCTCTCTCCTTTTCTATATCTCTTCTTCCATACTCTCCCCCACCCCATTCTCTGTCCCCTATGCTGTCTGTGAATTCTGGGTCAGGTGACAAGAGCCTGTCTAAGTGAAAAGTAGAATATGTTTGAGGAAGACTTTAAGTGTCAGCCTTGGGCCTTCACACTTACGTTGTGAGCCTTTTAAAAAACATTGTTAATGGTTTAAACACTTTTTTAGAATCTGTCTCATATGACTGGGGAAATCTATGGGGCCCTAGAGCAGTTTCATTCCTGTGGTGTTTGTTATTTAGCTGTTTTAGTGTGCATTGTCCTTTAAAAACCTGAGAATCACGTATGATTTACTTTGTGTATCTGTTACTTCTAGTCGTTGAATTTTCACACTAAGTAGAATTTAAATGTCATAAAATTTGGGTGTGTTTGTGTCATTTAGTTATTCTAGCACTTCATAATCCACGTGAATATGCTCTTTTTTTTCCTCCCAAATTATTGGGACTTGGCTGAATTTTCAAGACAGGTTAAAGGGTCCTGTGATTGTTCTGCTTCACGGATGTTAATTTTTTAATTAATTTTTAAAAATCCATTTTTCTCTCTGTTCCCCTCCCCATGTGTGTATGTGTGTATGTATTTGTGTGTGTACGTATGTGTATATGTATGTATGTGTGTGTATGTATGTGTGTGTGTGTATGTGTGTGTATGTATGTATGTATGTGTATGTATGCATGTATGTGTGTGTATGTATGTATATGTGTGTGTGTACATTCCTGTGGAAATCAGTGGACAACTTGTGGGATCTTGTTCTCTCCTTCTAGGAAATGGTTTGCAGGGATTGAACTCAGGCTGCAGTCTTGCTGGCAGGTGCCTTTGCCCACCGAGTGCCTACTGAGCCAATGTGCTGATCTTTGTGTTACCATTAAGGACTTTTGTGTTTGTGTTCACAAAAATGTGCCTGTGCACGTCTATGTGTCTCTGGCTGTGGGGGTGGGGTGGGGGATGGGACATCCTCTGGAGGCATTCCGTAGGCACTGTCTACCTCATGTTTTGAGACAGCGACTCTCATTGGCTTGGGACTTGTCCATGTGGACCTGGCCAGACCGGCTGGCATCTCCGTCTCCTTGCTCCTGGACTCATAAGCACAAGCCACCATGCCTGACATCGTTATGCAGGTTCTGAGGATCTAGGGTAGTTCCTCTTGCTTGCATGGCCTACATGACAACTGTTTTACTGACGGATCCATCTCCCTAGACACCCTAAGTGCCTTTGCCTAAGGGTGTCTGAGGCTCTTTTCTGTGCCAGCAGATGGTCCAGAGAGGAAGAAGTCTCCAGATTCAGTGGTAACCAGGGACTTCGCTGTGACATGTCACTCTCCCCGTGCATGTTTTCTCGTTGCTTTCAAGGTTGTGGTAACTATCCCAGTCACACTAGTACAGATTATAAAATATAATGAGCAAAACAAAGAAGGCCATAGCTAGAGAAATCCATCGACAAAGTCAACTTTCATGACCCAGATTGATTCCTTTTATTGTGTGTTCCCTTCATCGCTGTATGCTTGGTAGTGGACATCGTTCCTGAGAGGGACTTTTATATTTTCTGGAGATTCATCTGTTCTCACTACTTATCTTCCCACCTGAAGCCATAATATTCCATTCCAAGTGTCATAATCATTTTCACAGCAACTAAATGTGATTTCACACACAGCAGATTATGACTTCTGCGGGAGAGAGCAGTGTGAAATGATTAACCCCTCAGGACAGGGACCTGGCTTCCTTCTAATCTTAGCAGCCAACAGGAGATGGGAAAATGGATGACCTATATGGGTTGAGGAAAATCTAGCATCCATTTAATGGTCTGTTCTCAGTGCCTCTAGAATGTACCTAATCGGAAATTAGAGCTGACACTGAAGAGCACCAAGCTTAGTCTCCTTAGAAAAGGGAATATAAGGTATAGGATTATATATTGTAGGAACTAGGATTGGGCTGATGGAAGCTATATAGTTTTTCCTACAGTGTTTGTGTGTGTGTGTGTGTGTGTGTGTGAGAGAGAGAGAGAGAGAGAGAGAGAGAGAGAGAGAGAGAGAGAGAGAGAGAGAGAGAGAGAGAAAGAGAGAGAGAGGATGGGTGTCATTGGGTCATTGGACACATGTATCCTAAATGTTTGGCTTCTGGTTTCTGTATGGGAAAGCTATGAAAACAGAGATTTTTGAATTACACTTAAAGCCTCCCTAAAATTGGCAGCAACAGAGGCTGCAGAGATGGCTCAGGGGTTGGGAACACTTGCTGATCTTCTTGAGGACCTGGGTTCAGTTCCTAGCACCCATTTTGTGGCTCACAAGTGTCTGTAACTCCAGCCCCAAAGGATTCAACGCCTTCTTCTTTGCCAGGCACACATGTGGTGCACACACAAACATGCATACAAAACACTCATACATATGAACAGAAGTAAAACCTTATTTTTTAAATTGGCAGCAAAAAGAACAGCCTGAAGGTCTTGGATCCTTGCCAAAGGACCCATACTGCTCATGAAAACTGAATACTTGGGTTTTGATTAACTGTTCTTAAAGAATGGAGTTTTTATTGGAGAGAAAAAGGTTAGGCCAAATAGTTCAACAAGTATTTTTCATAACTTCTGTGTATATCACACAGGTAAACCACATAACAGGTTCCAACTATATTTGCTTCCTGCTGAGGTGTGTGCCATTCATCTGTGTGACTTGAGTTTTGAATTTGAAGCCTTCCCCACGGGTTCATGTGTGGAGTGATTAAACCTCAGGTAGTGCGCTATTGTGGGAGGCTCTGGAACCTTGAGGAAGCGGGGTCTAGCTGGCTGAAGCAGACTACTGGTAGGGGCAACTTTGGAGGGTTTAAGCCCAGGATGCTGGTTTCTGCTTTGCTGTTGCCTCTACCACGTGCTCCTGCAGCCATAGACTGAGACCCTCCACCTGCTTTCCTCACTGTGATGGGCTGACTCTCTGAAACGTGAGCCAAAATAAATCCTTCCTCTCTGAAGTAGTTTCCATCAGTCATTTTCCTCGTATTGACACGAAAGTAACAAATTTGGCAGCTTAAAATTAGAGGGACTGGTGTCCATGTATACAGTAGCTATTAGAAATAAAGGTTTTTATTCGAAATCACTGGCTACTGATTGATCAAGTGAGCCTCGCTCATAAAGTGTAATGAGATTGGATATTTTCACTTGAGTCTCAGAATGAACTTAGAATACATCTTCTGTCCCTGGAGTAGACAACTATCATTGAAGAAATTACTGGCAAGTTATAGAAATAAAAAAGCTTTGTAGAACCCTTCTATTACCCTAGTCAATTATTATTATTATTGTGATTTTCTACTTAGCAAGTGTATGGGCTTGAAAAAAAAGATCCAATAAACATTTATTAGTAGCTACTCTTTGCCTGATAGCAGAAAATTAGAAGGAACCAGATGCACCCACTTTAATTAATTGGCATAATCAGGAGTGGTATGCAACATCAAGGGTGAAAATTGCTAGCTTAGATTGTGGCTTTGTGGCTCAAAGGAGTTTCTGTAGTCTTGAAGT
>CM053759.1:14780352-14839177 GCA_028658305.1 Pachyuromys duprasi | reverse complement strand
TTTTTTTTTTTGTTGCTGTTGTTGTTTTAAGGAAGACAGTATTCAGTTAAAATCTTGTATGGAGTGACAGGCTCCAAATTGGCAGTTATTCTGCAGGAGAGTTGAGGTTTATTCCCTGGGCTTTCCTTCATTTATCTGAAAGACCAGCAAAGAAAGGAAGAACATCAAGAGATGTGCTGGGAACAGTGAATGTTGGTCTCCAGTCAAGCAGGCAGTGCAGAGATGTCAGTTACAACCCTCTGCTTAGACAAACTGCCTTGAGGGGTCCCTAAGTGTCAAGTCCTTTCTCCGAGCCTTCCCAAACTGCCTCACCCACCCTCATTCCTCTAACTCCCCTGGGCTGCCTTAGTGCCTTAGGCACTCTAATTTGGAATCACCTATGTATTGTCTACATTCAACAAGCAGGGACTGTGGCTTGTTATGTCTACAGAGCCCAGTCTTCAGTTGGGCTTAGCGAAACCTTGGGTGAATGAAAGAGTGAATGAATGCAAGTCGTCAGTGTTGCTAGATGGTGGGCTAGTGGTGGGCGTCTGCACACCTTGGCCACGTCTGCATTGCCTCTGTTTACCTGCTGTATCAGCTACCTATGGCTGCATAACAAATATTCTAGTATTATCTTACGTAGCAACTATTTAGTCATGTTTCTGCAGACTGGACTAGCAGCTATAGCTCGCTCAGCTACATAGTTCTGATTTCAGCCTCACAAACTTGTAGGGCAGTAGAGGGGTAAGTAAACTAACTTGGCCTCAATGCGGGGGGTGGGGGGATGTCTACTTTTACTTTCAGTCTTCCAGAAGGCTAGCCTGGACTTGTAGATGTGTCAGGGGCAGGGTTTCTGAAAACCAAGCAGAAGTCTGCATGGTCTCCTGTGGCCCAAGCTCAGGACTGATCCAGTGTCATTTTGGCTGCATTTTGTCTGCTAAAGAAGTCAGGAGGGCAGGTCTGGATTTAAAGGGAGGGAACTAGACTGAGTTTCTTGAGTAGAGGAGCTACAGAGTCACATTGCAGAGCTACAAACTCTCATTTTCAGCAGATTGCAAGTGTGCTAGAATGCTCCAGCTGTTTGAAAACAACAAATGTCAGAGTAGTTAGAAACCCAAAAAGCCTTTCCGTCCAGACCAGAGTGGACCCAAGTCTCTTTCCCCAGAGATGAACAAAGACCCGTGAAAGTGTTTTTAAACCAAGAGAAGGTATAACCCGATTTCCTTTAAAAATCTTTCTGGGCTGAGCAGAGAAGAGATTTAGAGGTGATGTGGGAACAGATGTGAAATCCCTTCCGGTCTCTGCCATTAAAGCCCAACCCCGTAGCAGGTGTGAGGGAGAGATGCACACTAAAGCTGTCAGCGCTGTCTTGGTGACATTTGTTCGGTGAGACCATCAGTATTTCTCGTCACAGTCTTCTGGACCTGTGTTCCACAGTGGCTTCTCAGCCTGAGAGGACATGGGTCATGGGGAACCCAGGGTTCCCAGGACAAAGGGGAGGGGAGAGGCTATCACCGCCAGCTGCCTGGGGACACCTCACGTTCTGAACTGGGGTGGGTAAGCCCCAGACAGGCCTTGGAAGTGTTCTTTTGAGGCACTGGTTCCTTCTGGAGTCGGGCACAGAGACTTCACTTGCTACCGCCTCCGCCTCTCCCGCCCACTCTCCCGCCATAGATGCTGTTTTCAAAGTGTAACCCATCAAAACCTCTCACTTAGGGTGCCTGGTGTTCAGGTTGGCTTTGGCTGCTGGAACCATCTTTGAGGGCCATTTTCAAGCTTTGCTTGGGAATGACTGATAGGTCAGGTTCATAGAGCCAACCAGTTTGTGCCTGCAAAGCTGTGTTCCTTCCTGCCCCCACTGTCAGTGCTCAGAGTCACAGAGGCAGTGTGGTCCCTGGCCAGCTTCTTCCTAATGTAAAATTCACATCCCTTTCTGGCCAACAGCTCATTAATGTAGTCGGCCAAGCACACCCAGACACTGGCTGGCTCCAGAATTTCAACATCCGGGGTTCCTTGAAAGCCTGGATCTGCTTATCAGCTGTGTTCAATATTAGGTTACTTGCGGAATGGAGCCATTATCTCCAATGTTTAATAACTGTACCACCAACATAATATAATCAAATCTGACAAATGTAATTTAGAGAGGCTTTAGACTCAAGCTCTTTATGAGACTGTTTTTAATCTTTTATGATCTTGTCCCCAAGGCTGAGAAAAATCTTGTTTTCCCTCTGTCTTCTACTTGATTTGTCTCCTTTTATTTTGCTGTTGATTTTCTTGGCCTGGTCCAGATTGACCTGTTCCATTGGTACCAACACGTGCAGAGCTAACACGGTTGGGCTGCTGAGCTGGGGATGTATTGCAGAAGCGAGGGGTCAGGGCAGCAGCTGGGTGCGGTGGGATCAGAGTCCTGCACAGTGAAGGCTTGTTCTAGCAAGAAGAGCAAGTGACTCGTGTGAACTCTTTGCTCTTGACTTAAGTGAACAAAGTCTCCAAGATGGACATTCCACATTTGTCCAGATGGAAGTCAGCCTGCAGCAGGTGGCTCCTTTGTAAAAGAGGGGACTACAGGGTAGAGCTTGGCAGTAAAGAGAAGCCCCCCAAACACACACATTTTCCTGCTTAGGAACATGCATGCAGTGCCATTCAGTCCTTCTGACTTGTGTTCTTCGAAGAAGCAGCCAGATGAATAAGTCTTTGACTTTTCATGATCGAACTCCGATTTCCCTTGGGCAGAATCCCTTTGAGAAATGCGGCAGTCAGAATGTTTTGAGTTCTTTCTTTCAGGAACATAGACCATAATGGTGGCCCTGTTTTGTATCCTGAGGGGCTGTGGACAGGAAGTCTACGGCAAGGTTCATAAAACACTTGGCGTTTTCTCGGAGAAAGGAGCCATAGAAATGGAAGGCGTTCGTGTGTGTTGGAAACCTCCCACAGAGTCTCCAGGCTCTCATTTCAACCCAGGTCATAAAGGGAAAAGATCTGTTACAGGTCCCCTCCCTCCCTCCACCCCCTCCGTCTGTTACTCAGGGGTGAACCAATGCACTGGGGCCCACACCCGAGACTCCTTTTGGCATCTACACCATCCTGCTTGCGCTCTTTGAAGACAAGAGGGAACTTCCCTCTGTGAATTCTGCAGTGACCCCTTCTTGTGTTTGATGGCTTTATCCGCCGACTTGCCCACCCACATCGGGAGTGGGGAGCAGAGACATGGAGGGCTGAAGCCACGAACGGGAAACACCAGCTTTTGGAAGAAACATTGGTAATGAGGCCTGGTGTAGGCTCCTCAGAGGCATGAGTTTTTGAATGCTGTGGTATTTTTGTAAGTGTGTTCGCTTTCCTTCAGCTCTTGGAGAAAGATTGAAGAGAGTGGGAGCCCAGAGTAGAATGTCAATATTGAAGTGTAGATGTGTTTAAAAAAAACTGGGGTTTAGAGTGGAAACTATCCCTTTCCAAATATCAACTACAGCGTCATACATTCTAGGGAGATGTTTATACACACCATTGGTTTAACATTTTAACTCTGAATTAATTAGATACTTAAAACAAATGGTTGATTCGGCCAGCTTCTTAATTGAGTTTTAACAAAACCAAACCAACAACTGCTTGAATCAACAGGCCATTTGTGTGCTAAAGGCCCAGGCAGGGGCAATGAAGTCAAATGGCTCAGTGATAAATGCTTATGGTCAGGCTTAAGGAGGACATGAGAACTCTACCCGAGGCTCCATGTCCCCCCACCCCCAGAGCGAAATGAAATCCCTGGCTCCACCTTTCAATGGTATTTTCCATCCATGTTGAAAAGCACATGGTGAGGTGTCTGCCTACTCACTCTTGGGGCAGGTCCTCACTGGACCAGAGCGCACAGGTTAACCTAGGCTGGTTGGCCAGTAAGTCCAAGGATCTGCTGGTAGTAGGATTCCGGGTGTGTACCACCCAGTGCTCGACCTTTTCTGTGGTGTTGGGGATCCAAACTCAGGTTCCACACTTACTCAATATGCACATCACCATGGGGGGAGGGGGTCTCCTCAGCCTCTGATGTTGACACCTTTCATTAAGAACCTCCAAACTTGACAGACACCTTTGAACATCACTGGTTTGTGGCTCTGTATTGTGTGGGTCACTGGGACTTTAGACTGGAGGATCTTCCTGGGAGCATTTCAACACGGGAACCTGTACTTTCAGTCCAGAATGCCGTTGCATGAGGGGCAAAGCAGTTGGTTAGCCCAGGCAGCCTAGCTCTTCCTGGCCCAGCTTCTAGCTTCCACGTTGCCTTACTTAGGAACTTACTGAGTCTTGTATAGTAATCCATCCCTTGTACATAAGGCTTTCCAAAGGAGCTCAATAAAGACCCAGCAAATGTTATTTTTTATGGCCTGTATGCATGTCAATTTATAGTTACTCTGCACATAACATGCAAGTGTTATTTAGTGATCCCATACGTGTTTTATCTTCTTAGGAACTTTAGCCATGCTTAGCCAGGCAATGGTGGTGTGCATCTTTAATCACAGAACTCAGGAAACATACAGGAAGATTTCTGTGAGTTTGAATCCAGCATGGTCTACAGAGTGAGTTCCAGGACATCCCGTGCTACACAGAGAAACCTTATCTCAATTAAAAAAAGAAAAAGAAAAAGGAAAAAGAAAAAAGAAACAAAACTTCCAAGTAACTTGTGTACAAAGAAGCATGCAATGGGCGAACATAAATTAAAGTGTGTGAATGCCACTGTATTCCCTGTCAGTTCGGGAACTTTCAGTTCCCACAATCATCTATGAGGGCCATTCTTAATATTCCAGTTTTAAAGAAAATGAACTATGAATCTCAGCATCTATTCTAATACCCTGCTAGGTAGAGTCTTTCAGAGGCCCTCTGTGGTATGCTCCTGTCCTGTTCCCCATTTTCTCCATCTTCTGAGGTCTATCCTGTTTGCCTTTCTGAATGAGGATTGAGCATCTTACCCAGGGTCTGGTCTAGGGGTCTTTTCTGAGACTGATACTCCAACCAAGGACCATTCATGGAAATAACCTAGAACCCCTGCACAGATGTAGCCCATGGCAGCTCAGTCTCCAAGTGGGTACCCTAGTAAGGGGAACAGGGGCTGTCTCTGACATGAACTCAGTGACTGGCTCTTTGATCACCTCTCGCTGAGGGGGTTGCTGCCTTACCAGGCCACAGAGGAAAACAATGCAGCCAGTCCTGATGAGACCTGATAGGCTAGGGCCAGATGAAAAGGGAGGAGGACCTCCCCTATCACTGGACTAGGGGAGGAGCATGGGAGGAGAAGAGGGAGGGAGGGTGAGACTGGGAAGGGATGAGGGAGGGGTCTACAACTGGGATACAAAGTGAATAAATTGTAATAAATAAAAAATTAAAAATAAAAAAGAAAATGAACTAAGTTCAGAGAGGCTGAATGACATAATTAAAGTCACAAGACCAGGTAGGAAGCAGAGATAGGAATTGAGTTCTGACTCCATGCCTACACTGGCCTCAAATTCATAGCCACGGCTGGCCTTGACTTTGTTCTCCTGCCTCTCCTTCCCATGAACTGGGAGGACAAGCATGTGCTTGCCTTGCCAGCAGCAAGTTGTCCTACCAACATGTGCTGTCTTTTTTGTTGGCTGATTAAGTAGCTGTTGCTTCCAAAACTTAGGCCCACAACAATGATGGTAGTAGTGGTGGTAACAAATCCTCTTCAAGGTGATGTTCTCTGAGTGGCTATGGAATAATTTGAGTTACACCTTTATCAAACATTGTGAATCCCTGCCCTTACGGTGCTGTGCCTTCAATGAGAATGGCACAGGGCTAAGTAAGGCCATGGTTCCTGCTCTTCCTGAACTCATCACCCCATGGTTGAGAGGCGGGGTGGACAATCCAGGGGCAGACTTTCGGGGTGCTTGTGAACTGGGAGCATCCATGCCAAAAGGTCCAGTGGATTGGCACATCTTACCTTCATTTACCATGTAAAAATCAGTCTGTATCGTCCATTGACAGGCGAATGGATAAGCAGCATGCCATAGGTACATACAAAGGAGTTCCATCCAGTTTTTCAAGAGAAGGAAATTCTGACACCTAGGGAGAGGATGGACCTTGAAGACCTTGGTAAAATAAACCAGACACAGAGGAATAAGCGCCGCCTGATTCCACTTAGACGAGAGACTGGTTTGTAGAGACAGGAAATGGGATAGAGGTTATCCGGGCTCGGAGGTGGAGAGCGAGGGGTTAGTATTTAGTGGGTGAAGTTTCAAGTTGGGAAGACAGAAATGTGCGTTGTGCACGGTGGTGGTGGTTAAAGCACAGTAACCATATTAGTGCTACGGAACTGTGTGCTCCAGAATGGTTATGCTGGCAAATGCTCCGGATCCTCCTGTCTCCCACACCCACATTCGTTCATGGGATGGAACATTGGCAGCTGTGTAATATAAAAACCTCAGAAGCCAGCGGAGATGGGGTTGCTCAGGAGCACATGGTCCTTGGAAGGCACAAGAGTTCCCCATCATACTGACTGGAGTCAGAGCCAGACACATCTGGTACTGTTGAGCTGTCCTGTGTCCTTACAGCTGCTTCACCGGCGCTCGGAACAGTCTTAGCAAGGGTGAACACTGGACAGGGACGGGGTGGCTCTTTCCCAGTCGCTTGGGTAGGGAGAAGCACCGTTCTCTTGGACAAATGAGAACGTGCACATTGGAAGGCTGCCTCTGCTTCATGTTCCACCCCATCCAGGAGGCCAGATGGCATTTTATGTGATTTTTCACAACTGTGATTTTGGATTGATTTTGAAACCTGTCTGTGTCCCTCCCCGGCTCCCTGCCTTGCCTGTCTCTGAGCTCGGCTTTTGTGCCCGTGGCACCGTGCGGATGGCCACAGGGTCCTCCTTCCTTTTCCTCTTATTTTTGCAGCAGGGCTGATCCAATGGCGTTCCTTTTGCATGCATATTCAGTTCTGATTTTCTGCCCTGAGTTAAGATCACCCACTTGATGCCTTTCAGTTCTGATGCTAGACTGGCTTTTCCTTCCCTGTCTGACATCCCATCATCAGACAAGATTTTCACAAGGAATCAAATTAATTTTATGTGCAGCTCTCGAGAAACTTCACTAGGAAGGCTGTAATGAAAAGAAATACAGAATGACTTTTAAAAGGATTTTCAAAATATTCTTTATATAATAAAAATCTCTTTGGGTGGGGGTTTCCTGGGAAATACTTAGTAAAGCACTTGCAGTGTGAGCATGAAGACCCTAGTTCAAATCCCAGTGCCCAGGGGTGAAGGGGTAGCTGGGTTGTGTTGTTCATGCGTGTAATTCCATTGCTGGAGAGATAGGCAAATCCCTGAAGCTCACTGGCCATCCAGCCCAGCCATATTGGGGAGCTCCAGGTTCAGTGAGAACTTGTCTCAAAAATAGGGTGGACAGTCATTGAGAAAGATTCCTAATATTGACCTCTGGCTTCCGCATGCATGTTTACATACCCAGAGATGAATACACACACACACACACACACACACACACACACACACCATCCTTCACCTTCCGAAAAATGTTTTGAGAGGATCTGTGTCTTCCAGGCTGACCTTGAACTTGCCATGTTGCTGAGAATGACCTTGAACTTCTGATCCTTCTGCCTCTGCTGCCTGGGTGCTGGGATAACCGCATGTGCCACCATACTCAGTTTCTGCAGAAGGGGGACCGAGCCCAGGGCTTCCCTCATGCTGCGAATAGACTGCAACAACGGAGCCACATCCCCGCCCTCTGTCAGTCTTCACAGCAGAGGCACGGGAAGTTCAGAGTTGAGGGGCAAGGCTGCTCAGCAGGCACTGGATAAAGCCAGATCTTCTGGATCCACGTCCACCACACTTGCTATCACCCCAAGAACCCTCCTGGAGATAGACAGTTCAGTCTAGTGTGAGCAGTGTCAGCATTGACCCCTTTGAGGAACACACAGGGCCACTGTCCATCTCTAGATAAGTCATAGTGGCCGTTTAGGTTTTATAAGAGTCTCTTTTACATTTTGTACTTTAGTAACATGGTCCTGTGTGTGCATGTACACATATGTGGGTATGTGTTCGCATATGTGGGTGCATGTGCACATGTGTGGATGAGCGTATGGAAGCCGGAGGTCAATATCAGGCATCATTCTTTAGGCATGATCCACCTCTTTTTTTATTTTTTAAATATTTACTAGCATAATTATTTTTTTTACCTACAGTATATATGTATGTATGTATGTATGTATGTATGTATGTATGTATGTATATGTTTGTATGTATGTGTGTAAGTCTATCACATGCAAGCCTGGTGCCAACAAGAGGGCATCAGATCCCCTGGGATGGGAGTTACAGATGGTTGTGGATGCTGGAAACTGAACCTGGGTCCTCTGTGAGAGCAGCCAGTGCTGTTATCTGCTGAACCATCTCTCTGGCCCTTCCCCCAGCCACTTCATTTTGTCTGAGAGTCCTCAGTTGGCCTGGGACTTCGGAGCAGAGCAGGCTTGCGGGCCAGTGAACCTTAGTCACTGCTGTCTGCCTTCCCGGCACTGGCCATGGCTGGGTTCTGGGACTGACCTTGAGCCCTCATGCTTGCACAGAAGCACTTTACTGACTAAGCTGTCCATGTGGCTGCGTGTGGTGCGTTTTAATGAGCTGGTAAAGTGAGGCAGAGACCATGAGGAGGGACCGAGTAGAAGATTTGGTGTCTGGGTCTCGTGCACCTGTTGTGACCCTTAGAACTGGACTCCTCAGTGTTCCAGCAAGGAGCATGGAGGACAGCAGATGATTTTTGTGGGCCCCAGAGACTTCCAGAAAAGCAGGTGGAAATGTACTGTCTTGCAGAGCTGAAATTCTGGCTCAGCTCATGAATGAGTGTGTTCCACTTACTTTTTATGTCTGCAGCTTTGTTGTTCAATGTCCCAGGGACTCAGTAACTGCTGTTGGAAGACCTTTGTTTTGGTGTGGGTGCATTTGGTGAAGGTTTCAGACCTAACTCCCCCAAT
Organism: Pachyuromys duprasi; assembly: GCA_028658305.1. Lineage (NCBI taxonomy): Eukaryota > Metazoa > Chordata > Mammalia > Rodentia > Muridae > Pachyuromys > Pachyuromys duprasi. The sequence continues at coordinate 14,830,219 of CM053759.1, read as the reverse complement.
TCTTCTACCCCCTACTTTAACTTTTTCTTTATTTTGGGGGGTGTACGTATGTGAGAGCGGTGTATTTTGTGCTGTATGCACGTGTGAACGTGAGGGTGTGCTCTTCTGTGCTGGTGTATGGGCAGAAGGGGCCATGGAGTGCCCTGCTCTGTTCTCTGCTTTATCCCCTAGGGTCAGGGTCTTTCACCAACCTCACTGAATTGCTAGGCAGGTGGCCAACATGCCTCAGTGATCCCCCTGCCTCTCCCTCCCCCCTTGCAGTGCTTGGGTTGTAGGGCACCCCGTCATAGCCAGCGTCTTCTGCGGGTGCTGGCATCCACACTCACGTTCTCGCGTTTGCAAGCATGCTTACCCAGGAAGGCATTTCTCTGTCCAGTCCACACCCCTACCTTCCAAGGAGGTTTTCCCTGTCTTCCACTCACGGTCCTCTGCCAGCCTTCCATTGGTAGAGACGCACCTGACCTGGCCGTGGGGATGCCTGAGTTGGGGCCCCTCTCCATATTTCCCTGGGCTGTTCCCTGCTGCCCACCCCGAAGTATATACAGAGTGGAGGCTGGCTCACTAGCCCAGCTGCTCTGTGATTTTTGCAATGATCCGTCCTGGAATGAGCTTCAGCATGGATCATTCTGTTTCCTGTTGGAATCAATTTTCTCTCCAATTCTCATTTCCTATTGTGTGCTCCTCTGGGGTCAGCACAGCTTTGTCAGACAAAAGCGGGGCTTTCTGTCTTGGAGATGGTCCTGGCTTCTCTTCAGCTGTGTATTTGTCTAAGCAACAGCCAGGCATGCACTGTATGACCACCCTGCCGCTCTGGCTGTCCTGGCTGGTTGTGTTCCAGGGTTTTGATCCAGCAGAGTCTTTGGATGTGGGCTGGAGTCCCTTGCTCTCAGTCTTAACTTGCAGGCTCGTTTCCACATGTCAGTTGGGCTGTCTTCTGTACAGACAGCCTCTGAGTGCTCTTCAGCAGAGGTGGAATGGTACATCACTGATATTGTCTCTGTTGTTTACTGCTCAGATGAATTTGGCTGAAGACTTAGCAGCTTGTGAATGAGCCACAAAACTGAATCGGATCACAGAGAAATCCCTCTCTGTTCTCAGCCTTCCAGTGCCTGATTATTTACCTATAAGCGTTAAGATTGTGACCTCCACACTTTTCCACACAGATGCACTGCTACGGACACAGACTTAACATCCACACGTACCAAGGAGAATCACTCCACTCCTAACCTTCACATCCTTGGGATCCACACATGTAAACACATGAGCATTTCCCAGCGCAAAAAGAAAATTTACTACTTTTTTCAGAACGTGAAGGACTATGGGACAGTAGAAATGAGAACCTGTCACTATAGGATGGATAAGAAGGTGGATAAACCAGGACAGTGTGTGACCTAGACTCATTTCTTCTAACACACTGAATGACCTTGAGCAAGCTTTACTTTGATAGATCTGAATTCCTTTATCTGTAGAAACTGTCCTGATGTTGAACTTAGTATATCAAAATTTATATTTACTTATGTAATCTTTGCAAAGTTTATTTGGATTTGTTGATTTTTTTTTTGCCTCTGCATAATTCTTGCTTTTCTTCCCAAAGAATGTCTATTGAACAGTCACAGTTTCTTATTTCACATTAAGGTACTGTGAAGAGAGCATGGCAGTCACAAAAATCAAAGCTAGAAGAAACCTGTCTTTTTGAGAAAATGTAAATAAAATGGACCCACTCTCACTTGAGCCGCCCTGGCCCCTCTGCCCTCTTTACCCAGTTGTTGGGCATTTAAAATTGTCCCATGCTCTTGTATCATGACACCGTAGGAGGTATGACACTGTGGAGGCCTCAGCTGGGCACAGTTCACTCCGCTAGCAAATGTGACACTTTTCCAGTCAATGGCTGCTAGAAAGTTCTCCAACTCTGCTGCTTCCCACTTCAAATGAGGACCCTGAGGGGTGGGGCAGATAGCAGGGTAGCAAGGTCACCTTTCGGGGAGCACAGAGAAAAAGTGTTTCATTCCCGGGGTAAAGGAACCAACCACACAAGGGTGGCTGCACGTTCCCCAGTTTTGTAATTTCATCTCTGGTGCTATAGTAACACATCCTAACTAAAAGCTGTTTAGGAGAGGAACGGGTTCTGATTCCAAGTGACAGCTCATCACAGAGGGGAAGCTGAGGCAGGAGCTCAAACAGCTGGTCACATCACTTCTACGGTTGACAGCAGAGAGAAACTGCATCCATGCACCTCACCTGCTCATTGTATTCAGCCAGCATTCTTCATTCTTACACAGTTCAGGCCCGGCCCTTGAAACAGTGCTACCCATGTCCAGGGGAGTCGGGTTGACGGCAGAGGCAGTCCCCCAAAGACGTCCCTACAGGCCAACCTGCTGTAGATATTTTCTCAGCTGAGACTCTTCCCAGTGATTCCGGTTCCTGTTGAGTTGATGGTTAGAACAAACCAGCACAGCTGCCCCCCCCCCCCCGTAGCGAGGCAAAGCGTAGCAGTGAACAGGGCTGACGTCAGTTCATCTCCTTCGTTTGTAAGAGTGGAGAGTAGAGTGTTGACACACTCTCACTGAAGGGCTCTAACCACAGAGGCCCCAGACACCCATGGGCTCCTCTCTCCTCCGTGGCCAGCCCAGTTGCTCAACAAGGCTAGAGAAAGACTCAGTGGCTGTTGGCAGAAGTTTCTGTGAATCCCCGTTAAGTGGGGACTGGAGAAGGATGTTTTTATTCAGGAAGGCATGTCTGACCCACTGACAAAAAATGGGATTGGTGTCATTTTTTTAGATTCAACCCCGTCTCTAATGTATTTGGATGTCCTTTCTTGTCTTTGGTGCTGGTCACCCCTTACCTCCCCGCTTTTTCTAGGAATTTGCTTGGCTTGACTCTTCATGAGCTCACAGACAAGCAAAATCTAAATAAAATCTAGGCATGCCTTGATCATCCTGCAAACCACTCACGTGGCCCTAGCTCTCCATCTACTGTTTAATTTTTTTTTAAAGTTTTTCTTGTGTCTGTATGTGTACATGCATGTGAGTGTGTAGGTAGATCTGAGGTTGACATCTGGAGTCTTGCTCAATTACTCTCCACCTTATTCATTGAGGCAGGATCTCCCCGTTGAACCCAGAGCTTTCTGAGATGGCTGGTCTTGTTAGCAGGGATCCCCTGTCTCAGCCTCGTGGGTGTTAGGATTAGAGATAGGCCGCCACACACACCCAGCATTTATGTGGGTTCGGGGGAATCCAAACTCATCCTCAAGCTTGCTGCTTGCACAGAAAAATGTTTTAATTGCCGAGCTTTCTCCCTACGCCAGTGTCTAACATTCTGAAAGTAAAGTCACTCCTTGCCACACCCAGTTCCTCACCCCTATCACGGGCAGTTGGTTGAGACTGCCCAGCTCAGTGTGGCCAACAACCTGCTGGTTACCAAGCCAACCACAAATTAATAAGCTCTTTTGTGAGCCTTCATGAGCTTTAAAACTATCGCGTTGGTACTACGGGTGAAAACTTCTGGTTGGCTGTCCTTCATGGCTATATGCTGAACCTCCGATGTAATGGTACAGTCACATGTGCACTTAGAACTGCTCGCGCAGAGACCCTATGAATTTTGAATGCTAACTGCTGTTGTTTCCCGGGGCCTGGCGCTAGCTCATGTTTATGCCTCGCCCCCTGCCTTCTTTCCTGTTGGTTTTATCCTTTCCTTTCTTTAACCACAGACATAGCTCATGCCTCTCTCTGTCAGCAACCCTTTCTCTTTAGTTGTGCTGGCTGTGGCTTAGCTATTAAGCAGATCTACGGATGCAGCTTCTGAACCTCTCTTCCGCCAGGGTGTGAGGGACATTGGTTTTCTGTTCACAAGAGCACAGATTTTCTCCAACATTCAAAGGAAAGTTGTACAGTTGCCCTTGGTTTTACACTCTTCCTCTCTTCCCTCGCCCTTCCCCTCCTGTGAAGAGGCTTTGGAGTAGTTATGGGCATTTTTTATTTTCTATAGAGGAGACATTCTGGGTTGGGGAACATTTAGTTTTCTTTCATGGTGTGCGTACACTCGTATCTCAGATGTTCTTGGGGCTTAAATGATCGCTCAGTTCCTGTGCGGATGGCTTCCTCATGCTTAGTGAGCCAGCTCCTCCAGAAAGGTGGCAGGCATCACTCTGTACTACAGCCCTGCCCTGCGATGTCCCTGATGGAAATCTAACCCAAAAGTCTATCCACTAATGAGTAGCAAAACAAAACGTGGCACACAACGGGATAGTATTGGCAATAAAAAGAAATTATGAGTTCATTCATAAAGCATGTGGGAAGCAACAGAGCCAGGCACAAAAGACTGGATGCTTGATTCCGGTTGCACAGAATCTAGAAGAGGCCTTTATATAGCCACTAAGTAGATCAGTGGTTCCTGGGCAGGTTTGGGAACAGCTGGCTCATGGACCTGGAGTTTCTTGTAGAGAAAATGAAAAACGCTCTACAATGGGTGTTAGTTGCGCAACCATATAAATATACTCAAAAGTATAGAATTGCACACATTAGGTGGGTGATTTGCCCTGATGAGAATTACATCTCAATAAAGTTTTTACGGTGTGGAATAGACTGTGTCTGAACTTTAAAAATCTGCTCATTGCCTTTGGAATATGAGACTGCGAGAACCAGTTTCTCTTCCCAGGTCTTTTGTGTGTGCAGGACTTCTCTCTACTTCGTCCGTATGTTCATCAACCTTGCACATCACTCAGGCGTCACATCCTGCCCCCATGGGTTCATCTTCTTCCTCTAGACAGGAGCTCCCTCCTTCATCTCTCCCAGGCCTTTATGTTGCTGCTTTGTGTCGCCTTTATCACTGTATGTATTGTTTTATTTATCTGTGTGGGATTGAGGGCTCGTCAAGGCCAGGAAGCATGCTTGGCAGTGTTAGCATCCCACACAGCACCTAGCCTAGCCTACCTGGTGAGGACACAATAAGTTTCTGTCACCTGACCGGGTTGCTGCATTGGATTTGATTAGTGATGATTCCAGGCATGGTACTGCCTTTACCTGCCTCCCTTAGAGGGGTCATTAGGAAGCTGTTAAGGAGCAAATGTATAAAGACATTTTTTTTAAAAAACTCTTAAAACAGCACAGAGTATTATCATCTGTAACCGTGGTAACTATTCAAATTAGTGTCAATTAACTTCTGGCAGCACCCTTCAGATTCCTTATCTCTGACATTAGTTTGTCAGGATGAGGTAATGTGCTTTTTCTAGGTACAGTTGTCTTTGAAGAGATTGGCAGTGTCTCCTGGTTGTAAACAAAACTGTCATACACGGGACCATGACAAAGAGGGATGAGGAGGCCAGAAGTCTGTGCAAACACTTGAATCCCTTTCAGCCATGAGGAGCTGCATGCGTTCTGGCGAGTAAATTAGCCTCCCACTCTGCTGCTCTGCAGCTCTGCCAATGAAGAGGGCCAGAGAAGCCTCGTCATGGGTGCTGAGCCCCTGCATCTAGTTTGGCTCAGGTAAAATGTCATCTTCTCTAGATTCAAGCTGAAATTTTTTTGTTAATTAAAAATATTTTTTTTAAAAAATGAGAATTTTGCATATGAATATTGTGTTTGTATCATTCCCCTGTCCTCTCTCCAATTACTCCTGTGTGCCCTACCCCTATTCAATTTCATGGCTCTTATTTGTTAATTATTATTGTTCTATAACTATGTATATAACTTTATACATGAAACCTGCTAGGATTGCTGAGTGGTGGCTCAGATATGTTGAGAGATGACCTCTTGGGATTGGCTGTCTTTCAGGGTGCTTCTCCCTAGAGCAGCCTCATTCTCCCTTTCTCAGAAATCACTCATTGCCTATAGCTCTTCTTCTGGGAGGAAAGCCTTTTGAGAATTCCCACATCCGCTTTGGCATGGTAGCTGGTGGCGTGGTTTTTAACATTTTGTTTGGCAACCATATTGTTGAGATTTCCTATATGTGTATATAAAAGACACTGTCTTGGTCATATATAAAAGACGTTGTCTCCCATCTTTGCCCTCCTGCTCTTACAAGCTTTCTGCCCCCCTTCTGCATGTTTCTACAACCCTTGGGTGTAGGGTTTAAGCTATAGATGTATCAGTTGGGGTTAGGTACCCCACGGCCAATTGTTTTCTGAATTTTGACCAGTTGCGACTTTCTGTAATGATCAACAATAATAATAATTTAAAAAGGCCACACTTATTTGGGGGAATAAGGATGAGTACTTAGAAGGCAGTTACAAATGATACTGGTTTAGCAAGTCGGCAGTGATAGGTCCTCTTGCACTCTTTAAGTAAGCATATTAACAAGATTAAAATATTTAGATATATAGAAATACAGGGGATGATGTAAACACCACGCCCACTTCCCACATCAAACAAATACTGCCCTTTCCCCCATCTGTTTTGGCTTTTCCTTCCTTCCTTCCCTTCAGACATACCAAAGGCAGTGTACTGAGCTCCCTCCTTCCCCCAGATCCGCCCTGTGTCCCACCCCTGCTCCTGAGAGTGGCTGTAACTTCTTCCAGGAATCTCTACCTAGTCAGTCTGTGAGCTCAGCTCTGAGGCAGGCGCCGACTCTGTCTCTCTGCCAGTGTGCAGTTCAGAGCCTACCCTGAAGCCCACCTCACAGGAATCTCCACCTAGGCTGCTTAGATCAGCCCTGGGCCAGGGAAGGAGGCTTGGAAGGCCGTGTGGTCTCCTTGAGATATAGGGATATTTTTCCATATGGAAACTTGGAGTTCCTATGTGGAAATGACCAACACAGTGGTCAAATGTTTTATTTACAAAGGATCGTGCCCACTAACATGTAAACTTAAGATGTCCTGTGTGTGTAGCTCTCTTTAGACCTCTCCCTGCTGATTAGGGGTGTCAAGTTCCTGGGGCAAGTCCAGTCTGTTGTCAGAATATCTCCAAATGCAATCCAGCAACCAAGCAGCAGCAGGGACCAGCAGCAGCAGGGACCAGCAGCTACCATGGGGCTCTCCCATTCATACCCTGTCCAGAGTCCCCCAAATTCCAAATGTTACTGCTGGCAAAAACCACGCCCCTCCCAGATCATGACCTATTAGTCCTGGTTTTCAGGAGAACGTGACTACAAATGAGCCTTAGGCGCGTCTAATAAAACCAGTTTGTTTTTCCAGAGGCAAATATTTGGGGTTCAAAGGCTTTCTAATTGTTGCCGTTAAGTGGCAGAAGGCTTTGTGGGGCTCTTAACCCAATTAGCCTCCAATAATCATAGTGCATCCATAGTAATATTCACTGTGCACATAGTAGCTTACTTAAACCTCATCATAGTATTCTAAGGGAAGTTATTGGCCGGCCTTGTTCAAGGTCACATAGCGAGAAAATGATGTGACGTTTTCAAGTCCCAAATCTGAAAAAAGCAGACCATCCATTAAAGGGCAGAGATCCCTTTAGGGATGCCCAAATAGGGCAGAGATCCATCTTGGACGATGATGCAGCCATAGCTTTCTTTCATACTGAACGCCTTTCTCTCTCTGATGTGTACTTGTGTATGTGTGTGTGGGGGGGGCGTCATATGGAGGTGACAGGCTTGTGTGAGGTGGAGGCTGTTTATAGAAGTCACATACAGGTTGTGGCTGACCCAAAGGGATGGGAAGCAAGCTCACAGGAAGGAGCCTATCCGCAGGAGCCTCTGAGACGTGTGGGAATCCATGCTGGGGAAACTGCCTGCAGTGTGGCTGCAAATGAACCGTTCATTTTCCCACCGCCTCTTGCAATTTACAGAGCACTCTCCAGGTGTCATGCATAGCTTGCAAGTATCGGGGCAGGGACAACTGAAGTCTCCGTTGTTTGACACCCCACTCTGGCTTCCCTCTCTGCACCTCCCTTTCTCACCACCTCAGGAATCTCTACCAAGCAGTTGTCTAAATCCAAGCATGCAGCCAGAGAGGGGGAACTGCTGTCCTGAGGCGTGCAGGCATTCTTAGAGAGCCAAGGGGAAGCGCTTTGCAGCACTTTGGAGTCATCCTCGCCCCGCACCCCAGCACAGTCCAGCCTCTCAGTTCAGCAAACGCTCATGTGACAGGAAGTGGTCCTCAGAGGGTCTGAGGGTCTCATGATGAAAGTGTGAGTGCTGTTTAGGCTGGTGGCCCTTGCGGCATCTGCTCCTCCCCTTTAGCCATTTCACAGGCCACCCTTTGCAGGTGTTCCTCTCATCTGATTCCAAATCAACCAAGTGGGACTGACGTCCAGTTACAAACACATTACGTTTGGATGCAAGGTTTCTCCAGGAGGTGGTGGTTGATAATTTAGTCTACCTCCACAGAGCCTAGGCTCTGACTGCCTAGCAGGCCTGCCCAAGGGCAGGAGGGGGCTGTTGGTAAGAGTGGGAGCTGGAATCCTAGAATCCCATTCAACCACTTCCTGGGCCGTTGCTTTCTGCCAGGTAAATATTGCTTGGGTGCCCAGTTTAGGATTAAAGTGACAAGATGGAACTTGTACCAGGGATGCAACTGATGGCCCGTGTCAGCTGATTGGAGTTAAAAAATATATTTTAATTTGTTTAGCTCTCTGGGGAAATTATCTGAACCTGCGTGTGCTAATCAACTTTCACAGGAGCTTTCAAGGAACCCGAAATGAGTCAAGCAACAAAATGAGATTTTTAATCTACATAAATACAGAAATCTTTGCCCCCCTCCCTTTGAGAAGGAGATTAAAAAATTCTAATTCATTCCTCCCTCCTGTCCCCAGGACTTTGCCATTAGCAGCTTTTGGAAAATGATCATAGCATTCAAATCTTTCACAGTCCCCCCCCCCCCTGCCATTTTTGCTGTAATTTTATATCAGAAGGTCAGGAGCTGTGGCAAATATTCACACACACACACACACACAAACAGGCGCGCGCGCGCGCACACACACACTCCCTTTATAGGAGAAAGCAGGCTTTACAGGATTGATGGATTTGTTCAAGTTCATGTGGCTGAGGGGGATTGCAGTCATGACTAGGACCCAGTTCTTCCAGGAACTGGTTCAGACTGTCCACCCTCTAGCCACTTCCATGGTAGAAGGATGGATAGCACTGTCCTAGAATCTACAGGAGAATGGAGTTCAAGACCAGGCGGATTTTATATTGCCACCTCTCTTATCAGCTAAGATAAACCAGGTTCAGTTATGGCAGCTTGTTTATGCCTGGTCCTCAAGGAGTCCAGAGACTCTGTGAGGTTGCCCTGAATGTCCTTTGATTTCCTGTCCCCACTGTGTAAGCAGGAGACTTGAGGTTACCCTTAGGAGGCAGCAGAGGACAAGAGCAATGTTGACTTTCTTCAGCCCCCCAAATAACAAGAGTCACAGCTTGTCATGGCTGCAAGGTTGGTAGAGTTGCACAGCTCTGCCCGTCTGCTCCTGTGCGTGTAGGAGAGGAAACCCAGAGAACCCGGTGACTGTAAATCACAGCCCAAACACTCCAGCAGTCTGCACTGCAGAGCAGGCTTCCCATGGGACAAATGTCTGTGCCACACATCACCAGGAGCTTGCCCACACAGCAGGAATTACTCTGAAGGGAGTCTCGGTGTTCATCGACAATTCTAGATGTGAGCCTCACATCTTAGCCCCTGCTTTCCTTACCGCTGGTCCCAGTCCTGTGGAAACAAGTTAAAACTCTGCATTTAGGTCACAAAGATCTTTGATTCCATGCTCAAGAGGCAGAAACAGGTGGATCTCTCTGAGTTTGAGGCCAGCCTGGTTTAAATAGTGAGCTCCAGGCTAGTCAGAGCTATACAGTGGGACATTGTCTCAAAAACAAAACAAAATGAACACTTCCACAAAACCCAGAAACAATTTTTAACAGAACTAAGGAGTCCTGATTTGGCCTTGGCTCTTCTCAGCCCTTCCTTTACCTTCAGCACATTTCAGGTTGGTTTTCCCTGACCCCTTTCTGTTCTGCCAAGGGAAACCATTGGTACATGCTCGGTCTCCCTCTCTTCCTTCCCCTCCCTTTTTCTCCCCTCCATTTCATTTCTCACTGTTTCCTCTGCCTTTAGATATTTCTTCCCCACTCATTTTCTTCTAGTTAATCTGCTCTAAAGTTTATTTCTATTTACTTATTTCTCTTATAGTTCTGGGCGTGGAACCTGGGGCCTCATGCGTGCAAGGCAAGCACTCCAGCTTTGGTGTATGTGTGTATGATGTGTACATTATATGTGTTTTCGTGTGTGTGTGTGTATATGTGAATGGGGTCCAGAGGTCAATATCATCAGGTGGCTTCCTTGATCACCGACTTCTTATTCTTTTTTTTTTTTTTAAGAGGGGTTTTTCGTTAAGACTGATGCTCATATTGCTTTGGCTAGATGCTGCCTCGGGAGCTCTGGATCTTTCTGTCCCCTTCTCTGCCCCCGTCATTGGGATTACAGACATGCCCTGACTTTTCCATGTGAGAGCTGTGAATCCACACTCAGATCTACATGCTTGTTCAGCAGACTGCTGACTGGCTGAGTTGTCTGTCTCCCCATCTCCACAGTGTGCCCCCTTTTTGGTGAGGAAGTGATGAAGTTATGGTTGTAGTGTAGATGGGTGTAGGATTGAACATATTTTCTGAAGGGCTTTTGCCTTTCTTAGCAAGTGAAACCAGACGTGTGAAGAATAGGACACAATATTTAAATTTTCTTATAAGTGAAATTTGTAACAGGTATTCTAACTGCTAGTTTAGAAACATAGAAGATTGTTTAACTGATTTTAATAACATAACATAAATTTCATACATTTGATAAAGTCATCATACAAGTATACAAATGAATCATATTGCCTTTTAGAAGTCTGTTAAGATAAACAAGACATGAAGATAAGCAAGTTCTCAATAAATACATGAAGAATTTAAAAGAAAAAGGTTTTCCACGTGTTATTTGAAGAATGAAAGTTATAAATTTTAGACATTATTCATGTTTATTAAAACAAATTTTAAGGACTGAAACATGTTTAACTCTGGTCTGGGGATGTAGTTCAGTGGTGGGTACATAGATAATATTTGCAAGACTCTTTACTCTTGCCAGCTACTGGATTTTAATCATAGAAACCATGTTTATGTATCCATCCCTAACTGTGCAGTCTACTCTTCGGGCTGAGGAAGATGAACCAATGGCAGCTCTTACCTGTAAGAGGCACAGGACCTCGCTGTTCTCTGGGAATCCTGTGCTGTGCCGGGGTGAGGTAGCAAGTCTGGCTTCTGCCCTGGCTGTAAGCTTTGGATAAGATACTTATTTCTGAGCTTGGACCCCGAGTCTTTTGCTCTCAGTATCAGTGCTGACCAGGGTGACGCCCGAGACAGTTGTGTCTTGTCCCATTTACCTTCCTGAGACGTGGAAGAAGTGTCTTGGATGTTAGATAGTTTTCCATTTCTCTCTCAAGGTCGGAACTTACCTTGCCAGTACCTACTTAATGGTGAGATGCCAGTGGGCTCCGGGATTATGGGTCCGCCCCCCCCCCGCACTAGCTGTGATCTGATGGGTGCAGAGCTCCAGTGGGGGATGAGTGTTCCAGTGTTGAGCCGAGGTGCTGGCTGTACATGGGGATGTATGAGGCGGCGGTGAAAGGTGCACCGACAAGCAGTCAAAATGGCCGAGGTTGTGTGTATGTACTACAATAAAAGTAGATTTTTACTAAGAAGTCTACTCTTAAATCAAAAGATGCAAATAAGATACTAGCTAAATAAAGCTCTCAAAATATACCAATATGCCACATAGCAGTGTCATTTCTGGTGGCCTGCTCCATGCCACCGGACTAGGATGGCTGTTGAGACCAGGTAGCATCTTAGTTTCCCTGGGTGCTGCTTCTTTAAATTGGAAAGGAGACTAATATTAGCTCCTTCTCATTCTCACACTTCATTGCCCAAAATGAAAATTCATGTTAGTGATCCCTGGATCTGTTTTTTTTTTTTTTTTTTTTTTTTTTAACCATCTTCAGTCCCTTTTGCTTTCTTTCTTTTTTTTTTTTTTGCTTCAAAAAATTTCTGGGCGTATGTGGGGGGGGTCTCCCTTATTCCTCAGAACAGGAGAGGTGGGATGTAGGAGGGAGGGTGGGGCTGAGGTAAGAGGGAGGGGCCTATGACTGAGATGTAAATTACATTAATTAATTAAAAAAGAGTAAAAAGAAAATTAGGTTGCTTTTTGTTCCTGTGTTTACAAAGCAAAATTCAACTTCCCCAACTCACTTCTACCCCAGGCATGGAAATAGCTAGATGGCTGTTTCTTTGCACTGATGTGCCAACGTTGCTGCTTAAGTGTGGACCATGATGATTTGAGGGAGTATTGACAAACCCAAAGCAGCTTGCCTGCCCCTTCCACCCCTTGGAGGAAACCAAGTGGCTGAGATCCGGGTACATACCCTGCTTTCTTGTTTGCCTCCTTTAAGAGCCCTGGCTGGGGCTCCAGCGGCCAATGATGGATGCCCCAGTCAGGAGCACATGCTGGAGCCAGCGGTGATCTATGAGTTCTGCATTTCAGGGCTGATTTGGACTTTCTAGCTTCCCCGACCAGACCAGAATTTTGCTGCTCTGTTGTTTTGCTCCTTGCTGCTCAACAGGAGGAAAATGAATCTGGAAACGTGCTTAGGAACAGACACACTTGCTCAATTCTACATTATTAAAAGGCCCGAAGAGCTAGGTTTTAATTTTCGAGTCTGTACTGAGGAGAGTTGAGTGGAGGACCCTGCCTGCTCCAGATCTGAGATTCTACCTAACAAATGGCGGTATTAACGGCTTCTCAGATCCCTTACATTTTTTTCCTGCCTGACAAGCCCAGAGGGCTCATTGTCTGTGGGTTTTCACAAGGCCTCTGCCATCCCCAAGGGTTGATTGATCTGTTTATTCTTAGCTTGAAGCCGGAGCTGGGAGGGAAGCAGTTTGTTTTGGGCACTGCTGAGAAAAACAGACTAATCACCTAAATACCACCTGGGGCAGTGAGGTAGCTCTGGATGAAACTGGAGGAGCCTGGTGCCTTTCAGCGGAATGTGGAAGAGGAAGGAGCTGGAGGTGAATAGGGAGAAAGGTGCAGCCAGCAGCCATAGTGACAACTGGGCTGCAGCGGAATTCAGTTACTTTACTTTTTCCAGAGCAAGACCTCATCATGCTGGGCCTTACTGTCCTCTCAAACAGCCCCCTGGGCGTCTGTTCAGGGCAAGTGTGCCAGGCAAAGGGGCCTCCGGCTCTGAAGCCACAGGGCTTATCTTTCTTGATAACATAGTGAAGACTTACAAATGAACTGAATTCAGGCCGAAAACAAGAATACTTCGGTAAAGTAGACCAGCTGTTGGGTTTTCTCTGAAACTTCTAAGCAAGCAGGTGTCTTTTCCATTGCTGGTGCCATGCTCCTCCCTCCCCTCCCCCTGATTTCCAGGCTGGGCCTGCATCAGGCCTCTCTCCAAAGGCCGCTTTACCTAGAGTGTGGTGGGACAGATTCTTTGTCTCTGCCAGCTCAGATCATCTCTGTCGCCAGGATTAAGAACTTGAAGCAGGTCTGAGAGATCCCTGGGTATTAAGATTTAACTCTGGGCCAGATCAGCAAATATTTATTGAGTACACACAAGAGACAGGACATAAATCATTAATCAACACCCACCCTTGTCATTGGCTTGGTGGGGGGGGCAATATAATGAATGGCTGACAAATACAGGTGTGAATTCCACTTAGCTCCCCCCAAGACAGGGAACAGGAAAGTTTGGGAATGGTGTTCAGCCAGGGCCAGTGGAAGTATTCTTCAGGGAGTTTGGCCAACCATCTCACAGTGTTCCTAGGGGTGTTCTGCACCCCAAGAAGTTAAACGGCCTGGCGGACTTCTGAGCCCTTTCTGCTCCCTAACCTCTGCGGGTGGTAGACCAGGACTGTAATTATCCCAGAGCTGAGAGATGAGATTTCCCAGCTCTGGTCCTGTGTGGAGGCAGCAGGAGGGGATGGGTGTTCTGTGACTCCTCAGGGTCATAAGGCCAAGTCAGAAAAGCAGTGAGGATGAGTTGGGGAGCGTCTGGCATATGCATTACGGGTCCAGGGTGAATACCGTGTAAACGGTACATAACTTAATTCCCCTGCCTATTGGGTGTCCGTCATCCCTGAGATTTCCCAGGGCCAGCGGAAGTCAACATTAGCTAGTGTGACAAGACCTAGCCAAGCAAGGTAAAGGATTTCTGAGTGCGGAGGATCAGCCTGAACCAAGGCTGACCAGAGAAACAATGGATTCTACTTTACTCCGAGGAGGAGGGAGAAGCCTTGTAGGCGGATGAAAAAAAAATGAACTGTCTTGGTCACGGTTCTTTTGGGACTGTGTAGGAACTGTTGCCTTTCTTCCTTGTTAGTTAGCAGCTTTGGCTTAGTGGGAAAGCTAAGGTTCCCAAAGTATCATTCACGGGGGGAAGAGTTTGGGGATTTGAGTGGCTGGGGAAAGACGTGGTATAAAATGTAACTGGCAGTGACTCCTTAAGATGGCTTACTCTACCTAGCAGTGTATCAAAACAGATACTGAGACTCATAACCAAACCTTCGGCAGAGGGCAGGGAATCATATGAAGGAAGGGGGAGTTAATATGATCTGGAGAGGATAGGAGCTCCACAAGGACCAAATACATCTGGGCACAGGGGTCTTTTATGAGACTGTCTCTCCAACTAAGGACCATGTATGGATAAAACCTAGAACCCCTGCTTGGATGTAGCCCCTGGTAGCTCAGTATCCAAGTGGTTACTCTAGTAAGGGGAATAGGGACTATTTCTGACATGAACTCCATGGTGGGCTCTCTGACCTCCCCACCCTTCAAGAGAGTAACAGCCCTCCTAGGCCAAAGAGGAGGACTTTGCAGCCAGTCCTGAAGATACCTGATAAACCAGGGTCAGATGAAAGGGGAGGAGGTCCTCCCCTATCAGTGGACTTAGAGAGGGGCAGGGAGTAGAAGAGGGAGGGAGGGTGGGATTGGGAGGAAGTGGGATACAAAGTTAATAAAATGTAACTAATAATAAAAATCAAAAAATAACATAAAAAAGATGGAGCACACATTCTGAGGCTCCGGGAGAGGATGAAGCTTTGGCTTTGCAGAGTCAGGAGACGGCAGAGGCCTGCCCTCCCTGAGACAGAAGTCCCACACGAAGGTCCAGAAAAAAGAGATCGGTTGGCAGCAGACTGCAGGCTGTGGTGTTGATTCTCCAAGGGTCCTCACCTAGGACAGGGCACACAGCTGACGTTTCATGCTCCTACAGTCTGGTGACTGATGACACCGCTCTGCTACCAAGTTGGTGGACTAAGAGGGATGGAGCTAAGGCCGCCCTGAGCGTTCTTCTTCCTTTGTCCTCCCTGGCCCAGTACCAGGGATCTAATTCAGCCAGGTCACTATGGCCATTTCGTTTCCCCTTTAGATACGACCCCAGGAATTCAAGGAAAGTGTAACACTGAACACACATCACCAAAGCTTTACAATAGCGTCCACTTACTTACTTGGCCTCCTGAGACCTGAATTCTTGTCCATTCATCGGCAACTTTGAGACTTTCACGACTGTCATCATGCAGCATAAATAACAGCCTGCAGAAGAGCAGATGACAGTATGGCAAGCTGCCGGGCTATATCTTGCTTAGCATTGCTCATACAGTCTCCTGCCACTGGCCACATGCCAGGCCTGAAAAACAGCCACGAAACTGACTTGTCACAAAGTGATTTTTAAAACTTACACTTGAGGTTACTCCATTGCTATATACTCTTTTGTACTTGGTGAAGTAATTATTACAGTAAATGATGCTTCTTTTCTTGTAATCAAAAGAAAATGTTGGTGGAATGTTTTCCTGTCCCTGGATTATACAGAGTATCCAGTGCCTACTGAGTTCTGCACCATGCATCTTCATTTCACAGAGTCTCTGTCCTTCCTGGGAAAATGTATCTACAAATGGTCAGGAATGAACCTTGCTGAGAACAGCAGGCCATTTCCAGGGGGTTCGTTTGCGTAAGTGCCAGGTCTCATTACTTATAAATAGAACGCTGCCCTTTCCACAGTGGAGCAGGAGAAGAAAACTCGCAGCTGAAAGGGCAGCACCGTGGCCTCCAGAAGTTGCACACGGAAGCAGGGTTAGGCTCGAGAGTCCGGGGAGCTTCCCGTGGTGGGCTAGGCGTGGCTTCCTCAAGGGGCAGTGGTTCCGGCGCCTGGAAAGGCCATCTTGATGCTATCACCCTGTCTTCTGTTTACATTTCCTCAGAGCACACATTTGTTCCTACCTGAACATTTCCTAACAATGAGATGACATTGTCTTTTTAGAAATAAGCGTACACTGAGTGTGTTCAGGGCAGGACACTACTGTTTATAGAGTAGGTATGCTCTTGGCTGTATTTGAGGGGCAGCCCTGCAAGGTCAGCCAGCAATGTTATTCATGTTTGCTTCAGGTGAGGGCCAGGAGACTCGGGGCAGCTGTGATATGATGTCTGTGCCACAGTATGTGCTCAGTGGCCTGGGCAGGCTGGCTCAAGCCCAGGACCTCAGAGTCATAGTCCAGGGCTATTTCTGCAAAACCTCTTTGTAACTTTTGTTCCCTAGAAGTTTAGGTATATACAAAAATAATCTGAGCAAAACCCAAAATGAATCTCTAAATTGCCCTCTCTCTTCACTTTTTCATTTATCAACATCTTGTATTTTTGCGGTGTGTTTGTTATGACCATTGAGCCAAGGTCAGTTCATTAGTATCAACTAATGTTCGAGACTCATGTTAGTGCTCATGCCCTGTGCTATGAAGTCTGTGGGTTGGACATATGTATAGTGCAGAGTATAGTGTATCATGCAGAATAGGTCTCGAGTGCTGATCCTGGTCATACTCTCTCACTGGGCGTATGTATACAGCATACAAAGGAATTCCATTGTTCTAAACGTCCCATCCACTCACTTTCAACCTCAATTCCAAACCCCTCTCTGACCTCCGAGGCCACCTATGTGTACATGTACATACTCCACACACACACACATACATGCTCAGAAAGAATAAATCTTTAAAAAATCTTTTCAGTGCTGGTGTAGTAATGCATGTTATGCTCTCCTATAATGTATGGCTGTTGGAAGACAGTCTTGCTAGTTTGATTGAGGAAAGACCTTGCCCGACATGCTAAGGACAGAAAACAGCGGCAGAAGCTTCCTTGTTCCCATTGGACAGCCTACCAACTCCAGGCATGATGGCCTCTCTTCCAAGAGAAAGACTGGAAGAAACGCAGCATGGTAACTGTCTGGACCACTGAACGCAGCAGTTCAGACTACTGAAGCCAATGGCCTGTGTTCCATCCCCACGCATGTCAGCGTTATTTTGGAATTCGCTGTACAGTGGGAGTTAGCATAATCCGTGTAGATATACTCACCTAGGTTAGAAAGGAACTAAGAAAGTGTGTTAAGACCTCATCACCCTGCCTCTTCAAACCCAGGACAAAAACAACTCAACTCTAACACACACCCAATAAGAGACAGACAGAGCCACACACTGTTTCTGTGTGCATTCGGAGGAGCTTAGACTAGCATTGGGGGATGGGAGAAGCTGCATTCTGTAGTCAGAAATCGAATGGTCAGGGGCCAAAAGAATGCATGTAGCAATTGATGTATAACATTGATCCCCACTTCCTATGTATATTTCCTTGTTGCATTTTCTCTTTGTTAGGCTGGTAGATGCTTATAATGATTAGAAACTCCTAAGGTGACAAAAAATGATCATTTAAAACTTTTGTATTTTTTTAAGTAGAGCAAAGAACCATATTCAGAAAATAACCAAGGCTTTGAACTCACCAATGGCTCATGCTCCCTCTTGCTGATGTATCAAATATGGCTTAAGAATCATTTCATCTGTGATTCTGAGTATGGCAACATGAATTTGGGGTTAGCACTAGGAATATTTGCACAGCTTCGTGTGTGTTAGTCAAGCAGTGTGTGTGTGTGTGTGTGTGTGTGTGTGTGTGTGTGTGTGTGTGATACAGGTTGTGGTGGAGGTTGATGGCCCAGAAATTGATGGAGGGCTTGACCCATAACTCCTCTGTCTATTATCTGGAGATCTGGGCCTCTGCTGCCCTTGCTTGCTTCTTGTAGTTAACCAGAGTCCAAACAAAGATTTAAAATAATATAACAGCATGGTAAGCAGGATTTCCTGCTGAGCTGGGCTGAAGTGTGGACCACCCCTTCCCTCTTAGAAACATAAACTGTTGCAATAAAGATGAGGAAGGCTGGACAAGATCTAGTGGGTGTGATTTCCCTAGGAACGAGGCATGCACATTTAGTTGGCTTGCAGTAAATCTAACTGATGTTTTCCAAAGGTAAACTGAAAGCCATCAAGTAGTGGAGTTTATCTCTCAACTTCATTTTTATTGCCACAACCGTGTTCTGTTTGGAAAGCAAACAAGCCGTTAGAATATTCCAACAGAAATGCCGTTAACATGATTTAGTAGGTGGGTTATTTAGTGTTCATTAGCAAAGACACAGCATTGGAGGACAGTGGTGAGTTTGTTTTGCCTCTCTCGAATCCAGTGAAATGGCCCTTATTTCTTCCCACCCAGGTAGTTACCCCTGCCTCAGCCCAGAGACTCAAATTCCAACGGCTGTCAGATTTACTCCAGATCCATCAAACACAGGTCTGGGGCCATTTTCTTTTCAGTTCCTGCGGCCCTTGCAGTGCTTGGAAATGTTGACTTTTAGGGAGAGGCCAAGAAAAGCCTGAATGTGTGCCAAGGCTTTGGCTGCGGGCTTGGCACCCAGAGGGTCAGCTGGTGGCAATGGGGGACCACTGGCTTCCAGGGCACACTTCTCACAGAGGAGATTCAGAACAGCCTTTCGGTGTTCATGGATTTAGCAGGCCTTACCCTCTCTTCAAAATTTCCTTCAGGAGTTGACAAATCTATATACATTTGTCTGTGTTCTCAAGAAGTATCCTGGAGCTGGAAGTGACTTTAAAATCATGTTTGGCCAATTTGAGTTCACTTTCTGTCTTTGCAGACCAAGAATAGGCCTCAAGAGGCCCAGCGATTTTCAGGTCCCCTCCCTGCCTTCCTAGTGACCCTTCTTCAGGCTTCATTTTTCCTCTTACCTTTTGTCCCTCTCCTTTCTTTCTTCACTAGTTACCCTCTGAAGGGAAAACACAGTGATGTTGAAACCAGCAACAGAAGCAAGCTGTGTGAGCTCTGGAGCCTTATACAGTAGGAATTGGGAGTGTGAGAGCTTCTCCAGGAAGCAGGCTGCGGGATGCTATGCCGTATTGCTTGGATTGCCTCTCCAGGTGTTGGACCCGCTTAGGCAAACGAGGGGTCTGCGGCTTCTTTAGTCTTTTGATAATTCCACCTCTTGTTAGGACTCGTCGTATTTCTTCCCTCGTTCCTGCCTCTCCCCATTCATGCCCTACAATATATTAAACACACCTAAGCATTTGAATCCGAAGCCTTCTTGGAAGCAAGCCTTCATTATTCAGTTTGGATATCACATTGTCTTACTTATGTCTCCTGTCTCACCTGTTTATTTCCCTTGGGTTTTTGTTTGTTTGACTCATCTCCTCCCAACTCCTAGCTATGAGCCATCCCTAGAAATCATCCCTTGGCAGAGGACACAGTAAGGAATCCCAACTCCCAATACTGTGTGCTGAAAAGGGGTCTTGTACCCTTATGGCAACAATTCCCATGCATCAGACATCTCTTAGGTGTTCTGCCTCACCAGGACCTCAGAGGGTTCTGGAGCTTGGGAGAATCAAGAGCCAATGTCTTGCAGCGCTGATCATGGGGGAGTCGAGTCACTGGCTTTTTCCACAACAACTGCAGAACGTTAGCATGCTTGAAGCCATTTGTTTTTTCTATTAGGATATGTTCTCTTGCACCTTAGGACTTTAGAACAATGTAAAAAAAAAGTGTGTACGCTTTCACAAGGACAATGCTTTCAGTGGTAACGTGGGTCTTATCGGACATCAAAACGGTGTGGCTTCTAGCAAGCAGTAATGGTCTATCCTGGGACTGAAGGGATATCTTTATCTCAGACGTGCCAGGGAACACTTGAGGGGAGAGTGGCAGTGAGGAGACTATCTGGAGCCTGTCAGGACAGTGACAGGAGGTGAGCTACAGGGGTCCTCCTGTGAGAAACTCTGATGACAGCGCTATGTTTAGCTGAAGAGGCTGAAGGAGAAGTGTCTTGCTTGGGAGCTAGTGACCTTAGCTGTTCACTCTTCTGTCGCTTGGTGCGTGGTGTGATGGGAGAGTCAGCTACTCATCGGGGATGATTCTCAGGCTACTGTAAAAAGTCAGTGATTGCGCCAGGACTCAGGTGTGCTTTGTAGACAGAGCCCCACCTGTTTCTCTGGCGATTTTTGTCATTTGTTTGTTTTCAGTGCTTCAGATCAAGCCTGGGGCTCAGATGTACTGCGTGAGCGCTCTGCCATGGAGCCCCTCACTTCTTGTGTTTATGTTGTAAACATGAGTGGTCATGTGCACGTATGTGAGTGTGTGTGCCTGAATGTGGAAGATAGCAGAGGATGCGGAACACACATCTCTGTTGCTCGCCTCTATTTTTTTCAAGACAGGGTCTCTTGCTGAATCTGGCGCTTGCGGTTTTTCATCTAAGCTGGGTGGCCAGCCAGCCTCAGCAACTCCCCTGTCTCTGCCCCTTGCCCCTCAGAGATGAGGTTATAGGTGTTAGCAGGCACACTTAGTTTTTATGGGTTCTGTCGATCCAAACCTGGGTCCTCATGACTGTAACAAGCGCCATTAGCACCCTCTGAGCCACCCCTTGGAGGTCTTTCCATGTCTTTCCCCTTCTGAGCATACTCCTCCAGCTGAGGCCAAGACCATGAGTCAGCAGCTGCATTTTTGGCAGTTTGGACTTTCTTTTTCGCTAGCTACCTGCATACCTGTGTGTGGGATGGATCGAATGCCCATGTCTGCTGTCAGCGTTGACTGCCCGGAATTCGTGCTCTGTCTGTGGTGTGACTGGTACATTGGCTAGCTGATTGGTGATGGCTGCCTGACAGGAGGCTCCTTTCCATGGATGTGGTGCCTCCCATCACGGCTTTATAAAGCGCTGGCTCCTGTGAGCCTGAAAGGGCACATCGTTCATTGACTGCCATATCTGGTCTCCTCTGGGCAGGGCATGGATGCCATGGATGGGCACTGGACTTAGACAAGCATAGTTGTCTCTCAGCGGAAGTCATGAAGACAGGTGAGAGCTGCCTCAGAGTAACCAGGATGCTCATGGTCTGCACTGCAGCTCTAGGTATCCACATGCATTCTGAGCTATAGTGTGTGTGCTTGATAATATAGTCTATTAGAGAGCAATGTTTGATGCTTTCTCGTCATTTTTGTAGGTCTGTGCAAAAGGCACCAGATTGAGGATTATAGTGAGGGTGTCTGGCCATCATTGACCACACCAGCTGAATTCACAGGCTCTCAGAATATTGGTTCTACCGTTTATGTGTGTTCTCCTTTTCTGGAGGCCAGAGGGGCATGGGAGGTGTCCCTAGAGAATGCTTCTGGCAATGTGCGCCTTCGTGGAGACTGACATTTTCCCTGCTGGCTTCTTCTCAGGGTTGGGCTTCATCTACTGTCAGGCTTCAGGGAAGCAGCTGCATTTCAGGGTTGTCAGCAACACCAGTCAGAATGACACCGGCAGCATCAGTGCATGAAATGGAAGGGCGGGGGCCATTTTCCTAGCACTCTGTCCTTCCCGTCTGTAGCTCTGTAGCACTCTGCTCACTCCACTGTCTCCTGGGCAATTTAAAGCACACAGACAAAGCACCAGAATGACCTGAACTGGGAGAGAGGCTTGAGCCTCGATCAGATCCCCTGTGCGGTGGGATACAGTCCACTTCTTTCCTTTCCACTTCTCGAATGGCAAAGGCGAGAGGCCAGACAGCGTCCATCTTGTGGGCATCCATTCCCCATTCCTTTCTCTCTCCTGCTGCTGCAAGCCCTGTCCAGGCCCCCAACTCTTTTTCTTTTGTACATTCCTGGTTCGTTGGATGGGATGATACGTAGCAAGCACGAATTGGCCAGTTATCCACACAACCAATCAGACCAAGGAAGGGTTTACTATCATCGTCTCTGTCAGTTTTCAGAGTGAGTACCACTCTGAAGGGCCTGAGGCTCCACGTAGCATTGCCATTTTTCAGAGCACAACTCCCCTCTCCCCTCCCTTGACCCCAGTGGAGGGGTCTGTCTCCTCATGGCCAGGATCCCTCAGGTAGAGTGGGTATTGAGCAGCAGAATGTCTTCATGTGAAACTCTCCCCAACAATTCCTAAGCAGACTCCGCCGGGCAGGCAAGGTGGCAAGAGGCCCACAGCCAGCGGCCACACAGCACAGTGAAGATGAGCAACAGGGACGACAGCTGGGGGACGAGGGTGACCTTGACCTTGATGTGCTGATGTCTGGAGGGATTCCTCAGAGCTGAACTGAAGTGACTCCAGGGTGGTGCACGTCTGCCTTTTGCTGGAAGGGCCGGGGTGGGTAGGGTGGCAGAGTAGAGCCTGCCGCCCCGAAGGCCACTCCTGTCTTTCTGCTGCAGGTGATAAAGAGGAGCCTGGAGTTTGTTTTCATGGTGAAGGGGTGAGCCTAGATATGCCCCAGTGATCAGCGTCAGCAGGATGCGCGCACACACGTGTGGTACCCACCGTGTTCAGTCATCAAGTGCCCCAGAGATGAGTGATGTGAGAAGGCTCTTGCGAGCCAGCTTTTAGGATAGGCAGAAGCAAGCTGGGAATTACGGCGACCCTCATACTCTTCCTTAATGTTGAAACTGGAAGACGGAGATGTCATGGAGTGCTCAAGAAAAGCCTCTGTGGGTCGAGACTGTGAGAGAAAACACAGACGCGTTAGCTTTCTGTTGCAGGGATGACTCCTGAGGCAAAGGATGGAAGGGTTTGTTATTGCTCTGCAGCCTCAGTCCGAGGCTACCTGGTCCCATTGCTTTGGGCTTGTGGTGGCTCAGTACGTCATGGTGAGAACCCTTGGCAGAAGATGCCTGCTCATCTCAGGGTTTCTAGGAGCAAAGAAAGCGGGGGTGGAAGGTGGGGACGGAGTCTCAGTGTTCTCTTTAGGGGCACATTCCCAGTGACTTTTCTTTACGAATCCCCATCTACTAAAGGTTCTGACGCCTCCCAGTAATATCAAGCTGAGGACCAAGCCTATATCACATGGGCTCTTGGGGGACATTCAGAAATAAACCATAACAACAATTATGAGATTTGGTTAAGAAAACCCGAGGGGTTCACAGTTCCTCATATATGGAACATCCATCCACGGCAGACAAATCGTGACATCTGTAAGAGAGACAGGGTTTCCAGAGAGCCCCAGGCTGTCCCCTTAACTGACAGGCACAAAGGAAGCCCTCCTCACCCCCATCTCAGCCAGCACTCAGCGGTTGGCTCTAAGGCTTCATGTCAACAAAGCTATAGATATGGATAATAAAGAGGTAGACACCCACTGTGTAGTAATCACTGTATATTATTGTTATGTGATGTGAAGTAATGAAATAGTGCATAAAATGTTATGAAATGTTTATGCTTTGACTGTGTGTGAAGCCAGGATAAGCCAGGGCCCCACTCATTAAAGGCAGCAGCTACAATCTCTAAACTAAGATATATATACATACACATATTATAAAATAGAATATATACACATATATATACATACATATATATGATTCAGTGAATAAAGCACTTGCTTGGCAACCCTGAGGACCCCAGCCGGGGCTCCCAGAACTCACATGAAAGACAGATGTGTATATGCGACCTCAGCACTGGGGAGGCAGAGATAGAAAGCTTCTGTCTAGCATGCCGGCTAGCTCGACTACTCAAAATGATGAGCTCCAGGTTCAGCGAGAGACCCTGTCTCAAAAAGTAAGGGAGGATCAATAAGATGGCTCCAAAGGGAAGGCTACTCATGGCCAAACCTGATAACCAGAGTTCAATGCCTAGAACACACATGACGGTCAGAGGGAACTAATTCCTGCAAGCTATCCTCTGACCGCCACACTATGCCCCGGGGCAACCCTGCTCACCCAAGAGGTAAATAAATGTAGTAAGAGACTGTCTTAAAAGTCAGGCGAGAGTGATTGAGAAAAAGGTAGTTTCTGTTGACTTCTGGCCTCTACTTGTGCACACACGCAGGCACACGAGGGAGAGTGTGCTGGCACATACATGCATACATATGCACTTACCACACACATGCACACACACACTGAAAAAAATGCAAGGGGTTTAGAGGTAAGATTTTTGTGTCTGGACCACAGTGCACTTTAGACAATGCAGTGAGTGTATGTGCTAGGTCAGTCTGCCAGGCTGTCTTCTGAAGACGGCTGGCACTGGTCCTTGTATGAAACATATAACCGGACGTTCTCTGAGCCACCATGAATCCATTCTGAGAGAGGACTAAAAATGGCAAAGCTGGGGGCCAGCGAGACAGCTCAGTGGCTGCAATCCCAGTGACATGAATGTGGTTCCTAGCATCCGCATGGTAAAAAGAGAGAACCAACTCATGAGGGTTGTCCTCCGACCACACAGATGCCATAGCATGGACCACATCAATCAGTCATGCAATAAAAAAGTAATCAAAACTTTTAAAGTGATATAACCCATCTCTCAAGGTTCAGATGGGCAGTGGGTTGGAAGTGCTGTAGCCTGTTTTATCTATCTATCTATCTATCTATCTATCTATCTATCTATCTATCTATCTATCTATCTATCTATCTATCATCTAATCCCATCAAGGCACCTCTGCACAGGTTCTGGCTTTGCTGGTCCACAGCAGGACTGTAAGGGAGCGAGCTTTTCTCAGTGTCTCTCCTGAAGACTCTGTGTGCATCCAGCATGAGTCTGTCCAAACGAAATCCAATGGAATGACAGGCAAAACACAGAGTAGAGTGCCAACACGAAACTTCACGGAAGCTGAAAGGTTTATAGGGCAGCAATAACCAGACCGTCGATGAGAACCGAAAGGGCAGCATGTAGGTGAAAAGCAAGAAGCAGCATGATGGCTGAGTTCATGTAATGCAGGAGCTCCCAGCAGACACTGTCGAAGCCTTGTTTGTATCAGCATTCTGTGTCATAGGCAAAGTGGAACAAAACAAGTGTCCAACAGAGGATTTACCCAAGGAAAGGCACGAACTCTTACAGATGAACCTCAAAGACAATGAACTCGGTATAATAATTCAAACACAGCAAGTATGAACACAGCGGTTCTTATCCCAGGAGACATCTGGAGTGGACAGATCTGTAAAGACAGATGGTAAGATGGTGGTTATCATGAGTTAGGGGAGGAGAAGAGTAAAGAGCCATTGTTCAATGGGTTTGGGAGGATGGGAAAATCCTGGAGGTGGTTGGTGATGATGGATGTAAACAAGGTGAATGTGATGAACACCACTGAGCTACAGCTGAAAGTCGTCAAAACGTAGAAGTTGGTGTTATCTGTGTTTTAACAGCCCAGACAACTGGGGACTCCCTCTATTTTCCCATAGGTTCTTAATATCTAACTTCTCCAGGTCTTTAATCATCACCCCTGTAAACACACAGGGAGTAGGGGATTTATTTGGGGCTTAGTAGGGAGTAAAAAAGTGCAGTGGTCTTCTGTTACCCATGCAGTGAGGCACAGAAAGCGGTGTGTACACACATGTGTGCATGTATACATGTGTGTATGTGTGTGCATCTGTGTATGTGTGCATGTGTGTGAGTGTATATGCATATGTGTGTGCAAGTGTATGCATGTACGTATGTGTGTGCCTGTGTGTGTGTGCATGTGAGTGTGCATGTCTTTGTTAGCTGCTTTGTTTTCCTTTGCGGAGGAAATGGTGGAAACTCCTCTGAGCATCCTGTCTTCCATCAAAGCAGCTTTCACGTCCACAGATGTACTCCCAGCAATGTTCGTTGCCCACTGACTCAACTTGTGCTTTGCTCACTCCTGATACCCTTGAAGGCTGTTAAACTGTTCTTTCCTGCCCTTAACTAAGGCTGTTCAGCTCTTGTAGCCTGGCTGATTAATGGCAGGTTAATTCCCCTTCATTTCTTTGTCTTCAAAACATTGCCACCTGGGTCTTTACTGCCCTCAGAGCAGATGTCCTGTGCAAAGAGTAAAATTCCTCCAGAGAGTCTCTGCTTGAGTAACACGTAGGTGAGAAGCCCTAGGGTGCACAGAAAAGGTGACAGGAAGGTGTAGCCTTGTGCATCTGTTGAAAAGGGGCCTCCATCTGGGGTTGGGCCTGGGCTCCCTAAAGAGTTAGAGAACAAGGACCATTCTCCAGAAAGGAATATGGATGCCAGGCAGGCTAGTGACCAGAAATTAGGAAGAAGGGGGTGTGAGTTTGCAAAAGAGAGTAACCACTTTTTCTGAATGAAGGCCCATGGCTGACACCTCCTAATGAGACTGGTGAACAATAGAAAAACACAGCTGATTTATTGGACTTCAGATCTACTTTAGCTGGAGTTCGGGCTGAAGACCTCAGGCCCCAGGCCAGAGTCCCCATTCTGCACCTGGATCTACTGAAGAGCAGCAGCTTTGTAGAAAGATGACTAGACACGAAGGACATGAGCTAATAGTACAGACCAAGGAGGCAAATGCAGAGGCCTGTCCCGAATCTTCTGGGTCTTTGTGTTGAAGCATTTCCTTTAATCCCACATATGGGGCAGGAGCCCTCTGGAATGAGGGATTTAGAACCTACAAAAAGAAAAAATAAAATAGGCCAGAGGGCTTCTTTATGCACACAGAGAGGCAAGGGAGGGGCGTGTGTGTGTTGGTGGGGGGAGATTATAGTAGTATTTTTAGGTTTATAGCCGGTTTAGCGGGAAGGGGCTCAGCTTTTTAAGACCCGCATCAGGGAAGGAGGAATTCCAGGCTTTGTTGTCCAAGGCAGGAGGGAGTTCAGAGGAAAGCTGCTTCAGGGGCCCTACATTTCCTGAGCCCCAACACCAGTTGTAGTCACACCAAAGGCAATGTTTTCCGAGCATCAGCTGTGAGTCTGCCTCTGCCAAGTTATGCTGCAAGGATGGTGTTGGTACCATCCTGTCTATATAGATGGTGATGGTGCAAAGAGGCTAGCTAAGGCGCAAGACCCCATTCATGTGCGGTAAAGCTGGGGTTGCATGACGAAAGAGTTGGGCTAATCTGAACTTCCAGAATGTTCCCAGGATTTCAGTTACCTTTGAGAAAGTAGGGAACAGCTGAACACCACTGGGCTCAGGACCCGTGAGGTGGCCCTGCCTTCCTTTTGCCCAGCTGGCTTATGGTCTACTTTACATCTTGATTCTGTTGCCCACCTGGCCTTCTGTGCTGGCCAAGCACTGGTCTTCTGACCTTGCAAAAGTGTGGTGGTTTCCCTTGGTGTTCCTCTGTAGTCCTCTCGTAGATTTCTACCTCCTCTGTGTTCCTCTAGACTCCTACATCTGGTGTGTGTTAGTATTAATTTATAAATAAGATGAGGCTTACAACAGGTTTTCTATGAAAGAGGTTTATTAAGGGGAGAGAGAGGGAGCAGGGAGAGTGGGCCGTGATGGGGGGAAGAGAGAGATAGAGAGATAGAGGAGGAAAGGGGGGTCACCCCGATAGAGAGAAAGAGTAAGAGAAGAGAGGAAGAGTAAGAGAGAGAAGAGAGAGAACGCGTGTCCGGTTGTCCCTTTTAAGGTCAGGTAACCACTAACCATGCCCCCAGGTGTGGCCACCTGGCTGGGTGATACAAGATGACATCATAAGTTGCTAGGTAACCCAGAAGCAGGTTGTTTCAGAATACTAACAGTGTGTACATCCTAGAGCCCTGTGTGTGTGCATATACATACATACATGTGTGTTTCCTCTCGCTCCCTCATCCATCAGGTGAACCCAAGGGGCTGATATGAACCTGAGGAATTGGCCTCAGTAGGATCTCCAGAATGAAGCACAAGAGTGTCAGGGAGTTGGCTCATGAGGAAGGAAGCTTGAGAAGGGAGTCAGAGTAGAACTCCCTACCCATCATTTCCCAGAGGGAAAGAGCATTCTCCACAGGGAGAGCTGCCCCGTCAGCTTCCTGGGCTTTATTCTGCACAGATATTCTATGTTCTTGGAATCTACTGTTTCCAAGAGTAGGAGACAGGAAAGAGACATGGCTGCCTGGGGCACCAAAGACGTCTCTGTTTGGTACCTCGGAGTACACAGCAAACATTGAGTCGTGGCTGTTTGTGTGCGCTGCCAGCCTCCCTCTATTATGGCAGATCTGGCCACACCATGAAGAACACCATATTATTTGTTTGCTCTGAGAGGACTGTGGTGTTGCCTGCTCGCAAATGGACACTCATGACCAGAGTGTGGACCAGAGGCCCTGGAGGGGAAATGTAGCTCCGTACAGTGGCAGTGTTGTGGGGCTACTTCTTAGCAGTCTCTGGAGGTCCTCTGGGTTTAGTCCTGTGTTCTTCTGTCCTCACCCCCTTACACATCTCCTGACTTTGGTTCTTTTCTCCCTGGAACACTGCTGATATTCTAGGAGTTCTTATATTTTCTTGTCCCCAAGAGGTTGGGGACTGCAAATCTAGCTTCGTTGACCAGGAAAGACAGCGCTTTGTTAATTAGTCCACTTTAAATCAAACTGGAACCCAAGCTAGGATTTCTGTTCACCTCCCAGATTACAGGGATTTATAGCTTCGTTAACAGTTGAGTAAGAAGTTTCAAAGCATCTAAACCCAACCTGACCACTTGAACTCCCCCTCCCATGGCAGTCTGCTAGGCCTCTTGCCTTCTGGCTGGTTTACCCCTCACCTTGGTTTCCCTGGGGGTCACTGTGGGGAGGAAAGAGGCAGGAAATGAGAAACAGAGAAAATTGGCATGAGTGTGTATCCTGGCTTATTAAGGAGAACTGTTGTGGGGTGTGTGTGTGTGTGTGTGTGCGCGCGCGCGCGCGCACGCACTCAGTGAGGAGGTCAACTTTAGAAGTTTTATAACCTGTTGTTTAACCTGGAAGTACTTAGGAAAGTATGTGTGTGTGTGTGTGTGTGTGTGTGTGTGTGTGTTTACTAATTTAGATCCATTTCTCCTTCAGGGCAGAAATGATTAGCTGGGTTTAATTGTGCATTTGTGGTGGGTGACATCAGCTCTGTGTTGGCTGCTTTGTTTGTTTGTGCTCACCTTCTAATCTTGTGCTCACTGATGTGTTTAAAGTACTTAGAACAATGACTGACATTTACTGAAGGAGAAAATGAGGTATGTGTGTGTAGGTGCGCACATAACCATAAAGTGGTCTCTTACACGTAAGTAATTTTTTTAAATTTTAGTTTAGCGTGTTTATGTGTGTGTGTGTTGGTGTGTGCACGAGTGTGTGCTCATGTGGAGCATGTTGGATGTCCTTCTTTATTGCTCTTTATCTTATTGTCTGAGACAGGGTCTTTGCTGAAGCTGGACAGCAAGCTTCTCAGATCTGCCTGTCTTCTCCCCAAATGGTAGGATTACAGGCATGCATGGGTCCCACCCCACCCCTTCATTGTTGCTGGATATTTGACCTTAGGTTCTCTTGCTTTCATACCAAGTTACCTTACCCACTGAACTATCTCTCCAGCCAATAAGTCATCAATGGATTAACCTTAACTATGTAAATTAAGCAAAGAATTAGAACACAGTACAGAAGTCCAGGAAGTAGCTTTGTGAAGGTGACAGGTCTCACACTTGTGTTTCTTGACTTGTCATCATTCACAGCCTTGTCTATTTTTGTCTCAGCTCAGCATATTAAAGATAGGAACCAACAAAGTGAACATTAATAGCTTCACAGGAAGAGCAAAGACAAAAGGCAGACAGAACCCTCAGAGGGCGGTCATCTGGAACTACTTGGTTCAGGGAAAACAGCCTTTGGCACTTGACTGTGTCTTTGGAAACTCACGTGGCAGGGTGAGCACTGAGGCATCCAGAGCTTAGATGCTCTTCTATAACTTACCAGATGAGGAGGCCGCCTCTAATGCATCAGGAAGGCTCCTCAGACCCTTAGGTAACTATTTGAATAATTACTTCTTGAAGAACACAGACTTCCATTACACACAGCAGGAGGCAGAGAATTATGGCTGTGGTTCTGGAGGCCAAACGTAGCCTGCTTCTTGTTTTTACAAATATAGTTTTATTAGAAGCAAATGCGCTCATTGATTTGCATATTCACCTGTGGCAGCTTTCGCTTTTCTGCTGGCAGAGTCTCGTAACTGTAACAGAAACTATACAGTCAACCCAGCAAAGCACTTGCTGTCCGGCCCCTTTGGTTCATATAGAACATTCATCTAGCTGGGGGCTCCTTGGGCATTGGCTTCTACTTACATGTGTATTTGATTCATTTGCATGTATTGCCAAGGGCTTCCTGTCCACATGTGTGTACACAGTTCTGTCAGGGAGTAGGCACGATTAAATGTTGAGCATCAAATTCCCTCACTTCTGAAACGGAGCTCTGGAGGAGGCTAGGTGAAATTAGT
Source organism: Pachyuromys duprasi (assembly GCA_028658305.1). Lineage (NCBI taxonomy): Eukaryota > Metazoa > Chordata > Mammalia > Rodentia > Muridae > Pachyuromys > Pachyuromys duprasi. Next base: position 14,799,866 of record CM053759.1, on the reverse strand, counting down.
TATCATTCATGTGGTGCCACTCTGCTGATAACAGGGGCAGCACGCTGTAACCTCTGAAAAAGACATCCTGGAGGAACTCCGGTTCCCTTGGAGACGCCAGCGCTCAGGTGCCATCCTGCAGCCGCTTCTTAGGAGTGTCCGTATCGATTGTACCCAAAGCTTACATTTACCCAAGATGGATGGCCTTGCATCGTGAATCAATGTGAAGAATTCGGTGAGCTTGCAGGCCAGACTACACAAGGCCCCGTGGGATTTTTAAATGGTCCTGCAGGTTGACTGTGAAGGTGAAAAATATCATTTGCTTCATCGGGTAGAATTTTGTTTGCAGGTTATTTTTGTGATCTTCGTGAGCAGAGAAAGCTTCCTCAGCCCGGGTGGCCGGGCCACCTTATTCTGTACTGATATGGCCAATGCCACTTTGTGTCTGGTTAAAATAGCTCTGGCTTCAGCCAGTATCATCCTTCATTGTATTCTTAGAGTTTTTAAGGAACAGAAGCTGACGCCCATCATGCAAAGTAGACTGTGGAGACTATTAATTAATGTGGTAAAGTGTCTGTTACCATCCATGTAAGCACCAAGACATAACTTGGATTTAGGGTGGGGAAGGAAACACCTTTTTAATTTTGCTCTTATTTTAAAATTTTTAAGTGTTAGTACGGGGTGTGTCCAGTGTTTGTGGGAGCCAGAAGAGGGCATCAGATCCCTTAAGGATGGTTGTGAAATGATTGTGAGCCTCCACGTGGGTGCTGAGATTCAAACCCAGGTCCTCTGGAAGAATGCGGTGCTCTTAACCACTGAGCTATCTTTCTAGTCCCACTCGCTTATTTTTCATATGCCACAAAACGGATACTTAGTTTTTAGTAAATTTGCAAAGTTGCACAGTCTTTTTTTTTTTTTAATATGAGAAGATTGGTTCATTTTGAGGAATTTCATGTTGATCTTCGCCAGTTGGTATGTGTGTCGCAGATGTGCTGAGCATGGATTATGACAGTCCCAACCCCTTGCGTTTATCTGATATGTAGAATTGTTCCAGCCACTGGGCAGGGCCAGGAACATCAAGACCCAATGCCTGGGCCTCTATCCCGTCCACAGACTCCACGGGTGACAGCCTCCCCCTTCTGGGATTCTTTTTCCTCCAGGATGGCTGCAGGGTAAGAGGAGTTTTTCCTTCTTTGATGCCACTCTGATCAGTGAACGGGCAGGGTTGGGGAGGGGATAACAGAATGTACCAGCAGAGTGTGTACAGGATGGTACATGCACCGTCCAGCCTTTCTCTAGCCCTCTGTCCATCTCTACCTCTTTGTCCCAAATGGTTCCATGCAAATGAACCTTTTTTTTGGTTCACTCATTGGCCAAGAGTCATTACAATCCTACTACCTTTAAGGCAAGAGAGATGATCCTGTGTCCTGTAGAGCAGCTCATGGGGTCCATTGTGTTGTGCATACCAAAAGATATATTCAGTGTCATTGATAGAAACGTGGGACTAGGGTTGAGAGCAGGGAGACTTGTGTAGTTGTCGGGGAGACAGAGAGGGCGCCCTGTAGAATGGGGACGGCAGCGTATGCACAATGCGGATTTAAGATATTCTCAGGAGGCGGGAGGGACAGGACTCACTCTCTCTCTCACTGATTTATTTATTTTACCCAGAGTCTTGTTTGTCAGTTTTCCATTGTTGTAACAAATGCCCGAGATAATCAACTAGTAAAGAAGAAAGGTCTGTTAAGGCTGACAGATTTGGAGGTGGCTGTTTGTGATCTGATGGCCCCATTGCTTCGGGGCCTGCTGGGAAATAACACATCATTATGGGGTTATGCAGCCAAGGAGGCGGCTTAGTACGTCATGGCTGTGCAGCAGAGAGGGCAGGTGGATTAGGCTCCCATGTCTCCTTTCAAGGCCACAGCCCCAATGAGCTAACTCCCCGCACAAGGCCTCATTTCCTAAAAGATATGCCATCTCTCAGACTCCAGATCTGAACTGTACCTGCCTCTGTCTTTCATTTCCAGTGCCTGTGTCTTAGCCAATCTTGTTTAACTGTTTGGCTGAATATATACTAAAAACCACGGATGCTCCCAGAGTTCAGTGGGAATCATGTTTGGGGTTCTTCAGAGCTGGGCCTATAGGCGTTAGAGACCCCTGACACCTGGGGGAAAGATTTCTCCAAGAATGTATGCTGACCAGTTGTTAGCGTGCCACAATTACTTACCCTTAGAACTGAGGAATGCCTCTATCAGACTGGCCCATGGGCAAACCTGGAGGGCATTTTGTCTAATTGATTGATGGGTGAGGTTCCAACCCATTGTGAGTGATGCCTCCCCTGGTCAGGTAATCCTGAATAAGCAAGCCATCGGGACCACCCAACAAGCAGCAAGACTTCCCAGAGTCTCAGCTTCAGTTCCTGCTTCCACAGTCCTGCCTTGGCTTCCCTGGAAGGTGGGCTGTAACCTGTAAGTCAAATAAATCATTAGGATAAGCATTATATATATATGTATATAAATTATTTAATTAACAACAATAATATTATAATTAAAGTAACATAATATCATAATATATATGTATACACACACTCACACACGTGAACATTATTCCTGTGAACTTTAGCTGAAATTGTGTCTTCCAGAGAAGGTGAAGTCTTGATGTAGACAATCACAGGGACAAAACCATTTGTTGATAAACTTGTTCCGCACAGTTTCCACACTGGGAAGGTTCTCCATTTTCCCATGGTTATTTTTATTTTAATCTTAACTTTTACTGACACATTTCGTTAGCTATAGCAATGAAGTTTACTATTATATCTCCATACATGCATATATTATATATGGATCAAGTCTAATATCTTTTGAAGTATCTGGGTAATATGAGAATCACTTCCTAAACTAGTGGGTGGGTAGAGTGGGCCAGGAGGTAGGCTAGCAATGGAAGGGGGTATATACTCCTTGGTACTTGAGCCCTGGGGCCTTCCACTGCTTTGCACACTGAGCCTCACCTCACTTCAGCATTATGGGCCACCCATGTTTTATCATGGGAACTTTTTTTTTCACTTTGGTTCTGGATTTTCAAGTTCTCTGACTACAAACTGAGTTGAAAGCGAGCCTTTGTTTTCAGTTGAATGATGAATAAGAATCTGCTTGGGGGGCCACACTAGGTGGCCCGGGAGGAGAATGGCCCCTCGCTGCTTGACCGTTAGCATCTAGTTCTGGTGGGCAGTGTGGCTAAATTTGGACTGTGTGTGTATGAGTAATAGAACACACCTCTGACTGTGTAAGATTTTTCACATGTTTAACCAAGTAAATGGCTTCCTGCCTCTTGTGGGTTTTTCTTTTAAGGCCAGTAGCTGTCACACCAAGATGACAAAATTGAAGCCTGCATGTCATCAGAGTCAGTTAGCTGACTTTCTAAGTCCAGGGACACCCCCCTCCACCCACCAACCCCCCCCCCCCGCCTCCCGTTCCCCCCTCCCTCCCGCAAGATCAAGAGCAGAGACTGTCCTCTGGCTGGTTTGCTCTTGCAAAGATGCTGTCCTTGTAGAAGGGCTGTCAGGACAGCTCTGTGCAGTGTTCATGCACAGGACACCCACAGCCCGGCATTCCATCCCCAGAGCCCAAAAGTATTTATGCTGTTTTGTTTGTTTGTTTTTGCCAAGTTGTGATTATTTATTACCTGACCAGACTGCAAAAATACCATCACCAACACCTTAGTTCATCTGTATAATAAGATTGTTTCTCTGGTCTTGCCTGTTGCCAGCATGTCCACCTTCCAGTATCTTCTCCACCTGGAGAAGATAGTCTAAAGGGTCACAGGAAGTTATTTGTTTCCTTGAAGTATTTTTCAGCTGTATAGATCTCATGAATTAGATGCTCTATTCAGATGATGGCAAGTTTTTCAAGAGATCTAACAGTCAAGGAACTATCTGTCAAGGTGATTTGCTTCTTATTGATGCTGCCATAGCCTGGCTTGTAGAGGAGCTCATTCACGGACTTCAGGTGGGGCACCCCCATGCAATGTACACCTCCACAGCCCTCAGCATGTCAATCGAAGCCTTGTTGAGCGTAACAAAGGTGCCACTGAAGATCTGCTGAAGACGAAGAAGCTTCAGTACCTTGTGGACTTTTGGGCTTACACCATTGATTCCTCAGATTCTGATGACAAACACCAGTTTTGGTTCTGCATGCACGTAGAAGTTTCTGGCTTTCCTTGCCATCCTGGCCACGGGCCATGTGAATCTCAGTCCCATACATCTGTCTGTATTCTGTAATAGCGCTTGGCCTTCCCATAGATGAGCTTCCTCCTTGCCTTTTGCAGCCATTGTAGGGCAAAGCTCTTCTGCAGGTGCTTCACCTTCATTTTCTTCTCTGGCACAGCCTCCATGGTTACAGACCTGGGGCGGGGTAGGGGGTAGGGGCGGGATAGGACAGGATGGGACGGGATGATGATACAAACAACAACAACAACAAAAACTTATGTTGTATTTTTAAACATGAAGAGTAATATGGATGGGGAAGGAGAGGGACCCCTCAAAGATGAACCCTTAATCTATCTATCTATCAATCTATCTATCTATCTATCTATATATATTGCTTCCAATATTCTTTTCACCTGAAACCAATCAAATCAGTACTGCCCTTCTTTTCCCGCCCACCCCCTCCCTTCACTGTTTTTTTCCCCAAGGACTTGAGGCTGGAGGCTAGTGAAGGGACTAATCCAGTGTCTCAGCTACCCATTCCAGTTTGTCAAGATTAGCACTCAGTACTGCAGACTTGGTGGGCTGGGGTGGGAGGGTGGCTCAGCCAGCAGCTAGGCAGCGGAGATCTTTCTAAGAGGGGAGTGAAGAGGAGAGGGAGCATGCGCAGGAGGAGCCAACATGAAGGGCTTGGGAAAGAGCAATCAGAGACAGAGCGTTTAGATTAATGTCTCTCTGGGAAAGAGATAACCAAAAATACACATTCCAGGTGTTTAACTGCACTCCGAGCCTGCTTATGCTGGAATCCGAAATACTGCTTCCTCCGGGACCTCGAGTGTCTTAGTTACTTGTTGCGACGCTCTGCAGAAGAGAGCGGTTGCGTTTACATGCAGGGCAGCTGAGGCTCGAGACTGGAGCTGGTTGTTATCTGTAACACACACAAACTGTTCGAAATATTTCAGACTTGCTCTCTGGTCCATCTCTTCCCTGGGAACTGAGCTCCAGTTTGCCTTTGAGCTGGGAGTGTGAGGTAAGGCCTGAAATGTTTCCGGCCTGTGTCCAGATCAGTGCAATGACAACTGACAGGAAAGGACCCGAGAATATTCATGATCTCATTCTCTCTCTCTCCCTCCTTCTTTCTTTTTCTTCCCTTCGATTTGGTTTTTCGAGACAGGGTTTCTCTGTGTAGCCCTGGCTGTCCTGGACTCACTTTATAGACCAGGCTGGCCTCAAATTAACAGAGAGCCATCTGCCTCTGCCTCCCTGAATGCTGGGATTAGAGGTGTACACCACCCTACCCTGTCTGTCTGTTCTTTCTTTCTTTCTTTCTTTTTTTCTTTCTTTCTTTCTTTCTTTCTTTCTTTCTTTCTTTCTTTCTTTCTTTCTTTCTTTCTTTCTTTCTTTCTTTCCTCCTTTCTGTCTCTTCCTTTCTTTGTGTCTGTCTGTCTGTTTTTCTGTCTACTTGTCTTCACTCTCTGTAGTACATATACATGTTTGTGTGGATATGTGCACACACATGCACACATGTAGAGGCTCGAGGTTGACAGTGGGTGTCTTTCTCTGTTTCTTTCCACCTTCTTTTCTGAGACAAGGTCTCACTGAATCTGGAGATCATCAGCTCAGAGTTCCAGTGAGCTCGACGGATCTGTCTGTTTGTCCCTCCCCATTACAGATGTGCGCTGCTGTGGCTGCCCTTTAAATGGGTGCTGGGGATTTGTACTTGGGTCCTCATGTTTGGACGTCGAGCACTTTACCCACTGAGCCACTTCTCTGGGCCCCTCCTCCATCCTAAAACTTTATACTTCCCCTTCCGGCCGTAGGTAATGGGTAGAAGAGATGTCATCCTTATCACTGACACTTATACACAAATTCTTCCCTCACAACCAGTAACGACCCCTTTCATCAGTGTCAGGGGCCCCGCTGATGACTCCAGTTAGTGCCTGACAGTTTTAAAAGGCCAGGAAAAAACAAACAAACAAACAAACAAAAAAACCTTGAATCAAGTAAGCATATTTTGGCATGAGACGTTAGCTTACAATTTACAAAATATCAGCCCTCCACCAGTGAGGGAGAACTCACAAGGCGTGGTTTGGAGTGTTCTTGGTGGTGGAGTCGCAAGAGCAAACAGAAAAAGCTTTGTTCTGCTCTCCTGGCTGTCACAGAGGGTGACAAAGCTAAAGCGAGACCCCTGAAGGCAGTGTCCAGCCGCGCTCCAAGCAGCAGTGTGGTGGGTACTAAGGGTTTTCTTGGTGGCGCCTCAGCATGTGCTTGGAGTCCACCCAGCGCCCTGGCTCTGGCCTGCCTTTTCCTTCCCTTGAACTGCTGTGTGGAATTTACTTTAGAACCTGCGTATTAGGTATCAAGTGTAGTTCTGAGGATTCTCAGGGTGTGAAGATCTGTGAGGATCCAGGCAGGCTGTGCTTGTAGCTGTGAAGTTTGCTACGGTGGCAGTGTCCTGGACACGGCCTTTTGTAAACTTCATGTCTGTCTGTGCTTTTCCAGAAAAGAATTAACAGGGCTTTCTGCCTCTCTCACACTCATACTCACCCCCGTCGGATGCACTGTTGGCTAATTCTGGAAGAGATGAGCCACCATATTGCATCTTCCATGGAGATGGTCGTGTGTTTGCGTGTGCACATGTGTGTGTGTGTGTGTTTCTCTAGCTCTTGGGCTTTTTGGCTCAGTATGCCAGTTAGTTCTTACTGTTAACCTCACACAACCTTAAGTCACCAAGGAAGTAGGGAGCCCAACTGAGCAACTGTTGAGATCAGATTGGTCTCTGGGCATGTTTGTAGGGCACTTTGATTGTTAACTGATGGAAGAAGACCCTGCCCACTGTGAGCAGCCCTGTCCCTAGGCAGATGGTCCTGGGCTATCTAAGAAAGCCAGGAGTGTACCCAGAGAGCAATTGCTACTTAGTAATCAGTATTCCTGCGTGGCTTCTGTTTGATTTCTTGCCCTGACTTCCCCCAGTGATGGATTGTGTGACCTGGAAGTGTAAGTCAAATAAACCCTTCCCTCCTCTAAGGTGTTTTTAGTTGACATGTTTTATCACAGGAAGAGGAAAAGTAAACCAGGACGCTCAGCCTTTGACCATTGACATATATCTGAATGTCATTTGTTGGCTGTTGACTCTAGGGAAAAGAGGCTCAAGGCAATTACCTTAGCTTTGCTTTTTATATTAAAGATGGGGCGAGGCGTCCACGGCCCTCACTCTGTCTCCACCCTGTCTTTAGCTTGTGTGGAGATGAGACCCAGAGCTCCTTCCTGCTGGGGACCCCTCTCCTCCCTCCTCCCACCTCTTAGCCTCCACTGACAGTTGTCTGGGGAATGTCAGAACTCAGCACGGGCAGGCCTTTCATCCCTGTCTGTGTCTCTTGTCACAGGAAGCTTGAGGTTGGGTCGGCCCTCATCTGCTCTCCACATCCCCACTGTTCGCTGTGACAGCGTGGAATGCACATTCCATTATCGGAGAAAGTCTCAATGCCTTTGGCCTCTCTTCTGCAAGAGCCTTTGATCTTTGCTTTCCAGCTTCTCAGGCCACATCTGTTTTCTCCCATGCCCTTGACCATTCAGTTTCGGTGTCTGGTCTTCCATGCTATTTCCCGCTAATGCTCTCTCAGCTGAAAGGGATGGAGAGAATGGCTCTTGATAAAAACTGGATTTATTTGGGAGCAAGGAGATCGGCCCGTGTCTTTCTATTGGAATATAAAGTTGATGTTAACTCCCAACTTAAAGAAAAATGAAAAGCTCTTTTTTTAAAAAGCGTATTTTTATTGTCGTTGCATGTGTGCATCTAAGCCGATTGTGAAGGTCTGGATCTTCAGCCTTTTTCTCTACACTCACTCTAGCTGACCCCGCCCCATTCCATAACTTTATACTTTCCATTATTGACTCCCTCAGTTATGTCTCCATTCCGTATTTTGTCCCTGAACTTGACTTGGTGGCTTATTGGTCCATTGGTGCTGCTATGAAGTAATATCACAATCCCGATGACTTACAAAGAACAAGTTTATTTTTTCAGAGATCTGAGGACCGGGACGATGAGGATCAGGACAATGGCAGCTTTTATCCTGCTTCTACATGTCATCTTCCTCTTGTGTCCTCCCACGGTAGAAGGGGACAGGAGCTCTCGGGGGGCCTTTTTTATAGCTCTCGTGCCCTTGGGCCTTGACCACTTTACAAAGGTCCAAGACTGTAGAGCCGGTCGGTTTAATGGACATTTGTTCTACTACAGCTGTCTATGGAGTTAATTTTCTACCGTTTCACTTTATTTACCCCACTGTAGCTGGGCCGGCTTTTTGCTGTTCTTAATCACAATGACTCTCTCGGGTCAGGGCCTTGGAAAGCACTCACTGCCTTGCCTGGAGTGTTTCTTCAGTGTGCTTCTTGTAGCTCCCACCCACTCCTTTGTGGTCTCTGCTCAAGTAGAGAGGCCATGGTGCCCCTGTGGGATGGTCCTTCACTCCGATTGCCAACGGCCTCTCTCCTTTGCCTTGTCTTATTGTTTTCCCTGTGTCACATGGACTGTGTCCTCCCTGCTCATTTACTCCATGGTAGCATGATGCTTATTGACCCATCACTATTTCTGGGGCTCAATGAATCCACTTTCATATAGTTGCATGGTTTCATCACCATGGGAGTGCATAGTCATATGCTTCCAAAATTCCATGCGCCTAGTCAGGTTTACATTTTTTTCTTTGATTGTAAACTCGTTCCCATTTAGAGACTGAATAAAATAATAAAATAATGAATATGTAAGTGACTCATATTTCCTCCCTTATTAACTTTTCAGACACATATAAATGCACCTAAACTTGTAATAAAAGATTCCAGAAGATTTTATAACACATTTTTAGTTGATGGCTGTAAATAGAAATGGTTTAAATAACGTTAACAAGTTATGGTCTGGCTAAAGGATCATCGTGTTTTGAAGAGGAAAACATCAATCATCGTATTTTACTACTTCCCCCAACCTTTGAAATAAATACACAGAATTCATTAATGTTGAAGCATTTAATAGAAATAAAAGCAAACAACAAAAATCACTGTGATACTAACTGCCAAGAGTTTAAAGGTTTTTAATAATGTCTCAATAATATTGGATTAATGAATTAGCTTCTCAGAAAAATGGCTGGGCTCAATGAACAATAAATCAGGTTGTACTATTTGCAAAAGCAACAACTAAAATTCTTCTTGTAAATAATAATGGGGAAAGATCTGGAATGAATCAAGCCACAGTCACAGCTGGGCTGCGTTTTCAGCTCTCAGACACAGGAGAATTGAATATAACTGCATTTGAAGCTCAAAGAAGACAAAAATGAAGTCCTTTGAGAATGAGCTTTTGTGAAAATTCAGTAGGGAACTGCATGAGAAACCACTTTCCAGAGACAGACTCCTAAAGGCTTTGTCTAGGGACAGTTTTAAAGTCTTGTGGGCCACCTCTTGGCCCGGACATTGTGGGTAGGCAGTTCCAAGTGCAGTTTGTATATAATTGCCACAATCTTTCTCCTAAGAATAGGGGATTCAGGCAGTGACTGTTGAGTCACATGGTCTGGTGCTGCTGGATCGGTGGACACACTAGGTTTGCATCAGGTGCCAGCTCAACCTGCCCAGAGGTAAGTATCATGTGCCTGGAAACATTCCTGGCACTGCAGAGTCATTGAGTGTAAGATCTTGGCCAGGTTAAGTGATTTTTCTTTGTGGAGGAGATTCCTGGAGATTCCCAACCGTCTCTGGATAGACAAGGTCAGGAATCACCCAGCAGTAGATCTTATGTGGCTGCACAGCTACCAGGAGGCACTTTAGTCCACTCTGAAGTCTGCCTTGTCTCAGACCGTAGAAACTGCCAGTTGTCTATAAGAATGTGGTGGGTTACTGTAGTAAGGGTGTGGGTTTTTTTCCTTCTGGTTCCAAGTTACTGGAATAATGACTCATGATACTCAAAATATATTTACAAACACCTAGGCCATATATCTAGGCTTCTCTCTGACTAGCTCATAATTTAAAATAACCCATTTATACTAATCTATACATTTTGACACATGGCTAGTTACCTCTGCTCAGGTACCATACATCTGTCCTTTTCACAACTTCCAGGAGGAATCTTCCTGTGCACCTGGCTCTATACTAGAATTCTTTCTGCCTACTGGATGTTCCACCTTCTAGTCTACCCTTTTCTATAGGCCATAGGTTTTTTTGTTTTTTAACTGACAGGTGATGCATCCATACAATACACAAGATATTCTTTCTACAGGTTACTTCCCTGACTGTTGGTCATGGTTAGACCCACATACATGTCTTGAAACCATCAAAGCCCAGACAAGGCTTCGCTATTGTTTTGCATGCCATGGGACATTCAGGCTTGACTCTTGGAACCCATATCTGGGCCCTATCCAGAAAAACTGCTGGTTAGGCAGGCTTCTGTTTAGTGGGAACATCTCTTCTAGTCTGCAGCTTTGGGCTAGTCCAAGATTGCAGAGCATCTGTGTTTGAGTTATTTCTAGATGCAAAGAGTCTGGGCAGCCATCTCTAAGCCATTAATTCTCTTGGCTTGCCTCTTATGTGGACTTACAGCAGACATTTGGACGACAGAGACTTGGTTTGTTTTTCTGGAAAGTTCCATTCATCTGCCTGGCCACCAGAGTGAGACGAAGTGGCAAGGAAATGACATTTCACAAGTGTTTTTTTGAGTGTGGACACAGTATTGTGATGTGGGCACTGTAATAAAGGGCAGGCAGAACATGAGCCCTGCTGGTCTGTTTTGACCCATCTATCTGTTGTGATACTTAGCTGAAGGCACACTTCTGGCTGGACAGAGGGTCCAGAGGGAATAGAGAGGGACATTGAACCGTTAGCTATGAATTGAGACGCTCACTGATAGGGCATGGCTTCCATCCCACCTACACTTTTTCACATGTTAAGCACAGGGAAATCTTTGCATTTGTAAGAATTGCATGACGTGCTCGCAGGGCTCATCATAAAGTGCTTTTGTGTCTGTGATTCAGTTACATTCAATTACATGGACTACCCAGGGAGGAGTAGTCTATGTGGCAGTCTGATAAAGAAACTCAGCCTCAAACGACTGAGTGATGTGGGCGCTGGGAAGCTAGTTCAGTAGTTGTGCTTGCTGCAGAAGCCGGAAGGCTGGGAGTCATATCCCCAGAAGCCTGTGTAAGTGTTGGGTGGGTGTGGTGGCCTGCATGCAGTTCCAGCCTCCAAAGACAAAGAAGGACGCTCCCCTGAACAAACTGGCCAGTGAGAGTAGCTATATTGTTGAGCCCTAGATTTTAGTGAGAGACTGCCTCAACGAATAGGGTTTAAGAGCAATTGAGACTGACTCCTGACAGCAACCTCAGGATTTTACATGCATGCCCACGCACATCATAACATACATACTTACACACACACACACACTTGAAAAATGGGGGGGAAAGATTGAGTGACTTGCCATGGTGTTAAAAGTAGAATATAGTAAAACCATAACCTTAAACTAAAACCAGGGTCTTCAGAATGAAGTCCAGAGCTGTTCACTGAATCTTTAGTTGTAGCATGTTCTGAAATATCTATAAATATCTGTATTCTAACATGCAGCAAAGGAATTCACAAGTAGATACTAAATAAGCAAGGAGTGAATGATGTTGTTGGTTGAAGAGATAAGTGAGTGAATATCCTGAATGAATGACTAGATCACCCCGGGAAAGCTTCAGCACGTTTGTATTGGAAAGCTCTGCACTGTAAAATGCTGTTGTACAGTTTAGGACTGTGGTCACATGCAGGGTGTCACCTCTAAGCCCTTTCTTTCTTCTGATTGATGGTTAGTGTCGACAGGCTAAATCAGGTTCTCACCAAGATTCTCAAATGGTACTGATAAATCTATAACCAAAAGTTAAGATCAAAACCTATTTAAGAAGATTTTGTCTGATATTATTCTCCCAGCCTCATTTCCCTCTTTATAGTTCCCCAGAAAATACTCAGGGCAGAGTTTTGTGATCTAGACTTTTAGCTGGACTACACAAATCACCTTATAAACATTTTACAGCCCCCTTTCTCAAGATCAAACAAGAAATGTGATCGAGGCAGGTATGGGAGAAGAATGAGTTTTCTTCCTGTGATGTTCCTAAAATCTTAACTTTCAGCCAGACCTTTTCTTAAAGCTTATTGTGGAAGGAAGGGGCGTTCACAGATCCTAGTGTGGCTTGGTCCTGGGAACATGACTGGTGTAATACAGGCATGAAGAAAGAACACATGTCAGACACTGGGAAGTCTGGCACTGGGTGGGTTGTGCTTGCTTTGATGGGAGGCGCCTGTCACAACCGGATTCTGTTGTATTTATTACGTCCAGTACACACAGAGGAGGGGCTAGCTGCCCTCAGTGGGAGGGCTCTGTAGGGGAGCAGGCACAGGCTGCAGTCACCCGTCAGGAGGAAGCTGTGGCTGCTAGTTTGCGCACATATTACTCAGCTGTTCATTAACAGTAGTACTGGAAGCAGAGGAAGGCTTTGCCATTTCCTCGGCTCTGAGACCCTGGGGTCCTTGATATGGCCATGTCTACGTCAGCAACACACAGCCACTTGAGACTTCATCCTCTCCCCACAGAGGGTGAGGAGTGGGAGCAGCCCAGGATTTATGTCTTCCATCCTCCTCAAATACGGAAGCAAGAGTTTGGTGATGAGGGGCTAAAGTGGGGTATCATAAGTAGGTTTAGAAGCTGGTGCTCTGAGCATAGGCATCTTGTGCCAGATTTTGATGGGATGTCCTCACCTCTGTTTCAAGATGTGCCAAGCCATTTCTAGTGTATCAAGAATGAAAATAAAAATGCGCAGGAAGGGCTGGGAGATGGATGAGTGTGTAAGGCAATTTCTAGTGACCATGTAAAACCTGGGTGTAATAACTCGGTCTGTAATCACTGCCTGCGCGGAGGCGGAGACAGTCACATCTCTGGAGCTCACAGCCAGCCAGTCTAGCCAAGCAGAGGCACATTAGGTTCAGTGAGACCCTCTCTCAAAACACAACAAACAGAAAAGATGTCCCCACATGCATGGGGCACTAGCTCACTTGAACATAGTATGTAATACACACACACACATATGCACACTCACATGCACATATACAAATGTGCAGCTCAGCCCTGACTGCTAAGGGTCTCCAGCCTTGGGTGTTTAGATCAGAGTCTTTGGGAGCTTCTTCAAACAAACCAAAACCAGTATGGGCCTGGGTAAAATGGTCCTAGTTTTTGTTTTTATTTTTATTTTTATGTTGGAAAGAACAAAAAAAATCCTCAGTCTCTTCTGTAATTGTACCAAATTACATCTTCGGATGACTTTGTCTTCTTGTGGCACTGGAAGGGAAACTTTCTCCAGAAGGGAAACTGCATAGTTACCATGACGTGAAGTCGGACCAGAGGTTTGAAATGATTTTGTAGGCAAAGCCACCCCAGTTGCCCCCATTGCAACCCTGGCCAAAAGACAGATGTAAATGACAGCCTCCAGAAGCGGTCTTTGAAGCCACACACCAGGTCCACAGTTTCAAGTGGCCAAAAATCTGGGCCACAAGTCCTTTCCATTGCACGCTTGCTGAGAAACAGCTGGTGGCTCTCTGGGCCATGCCGCTGTCGCCAGGAAGGGCGATGTCTATAATGCCAGTTAGAGGGAAGGGTGGAGGCTGGGACAAGTGGTCTGGGATGTGACCTCCACCAGCGTGTGCGTCTTTAGTAGTCTGAGGGTTGTCACACACCCTCCAAACACAGCTCCGATGCTGGCTTCAGCTGGAGTCAAGCATTAAGGGAATGAGCCATTTAGACTTTATGCCAAAGGGAAACCAAGGAAAGGAAGAGCCAGGCTATGTGTAAACTGTCAGCCTCCTTGACCACACAAAAGACCTTTCTCCACTGAGAGTCTCGAGGAGGGATCCTGTGCTGGCATCAAAGGTTAGCGTTTCTGCCATGACATAGAGTTATGGGGGTGGGGTGTAGGTAATGGTTTAAGGGTCAGGAGGGGATTCATTTTGTGCCCTATAAGATACTCAATAGCATGCTTGTCTCTATACCCTAGCTGTCATTGCCTTCTCCCAGGTATAACAGAAGACTAAATAAAGCAACTGAAGAGTTTCTAAATGTCTCCTTGGGAGTCAGAACCATTGGCAGCCAGAGGGAACTGAGCAAGGAAGCCTCATGCTGCAGCTCTGTCATTAGCCTTTGCTCTGTGGCTCAAAACCTCTCATCACATCTGGAGTATTCTTTGTAAAGAGTGGTCGCCTAGCACTAAGTTTCTCAGAGGAGGCACAGTCACAGAATAGGACAGGGCTTTCTCATCTACTTCTGTCTAGGCCACAGCAAAGATCGCACACAGGAGCCAATGAGGCAGGCGTCCCTTCTCTTCTCAAGCCCATCTCCCTTTCCTTACATTCTCCTGTGGCCTCCCAGGGGTTCATTGGTACATGGATTACAGAACCTCTTTCCCGAGATTCCACCACTTGCCTCCTGAACATCTAAGGGAGGGCAGGACCTGCTTGCTAAGAGGTGTCTCAGGCAGGAACTATGATGAAGCAGCATCTGGACAAAAGTGGCGCAAGGTATGTGGGGGTCGGACAAGCCCTCCCGACCTGTCAGGACACTGAAATGTCTCAGCCTGGTTATCATCTTGAGAATAGACTCCAGGGGGTCAAGAATGGAGGTTATCATCGAGATGGAACATCAGAGCATGCTTTCTGCCTCCTGGGAATTGGCTGTGATTGTGGAGATAGAACACGTACCTCTCTCATAAGGAAGTGTTTGCTGAGTCGCATGACTCGGAACAGACTGACGCTGCGCCCTAGCGTGAATGAGCAAGATTGTTTGTGTATGTATGAGTGTGTGAGTGTGTGTGCGTGGCTTTGCTGCATGGGTATATAAAGGAGCCACAATAAATGGCATACATTTAAAATGTACACCTTGGCACCTTTGGACCCAAGTGCACACACCCACACAGCCATCCCCAGTGACAATGAGCAAACCTTTCACCCTCCAAAAGTAGCCCCTGGTTTCAAGGGCAGGTAGGAACTGTCACCAAGGCAGGGACCTCAGTAGGGACATAGAGGCGGTGCGTCGGGGAGGAGGGGTGGAGGATGTCTGTGGGATGGAGGAAGGCCCATGCTGATGTTACAAGGAGGTCCCTGAGCTGCTGGGATAGGTTCTGACAGTCATCTTGAGGATGTAGGTGAGGCCTGGAGCACCAGGTTGCAAGCCCTTGGGGCGCTGTTGAAGCACTCGCATTTGCTTGGGAAAAATAGCCAGAACAGAATTTTTCAGCATTTTATTCTTAAAAAAAAATCCCATAACTAAATTTTAGGAATTCAACATTGTTGTAGTAAATCCAAGAAAATGCAGCCAAGGACACTGACTCAGTGTTTCATGCATGTAAAATCAACTGAAGGATGTCTCACAGAGAGCCGACAGATTTTAAACAGCCCTGTACAACTGGCTCTTCACAGAGCGGGCGCACTTTCATTTCACCTGGTGGAGCCCAACAGCCTGCACAGGATGGTGCCTGAGGTGTCGATGGATTTCAGTAACTGGAAATCGAAAATCTCAGAGTGTCACACCAGAACACTGATTTTTCTCGTATTTGCAAAGTTCAGTATTCAGGTGCCTTTTCAGCATTACTGTGTGTGTGTGTCTGTGTGCGCGCGTGTGTTCAGACAAAATTGCCTCGGCCTATGCATGTGCATGGGAGGTCAGAGGTCAATGTTGAGTATCATCCTCTGCCACTCCCAGCCTCATTTTTTTGAGGCAGTGTGTTTACTGAACCAGGAGATTGCCATTTTGGCTAGACCCTGTACCAGGTTCAGTGTTAGATGCTGAGAGCAAGTGCAACGAAAGGGCTATGGTGGTTTAGTTATCACCAGTAATAACTACTATCAATTATGTAGCAAGACAAGGACTGTGCTAAAACATTACATACACATCACGTTTTATCCTTATCAATAAAATAGGTATGATCATAAGTTCATGCTCTTATACTGAAGGGACTAAAGTATGCTTAGGGTTTTTCTTTTTTAAATGGCTCCTGGTCACAGATACTGAGGGATAGAGCCATGGCCTGAGCCTCCCACACTCCACCAAAACTTTGGAAAGAATCTGTGGAACTGGTCACGAAAACTAGTTTTGGAAAGCCCATGACCGAGACAGAATATCCTCCCAGTGATCATAATGAGAAATACCTTGCCTAGCTTTTGAGTAATTTGTGAATTTTTAAAATCATATTTTGAGGGTGTGGGAGGTGGCCCAGTGGCTTGCTGCGCAAGCATGGGACCTGGAGTTTGGACCCACAGCACCTACGTGAATGATGGAGAGTACAGTACCTGCCTGTATCCCAGGGCTTGGGAGATCAGTAGAGCAAGCTGGCCAACAAGACAGACGGCTTGGGGGAGAGGCCCTGCGGAGGGTGATCAAGGAAGAGGACCAACCTCCACCTACATGCACACATATGTGTGTGGGTGCTCCCCAGCTGTGCCTATACATGTGTGATCATGCACACACACATGCCACAAACACACACATGCAGTAATGATAACAGCAAAATAAAAAGTAAAACTCTCTCTTTTCTTTTAAAGTAGGAAGGTCGGAAGGTCTTTTTGTTACTGTCACTGACGTTTAAATATGATTTGTTCAATGTCTCTTATGCTCGTGAATTATTTCTAATCCTTACAATTCTGTAATCCGGGTGATATTTCCTACTTAGGCAGTTGACAGAGCCAAGGCTCAGGGCAGCTTTATGGGTGTCACCTGGCTTCTGGGACAGAGCATCTTCCCATGGCTGTATCTTTCATCTTCTGCACTGTGGCTCTGTTTTGCTCATTTGACTTTCTCATTGTGCATTCCTCACCCCTGTGTCTGGGTGTGCTTTGGGACATTCAAGAGCATGGTTGGTGGCATCAGCTCAGTTCTAGCGACAAGGGAGGCATGTGATGATCCATGGCGAAAGGCAGAGAATGTGTGTGTCTCTGTCTGAGCAGAGAGCTCTCATCTTGCAGCACCTTGCCAGGCCCTGTTAATTGGTTTTCACCTGCCCTTGGTGCTGCTGAGCCCCACACCTGTGCAACAGTCATTCACAATGAAGTCTCGCACATGCGCTTGAGGGGCCTACATATGTGCGGTGGTCCAGAGCAGAATTGCACAGGCTGGGCACAGCCATGACATCTCAGTCTAATCTAGTTTCTGATGTAAAACAACTTCAGGCTGACATTTAACATTTCTCCCATTGGTGGTTTTTCTTTTCCCCTTTGTTTCTCTGAGCTCATTACCTCACATGCCTTTATGCCTTTACATTCCTTTTCCTCTCTCTCACAACATACCAGGATCTACGTTTGTGTGCACACCGGTGTGTGATCTTCATTACTGAGGAAGCACCACTGGCGTGCAGAACTGACTAACAATGGTGACAAATCGTCAGTCCAGGAAGGACAGCCAGAAGTTTCTGTTGAAGCTGTAGATTAATGAAGTAGAACTGCGAGCAGGCTCTCTTACATCGGCTTCTCGCTGGGGAGAATGTGTCCCCTGCCAATCAGAGGGATCCTCTCAGGGACTTCCTTCAGCTCACACACTGCATCAGAGAGCCCTGGAGGCTGGGTACCCTTCCTGCAAAGGAGAGCAGCACATCATGACTGTCCAACGCTCTCATTTATTCCCTGGCTCCTCTCCAGGAGCCATTGGCTCTGGCCCGGGAATTACACGAACAGCAGGGATAAAGGGTGCTGACTCGAGGTTTCTCTGTTCGTTCTTGCCGAGTGGATCCAACATACTAAGAGGATAAAGGAGATCCAGGCAATGTCCTCTTTAGGTCCCTGAAGCCCCCCACTTTTAAGTCTCCACCATCAACCCCCTGTGGAAAATGACATGGAGACTTGGGAAGCTGAAAGGCTATAAAAAGCAGAATCTTCTTGGGGGAAGAAGCGTTTGGGGGTGGTGGTGAATGACCCTGATTTCCAATGTTTAAACTGTCCTTGCTCAGGAGGATGAGTAAGCTATGTCCCACCTTCTTGAAGCGGAGACCTCACTTCCTTGAGAGACACTTAATGGGAACGAGCTGCTCTCTGGGGTTGACTCTACCTAAAGTTTGCTCCCTATTGATTTATAAGCTCTCAGTTTTGCAGTTTGCCTTCAGAAGACTCATTAATAAGAACACCTGCCTCAGGAAGACAGACAGCTATAAAAGAGCACCCGGGGAGAAAGGACACTCAGCAGGAAAGGTGACAGGGTGGGAATGCAAACCCTAGGCCAGGGGGGAGTCTCCAGGGTGTGAAGGTAAATCCCCTTGATCTGGGAGGCTGCCTGCTGTGCAAAATAAAACATTTTATTCTCAGGGCCCCATCTCCTATTCCAAGCCTCAAGGGACAATTGTTTATTGGGGGGGGGGCGGGAGAAACTTTAGGAACAAAGTGGAAAGAAACTTCTTTTGAAGAACAGCTTAAATCTTGTGCAGCTTGTCACTAGAGGCCTCTAGAATAATAAACCAGGAGCAAACATCACCAGGAATTTGTACAACACATGCTCGATGCTTACTCCAGCTGTTGCCTTCATTGTAGACCCAGAGGCTTCGGAGGAACACACACAAAGCACTCTTTTGGCTAAAATAATGCACAAAATCACCCTGCCCTCCACAGTGGCATTAGCATTTATTGCTAAGCAACCTACCCCTCGGAGGCTGAGGCTGAACGGAAAGCAACCAGGAGCATCCATAAACAGCACTGTTTGCCTGGCCAATGTTGTCTTGCCTGAGCCCTGCAGATTCCACAGCCTCATTACCAGTCCCTCCTCATCCACCGAGAGTCTGCTACCACCTGCTTGATGGGGGGTCAACCTCAGTGAACCACGAATGGAATACTGGTCCAGAATTCCTCAGCCGTACTGATGATTAGGGAATGATGGTTTTAGTCCATTCTATGTAAACGCTACTCGCTTAAAAATTTAGGAGAAAGGTGAAAAGATTAGCTGAGGTCAGAGAGCATCTCTTCTGATAGTAAGGAAGAAACAGTACAAGGAGGGTAGTTACATGAGGCTCATTCATTAGGAGTGAGCAAACTGTACAATGGCCACTGTAGCAAACTCCTGAGAGGACCAACTAAAATTAGAAAAGTATATTTGGCCTCATGGTTCATAGACTTCAGTCCAGAGCCAGGCGGGCTATTGCATTTAGCCCTCTGGTGAGGCTATCACATAGCAGTGGATGGGAGGAGCCCATGTCAGAGGAAAACTGACCACTTCCCCACCAGGAAATGAAAGGGGTGTGAAGGGGCCACAGTCCCCTTTGAAGGCCTGCTTAGATATCCTAAGGACCTCTCCTTAGGTCCTGCCTTTTAA
>CM053759.1:14757066-14779852 GCA_028658305.1 Pachyuromys duprasi | reverse complement strand
CAGCACGGTGTGATGTTTACCCTGTTAGAAGCTAACATATCAATTTGTTAAATGTTGGGAAATAGGTGTGGCTCATGAGCTATGTAGGGCATATGTGTCTCTATGTCACTCAGATTCAGAATCTAAGACTCCAAATCCAAAATACCCCCAAGTGTGCACCTGCCTTCTCTTGTACGTTTACTGTGGTATTTCTTCCTTACCATTGAGTTAACAATGGTGATATTTCAGACAAGGTCTTATGTAACCAGCATGGCCTCAAACTCACGCTGTAGCTGAGAATGTCCTTGAACTTCTGATCCTCCTACCTCCACTTCCTGAGTCCAGAAGGCCTGCATCACCACATCAGGCTTAGATGGTATCCTAGATTAAACCCATGGCTTTGGACATGCTGACCAACCATCTACAGTCCCAGGCCAGCAAAAGCATTTTAAAGAAGCAATTAAACAGGTTTCTTGAAGCCCAATAGATTATTGGTATCTTGAAAGCATATCTGGACGGCTGTGAATTCTATTAAAATACCCTTCTGGTTTGTCAGATCATCTTAAATTGTGCAGTGAAATGTGAGAATAACCAAGAGAATGGTGGCATGATCTAAGGGCAAAATGCCCTCTGACCATTTAAAATAACATTTTCAAATGGCATTTGTTGATGGGAAGGTTGTCATTATACAATGTCATGTGGAAAAACAATTATATTGGCACATATGGAGGGCCATATACATTCCTTTTGAATTAATGAACATTTCCTTTACAACCTTCTAGCTGTAAAAATATATACATATGTGTGTGTGTGTGTTCTAACTCTTGTGGAAAATCATGGACAGGTAAGTGGCCAAGATGTCTGTGGTACTCCAGAGGTACATCCCTTTAGACCTGCTTTGCTGGTAAACAGGTGACAGTCTGCTCTAGAATGTGGCTTCCTGCCCTCCTTGCAGAGGCTCTTTTGGGTCTTACATGCTCTTGAGCTATGACTCAGCACTGCCCAGACAGAGCAGCTGCCGCTGAGGAGGACGCCACAGTGGGCCTCGTCTTGTTTTCATGGCTTCTCCAGGTTGAACCGAGTCTTCCCCGACCTCCTATTTCTCCAGCCACTTTATGGGCTGTCACGAGTTTCCGCCTCCTGAGCCTTCCTCGCCACTGCTCTGTGAAGAGGCCTCTTGATTTATTAATCAATCAATCAGCGCACGATGAGGGGCTGCTCGGGGTAGTTAAACAGGGAAAACAAGATGCTGGGACCCATCATCCAGACAGATCGTGACTGGGAACGAACCTCCCACAGACTGATCTTCCTGCCCACCACGGCTGCCCTCAGTTCCATCCCTCCACGCTGCTCAGTCCAGATGGGTCTCTACTCCACGAAAACTGACAACGCTTTTCTGAAGGGTGATTGTGTGTGTGTATGTGTGTGTGTGTGTGTGTGTTTGTGTTCTAGAGGAAGATGAGCCTCATTCATTGTTCACAATAATTGTTGAACTTGCAAACATTGCCAGGCCCAAAAAAATGCCATGGCAGTTCTGTTCATCAATTGGTGGACGGTGCTGTCCTATCCTGATTTCCCCACAAATGGAGTTATGGAGCCAGATGGATATCACCACAAGCACAGGGCGCAGTGTCTGTGCCACTAAGGAGAGGTTCAGTGTGATGAGTAAGCTGTCCAAAGTCATGAAGAACTCCAAGGTCACGAGGAACAGAGCTGGAAAATATTTTGACACCCATTCACATGCCCAGAGCTGTTTCTTTATGTAATCCTATTTCTGTAGAAATTAAAGCAAAGTGAAATTGTCTTTCACATTTGACCCGGGAGCATGAGGTATGAGAGTGGGTTTGAGACAGAGGTCTCCTGTCATAGCTGAGGCTAGCCTGGAACTTTTAGCAACCCTCTTTCTCATCTTTCTGTGCTGCCATGTACTGGTGTTAGTCACTACACCTGGCTGAAGATTTTCACTGGTAGTTTTAGGTAAAGCTTATTGGGGGCAGGGAGCACCTTGGACTAGTCAGGGAATCAGAAAGAAGATACAGAAGATGGCTCCTCATGGTGCCTACAGTGGTGTGCTGGCTCTGGAGCATGCTGGATCCTGGATCTAGGATCTATTTATTAGTCAGTTTTCTCCCCTGTGGCGCTGACTTAGCACACACACTGCTGAGGCCAAAGTCCCGGCAGAATAGAATCTCTGCTCCCAGTCACAAGCAGAACTTCCATCTCTTGCCAGCTTCTGTCACCCCAAATGAGGTCCTCACCTCTACCGTGCTGGACTAGGGAGGGAGCAGGCTGTCTGTAATTCTTTAGTGGATGTAGAAGAGTCTAAAATGGTCTCCTTCAACTGAGCAATGTGGTACCTAGAGATTGTGTTTTGTTTAGTATTTTTAGTTTTCAGTACCTAACCCTTTCATATGTTCTCTACCTGTTGCTTCTCCTGTTCTGGGGGCTGCCGATCCAAGCAGTCAAGCCCTCGGTTTGCAGACATCTGAACTGGGCCTAACACCGCTGAGTTACAAGTTGTTCCTTTTCTTCTGCTTGTGTATTCTCTAGGACCCCGCTTTCTCTTCTGTGATTCACGATAAACTCCAGGTCCCTAACACCATCAGGAAGTCCTGGAATGACCGAGACAACCGCTGCGACATTTGTGCCACACACCTGAACCAGCTCAAGCAGGAAGCCATCCAGATGGTGCTGACCTTGGAGCAGGCCGCTGGCAGCGAGCACTATGACGCCTCTCCAGGCTCACCGCCTCCGGTCTCCAGCATTCCCACACTGGTGGGGTCCCGGCACGTGGGTGGGCTCCAGCAGCCCAGGGAGTGGGCCTTTGTGCCCACTCCCTACGCCACCTCCACCTACACAGGCCTTGTCAACAAACACAGTGGCAAGCCCAACAGCCTCGGGGTCAGCAACGGCGCAGAAAAGAAGAGTGGGTCCCCAACCCACCAGGCCAAGGTCAGCCTCCAGATGGCCACCAGTCCCAGCAATGGCAACATCCTCAGCTCAGTGGCCATTCAGGCTCACCAATATCTGGACGGCACTTGGTCCCTTTCGAGAACTAATGGGGTTACCCTGTACCCGTATCAGGTAAGCACCCCTACAAGCAGGGTTTCCCTCGTTAAGTACTGAAATGAGTACATACTTTCTCTATATTATACATACATATATATATGTATATATATGAAGCATATTGTCTAGCATCTGATCTAGTTTTATACCTGATAACAGGAGATTTAGAAAGTAAGACGAATAGACAAGAGTGTTTTGACCCCAAGATTGCAGTAGTTCTCTTAAATTTAGGATGTTTGAAGCAATTGATGAGTTTGTCAAGGCATCACTAATAATCTAGATGAATTTTATCATTGCTTTATTGTTTATAGATGAAGGTATGTGTTGGCATCCCATTCCCACTGTCTGTGCCATCTGAAAGGGGTGGAGAACCTCTTGTATATTGGTAGACTATCACTTTTTTCCCTATCTGAGACATCTTTACTTCTGTTGGAACTGGTCACAGAAGGCTTCCTCCGGTGGTTTCCTCCTTTCTCCTTTTCCCTATTAGATACTGAAGAGAGCACATAGCCTCAGGGTGCTTTATATGAAGGTAAGAGCAGGTCTTAAATCTGGGGGCAACTTGTCTTGATCCAGATGTACCTGTGGTCCCAACGCTAGGAAGACAGAAGAATCTAGAGGCCAGCCTGAACCTACTGAGACAGTTCAAAGCCAGCCTGAGGTGTATAGTGAAGCATCATCTCCAAAACAACACAACAACGGAAATCCCCACACAAACACAAACTAGGTCAACCAAGCCAACATATAAGAAGAATAATTAGTCCAGATTTTTCCCAGGGGAGCTTTCTATTGGATGAGGGTCAGGATCAACAGATGTACTCTGTCCTATGTCTGCTGTGTTGGGACCAGCACAGACTCTTGACTGTCACTGATGTGGAAAGGTGGCCACAGTCATGAGTGTTGGGAAGGTAACTGGCCTACTAGATAATCCTGGACACTTCCTGAGGCCACTCCGCCATCTGTGCTGTGTCATATGAGGTGAGCAGTCTTTTTTTTTTTTTTCATCATGTAGGGATTCAAGCTTCCTTCATCAAATGGGTCACCATCTCTCAGGGACCTCAAGAGCACTCCACTAGGCCTTTTGTAACCAGCCAAGAAATGAAGGGGAGGTATGGAAGCTTTCATAGTGGGTTTGAGGCTTAACCTGGGTGTACAGTGCTTCCATTCATATTCTAACTGTCAAGAATCCAGCATTCTAGCTCTACTTCCCTACAGGAGAAACTGGGAAAGTCAACAGGCCCTTGTGCCCAGATGAAAAACAAACCAACAGAGCAGTTTTGTGACATGAGGAAAAAAATCCGGGGAAGCATAAAATGTGGTTGATAAAATGTGAGTGCCTTATCGTTCCTCCAAATAAGTTTATTTAACCCTATAGAGACTGTAAAGCAAGGAGGAAGTAGTTAGATCTCCTCTTTATAGTCAAGGAACATGACGCTTAGAGAAAGTGAGCGACCCATGACTACGCAGCCAAAAGTAGATCAACACTAGCTTCCTCCTCACCAGGGAACCGGTTTCCCTACTGTGTTGCTTCCAACCTCCCTAGCTTGGCCCTGTGCAATCCCCTGTCTCTTTCCCACACATGGCTTCCTTTGAGATCCGGAACAGGCAAAGAAAACAATTCTCATTTTGGCCTGCAGGGGCTGAACAGCCATTTGACTTTTAGATGAAGTTTTGTGTGGCTTATCTACATATACCACATTATATCGTATAACTATATATTTATAGAGCATTTAAATAGGATAAGGAACAAATAAGGAAACCATTAAGAAGACTTCATGGCTGACTCTTGAAAGTTACTGCCTAGGGCTGTGCGTTAGCTTGCTTTTCTTCTTGTTTTAAAATTTGTGGTCATGAGTATCTTGCCTGCATGTATGTATATGTTTCGAGTGTGTGCCTGGTGCTCTCCAAAGCCAGAAAAGAATGCCAGGTCTAGAACTAGAGTTACAAACTGTTGTAAGCCAACATGGGAGCACCAAGCGCCCTTAACCATTGAGCTGTCTTCTCAGCCTCCAGGATAGTGTTCTATCATTACAACAGATTTACCAGAGAGGAAGGTTTCTGAGGTTTCAGTCTGTGGTCAGCTGGTCTCTGTATCAGTTACTTTCCTTGCCACTCTGACGGAATACCTGACAAGACAACTTGAGGAGGCAAGTTCTATTTTAGCTCATAGTCGAAAATGATACAGACCATTTCAGCAGGGAAGGTACAAAGGCGCATGGCTCCATGATAGCATGTGGCTCGGATGTCTTCC
Organism: Pachyuromys duprasi; assembly: GCA_028658305.1. Taxonomy (NCBI): domain Eukaryota; kingdom Metazoa; phylum Chordata; class Mammalia; order Rodentia; family Muridae; genus Pachyuromys; species Pachyuromys duprasi. The sequence goes on along the minus strand of CM053759.1, from coordinate 14,774,556 downwards.
ATCCTTGCATCTCAGGACGGGAGCAAGGATGGGAAATCTAGTTCTCCTTTGGCTTTCTTTTTTATATAACCAAGTTCAAGGTTGGACTTGGCTCCTCAGTTAATCTTACCTGAAAGTAAGCCCACAGATATGGCCAGAGGTCTATTTCTCATGTGTTTCTAAACCTCATAGCTTGTCTGTGCTGAGACAAACTATGTATTGCCTCATTGCTAGTAAGAGAGGATCCCAAGGCCTGCTCAGAGCATGGCCCTAGTGACTGAAAGATCTCACATTAGGCCCTACCTCTTAAAGGTCCTACCATCTCTCAGTGACGATGTTCTGGGACCAAGCCTTATCTATCATATGGGCACTTGGGGAATAAGCCATACAAGAGCTGTCAGGAACAGAACACCTCTTCTTTTCATCATGGAAGTTTGCCTTAAAAAATCATTTAAAAATACACAATACATTTAAATATATATTTAATTATAAGAAGTAAAATGTGTTTGTTTTAAAATAAAATGGGGACTATATGAGAAAGTTCAGATGTGATGTTTGAAAGCCCACCCCACACAGAAATGAGTTACTTAGTCGCTCACTATTTGTAAACCTGTGATGAGACTCGGGGATGTGGCTTGCGCTTGATAGATTGGGCACAGTTTCCTATGCTGTTATGTATTTTTCTCAAATATGATCTTTGGGGCTAAAATAGTAGCTCACTGGGAGAATGCTGGCTTGGCCCCTACATACCCCCTTTAATACTTAGCATCACACACAAAAAGAAGTAAAATATGATGTGTAATGTTAACATGACATTCTCTGTGATGAAGGTGTTGTAATGGATATAACGAGATATCAGAGTCTAGGTTTTACAAGTATGGATTGCGAGCTCGGGAGCACAGCCTTCCACGAAGGTGGCGTGTTTACCACGTCTCTGATAGTGCTAGCGGTATACAGTCCTGTTCCACAGACAATTCACATCTCACCTTCTACTCTGGAAGCCATCACAGCCGGTATCTGGACTACCCTAGGGACCCAGATGCTACGGTACAGACGACACAAGGACAAAGAGTTAGGACCACAGCTTTAATGTAAAATAGCCAGGGTGAAGGTGCATGAGAGGGGACAGCCTAGAAGGTGCCTGAAGGGAAGGTTGGGGACATGGATGCATTCCTTTTATAGTATATTCACAGTAGTTCTCCTTTTCTTCCATCCTGTCTCAGATGAAAGAGAATTCCCTGCCCAAGAACAAGTATGTTTTACCCCTTTATCGTGGAGTAGGCATTGTGCTATTTGGTGGGTGGAGCTGCCTCCTTAGGCTGGAAACCTAGGTTCCCATCCTGCTTTCTTCACAGTGAGGGAGAGCCCAGGCACACTGCATTCGATGAGGTTGGCAGGTGCGTATGTAGTCAGAGCCATGTCAGCTCAGCCGTTCTGGGACTGTGAGGAGGAACTGGAATCCAGCTCTTGTTGTGGCCTAAGACCAGATTCAAAGGTGATGTGTACCAATTCCCATCTCGAAATCGGCCTGGATACACTTTATTTGGCAATGGTGGAGCTGACCAACTCATGCATTTCCCCTGAGTGATGACTACAGGGACCGGAGGAAATCTCTCCGGGATCAAGAGATTTGGGGTCTGGCTATGAATCAGTGTCCCACGTGTTGTGACTATGTCACCCTGATGCCCTGGGGCATGGGCTCTGAGTCTGGCAGACTGAGTGTCTCCTCTTGTGAACATCTCCCTGCAGTAAATATTCTGTAGTTCATGGTCTAGCCAGCTCGTCAGAGATGGCTGGCTGCTCTGAAAGCCGGCTGCAGTTCCCCTGATCACCCATACTCCCATTTCCCTCCATGGAGCAGATTTCCTCTGGCCCAGAGCCAGAAGTGTTCCTTCAGCAAGGAAGCGTCTCGAGTTTAATGAGTTGAGGGTGCAGTCCTACCCTCAGGAACCTGAGCCGGTGGAGACAGCACAGAAGAGGAGGCTGTCCTGAACCTCAGGCAGTAGGGATGACAGAGATGAGGCCATGCTTCCTACAGGGAGCCTATATCCTTTGCGAAGCTCCTGCTTCGTAAGAAGGAAGAAAAAAGAGAATAATTTAGGAGGCAATGAGATTACCTCAGACATGATAAACAAATCATAATTGCAGTTTCTTGTCAAATGTCCCTGAGAGCTGATTTCAGGGGAGAAGATGAGGTGAGTCGGACCTTTCAAAGCCAGACTTTCTTCTGTTGACTTGCCAATACTCAGTACTATAAATCAGCAGAAATCAGAATGTGCTCACTGTGATCATTTGGCCATGTGAATCTTGCCACTAAAGGACATGAGTCGATCAGTTCTCAAGCTCATCTATGGATTAATTATCTCCCTTTGAATGGCAGCTGCTTTGGCCTAATTGACTCTTACCATGGTAAATGGCTACAGGAAAGACTGGTGATCTCAGGTTGCTGCCATTAGAATCCACTTCTGTAGGTGGTATCCAGCTCTTAGACCAAGGGACAAGGACAGCTGGTCCAGATTCCTCCTTGGTTCAGAGTAGCACAGACTATGGTGTCACAAAGGCCACTGGTTTTGGATGGATGGAAGGCTGTTATTTATTTATCTTTATACGCCCTTCCACACATAAACTCTGAACACACACACACACACACACAAGACTGTGTTTGTGTATTTGGCCCTGTACAGTACATTTCCTAAGGATGTGATATCTAGAGTGAAGGTCCAAAGGAATGGTCACATCTTATGAATGATGGATAGGGTCTTGGTCAGAAAGGAGCTCCCAAATTATGTCAGGAAGCATAAACAATGCCTTAAACTGGTCCTGGATTTTGTGTGATAGGCTAAGTAAGGACCCTGAGAAGTATTCATATCCGGGTCATTGTCTGTGGCTGTGGAACCCTGCATAGGATTTTGTGGACAGGACTTGAAGGATCTTGAGATTGTCTGGGAGTATCCAGATGGACTCATGAGTGTCCTTTAAGAGTGAGGCAGGCGGAGCAGGACCGGCGAGGGAGAGCAGGGACGATGCTGTGCTTCCTGGAGGAAGGGACCACAGGGCAAGGAGGACAGACATCTGTAGAAGCTGCGAGAGGTGAGGAGGCCGATTTTCCTTCAGAGCCTCTGAAGGAACCAGTTCTTCAGGTCTCCTTCGACTTCTCCAGACCATTAAGATAATAGATCCGTGTTGGTACGTTGCAGTGGCCTTAGGAAAGCATTTGATAACTGACAGACCGATAAGGCCAATGGGAGGAGATTTGCAGACCTGCAGGATGACGTAGCTTTTCATCCCGCACAAGGAGCTACCTCAGCCTCCGGGTCGGCCCGCACATCAGCAAGTGTGGTTATTTCATTTGGCTGCCTCCACAGAATGGCTCATGCTGCCCCATTGCTTCCCAGTTGTCTCAAATTCCCCTATTGTTACAGAGTCATAATAACAGGCCAGCCACAGCCACTCTCCCCTGGCATCCGGGGATGACCATTGTGAAAGTCTCACAGAGTGTTGAAACTGCAGAAACCATTCCAGGCTGGGGGTGGAGAGCCTTGACCGGAATGAAAAGGAAGGACGTTTCTCATTTCTGTCAGGCCTTTGGAACCAAAAGAACAGGTTCTCATAGGACAGCTCCAGAAAGTAGTTCTCGCCTTTTCTGGTATCTTGAGGATCACATGTATTTATAAGACCTTTGGGACTTGTAGACCTGAATGTAAGTATTGGCTCACAGTTCTTACATAGTAAGCTGAAGACAGGACCTGGAGATCTGAAGCAGAGGAATGGACAGTTTGCTCCCTTGAAGGTGGAATTCTCAGTTTTTGGCTGCACACTAGAATCCCTTGGGAGATTTAAAAGAAGTTTTCAAAGTCTAGTTCACACCCTAGTCCAACAAAACAAGGATATCCTAGGATGGGACCCTGGCCGTGCTTTGAATTGTTGAGGCGGAGAACCTCAGCCTTATGGAATGACTCATCTGTCACTGCTCTAATGAGTTCAGTGAATTTGTGTGGGAAAGCGGCACATGGTGACTGAGACAGAGACCTAGATAGAAGGGAGAAAGGGGCAAGGAGGTGTCTGTGAGGCCACGCAAAGCTGGATGTGTCGAACACGCCTAGAATCCTGCCGCAGTGAGGTGGGAGCTGAACAAAGGGGGTCCCTAGGGAGTGTGAGGCCAGCTAGCCTGGTGCATATAGCATCGAGCAAGAGGCCCTGTCCCAGATAAGATGGAGAATGAGGTCTGAAGTTTGTCCTCTGACTTCCACATGTATGCCATGGTGTGTTCATGTCCATACTTACCTGGGCATTTATTTGTACACACACACACACACACACACACACACACACACAGAACCTTTTTTTTTTTTTTTAAAGGAGAAAGGTCTATGGTACACTATTAAGAAAAAGATCAGGAGAGCCCTTATGGCTTAAAGTTTTATTTCGATGTTAAAGGATCTTCTAAATCCTCAATTCCGGTTTTTAAGGGCGAAAAAGAGAAAGGTCTGTTTTGGTTTACAGTTTCAGTTGTTTTCAGCACCTGGTGGCTCAACCTTGTGGCCTTGCTGCAGTCTGGGCAATGGTGAGGAGTTTGCAGTGGAGGAAAGCTGCTCAGCTCATGATGACCAGGGATCAAAGAGCAGAAGAGGAAGGTGCTGAGGTCCCAAGGGGCATGTCCTCAGGGACTTACCATCTTCTCAAAAGGCTCCACCTCGTAAAGGTTTTACCTCATCACAGTAGTGCTAAGATGAGGACCAAGCTTTTAGCAAATGACTTCGGGGGAGCATTCTAGACCCCAAATGCATTTATGAGAAAGCAGTGAGAAAGCAGTGTATTAGCTTGTTGGGTTGCCATAAGAAATTGTCACGGTGAGGCTGCTTAGAATATAATGTTTATCTCTCAGTTCAGGTCTGAGGTTAAAGGGGAACAGAGAACGCTGTCCTTGCTGCTTCCAGGCCTTCTATGGCTTATGTCATACCACCCGGTCTTTATCTGAGTCTACGTAGTCTCGTGTCCTATGTTCTCTTTGTTGTAGGGAAAGACATTGGAATTCAAGCCCTCCTTAATCTAGTAGGCCTCATCTCAATCCTTAACTAGTCATATCTACAAAGACTCTACTTCCAAATAAGGTCATATTCTTAATTGCCAAGTGGACATAAATTTGAGGCAAAGTCTATAAGGTGATAGGGTGATCGATAAGGGAAAAGGGAAGTTGGGGTGAGGAAGTGAAGTAGCCACTCCAGCTCTTTCCCCTTCTGAATGGAGCCGCACAGGTAAGCACGGCTGAGTTCCCACTCCGTAGGTAGCAGAGAAACAAAGAAGGCAAAGAAGGAAAGTGGCTTAGCCACACCCATCCTTGTAAGCCGAGCAGAAACTCTAGAGCAGACAAGTGAAGTGTGGGCGGCCACTGGGGGAAGGGTCAATGGGAGCACACTGGCCTCTTCCCTGAGTGTAAAACCCTTGCAATCATTTGTGCTTACATAACACGGAGTTAGGAGCAAAAGACGCTTCTATAGCCCTCCGTGGGGAGATGAGCTAGAGGGTCCAACCTGACAATGGTGGAAGGGGGGCCACTCTATTTCCATTGCCCTGGCAGACGCGTTGAGTTAACTTGGTTAGAACAATTTGCAATTATTTTTCTTCTTTAGAAATAGTCCTAGACTCTAGAAAGAGGCTAGAAGATGCCTTGTCTGTCTCAGCACCAATGTGAGGGGTGGGTGGGTGGGTCAATGGGTGGTTTTGTTTTTGGCTAAGTTAGGCTGGCCGTGGGGAAGGCGGAGCATTGTCACACCACAGGGGTGGGGCTGTGGTCAGAGTGGAGACTGAGGACAAGCACTCCTTCTCCTTCCCACTGTCTTCCCCAACCTGTCTCTAGTGACAAAGCTCTCGCTTTATAGAGGCGAGGGAAAGCGTCAAGGTGTCTAGCTGGCTGAGTGGGCACAGTGCAGTTGTGGTTACTTTTAAGGTCTCCAAGGGTGCTGGGCATCACGGGATTTTCTCCAAGTGTAGCACAGTGAGGGATGAAGAGCTGGGGTCACACAAGCTTTGCCACTCATACACAGAAGCAAACCCCAGCAGCCCTGCCTGCTATGGGGCCTCCTAACTGTGCAGGGTCTGTACTAACGCCTCTGTAACATCGTAGTTGTTGTGGGCATGATATTACAAGGGGTCTGTTGATGTATGTGGCCCTGGGTGTAGCACCCAATAGCTTCCATGACATTTGTGGAAACTGGAATGCCATCTTCCTTCAGTCAAGTCAGATGCCCGGCTGAATGGACTCAGTGTGGCCCTTTCAGCAAAGAACTCACACTAGCTGGAGAAACAATATGGGAACCATGAAGTCAGTATTAAAGCCCTCTGCACAAAAACGGCTTTCCGCAGAGAGGAAATGAGAAGCTCATATTTTAAGTAGAAACAGTCCTATTCTGACATTGGTGGGCAAATTTATAAAACACTGGAAGACTCCTTGGCTAGCTGTCTCCCATGTTTGATGCTTTTTTACGGAAGAGGGGATACCTATACAGACTTGAATCAGTTAAACTCCATGGAATCACAGAGGAGGCAGATTTAAAATAATACGAAAATGTAAACTCTTTTATGTTGAGGCCGATTGTGAAAGGATCAGGCATCCAGATACGGCTTATGAATCTGGTCCTGAAAGCACACTTAGAGACAGCCCATCCTTCCCGTTTTCCTAACTAGCCACTGATTTTAATATCTTTGTTTTCTTACTCATTTACCGCTAAACAAAATATAAATGGTCATTTAACAGTATTCCATAACGTAGAGTTTTCAGTAAACTGGAGAACTGACAGTTTTTGTCCCAACTCACCCACCCTGGACATCCAGCTAATTAATATCCAATTGTGGTTGTACTGTGCTTACAGTCTTTAGCGTAACAATTACCCTGGCTCTGTCTTAGAACGATATTTGTGAGAATTGCTGATGAGTTGTGTATTTCATATGCCTAAGTCACTCCCTGGGAGCAATTTAGGTGTTCACGAAGTATATTGGGCACCACCGTTTTGGGGATTGGGAAGACTATTTAGTGTCTTAGCTATAGCACCCTTGGCCTCAAAGAGTTAACCCATCTTTTAAGTAGCTTAGGTGAGAGCCTGAGAATGAGGGAGACTCTGGAGGGGGAGGGACCGAGAAACCTCACCAACAGCTGCCAGATCCCCACTGATGGCTGCGACCAGAATGTGTCTGACGACAGAACCAACCTGGTGGCTTCCATCATCACAGCAGGGAGGTCTCCCACGGTGGACCCAGCAGAGAGGAGCAGGACGGAAGGGAAGAACAGGCCTATCCTTGCATTCACTCCTGCTTACGGCATGGAACCAGGCATGCTCTTGTGAGTTATATATGCTGACGTGTCAATTGACCTGCCCAACATCGCCTAGCTAGGACTTGGACGTGGCAGAGACGTGCTCAAGGGCAGGTCTCCTATACTCCGGATTGTGCTCTCACCGTTGTTGTGAAAGGAGGAGGCCACTTCCTTGGGTTGACCACACAGGTGACCCAAGCTGCCTGTAGCACACCCTGCCAGGATTTCTTCTAGGTGATTCTACGCAACTAAAATGTGCAAGGCTTTCCTTGTGTTGCTCTGTACAAAAGTACGGAGATATATGCTTTGTGTTGCTTTTCCCAGTCCCAAGGTGGGGAGGCTGGGGGAGGGAGAGATGGCCCAGGAGACTGAAAGAGGCCTTGTGAGCGATACTGCCACCTAGTGAGCAGAGCGTTCAGAGGCGGGCCTAATAGAATCATGTCAGAATGTCTTCATTGCCTAAGAACAGTGAGAGGAAGCAGCACCCTCTTCATTGATAAGGAGATCGAGGTTTGACAGAGCGGTGTATGTTTAAATTGACTTTTTTTTTTATCATGTCTCTGGGGAAAAGACCTTGTTGCTGGACTCTTCTGGGGAGACATATCTGTTTACTGCAGTGGGGAAGACAGCTAGATCAGTGTGAGCGTTCTGGGTCGTTTACCTATGAGCCGAACAACACCCCCACCCACCCCCACACACATACATACTACATATACACACAAACACATACATGACAATTTATCATTTTAACCATTTTGAAGGGAGTGACACTAACTTTCTACCCTCCTACCTGACTCCTCAGCAGCTGTCGTTTTATCTCATCTCTCTGAATTTGCCTGTTCTAGGTATATGCTAATAAGTAGACTCACATAATATTGGTTCTGTTACACTAGCGTATTTCACACGGCATTTCCTCAGAGTTCATTTGCGTTGAGCCATAAGTCAGAATTTCCTTCTTAGAATAAAAAAGAAATTATTTTTTTTAAATGTGTATGGGCCTTTTGTCTGCATGTATGTCTATGTATCATGTATGTGCCTTGTGCTCAGAGAGGCCAGGAGGGGGTACGGGATCCTTTAAAACTGGAGTTATAGGTTGTGAGCCACCATGTGGGTGCTGGGACTCAAAGCCGGGTCCTTTGGAAGAGCAGCAAGTGCTCTTAACCAAGGAGCCATTTTTACAGACCCAGATTTTTGTTCCTTTTAAAGGCTGTGCAATGTCCCGAGCATACACTCTTTTTTTGCTAATCCATTCATCAAGACCTTCTGGCTCTGTGAACACAAGTACAACTTTCCCCTCAGCTTTCTGTTCCTTTGGGCATATATGCAGAACTGCCAGCTCCTAGGATAATTCCACTTTGAATTTGCTGGAAACTGCTAACCACTCCCTTGTCCTACAGCTGCTTCATCATCGTACATTACTCTCAGTGACATATATGGGCTCAGGATCTCCAGCATTCTCTCTAAGATTTTTTTCTTTAATTATTTCTGGTGTGTATATGTGTGTGCATGCATGTGTGCATGTGTACTTGTACATGCAGGCATGAGTGCAGATGTGTGTATGTGTGGGTGGAGGCCAAAGTTTGATGTCTTCCTCAAGACAATGTCACTCCCTGAACCCAAAGCTTGCAAATCAGATAGAGGGTCTTTTAGTGGTGTCCATCATATCAGGTCCAAGGTAGGCGCTCACTGCCAGGGACTGGTGATGTTGAACATCTTTTCACATACCTCTTGGCCATTTGTAAGATTTGGAGAACTACCTGACTGATCAAAGCCTCTGTTTCCTATAGAATGAGTTAATAATATCAATCTCCTAAGGCAGTTGGGAAGATTTCTAATGTGTAGATCTACCCAGCTCTCTCTGCAGCTGTCATCTCTAGAAAATCACTCTGTCCCATCTATAGACAGAAAGACGGAGAGCCTACACCGAGGACTTCTACATAACCCACAGTACAGACTGCTTGCTGCCCGCAGCTCTCTGCCCTCCTTCAGCAACACACTTATAGGGACCAGCAGGACTTAGGGGAAGCAACGAATGCACCTCTGAAGAGCAGTGACAGAAGTGATGACCCGAGAAAGCTGAAGCCTTGCTCCGCCGATCAGGCCCGAGCTGTTCTTAGCAGTGCGGCCTTGCGGTTCGTCTCTTGAACATCGGCTTTCGGCAGAGTCATTCCAAGGCTTGGAGATTCAGTCACTCCTCACTGAGTGACAGGCAACTGAGGCTGAGTCAGACTTTCTGTGGAAGACATGCACTTTCCTCTGAAGACAAGCCTGAGCATTCTCATCTGGAGAGCATTTTGATGGGATGTGGGCACTTTTCAGTGTTTGTCACTGCTATCGGGATAGGTGTCCCTCTCTGTCTAGGCGCTATGAAAACAAAACAAAGCAAAACAAAACAAAATAAAACAGTGTTTGTAGTTTACGACAAGCTGGCAATTCCGAGGTGGCAGGCTCTTTATGGAGCCGAGTAGAAGGCAAGAGAGAGTTATCAAGAATGATAATCTTTGTGCACAATTAAGTAACGAGCGTAGAGGTGGTTACTAGCGATTTCTGAAGCAAGCAAAGACAGTAGAGGTGTGCTATAGGGAGAGTCAGAAGTCTCATCCTTCTAGACCAAAGGTTGCATTGTACTCGAGGGAGGAGCTGATCCACAGTCCCCTGTGCCTCGATTGTTCAAACTTGCCAAACCTTTAAGCTCTTGCATAGCCTTCTCCCTGGGGAAACCCAGGGGGCGATAGAGAGCAAAGCTCCACAACCTTAATTCTGCAGCCCTTTTGCTGCTGCTGTTACAAGCTTTCTAAGCTGCTGAGAGGTGAAGTCCCATCCTGCTCCTGGCTTTGTCAGCCCGTATGGGTGTCTCTGAGCATCCAGCATTCTGTGCTCCTGACTCCTAGACTCGGTTTTGTTTACCATCTCTCAGCTTGGCAGCCATCTCTAGATGCCAGTAATTTAATTGAATATCACTAATTTAGCATCACAGCAATAAACATAAGCATTAAAGCCAATGTGCGTATGCTCATTATATTGTATACTGTATAGTAGACATACTGCTCTGTAAGCTGAGTGTTTGGTATGTGCATTACCTATAGAGGCTTCATAGCCATCCTAAGAGAAGATGTACAATCTGAGGTCTGAACTAACACAGAGAAATGCCGCCTGCACAGGGGAATGATACACATCTGAGACCATGTCTCAAAATAGGAAAGGGAACACTCTCCCCCTACCCCCCACCCAAAAAAGGAGGCTGGTAATTGTAGGCTCATGGCAGAGGGACCCTGGGTTCAATCCCCAACACCACATGGGGGTACAGGGGATGGGAAGAGGGAGGAGGGCACATTTCGATACTAACAATAATTTAAATTTCATGCTAGTGATCAGCCTGGTCCAGAGTTTCTGGATTTGTCTGGCTGAAAGCATTCATTAAGGAAGCCCTGTGCAGAATTGTTTCTGTTTAGCTGCCTAGCACTTGGCCTTTCTTGCTGCTGATCTAGGCTTCTAATGGCCCACAGTCTCCCTTACCTCACCCCTCCTGTTTGAATTCTATGGACAGTTTATTTCTGTCTCTGAAGATGAGTCAGTGATATGTATAAGAGCTCTCCATGAAAATCACTTACTTTTCTTATTTATTAGAAACTTATATGAAAGATGTGGCCGAAAAGAAAATGGGAAGTACAGCAGGGTGCTGCTAACCCTTTTGCCTCTCCAAAGCAGCTGTAGAGTAAATAGAAAAGGAGCCGATGCCGCACTGAGGGCTAACTGGTACATAGTCAATAAATATTTTCCAAGGTATGTAAGTTCCCAGCATAATCCCCTTGTAAACATCATAGACAAACTGTGCTTGGCCCCAGACTAGGAAGCAAATCTGGGGCCAGGGTTCAAGGAGATGGAGATAAGGGCAGGCCTGTAAACGTGTCATCATGAGAACGGGGTGTTGAGAGGAGGGAAAGATGAAGAGGAGAAGGCAGGATGCTTAAAAAGAGCAAAATCATGAACTTTCCGTTCAGTGCTGTGTGCAAGGCTTCTGGTGGCGAGGCGACGTGCAGTGATGGGTAGCTGGGACTCAGGTGGGGCCAGGGGACCACGTCATTTGAGCAGACACCAGGAGGCTTATGAGTACTGCAGATATTTAAGAAGCCAGAGACCTTGAGGATTGAGGGACAAGGAAGGAGAGAGAGGAGGACCATGCCCCTTGGCCCTGTGTCTGCTGGGTGTGGAAAAGGCGCTGAGCCGTTCACAAGTGCTGGGAAGACAGACGGCCCAGACATGTTCAGACATGTGAGCTCTTGTTTATTCTGGGACCCTCTGGTCTGGAGACAGATGTGCATGGGGGTCCAGTTAGGAGTGAGGCTTCTGTGTGTACTGGGGAAGGGCACAGGGGGGCCTAAGCATGTAAGACAGAGTTGTAAAGATGGTTCTGGAATGCAAGTCTTCCTAGGTAGGTGAGGAGCCCCGGAAACCGTGTCTTCTGGTCCAATTGTTATTGGCACTATGTGCCAGTTACCTCATACCAGCACCAATTCCTAAATAGTAGTTTCAGTATCATCTGACCACACCATATAGACTCACACATCCATCTATCCATTCAGCAAGCATTTGTTGGGCCAATTCCGGTGGGGACACAAAGGGCTGTCTTCAGACACTTGGGGTGGGCAAGCACCACCTCAGGTATGTCTTGGTGTGGGGAAATCAGTGACAGAAAAGGGAAGTTCTGCATTTCTTCTGGGGTGTGTGTGTATGTGTGTTTGCACTCATGCCAACGTCTTTCAGAAGCGGAAGCATGATTCCTTGCTGCTACTGGTGAGCAGAGACCCTATCCTAGACTCTGCTCTGTGATGAGGGTGCTGCACCCTGTGAGAGCGAGCTTCAGGAGTCCCTAGTGCCCAGCATAGTTGCTCCTGTAGAGAATTTTGACCCCTGACCGTATGGTTTATGCTGGCCTTCCCCACCCCACACTTGCCCTGTGTCATCAGTAAACACAGAAAAGGCCATAGCGTCCTACTGACCTGGCTTCAGGATCCCACCCGCATTGTCTTCCTGGAAACAACCTCATTCTTAAAGCTATCCTTTGATAAGCTAGGCAATGAACAACCCGGCCAGCTAACTGTGCTAAGCTTACTGCTTGCTTAGTCAGTCTCTGATGCTGGAAGAAGAAAGATGGGTCTTTTGAAGACTGAATTCCTTCAATGTTTCACATCCACAAAATACTGGGTGTTCAGGTCTGGGGCCACAAAGAAGAGTCAGGCTGAGACCCTGTCTTCCGGAGTCTGGGCTCATGTAGCTCTGTGATGTGGACTCAGTGTCGGCAGACAAGGCACAGCTATGGTGTTGAAGAGCCAGACACAAATCCCACCAAACAATCTGGAAAATACACTTTTAATTCTGGGTTTCTCCATGCCATGTTCTAGGTGATCTTGAAAGAAATTGTCACGGTAGTCTTGATACCACAGTATCAAGTCAAGGCTTTGTTCAGCCTCCCTTATCTGCATGCCAATGTGATTGGATGGCTGTGGGAGTTGTGGAATTTGGCAGGATAGGTGAACATCCAGGAGAAGTTTTACACCCCCTCTGCTGCCCCTCCATTCATCCAGAGTGCTCAGCTGAACCCACTAACTCATATCTAACATGGTTTGGTCTGGAAGGCCCTGAGATTCCAGGCCCTCTCCTTAAGTCAGCAAAAGCAGAGTTGTAAGCTTTCTCCCTGTGTTTGTTTTTACTTATTTATTTGTTTATTTTCTTTGTGCGTGTGGTCACCTGAGTTCACTTGTGACACACGAACTCTCCTGACATCGTCTTCACTGTAGTTATTTGTTGACAGTTGATCTGCCCGGAGAAAGGTTCTCTGATGTGAACACATTGAGTGTTTTAATTGTAGTTCCGAAAAGAAAAATAAAAGTTTTGCAAACAGAAGATTTACATAATTACTTTTTTTAAAAAAATAACTCTTTAAATCTCGTATCAATAATTTTTTTGAATGAGTGGAAGTAGGATAAATAGCTCACATTTAAAATATGTGCCTCTGGAGGGGGCTACAGCGGGGATACAAAATGAATAAACTGTAATTAATAAAAAATTAATTAATTAAAAAATATGTTCCTCTGATAAGTGAGTCTAAAGGGGAAGCTATGCACTTTTAATTGTTGAGGAAACAGTCAGCTACTTTAAATGCTTGGTGACACTGATGTCACAGTCCTGATTTGCCCAGAATTGCTCTTTTTCTTCCTTCATCTTGCACATATGATGCTGTTAGCATTTATCACACTGTTTGAAAACTGCCAAGATAATGACTATGGTAATTAATCCGGCCCCATAGCTTCCACCACAAGCAGGAGCATTACTGTGTAGCTAGTTCCTTCCACATCTGCTTCCAGCTGTCCCCAGAGGGAAGGGAAGTGGAGTCACTGTGGGGACAAGATGCCTGTGGGGAGCTGGTGCTGGCTACCCTGTGACGGGGCTGACCTTGTGATTCAATGCTCCTAAGACTGAATCCCAATTAGGAAGGCTGCTTTGAGTCTGTACGTGCTGAATGGGTGAAGGTATCCAATCCACAAGTTGGTTTTGAGCCTTGGACATGACCAAGACATATTTTAGGAAGTCACTGTGAGGCAACAGAATGTTCTAGCCTTTGCCCATATGCCTGTTTCTCATGACTGACTCTGAGATCATGAACACTGGTTTTAAAAAAAAGGCAGTGCTCTGCTTCCCTTTAAAGAGTGTCCCCTTTAAAGTCAGCATCACAGATGATGTTACCTTCCCCCTCAGATGTTATTCTTTCTCTCCCCTGCTTAATAATCTGGATGTATACTGTTCCCATTTGCAGAAAATCCCATTTTCGACATGTACATTCACATGTGCACACGTGAATAGTGTGCACACTCAGCAGGTCTCCAACAGAACGGGAGTGAGTTACAAGTTTGCTATTGTCATTAGCACACTTGGCCGGCAGACAGCTGGAGCTTATGGGACAGCAACCTAAAACTGACCCTGTATGTCAGGCTCACATTGAATCTATCACACAGCTGTCCAGCCCTTCAAACAGCTGAGGCAGTGAATTTTGTCTTGGGAGAATGTTGGTTATTTATGAAATTTATATTTAAAAATATGCTTCTATTAGTGTTTAAAGTTAAAGTAGGACATGTACATGTACATGATTCAGAGTGACATCACTTGAGAAACCTGGAGGTATGAGACCTTACCACCACCACTGGGAATGCTGTGGGCATTTCCTGCTTTCTTAAATATTTATCTCCCTGGCATCATGTTCTTCTGTTGGCTCTTCTTGAGTTGCTTAGATTTTGATTTCTTAAGACTTTGTCACTAGCTTTATGATGTTAAAGCCATTGCCATGGACATGGGGGTGTGGCTCGGAAGTAGGGTGCTTGCCTAGCATGGACAAGGCTCTAGTCACACAAAACAAACAGCAGTGACAGCAGAACCCCAACGCAGCCCCTGTTTTTCCAGCATACCTAGACACTGTTTACCCTGTTTGTTGTGTTGACATTTGTCCTGACGTTGCAGAGGAAATAGAGGATAGAGCTTTTTTTTTTTTTTAAGAGCATGAATCAAAGCAGTAATTATGCCAGTCAGGATATTATTCATCACACATTTAGAATGTGCTCTTTCACATTTGCTTATTTATTCTGTGTGTGTGTATGTGTGTACTAGTGCTCCCACATGCATGCACATACATGATCCATGATGTGCACGTGGAGGTCAGAGGACAAGTTGCAGAAATGGGTCTCCTTATTCCATGCCATTGGTCCTGGGTCTTGTCATCAGGCTTGGCTTCAAGTGCCTTTACCCGCTGAGCCATCTTGCCAGCCCTGGGATTGTCTTTTGAAAGCATAAGTTCACTTAGACATGCCCTCAATGGAAGAATTAAGAGGTTTAGTTCTGTCTAGTCTAATACCTGTTGACCTGCAGCACTTGGGTGGCGTGGGTCGTCTTGAGGAAAAACACATAGTTGCCATCTTTGGTAGATCTTTTTTCTTTTTTCCTGAAATAAATTTTTGCTTGCAAGACTATTGAGACAAACTCTAATTTGCTCAAAACTGGGGATTTTGATGAGGTTTTCTCAAATTGGATGAGAGGAATGAGTTGTTCTTTGAAACATTTGAAGGAAATCAGTGAACAGGATTGGTTTGTCAATCACAAAACGAGAACTTTCAGTTGAAAGACTGAAACTCTATTCCACCACCATAAGAGCCCAGATGCTTCCCCATATTAAAAGCTTTCTCTGCAAAGATCCATGGTAATAGCCACAGATGTGACCTATCAGTGCTATGTATTGGAATGTGCCAACCTCTGGAAGCCAGGCACAACTCAACAAGCCAATATTGTGTAAGCAACCCGGGCATTATATTGCAATCTTGTAATGCAAAATCCATTTGAAATGAACACACATTGAAAGCTAAGGGATTTCAGTCCACTAGAGTACCTACAGTTTCTTGTAAAAATCATTTATTTTTGTGTATGTGTGTGTGTGTGCCTGCTTGTCTGTGTGTGCAGTGCCCTCAGAGGCTAGCAGAGGGTGTAGGATCCTCTGGAACTGGAGTTACAGGCAGTTGTGAGATGCCTGATAGGCGTGCTAGGAACTGAAGCTGGGTCCTTTACAAGAGCAGCAAGTCTTCTTCACTGTTGAGCCAACAAGCACAGTTTCTCAATACAGTTCCAGAACACTCATTCCAGTAAACCTTCAAGAATCTGCCCCTTGTTGAACTTTAGTGTAACATCAAAGAAGATCTGTCAGCGACCACATTGAAGGCTCTTAGGATATTTCCTCATTTTCCAACTGGTTGGCTGGAATTCCTTCATGTAATTCAAATGAAATAACACATCTGGAGCTGAGTCACACAGCCAGAGTGCCATGAGCAGTGCATCGAAGACGTGTGGGCGGTCAAGGGGCTAGGGAGATGGTAATGTGCTCGCCATGAAAGCGTGAGGGGCTAGTTTCGACCCTGCTGGAAGTGGTGGTATGCATTTGTAACCTCAGCACAGGAAGCAGAGACTGGGCCACGCCTGGGCTTCCTGGCCAGCTGGTCTAGCCTATGTGATAGATTCCTTGCCAGGGAGAGATTCTGTCTCACAACCAAGGTGGATGTCTCCTGTGGAACCAGGACATGAGAGATTGACTTCTGGTATCCATATGCATGTCTGCACACGTGTTCATCCACACGAAAAGGTATCTATGTACACATACACAGAAAGAAACTTCTGAAACTGTGAATAATAAGAAATGCATCTCCAAAGTCTACTAGTTCTTCAGTAAGACTCCCCCCACCCTTTATTTACCTATAGCTTACAACAGTATAGACTACAAAAGTTAGCAGTTTGATTCTTAGTGCCAACCCCGAGCGCTGATAATATAGTATGTTCAGAGCTAAGCAGAATTAGGCATGTATTTATGTTGAAAATAAATATTGGAGAGCTAAGAAAAGGCTCTGATTTTCCGAGATGATTTCGGGGCAGGTTGATTTAGGGCTATATAGTGGGATTTTGATTCACTTGAGTTGGTTCATGTATAATACGCCCTCTCCTTTCCAGGAATGCCTCCACAGTGAAATGAATATAAATGACAAATTAAGATATGCTGGAGGAGATGCCATATAAGGCCAGTGAGGGCACATCTCTGTTTTGAGGTGTAAACCAGGTACCAAGCAGACTTCTTCGCTCCTTCCTATGTCAGCCAGCTTTACCTTTCTGTAATAGAATACCAGACACGCCAACATAAGGAGGGAAGGTCCATGGTCACGCAGACCCACTGTTGACTTCGAGGTCAGGAATGAGTCAGCTCATCATAGCCATGAGCACATGGTGGGGCAGGCTGCTTAGCTCGTGATGGCTAGGAAGCCATGCAGACAGGAGAGGCGAAGGGTCCCTCACTCTCCAGCAACCACACTTCCTCCCATCACACTCCACCCTGGAAGCTTCAACCGCCTCTCAGCAGCAGTTCCAAGCTGGGATTAGGTAGTAGTGGCACAGACCTTTAATCCCCATATTCAGGAGGCAGAGGTAGAGGCAGGTGGATCTCTGTAAATTCAAGGCCAGCCTGGTCTACATTGAGTTCCAGGACAGCCAGGGGTATACAGGAAAATCATGTCTTGACAAACCAAAATAAATGTGTGTGTGTGTGTGTGTGTGTGTGTGTGTGTGTGTGTGTGTGTGTATATATATATATATATATATATATATATATATATATATATATA
>CM053759.1:14641887-14756566 GCA_028658305.1 Pachyuromys duprasi | reverse complement strand
CTCTTATTCCTTGTATTTTCTTAACTATCAGCTATTTATTTTCTCACTTTTTTTCTAAGTAAGAGGTAGCCACCACGACCCTTATACATAAATACTTTAATGTGTACTTCTGGGGAATGACATTTTTGTCTTATGTAGTGACAATGTAGTTACAGACTTTGGTAAAATTAAAATGCCCACGTTTATGTAGTGATCATCCAATCACTTCTAGCTTTGAAAGCTCAGGTACAGTCAGTGTCTGTTTTATCAGTTTGATGTTGCTTCCCCAGGTTCTTTACGGCATGGCTTCCCCACTCTAATACAGAGCAGCGGTTCTCAACCTTCCTAATGCTGCGACCCTTTAAGACACTTCCTCATGTTGTGGTGACCCCCAACCATGAAATTATTTTCACTGCTATTCATAACAGTATTTTTGCTACTGTTATGAATTGTAATGTAAATATGTATATGTTTCCCGATGGTCTTAGGTGATCCTGATGAGTTGTTTGACCCCAAGGGGGTTATGACCCACAGGTTGAGAACCTCTAATATAAACCATACATTAGGATCAGAGTGTGCTTGGGTTTTTTAGAAGATCTTTCAGCGGGAGCGTTTTCATAACTATTGGTCATTTGAGCAGCATTCTCTGAATTGTTAACCAGGCACACTTCTGACCTTAGGGCACAGCTCATTCACAGCCAGCCTCTCAGACCTTTGAAAGCTCAGGCTGTTGTTCTGTGGAGTCCAAGACCACTCCTAAAGCCCGGTGTTGTGGGGCACACCTTTAATCCCAACCCTCAGATTACTGTGAGTTCAAGGCCAGCCTGGTCTACAAAGGGAACTCCAGGACAACCAGGGATAGACAGAGAAACCAAAAGACAACTCCTATTTTGTGAGAAGAGTTTTGTTATCATTTTGTTTGAAATGCTTGGATTTGAACCCACAGCCTTGCTTGTGCTCAGGCAAGCACCATGCCACCGGAGTGTCCCTCAGCAGTTGGTTTTATTGAGACAGGTTCTTATTCAGCAGCCTAGGTTGTCCTGGAACTTGTCATCCTCCTGCCTCGACTTCCTTGGTGCTGGGATTAACAGCTATGCACCGTCAAACCCAGATCCATTTGTGTGAAGTGTTTTCTTTCATGCATGAGGAGTTTGGGATGCGCGTTTTCCCCATGCTGGTGTTTATTTGATCTAAAACACAGATGTGTCGGTTCCTATGCCATCCTTTGTAAGTTTGTCTATTGCAAAACAGACCCACGGTCAGGATTTTCTTAGTCCAGAAGGAGGAAAAACAAAACAAACAAACAAACAAAAAAACCCATCATTTTGAGACTCCTCTTTTATATGGAGACAATACATCCTTATGAATCCAGCAACAAATTGAAATACCTTGTATTTATTCGAGGCTCCTCCCGAGGCATTTTCATGCTTCTGACTAGTCAACGGCAGCAACTCGTGTGATAACTGAGAATTTCTATGCAGGTCGTGCTGGAGCTAGCTCAAATAGAAAGGGACACTCAGCAGTTCCGATCCCTGCCGTCCACAACATGTGCGTAGCATGTATCAATGTGCATTATTAAATACAATAGCACGTCAACAAAAACACTTGCAAAACATGATGCCCATTAGAATTATTGAGGTGATTTTGAAATGGATGCTGATGCGTACACACAAGCTGATTAAACTGCCAAAGGTTACTTAATAAAAGCCAGAGCCGGGGAGCCACCTGTCCCTAACTTTCACACTGCAGTTCCTTGCTTCCAAAGCGCCCTTTATGAATATCTTCCTTAGTGTCTAAGGATCAGAAAGGTGATGGGAGAGTGACACAAGATGACTTTTTTTTTTTAAGGCTGCAGAAATCTGTGGCATAAGTTCTTTGAAAAGAGTAAAATGTAAGGAAAAATAAGTTCTCATTTTACAGTTGCACTGTTTTCCTGTGGAAGGGACTTACTTCTGTGTGGGCTACGTTTACACGGTTCCCAGGGTCTGGAAGGCGGGTGAGTGATGGCAGTGTCTCATCCACTTCTGGTTCACCTTACCTTTGCTTAGGAATCCCTAGTTAGAGAAGGCAGTAAAAAAATGAGACTTTTATTTCACTGCTTCCTGGTCTCATTATACTCTGAACTCACAGTGTTAACCTAAGAGATTATGCTCACAGAGTATAAAGTTGTCAGATGGGCCTGGGGGAAGGGCAGCTCAGTGATGGTGCGTTTTTATTAACTGTAAACACTGAAGGCTTTAAATATATATATATATATATATATACACACACACATATATATATACACATATATGTATATGTTTTAGATTTAATTTTTGTTTTGTTTTGATTTGGTTTGGTTTCAAGGCAGGGTTTCTCTGTGTAGCCTTGGCTGTCCTGGACTCGTTTAATAGAACAGGCTGGCCTCAAACTCACAGAGACCTGTTTACCTCTGCCTCCCCCAGTGCTGGGATTAAAGGCGTGCACCACCATGCCCGGCTTAGATGTAATTATTTTATGTGTATGTGTATGAGTGTTTTAATTGCATGTTCGTACGTGTACCATGTGTGTGCCTGGTGCCTGTGGAGATCAGAAGAAGGTGTCAGATCATTTGGAACTGAAGCTATGGATGGTTGTGAACCCCTGTTAGGAGCTGAGAAACAGTGCCCTCAGTTACTCAGCCATCCTGTTCCTGGAGTCTCTTTCTCTCTCTCTCTCTCTCTCTAATGACCTTTTCTTTGGTTAGTTTAGGATTGTTTCATATCTACGCAGTCCAGTACGGTGGCCAATAGCCACATGCAGTTATTGGCATTTGAAGTGTGGCTGGCTAGTCAAGACTGCTTTGTGGTTAGCTTTCAAACACTTAGCTCCTGGGAAAGAATGTACTAACTTTTTTGTTTGTTCGTTTTGTTTAAAATAATGATTACATACTGAATGCCTATCAGATCCCTTGAGTGACAGATAATGTCATTGAAATTGATTTCATCTCTTTGTACTTGTTAAATCTGGTTACCGGGAAGTTACAATGCAGCGGACGAGTTGTGTTACCTCTGTCTTTCTGTTGGAACGTTGCACTCTGGGAGTAAAGAACATTTAATGCAAAAGAAGGTGTTTGCACCACACGCTTTTTGCTAAAGGATAGTCAGGACAGCCAGTGAGCCATTTTGATGGTTGTTGGAGTCTGGTTTATTGAAGGCTTCTTCGGTTAAACTCACTGTCAATCTGGCCCCCAGCCCCAGCTGAAAGGAACATTGAATATTTTTTTGTTTGCTTTAAGAAATTTCAAGACAACCCCATCCTCATTTCAAAAGTGACTTATTTTTAATAGCGTTTGCGAAAAATGGTTCATTCATGGAGATGGGTGACCTGACCCACGGAGTTCTTAGGAGGCTAACAGATTGTGAAAATTATCCAGAAACTTGTGGAAGAACCTGTCTAGTCCCACAGAGGGGCATGCAGGGGGACTTAAAGGCCCTTAGAAGTCTCAGACCAGCCATCTGCCTCTGTGTTCACACCTTCCTTCCAATAAATGAAACCATTGGGGAAGATAAAATATTTATTCCTAAGTGTCTATAACTGAATTTATGGATATAACTTGCTGGATATTATTGCCTGTGTAAACCCATGTAACTGTGCACGTAAAACATGTTTTTATTAGTTCCTACATAAAATTTTTATGATAATGGCGAACAAAGGAGCAATTTAGTTTAGCAGAGTTTGTTCTTATTACTCTAGCTTCCAATAGACTAGCTACAGTGCAAACAGCAGTAGTCTGCAGGGGAGAGGGGCAGGCCTCTCAGGGCCCCTGGCAGTGGGTGGAGAGGGTGGGGAGGCCTCAGAAGGGTGAGGCTGGGGAGGGTAGCCATTGCATTTCACAGGTTGCTGTTGGGCAGCTCCTCTCCCCATTGGTAACTGCGCAGCATTCAGATTTAGCCACTGAAAGAACTCCCACATACTGTATTTCAACCAGAGAATTACAGAGAGAAAAGGGTTCAAGTGGCTTATTGTGGGTCATCTCCCACTCTGGGATTTAAACAAAGCACACACAGAACAAAGTTCCTTTCGCCCCGGTGCCTGTGTCTGAGTCTCTCCTGTCTGCACAGTTTGGCAGCCTCTTTGGTCAGAGAGCCCACGCCTCTCATTCCCACTGCTGCCTTTTCATGTTTGACCCCTCAAATGTGGCAAAGGATCCCTGTGGTGATCTGGATTGGAGGGAAGTTCCTCTACAACTGGAAAATAAAGCATCTTTCATAAATACAGCCCATTCCTTCCTAATGACTAGTTGAAAATTGCTGGTCCGTAATCTCAAGTGAAGCACAGTTCTTGCACCAACGTTTAGGGACAGGATTTGACATGTGGAAATGGACTCAGTAATAGCAAGATGTAGTTTAAGTCACGTGAACTTGGAAATGAAAGACAAAGGATTATTGTAGACATGTAACACCAAAGGCTGTCCTAGAAATCAACTGAGAAACTGGGCCAGTGTGGTGCATGCTGAGTTCATTCTGGGCTGAGATCTTTCTGAAGCATTAATTGAAGGACAGCACTGTCCCTAGAGACCTGTGGTGGTCTTGGTTCTAGACACTGGAAGTTCTTAAACACTGGAAGACTCATGGTCGAGGTGGGCATATGGTTTAGTTAGTAGAGTGCTTGTCTAGAATGTAGAGAACTGTGTGTTCAGTGCCCAGTGTCACAGAGCATGGGTGTGGCAACACTCGCCTATAATCCAAGCACATGAGAGACAGAGGCAGGATTGTCAGAGATGAAGGGTCATCCTTGGTTACATAGTGAGTTCAAGGCTGACCTTAGATGAGAGAGAAATGGGGGCTAGCACAGCCAGGAAAGGGCATACCTTGCTTACAAGCATGAGGGCCCGAGTTTGATTCCTAGAACCCAAATAAAACAAACAAACAAACAAAAGCTAAGGGTCTGGACAGTGCTGGCCAAGCAGAGACAGACATATCTCTGGGACTTGCTTGCCTGTCAGTCTATCTTGCTTGGCAAACTCCAGGCCAGTGACAGGTCCCATCTCAAACCACCAAAAGCAAAGTAAATGGCTCCTAAAGAATGACACCCTCTGTTTTCACATGAGTACACAACGCTCACATACACAAACCTACACGTACACACAAGATGACAACACTGTCAACTCATAGTTGAGAAGCACCTGGTCTGTCTCCCTGTTTTGGTAGGTGCGCGGAAGAACGAGTCAGCCACACGTCTTATTCTTAGAAGTGTATAGGGCAGTGTTTCTCAACCACCCTAACGCTGGCTGTGATCCTCACCATGTCCCCAACCATACTATTGCTATTTCATAACAGTAGTTTTACTCCTGTTGTAACTCATAATGTAAGCACCTGTATTTTTCAATGGTCTTCAGTGACCCCTGTGAGAGAGGGCAGAGAAGTGCTGACGTAAGGGACTAGTACATCACCTGCACCCTCATTATGGGGCTGGGTTCCTTGAAGGACTAGTCTCTGAGGTCCTTTATTTTCTGTATTTCCATCGTGGACCTGCTTACGGACTCTCAAAGGGGTCTTTATGCATTATGAAGATGTTTCTTAGTGTTCTTTACCTCCCCTCCCAAGGACTTACTTCCTGCACAAACAGCATCTTAGCTACACATGTCTGTGTGCATTGTATGCGTGTGGTATCTCTTTGCTTTGGCCCAAACTTGCTAAGTCTTCAGCTATAAAATATACACATGCTGATTTTTTTTCTTGCCTGGTTTCTATGATCCCGTTAGTGACATGCCCTCTAGAAACTTAAACAGCCCAGTACTCAACACTCTTGTCAAGTAGACTATTGAGTGTAGGGCGAAGAGGCTTACTCCGCATGGTTCATGGACATGACCTTCCAAAGCAAAGATGCTGCTGTCTACCGGGGAAAAGTTACTACAGGTGTGAGTATCTTTGTCTGTGCTGAAAATCGCAGCTTTTGGCACAGGTTTCTCTCTGAGATGGCCTGGTTGATTCTAGACCTTGGATGTGAGAACTGGGGCCCATTTGTACGATTGCCTCACATACATGGAAATACCCCAACTCTGAAGCTGCTTTCTGTTGAGAACATAGAGTGGCGGTCTGGGGTGGTGGCCTGGAAGGGAGATGATTGGTTTGGTTGAGACACTGTTGCTTTCTCAGAAAAGACTGTGAAGGGAACAACTCTGTTTTGGGGGCAACTGCAGCAAGACTGAGTTTCAAATGCAGCGTTAGAGTCTTTTAACTGAGGAGCAGATGAATAGCTTTTCAAGTGTGTATGAAAGGCAAGAATCCCTAAAGATCAGCTGTTTTAAATAGCACACTCCAGGGAGCCGAGGTTTATAACAAAAGGGTAGATATGGCAGAGATGAGCCCCCAGGTCCAGCTCTGAGAATAAAGTGTGCTGGCTGGGCTCCCTGAGGTGTTGGGGAATGCCAATCTTGTTGGCTCTGGTTTGTTAGCGAGGGGAGTCCAGGTAGATACGCTCACAGTGTTAGCTGGTATTGACTCTGACCCATATACAAGTGGAAAGCACAGCTGAGCTTGGGAAAAACCATAGCATACACAATAGGACAGAAGACGCTTCGTCTTCAATGGACAGGGAAGAAATTTGAGCACAACCCTCTTGCGAAGAAACCAGGCCACAAGATGGAATATTACAGCCACAATAGGAAAAAAAGAGCAGAGTATTTAAAGATACAGTGACATTATATAAATTTCAAGTGCAGGCTCACACAGAAAACCTCCTTGATAATTTTATGCAGACAGGAGAATTTGAGATATTGGATAGATTTGAATAAATCTGTAAAAGCAAACAAAACAAAAAGAATTAACTTTTAAATTTTGTTTTACAAGTCATGAGGTCCAGGATTAAACAAAATGTTTAAAAATATATTTTAGTGTTTGATATGAGAATTCAGAATTCAGAAAGTAGGGAGAATATTTGAGCATTATTGAACTTGCAAAGTGTCTTCAATGTTATTTTTCTCAGTGACAGGTAAAGTGATGACACATGCAAGAATGTATTTTTCTCACTTATTTATTTTATTCACTTTACATCCTTGTAGCCCCTTGCCTCCTCCCCTCCCCCTCTCAGCCTCTTCATTTCTCCCTTCCCCCGCCCCTTTTCTGAGCTCTTTTTCCCATCTACCCCAGCTCATCACGTTGCATCAGGACTGAATGTGTCCTCTACCCCTGTGGCCTGTCAGGGGGAACAGACAAGTATATTTATTTAATAACCTAAGCCTGCTGGATGGACCAACTTCGAAAGCATCAGAGGTCAAAGGTCAAGTAACAAGCTTTGGATCTGTCCTGATTAGGACCTAGTGCTTGACAGCTTATAACCCTGATGCACTGTCCCGGACCTGAAGGAATGGTAGTAAAAGATACAGCAAGTGGCCCTACACTCATAGGCAAAGAGACACACCAACACTTTCCAAACTGTTGGAGGGCTGTGCAAGCTCAGACCTCCAGGGTGCCTACTGTGTGCAAGTTTGTTGGGGAAAGGTTTAGTGTACTAGTTTTGAGTTTGAAGCCATTTTTAAAAATAAAGATATTGGAGGGTCCCTCTAGCTAATAATATTCCCTGTGGCATGTCTCTGATTGGGCCAGTTAGGATGCGGAGAGGTTAACTGGCTTTCCTGAGGTCCCACAGCAGGTTCTTTGTGCAGAACTGAGCCCTGGCTTTAAAGTTCACCTATAGACACCATTTGTCTTCTCTATCTTTCTGAGATTTTCAGTTACTTTAGAGTTCTGCCTTCCTATGGCAGATTTCTTGACAGGCAGATTTCTTGATCGACACATAAAAGTTGGTGCAGTGTGTATCTAAGAGCTTTTCCAGTTTTATTGCTCTTTTTTTTGGATCTTGTAGAATTTGCCATTTCTGCAGCTGGTAAATGGAAAATGTGGGGTGAAGTCAGAACCAGACCCACGTAAGGCAGCACGCGGCGGTCAGCTGCCTAAATGTCAGCCCTTGTTCACTTCCATGCTCTCAACACTAGTGGGTAATGTTGCTGTCTTTATAGACATGTTTGTAAGGTCTACATAAAGGCCTCTGAAATGCTGAGAATGAACAAATGTAAGGATGTCATTATGGCTTAGACCACATGGCACATTCAGCCACGTTATACCATTTTATCCCAGATGTACCAGCTCCCCGCACTGGGGAAGCTGGGACTGGATAAGGGACATGACTTATTCAGAGCCTCCTATTTCGTTCCAACTGAGCCAGCCCCACAATGAGTCCTCAGTCAACACAGTGTTTATTGAGGGTCCTGGGCCTGCCACACCGTTTTCCAGATACTGGGGTGACAATACCAATTGGTCCAGCTTGTCTCTGGCATGTTTCTGGCTATGACGTGGGCTCATCTGGGCAGAACAGAGTAAACCATGCAATCTAGAGCCAGCTCCAATGCTGCCAGTTTCCTTGAAGAACTCCAGTGAGGAAAAGCGCTCTCCCAGATTGATCTGAGTCCTGTAGATTTATGCTGTCATGGCTCCTGTATCCAGGCTCCTGCAGCTGCAGACCCCATCTTTTTGTCTTCTTTGAGCTCTCCTTTCTACCGTCTACAATCCCCAACATTCTGAGGAGTGTGCATGTGTGCATACATGTGAGGGCTGCATGCATGCATGCCTGTTTCCTCATGGTTGCAGAGACTGTGGGGTTGTTCTTGCATTGAGCTTACTGACCATTCTACAGGCTTTGGTGGGTTACTTACAAGTGAGTATTGTCTACCCTACAAAGGCTTATAGCTGTATTGTGTGTATGAGGGAGCGTGTTGAAGTTCAAGGAAGTGGAAGGAAGGAGGATGCCTTTTAATTCCAGTTCATGATGCATCATTGGTTTCTTGGAACAAGCATTGGCCCAGATTTGGACTAAGAGCAGGGACAGATTATGGATGTCTTCTTAGATACATCCCGATGACCTCCACAGATACGAAAACACGGCCGATTAAACATAAATGGAAAAAGCCATGATCTGCATTAGAATTAAACACTACAGCAGTTTCAGCTAATCTGACGTGCTGTCTCTTAATGTTATGTTTACCCTTGACAGCGCAACTAACAAACAGCGTCAAATTGCAAAAGTTACCTAGGGCCAGTGCTCAGACATCTAGACACACCTAGCCTCCGTCTTCCAAGGTTAGGACTGATTTTTAAGCGGGAGGAGAATGACTCGGTTTGTGAACTGGGTCTCTGGCTTGCTGTGCTTGTATGCCTTCTAGCACTTCAGGGCTCTGAGTTCAGCTGAAATGTATGTCTGGCAGAAGGAAAAACTGGGGCAGGGAGGTGAGAACTGCCTCTAGGCTGATTTCTCCTCTCCTGGGTTCTGGGCTCCTGTGGTCCTTGATTCCATTTTCTGAGACCTCCGGCTCTAGCTGTGGCTACATCAAGCTGATGGAGAGGGACGTTCACCCTCTCCCCTCTCCATTTTCCATCCCTTAATGCAAATTTCTTGTTTGTGTCTTGCTTGCACTTTCTCCTGTTTCCCCTTTGCTGTGCCTTGTCCCTTGTTCTCCTCTCTTCCTCAGACTCTTAGCACCAAGTTGCCTTAAGTATATTCCCAAGTCCCTTCTTTTTATTGAAGTAAGCGATCTCTACCTTACTCACAATTGCTTAAAAACAGGCAATAACCTTTTATCTCTGAGAAACAAACAACTTTCTGGCAACCCAAAGCCAACTGGAAGAAATTCATTTTTATTTGTATGGTCTTACTAAGTAACATACTCATTGATGTGTGTGTTATATGGATTCCATGTGTAGACACTGTCTTATGCTGATAGTACCGAGCATAGCCAGGGTCATGGTCCTCAAAGGGCTGCCTGCGTATTAGGAGAGATGTGGGGCCTGGGAGCTCCAGAATGAATCAAAAGGTGAGAGCTGGTTGCTGACTGGTGCAGCATGTGCTGGGCCTGCATGAGCCCTGAGTTCATCCCCATGACCAATAGCCAATGACAGAAAGAGGACAAGAGATGACACAAGCACAGGGTTAGGAAGACTTACCCTGGCCCCCTGTAGGGATGTGGATGCATGTTGTGAACGCCTTCTGGGGCACTGGATCTCAGCCGTGCAATCACGGGCAGAGGACAGCGGTGACCGATAGAAGAGCTGCTCAGGAGGATGAGTTGCATGAGGAAAGGGGTCCCAGGTCTTGGGAGCTGATGGAAGAATAACTAACCAACCACAAGCTAGTCTAACTGTGATGGTAGGGCTGGTGACCCAGGTTGGAATTGCATTCTGACTCTTCAGTCTGATCTGCTTAGCTGTAAATTGAAAGAGAAGTCAATTACACCAAGCCCCATACTGTTTGACTTCATTTTCATTTGACTATTAGAAAGAAGTCACACAATGCTGGGTGGAATACATAGTGAGCATATCTGGAGGTGTTCGCTCAAGTGCCTCATTGCTCTTTTCTTTGTTGAACCATTGACTGTCAGCCGTCTGCATAGGTAGACGTGGTTAGGGAGCTGTAGCTGTTCTTTGGATGATAGTGGGTGCAATAACCACATTATAATCTCGAGAACAGAGAGTGACCAAGGACAATGGCATTCTTTGCTTCACGGTTTTCCAGTGTGGCAGAGATGATCCCCTTATTGATAACAGTTTGGTGCTGACAGGATTAAACAAGGTGCTCTTGGGCTGGAGTGATAGCTCAGCAGTTAGGAACATGCGCTGATTTTTCAGAGGACCCAGGTTCAACTCCCAGCACCCACGTGGCTGTTTATAAATGTCTGTAACTCAAGTTCCAGAGATCCCCAGGATACCGTCTTCTGGACTCTGCAGGCATCAGACACACATGTGGTACACAGACATACATGCAGACAGAACACCCACACATATAAAATAATTAAAAAACAAAACAGAACATGGCACTCTCTATCATCGATGCTCAGCAAGGGCTATGATTATGATGGTGCTTTCCAAAGATGCCCGATGCCTCTTTTTCATCTCTTCTAGACTCATTTTATATGACGTTAATATATCACCGAGGCTACCTTGAGACACATGACTGAGGGCTAGATATGAAAGCATTGTGATTTAACATGCCCACAAGATGAACTAAAAAGTACACGTGAAATAGCTTCTTCTTGATGGGGAGGTTTTATCCTTTGTCCTACGATGCCTTTGAAAAGGCGCCGGAACTGCTGTGCCCTAGGCTGCACGTGTTGGAAGTATACAATTTAAGAGAAGAATCCAAACCAGCAACACAGCTGGCACTGTGCTTTATCATGCTCCCAGGGGTCCTTGATGAAGCAGGTAGGTGGCCCTGCCCCTTTACCTTCTGGCAACACAAAGAATAAAAGCAAACACTACCCAGGTGCTGAGGGGCCAGATGTAAGCCCTGATAATGGCTATCATGACATGAGCCTCCTCCTTCGTTTGCCGAGTCTCATCATACAGGGGAGACTGGGAAGGAGGGGAGGCTATAAATTAAGGGGGAAGAAAAGCTGCCCTCGCAAGCCTCGTGTGTCCCGGTTGTGGAATTCTCTTTTGCAAGAGGTCACTGAGTCAAATGCTGTGGATGGATAATTTTATGGCCACTAATAAAATTTATAGCCGAAGCAAGCTAAGATAATAAGGGTAATCAAAATGTCCAGCCCTGGGATGGGAGATCCCCATCTTGGCCTGCTGGGGGCTGGCCAGCACAAGGAGGAACTTATCTGTGGGGCTCAAGGCCACCGGAATCCCAGAGGTGATTTGTGTGCATTGGAGCCTTGGGGACAGGGCCAGACCTGGGGCAAGCTTCAACTGAGGTAGCAAGTGATTGCATTCTGTGGACAGCATACCAAAAGCACTAAGAAAATGAATCGCTCTATTTGAATGCCCTGACGTGAACCCTAAGCCTAAGAAACGATCTGACCCATGCTGATTATAGAACCCTACGTTCTGAGAAGAATGTTTACTGAGCACCCAGAAGCATTGGTGAGGGATGAGGGATGAGGAAAAGGGTAGTATTTTTCTTATGTAAGGGTAAAGGGTCTGATAATTTTAAGCAGACAGCTGAGTGGAAAGTCTTTCTCCATCCCCTGCCCTCAGCCTGTGGCCTCAGATTCTCTCCCATCTGCCTCCGTTGAGGGCTCAGACTGGCCACACCACCTTCAGGCTTTCGGCATGGGCTAGGGCCCCGGCTTTGTTACTTTGTCACTAGGACCATCTTATAAAACGTGACACAATTGTGCAGAGACACATCAAACTCACTGGAGAACAGAGCAGCTGTGTTCTTGGCTCTCTTCTTGGACTGTGGTCTACAAATGATAGCTCATATGACCACCTTCCTTCAGTGAGAGAGCAGAGAGGGAGGTTGAAAGGATGGACTCCTTGGTGTTATGGGATGTTCTTTATTGTGGTAAAATAAGACATAATTCAAATTTCACAAAGCGGCATCGGAACTACTCAGTACACTGTCACCATTGTGCTGCTCCCAGTGACAATTGCCTGCCGTGTTCTTCATCCAAAGCAGACACCGGGGACCCAGGAGACACCAACTCCAGTCCTCTCTACCATAGTCCCCGCCACCCCAGCTGCACTTTCCATTACTACAACTGAGCACTCTAGAAAGTTAGGGTGCAGAAAGGAGTGCAAAATGGTTTTCCATCTCTGGTGAGAACAGACTACAGAAAGGCTTACCTGGCCCTGCTACCACATCATCCCTCCCAGAGGCAGACGCAAGACTTCTCCCGTGGTCAGCTCTCCACTGTCCGGATGCCTACCCCGGAGTATCTACACATCTGTTCAGGGTTGCTCGTCTTTGGGTTAAGGCTGCTCTTTGACCTGCTTTATGGCAAGTTCATTCCCCCACTTTATTCCTCATTAGAGCTTGTTTAACCCCAGCTGGTTCTAGGGGTTGAGAACCTGAACACTAGCTGCATAGAAACTTCTAGTCTACACCAGGGTTACGGATGAGCTGTAACCCATCTTCATCCAGACAGACGTGAACTGATTTGTGCCAGCCCTGATCAAAAGTATTTATTGACAACTCTAAGTCGCAAATGACAACAAGGCACTGTCCCAAGACAGCCAGGTACTGAAAGAGAAAGTGTTATTAGACGCTGTTTTCGGGGACTTGGGAGGGGGTTATCATGTCATTAAATGTAGTTAATTGAAGACCTAATAGGAAGCAACTGATGTCTGTAGGTAACCCCACATACGGGGTAGATGCTGTTTGGAGCTCCCTGCTGTCTTGGCATAGTCAAAGGGAGGTGGCTTTCTGGGTCAAGAATGCCATCTAAGATAAACCCATGCTGACACCCACCGATAGCTCTGAGCCATTCTTTCAGTGATAAAGTTAAGGCCAGTGGCTTGCAGTGCAGAGGAAAGGCAGTAAGAGCTAAAGATCATTTGTTCTGACTTTGTGCTCAAGAGCGTGAGCAAATGTAAGAACCTCGGCGTCTTTGGGGGACACGCACCTGGGGCTCACCTTCTGCTGAGATGCCAGTGTCCAAATCTCAGTCTGATTGAAAGACATGTGCCTACCCTCAGACTAACAGA
This sequence comes from Pachyuromys duprasi, assembly GCA_028658305.1. NCBI lineage: Eukaryota > Metazoa > Chordata > Mammalia > Rodentia > Muridae > Pachyuromys > Pachyuromys duprasi. The sequence continues at coordinate 14,743,142 of CM053759.1, read as the reverse complement.
GCGGGGAGTGATGTTCACGTGTAGTGTGTAGCCTGTGCAAAGCAGCCCCATAGCACAATCAAGGCACATAGATCCTTATCTTCAAACACCCCCCCCCCCCGAACACACATGAGTGTGCACACATGCACCCCCTCCTCACACTGCTGGCAGTCATGTCCATTCACTGACTCCCTGTGTCTCCCTTCCGCCATCTTTTCTTTCTCCCCATGGAAAATGGTGGTGTTTGAAAAGTGGACAAACGCTGTCAGGCCCTGGCGTGGTCCCGTGTGACTGAACTGGAGAGCCAAATGTCGGCTTTAATCAGAACCATCCCTAACATTGGGCCTGTGGTGACAAACTAGTCCTCCTGAGTTTGCGGTTCAAAGTGGCCTGGAGCTTTCAGTTTACAACAGTGATGCACAGTGAGGGCCTTCTACCAGATTGTAGGTTCCAGTGTCAAGCAGCCATTTTGTGGCTTTGGAGCTGAGTCTTCTCAGGAACAATCGTGCATTTTCCACAGCATGGTGAAGAAAGAAACCAATGTGAAACAGTCTGCAAAACCAAGGTAGACGGAGTCTTTAAAATCAAGCTTCTGCTTCAGAACTGGATGATGGTCTGAAGCAACAGGAGGTTCTTTGTGGATGAGGCAGTACTGAGAGGGCCAAGCTGGGGGAGGGTGCAGAGCTGGGGGGGGCAGGGCTGGGCAGGCAGAGCCGGCTGTGGGTGAGGTAAGTCAGGCCAAGGGTGGATGGTAGTAAGAAACCACTGTGGGCTCCCAGTCTGGGTTTCTTCACTTCCTACCTGCTTTTCCCTGATCGGTGCTAATCTCCTTCTTGGTGATGTGGGGGCACTATCTTAGAATTCAGCTTCTGGACCACCCTCGGTATTGTACTGAGGGCTTGTAGGCATTCATACAATCCCTACAGCTCTGCCCATTCCTGTGCCTCTTACCTGATCTGGAAACCAGAGCGAGGGTGCTGGACAGAGCTGGGGGTGGGGAACAGGTCTCCGGGCCTCAGGGCCACAGTGGCTAAGGCTGTATTGGGGACTGCCACACAAAAACAGAGCCTTGAACATAGCTCGCTGGAAAAGGGGCCCTGCTTACTAGCTGGGAGGAATGGTCACTGCCCTGACACAAACTCAGAAGCCAGCAACGGGATGACTGCTTACAAAATACAGGCGACTTTGATTCCTCAGGAGATCATGGGGTGCCTCTGTGGGGAGAGAGAAGGATCAGGGGGTCTCTACTGATGGCTGATGGGTAAGAGGACAGAAGCTAGTAGTCCTTCAGAAGCATGTTGGAAATAGCCTAACCTCCTCTTGGGGCCTCCATAACCCACCTTGTACTGCTGCTCACTGTACAGCAAGGAACAGTGACACCCCCCCCACCACCACCTTTACCTTCACCTGGAGGTTTGTCTGAAAGCCTCTCCATTAGCACATTACACACAGACATACATACATACATGCAGACACTCTCACAACACACACATGCACTCTCTCATACACACTCATGTGCATACATTCACACATGCACTCACACGCACTCATGCACACACACTCACACACACACTCACGGACACACATACACACAAGCATCACATATGTGGGTGGCTTTTTTTCTGAGACAGGGTATGTTTGAGGCTCACTACATGTTTCTAGCCCATGTCTAGTCTTCTGGTTCGGTTCTTGCTCCCCAAATCTCATGAAGTGAGGCACTTAGCGTGGTTTGCTCTCTGTAATCCCTCAAATCTACTCAGGTCGTTGGCTTGTTTAGTACTCTTCGGTAACAGAAGCGAGACGATCTGAGGAAGGAAGACACAGCGGCCTCAGGGACCGCATTCCCATCTTGCTGTGTGACCTCGGTTAAATCACGGGTCTCCTTCGAAACAGCCCTTTTCCCGTGTGTGAACTGAGAGCAGGAGCCACACTGTCTAGATAACTGGGTGCTGCCTGTCTTGCATGGGTCTTGGGGAAGGGCTTGTCCATCTCAGAGGGCTACCAGATAATGCTAAGACCTTTGGTATCTTCAGCCTTTCTGCTTAGCATGTGTATAGCTTTGGGATGGGCTATCTCCCATTCGGAGCCAAAGAAGGAATTTGTGACTGATATTTTCCTAACTTGATCTTATCCAGTGGACAAGTATTTGTCCCTTTGACTCCTGAGGTAATTCATTCATGACTGGTGGGTATTGTCTTAATGATAATTGTCAAGGCTGAAGAGAGTAAGCTCTTGATAGTGACATGGCAACACGCATGATAGATAGCCCCTGGGGGAGAAGCTATCCACCAAGCCTCAGCACTCGGAAGCCCGCATTCTGGTGTGGGGTGGATAAATGGTGGGCTCATCTGATAAGCAGGCTCCCTTCTCAGAATCATCTGGAAACAATATGAGTCTGATTGTTGAGTTAAACCAGCTACGGCTTCTGAGAGGGTTGCCTGGCTCCTCTGACTTTCAGATGAAGATGTAGCTGGACAGAGCCCAGAAGTCGACTGCAGCCAACATTCCTGTGTACTGTCTTTGTACAACTGTCAGCCAGGGAGTCCTGTGCAAATTGCAAAGGAAGTCAATATTGAAGACACCTGAGTCATGAAGGTGCATTAGCATATGTCTCTCCTGGAGTGCCTGGCATAGCCGAGCACCGAACTGAACTGGAAGGGAGAGTACTCGGTGGTGGAATGCTTGCCCAGTGTGAATGAGGATGTGCCCAGCAAAATGAGGAACTCTGGAGAAGAACTATGTTTGATTATTTAGAGGACTGTAGAAAAGAAGATTTAATCAGATAGATGTAAGCAGTAGAAAATAGAATAGTCTAGAAACAGGCCACGATGTGCTTTTGTTATCTCTGTGTGTTGCTGTGTTGATCTTGGTCTATAGTGGACAAGCAGTTCTGGTCCATCATCCTGTGCCTCATTGTCCCTTCTGATAGGTGGCATGGGAAGCCCATAGAGGTGACCTATGCCTATGGATAGTTAGTACCATGGAATACAGGGATACCATCCTGCAGGCCTCCTCTGTGCTGTCCCCTCTTCAGCCACTCTGACGGGGTCATGTTTCTTTCTCATGTGTAGAATGAGAGTGTGTAGAATGAAGAAAATTCAGGTTGGCAGAATTTCCACTGAATAATGCCAGACTTCCTAAGTCAGAGCAGGAGTTTGAGCAGATCGAAGTTTTGAGTCAATGGGATGCAGAACAAATTGGCTGTCCTGCTAATGCTGAGAAGCATGAATGGTTTTACATCCCAGGTGTTAACACAGGCCCCCTCATGGCCAGCCACCCTGCTCAGTGACCGAGGGGAAGGTTCCCTCCCTGGGCTTTATTACACCGGTGTTTTAAAAGTGATAGACGTATTCTCCATTTAGCATTTAAGAGTAGCAGGCCGAAGACCTTTTGGTTTAACTGAAGTCATCCTTCTTTTTGTTTGTTTATTTCAGCTGATGTTTTCCCTTTTGGAAGTAGATTATAGTTTTAAAGTGACAACATAGCACACTTAGAGCTTTACTCCATAAACTCCATACTGTGTAAGATAAATATACCAGATGGTCATTTTTCCCCAGAAGGGTGGGTCTTTATAGCAGATTATGGGGAGATAAACAGAAGAGACTATCTACATGGACTCCTGTTACAAAAGCAATTGCAAGAAATAAAATGGCAACAGTCTCGGCTGCATAGTAAGCTCAAGGGCAGTCTTTGGTACAAGAGACCTGTTCTCAAACAAGCAAACAAACAGAAAAGGAAACACCATATGTCTAGTTTCATTTCTGTTGCTGTGATAAAATGCCTCGGAAAAAAAAAGTAACTTAAGAAAAGGTTTATTTTACCATAATTGCAGGTTCTAGTCTATCATAGCAGGGGAGTCAACATAGCCAGGACCTGAGACAACTAATCACGTCACACCCCCAGCCAGGAGCAGAGAGTAATGGAAGCAGGCATGTCTGCTTGCTCAGCTCACATTTTTCACTTTTATACAGTCTGGGGCCCAGCCTAGGAAATAAATGTCACTCACACTCAGGGTGGGTCTCCTTGTATCAGTTAACCCAGCAAAGAACCCACCCACACAGAGAAATGATGCTCATAGGCCAACCTGGTGGCATCAAGTTGACAGTTAAACCCACCCATCACAGCATAGTAATACTTTAGCCAGATGTGGTGGCACGTTCCTGCAATCCCAGCACTTGGGAGGCAGAAACAGGAGGATCAAGAGTTCAAGGCTAGTCTTAGCTACATATCTAGTTTTAGACTATAAGAAACCCTGCCTCAACAAACAAAGAAAGCAGAAATCATTCATTGTCCTGTTAATGGATCAGAAAGAAAATTAAGTCCAAAGTGTTCTAAACCTTCCATGAGAAACCATTGGTAATACATGGCAGCCGTGACTATCTTTGTCTGCATCTGTGACCCACCTGTCTGTCCACAGCTGACCCCAACCACTGCCCCCGAGAACCGTTTACCTGAATCCCTGCTGTTCTGCATTAGCAGGCTTGCTTGTGCCTCCAGACTGGACCTCTGCCTGTTCCCCACTCTGCAAGCACTTGGGGCCTTTCCTGGTGCAAAGCCAGCCTTCATTTGTGTCATGGTCCTGATCCCGGGCCACAAAGAGCAGGTGGCAAATAGGTGACACTTTCCCCTCTCCAGGAAGGGAAGATGTAGGTGTAATGCAACCTACAATGTCAGGAGTTATTTAAAAGGAGACAGGAAGTGACCTAGCTGACATGCTGGGAAATGGTCACAGGAACCCTGTGTACCCCCAGGTAACTGAGTGTGGTGGGATTAAATCTACCCTTTCCCCAGACAGCTAGCTGCTGGCAATGGGCAGAAATTCTGTGAGCCACAGGTAATGAGCTCCATGTCATTTTCTTTGTCAGATCTCCCAGCTGATGACAGAGACTGGCCGGGAGGGATTGACGGAGTCAGCGCTGAACCGCTACAATGCTGACAAGCCTGCAGCCAGCAGTGTCCCGGCCCCACAGGGCTCCTGTGTGGCCACCGAGCCCTCCACAGGCACCTCCGTGGCTGCCTCCTTCTTCGCACGGTAAGATGCTCAAATCTTTGGTTCTTTTGGGTACACCCAGATGGTGTACCTCCTGTGTGGACCAGATCAGCGGAAAGCATTAGAGGGCATTTAGGACTATTCTTCCAGTTGGCTTTTGAAGGCAAGAGTTCTCAACTGGGCACTGTTGACATTGTGGGCTCTGGGTTGAGGGGACTGTCCTATGCATTATAGTGTGTTTGGCAGTACCTTTGGCCTCTGTCTACTACACGCCTGTGTATTTTACTCCCTACTGTGTCCTGGATTGTCAGATGTGCCCAGGTTGAAAACCACTGTTGTAAGAATGCATGGTCCTAAAGATGGTCCTTTTTGAGTTAAGAATGTGGTAGGTATTGACCTATGGCTAGTGGTCCCAGACTTATCTGCTCATGAACCTGCCAAAAACAGACTGTTAAAGAGATGGCAGGTGTATTCATTCCTTCTTGACACACTAGCTGGATATATAGCTAATCAAACACTGGATGTATAGCTAATCTTAGAGAGTTGAAAGCCATGAGAACCAAAAAACGAAAGGTATTTGAACTATGTTGTCTGCCTAATTTTAGCAGCAATGCAGAGCCAGGGCAGGAGCCAAAGGACAGCTGAGTGGGACGGCAGAGTTGTCTAATTCAATCTCGTGATTTGATGAGCAAGGAAACTGAGGCCTGGGAAGGATCGTCTGAGTTAACTCATAACAGAGTCAGAAATAGCAGGAGGAGTGTTACCCCCACTCTTCTCCTCACAATTCACTCTTTACTCCATACTTGGAGCTAAACCTTAGACAATTTTCTCTGAGGTTCTCAGGCTTCAGAGTAAACAGGATCTAGAATAAATAGCACCGGGCATAAAGTCAGAGGTTTTGGGTGCCTGAGTTTCCACATTTGTAAAATGGGAATAAGTTTTCATTTGAAGATTAAGATTAGATGATAAGTCATTAAGACTATTACAGAAGTTTAATTTTATGTGGGCCTAGCTAGTATATCGTTGGGCTTTCCTACTCCTAGGAACAGTGGCATACAGTACACAAACAGAAGAAGGGGCTTTGAGAGTGAAAGGGAACAGGTCAGAGAAGGAAGAGAGGGACAGTGTTTTGGATGAAGATGCCAACCATAGTAGGTGGCAGGAAGGGCTGTTGGAAGCCCAGCTTCGAGGAGCTCTTTGTAACAGGGCACTGTGTTTATTCTCTAAACATTTACACTGGCAATATGGGGAAAGTGACAGAACATACCTGTACGCTGGTCACCTAGCAAGGACCATTGTTAGCTCCACCTGTCTGTCAATCTTTGTGATGTCTAGACCACTGAGCAGGGAACCCACTCACTGGGATGTTACACCCCTGCCATCCAGAGCAGGAATGAAGGAATGTAAGCGTTTAGGAGGAAATGTCGGGAACCCAGATGATCCTGAGACCCGGGAAGCCAGGTGAACCTTGGCTGAGGACTGAGAAGTCACCTCAGGGAGAATTCTTTTTGTTCACCGTGTAAAAGGCCATTTTTCTGTCTCTGTGGAGTATTCAAGTATGTGAGCAAAAGGCTGAATGAAACCTAAGAATAGGAGGGAGCCATATCCCAGCTCTCTGGGGACAAAGGAGAGAGAACGAGGTCCCTGCCAGAGAGGAAGGTGAAAGCTGTGCTAAGTGACCACCTGGTTTCCACGTTGGAGGGAGTGAGCCTTCAGTGCTCTTTGCCCGCTCACCTCCTAACTCGATGCACTTTGATTATGAAAATTCTGTGTTTCAGAGGCTTCCACATAAAGTTGCCAGACTCACGAACAAAACGAAACACTGAGGAAAGATTTGACTTGGGAAGAAATGAGGGGCTGGGGCTTTTGGTGGGTTCTGTTTAGGGAGAATAGGTGCTGGGCACCTAAGGGTTGGTAATAACGACAGGAGGGTCTGCCAGTGAGGCCAGCAGTGATCAAAGACTACAAGAGTTTTCTCTTCAGAACTACAGGAGTTTGAGATCTGAACTATCACAGAGGTGGGAAAGATCTATCACTCATCCATCCTTCCATCCATCCATCTGTCCATCTGTCCTTCTGTCCGTCCATCCATCCATACATCTTTTCATTTACTCATTTTTCTATTAGTGTGTGTGCACATGCATGTACATAGAGATCAGAGGATAACTTGTGGGAGTTGGTTCACTTCTTCCACCATATGGCTTTTGGCATTGAACCCAGGTCCTCATGCTTGGTGGCAAGCACCTTCTGTGCTAAGTCCTCCTTCTGGCCCCTTTTTTATCTTTTTGTTGTGAACACTGATAGCACCTGGAGCTTAATGGTATATGCTTGTCTTCAAAGAGCTTATAGCACAGAGGGGCAGAGTACCATGGAAAAGCACAAGAACACAATTTCCCCTCATCCCTTATCCACTACCCTGGCTTCTCGCTTCCTCCCAGGAAGCAAGGCAGCACATGAACAACCTGCCAGTTGTGGACAGAAGATACAGAGGCTCACTCAGGACTGCAGTGTCGAGACACAGAACCAGGGATCTATCACCTCATTGGATCCCCAGAGGTCCATGAAGAAGTATTTATTCATTTCCGTGGAAAGTTCACAGCAGCTCAAGGCCCATTGTTTCAGTCTGTTTGTTCATTTAGCACGCTGCCCAAGACTGGTGACTTATAAGGAACAAGAGGTTATTTCTTTCACTCTAGGGACTGGGAAGTCTAATACCAGGGTACCAATGCTTACATAAGGGCTGCTCTCTGCCTCCAACATGACATCTTATTGATCTGTTCTCATGAGGTGGAAGACAGAAGGGCAGGAAAGACCAAATTTCTCTGAGCTGCCATGGTCTAGTGGCCTTCTGAAGGCCTAGCCTCACAGGGCCAGGGCACTGGGATCAAGCTGGTACGTGAGTTTTGGAGGGGACATATTCAAACCATTGCAACTGTTGAATCTTAGAATAAAAAATTTTCTTTCTTCAGATAATAAGCCTTTTGGTAGTCGTCTGTTCTTCAGAATTCTAATCTGCTCTTCTTGGGAAAAAAGAAACTTTAAAAATAATAATAGTCCAGGCTATGAGTGTTGCTTGTTTCCTAGGGTGTTCGGCTAGCTTGTTTGAAGCTCAGGAGTGGCTCTTCAGCACCGTATAAACAGGGCATGGGGTATACATCTGTAATCTCAACACTTAGGAGACAGGAGGCTTAAAGGTTTAAGGTCATCCTTGGATACTTGGTGAGCTAGAGATCAGCCACTCTGTCTCAAAGAAAAAGGATTAAAGTGATAACAGTAGACCTAAAGAAGAAATTGGTACATCTGTCCTCAAATCGGGAAGTCGTGTGTTGGTATTGAGCATGAGGGCCATTTCAAATGTGTGAATCGTGTGAATCCTTTAGCATAAATTTTACATCACTGAGAAGAAATGATGAGGTAGGTAGGGTATGGTTAGATTTCCCCTTGGGTAGACTGTTCACTAATTATGTACTTTGCTTTCTATCATATAAAGTACACAAAACCCAATGGAGGGGAACCCTGTCATTGGAGGTTGAAGAAATGGAAATTTCGCTGTTATTTGGAAAACAATGAGTAGATCCTGTATCATGCATGGAATTGCCTCAAACCTTGGAAAAGGAAATGAATCCTTCAGATGGCTTGACACTGAGTTTTCATTTCCAAACAATGGAAAGAACCATCAACTGTGTGTGTGTTTTCTTCTGTCTCTGTCTCCTTCCATCCTCCTTCTTATACTTAATGACTTTCGATTTGGAGATCTGGTCACACTATATTTTTTTCTATTGACTAAAAAATGTCTGTCCTAACTTTGAATTTTCTGGATAAATTCTAGTGTTTAATATAATGTTTCCCTCTGTGATTACTAATCTTGATTGTGAACTTGGTTGGATTGTGAAGTACTTAGAAGATCAGTAAAACCTACTTGTCTTAGAGGGTCATTTCCAGAGACAAGAAGACCATGAAGCTTCTTATATCATGGACGGATCAGTCAAACCTTCAGTGCATTCAGAGATAATCCCATGATGTTATGTAGGGAAAGGTAGGAGGTGAGACTTACTTGGGAGAAGTTGGCACTGTGGACATGTCTTTGCAGGCTGTGTACTATCTGGGTTCCTTCCTGTATTCCTCCCTCTCCCTGCTTCCTGTCTACCAGTAATTGAAGATTGTCTACACACCTCCACTGTCATGTTCTGTCAAGAGTACAGGGCAAAGTTTCCATGGATTGAGACCTGTGAAATGTGAGCCAAGATAAATCCTGCCTCCCTTGAATTGTGGAGGACTATGGTCACAACGATGACAAGTAGCCAACATATTTTATATTCGTTTTATGGGATCCATGTGCTCTGCCTTCTTGACGGCCACACTGTCCTGTTCTTCTAAGGTTACAGCCAGATCCATGATATTCGTATCATCAGCAGCAGTACATCCGCCCCCCCCAACGGACCCAGATCTTAGTGTCACATATGCAATGCACGATTCCTCTTGTCTTTTGTCTTTGGTCCAAACTTGTTTTTTTCCCTAGGGATGTTACTATACTAACTGCGTCAACTCCTCCTCCGGTGTTCCTTCCATCTTTGTCTTTTGGTGGCTCCTCTACTGTCTGACAGTTTTCTCCAAGTCTCTTAAACATGTCATTGGCTGTAATGCTTTGACCAGTAGCACCTGAGGCTGGAGATTCCCAGTGTCAACAGTAAGCTGACTGTAAGGGGTTGGCTCCTGGTGCCTAGCACTGCTGTCCAGACCATGTTTGGCCTCTGGTCAGCCCCCAGCGGGCTGTTATTAGCACCATATGTACATGCAGCTCTAGTCACAGATATCCCCATTCTTATTGAGATCATTTCTACTGTCTTGCTGATAGCCAAATAAAAACAACTCCTGGTTGCCCTGGCCACAGCAAAGGCTTTGCGTGTGCGATCTTGGAGAGAAAAGGCTGGGTATTTTACACATAATAATGGCACTTGGTTGTGTGCTTTGAGTTTATTAAGCCCTAGAAGGATGAGGAATATAATGGAACTGGCCATAGTTGGTCGCCTTGTCCTTCATCAGCCACATTGCCCTACAGGGACATTTGCGAAACACATCAACAACCATTACTTCGATAAGCTACCTGAACATCACAATTGGTCTCAGGAGATGCAGGAGGAGAAAAATGGAGCCAGATACACACACGGTTCATTTCTCACTTGCTGACTTACAGTATAGGGGCAGAGCTTCATTTCTGCCTCTGGCTTTACCCACCTGGGCAGCTAATTACCAGGACTATGTTTATTATTGGAATTATACCTTAACAGATTTTTTTAAAAAAAGAGCACAAAAAACCCTAAAAACACACGAACAAGAGCTGTGTTAAAACTTTTATGAGCTCATATTGTAGAAATTCTCTGCTATCATTTCTTCAGTTTCTTGTGTTTCCAAAGCAGTACAGGGTACTTACGCTGCCTCCTCACTCTGCGGGCCTCACTTGGATGGATTGTCCTGGGGCCCTCTTCTACAACACCACTTCTCTTCTCTCCATTCTAACTCTGCCTATTGCACAGCTTCCCTTGGAAGCTGGGTCACTGTGGAGTTTCCTGTGGGGCACTGGTGAGGACCAGTGAGCACAGTTATATCATGGTTTCGGGCACTCATTTGTGAACGGGCCTTAAGTGCGGCCAAAGCGCTTCCAGCTCACGGGGAAACTCCTGCAGGGCTGCACCGGGCCTATCTTTTTCCTGACCATCAGCAGGTGTGGCCTGGGCTCCAGATGTTGCAGCCATTCTCGTTCCCTTCCGTGGCATCCAAGCAGAGCCAGTCAAGGGTCACTGAAGGCCAAACCATCGCCTCCTGAATATCTGGCTTATGTATTCCTGGTAGGCTTAGGTTTACTCTTCTTAGAAAAGGTTCCAAGCACTTCTTGGAAAAGAAAGACGTGTTGCTCATGCATATGGATGAGGTGAGCTTCTAGGACTTGTAATTGTATGAATATAGTTTCGCTTAAACTCACCTCAGTGGCCGTGTAAAAGGAAGACTTTAAGAAGGAGCCAAGTGAGTATCTGGTGACCTTGAATTTCCGAGGCCCCAGGAAATAGTATCAGGTGTAGGCTGCATGAAGAAATACCTCCTGATAGCCCTGAGAGATGGCAAAAGCAATGCAAACAAGCGAATACATTTAGTGCCTACACTGTGGAGCCCTGTGTTAAATGGAATCCAAAGGGATAGGGAGTTGAATCAGCAATTAAGAGCACTTGGTGCTTTACTAGAGAAGCTGAGTTGGAGCCTCAGCAGCTTTATAAAGGCTCACAACTGTCTATGACTTCAGTCTCAGGGATTCGATGCCGTCTTCGGACCTTGGGAGCAACAGACACACATGTAATACACAAACATTCATGCAGGTCAGGTAAAAGATTCATGCACACAAAAGAAAACATATAAGCCTAAACTAAAAACTAAAGAATTCAAAGACACTCTACACACCAAACAGCCAAGGTACCATCCCAAGCATTCGTCTAGACTCTTTGTACTGGCTTGGTCAGAGCAGAGCACATACTAGTGTGAGCATGCCACCCTGTACCCATGAGTGCATCCCTAACCATGCTATGGACAGCATGTACTGTGTGCGTTTTCTCCCAAGCAGGGACTGCATCTGACCGCCATCTTGCTGAGGTGTTGGCTATCAGCTCACAGCATCTGGGACCATTGGGAACAAACCCCCTGGTCATGCTTTGGTGCCAGAGTTTGAAGGAAAAGCGTCACCGAACCTGTAGTATCCCAGGGAGCCTTGTTAACTGCTCTCCACATCTGTGGTCCTAGTCAGGAGTGGCATTTTACTGGTGTTGGTGCTAGGTCGGGAAGGACAGTGAACAAAGCAAATGAGAAGATGGACCAGCTCAAAGCTTAACACCCCCCTACTGCAAACTAGACAGTTTACTTGAACTCTCCAATCTTTGATTTTCTGTTGTTCCTGGATATCATCGTCTGTTCCACAGGGTCATAGCGAAGGTTAAGATAAGATGTGATCATCTGAGTCCTGGAAAAGACATTAATATAGACCTTGCCACAGAAGGCTAGAGCCCTGTCCTGAGTGGGAAACTCAGTGAGCCCTCCATGTAGACACACACATGGTGTCTGCCTTTACCAGGTAGCTTACCAGGTAGCTGTGAGCCATGCTGGTGGCTGCCCAAGCCTCTATAGCCATTGCAAAGATCTGGCTTCGTGCCTCAGAAAGGAAGCCTCCTATACAGGAAGTGCAGACCAGCAGCTCTTAAAACCTGAAGGGATGAGAGAGCCTTTTGGTAATGAGTTTGCCAAAAGAAGTATACCCTTGGAGCCATGTTCTTGTGGCTCAAGTTAGTTCACTACATAATTCTAAATTTTTGAATGTTTTGTTGTTGATTGGAATAAGTTCTTACTTTGGAGCTCAGGTTGGCTTTGAATCTACTATGTAGTTCAAGCTGGCCTTGAACTTAGCATCCTTCTATCTCCACTTCCCCTTGCAAGCATTCATCACCATGCCTGGTTTTGGAAGTGTTTTATTTCTTAGGTTTTATGTACCTATCTCCAATGCCCAGCAATGGGGTTACAACTGAGTACCACCATACCAGGCCTTTACATGTGGTTTCTGAGGGATAGAACTCAGGTCCCCACATTTGCATGCACGGCAAGCACCTTACTGACTATTACTCCAACCCCGAGCTCTTGACTTTATAGTTCAGAAAAATTGATTTCTTGTAGAGGAAAGTAGAAAGAAAGGAGGAGCAATTAAGAATTCTGTCACCACCTGGCTCTTGGGAGGTAGAAGTGGATGATCAGAAGTTCAAGGTTACCCTTAGCTACATTTCAAGTTCAAGGCCGGACTGGGCTATAAAACTGTGGAAAAAAAGAATTTTGTTGCCCTAGAGCTGAGTGGCGAGTCATTCCATAAATGCCATTAGTCAAAACTGTCATGGCATTGACCTTGAAAATCAACCAACGCACTAAATTAAATCAAAGTGGATGATGGAAGATACTGTATTGCTTATGATTTAAATTTTGGTATGATGCGCAGTAAGCTAAAAGGAGCAGAAGCAGAGGTCAAACACAGAGGCAAGGAAGAGGAATCGGGGATGCATTCTGCCACCCTCCTGCTGCAGGATGCTTGCCTCCGGCCTCCTGTCATCTGTGTTTGCTCATTTGGAAGCTCTAGCAGCTTCCGTGGTTTGAGGCATTGCCAGTTCTACACAATTAGCTTCAAGAGTCTCCCTGAGATGGCCCTGCTTTTCTACCATCACAGGCATGGAAACTAATGCCCACAACGATGAGGTCATTGGGCCAAGATGGGTACCGTGCAGGAAGTGGGCCCAGAGCAGATGGGCCAGCATGGCGGTTCCAGAATGCAGAGGTAGTTGTCTCTGTTCTTGGCTGAAGCCCCAGTGGTAAAACGAGCGCCCAAGAAATGTTTGTTGAATGAAGCATTGAGTGCTCTCTGCCACTGTGATGTTCTGCCTCCAAAAAACAAGGTTTGTTGAGATGGGTGGGAGATCCATGTAAAATGGCAGCACCAACATAAAGGATGGATGCCAGGCTGCGGAGGTGGCTTAGTTTGTAAAGTGCTTGTTGTACAAGCAGGAAGAGCTGAGTTCAAATCCCTAGTGCCTTAAAAGCATGGTAGTATGTACTTGTCACCCCAGTGCTAGGGAAATGACAGGCAGATGCCAGAGGCTGGCTGGCCAGAAGGTCCAGTTGAAACTGAAATCTACAGGTTCACTGAGAGGACTTGTCTCTAAAAATTAAGTGGAGAAGGAATTGGAGAAAGCATCTTGACGTCAAGGTCTGCCTTCTAAACACAAGCGTTTCTGTGCAACACATGCACAAACACACAGATACCCAATAATAACAATAACAATAACAATAACAATAACAATAATAATAATAATAATAATAATAATAATAATAAATGCCAACATCACCTCAGAACCTGCGTGTGTCTGGGGGAAGGTGAGCTTGTGATCAACAGATCTTTATTCTATCTTTTATTAGTTACTGATAACGCTTTCTGTGTCACGGAGCAAAAGCTAGAGATTTTTAGGGGCCTTATATTGTCTCTGTATTCTGTCGCACCTTTCTCTACAAGTTCCCTCTTGCTGTGCTCGTTTGGGCACTAACCTGGCTCCCCATGGGACCCTCCTCCCAAGCTTATTTTCCTGCTGTCCCTTCCTTCCTGTCTGCTGGTGCAGCTCCCCCCAGCCTAAGGTCTCTGCAAATGCTGCTCTCCCATGAAGGCAAAGCCTTCCTGGCCTTCCAGTTTAAAAAGACAGACGTTCCCCACCCCCCACCCCCCACTGCCCCCACACAAAGCCACGATAAAGGGATTCGTTATTTAAAAAGAATTTGAATCTTGGGAGTCTCCGGTTGTCCTCTGCTGGGATGCTTAGATGTTTCCCACTCAGGTCAAGCTACATGATCAAGAAGTAAATGGTTCCTTTGCTCTAGGGCACTTTGTGGGAAATTGCATCCCCTGGCACTATGAAAAAGACATGTTAAGAACTTGAACATATTATAAAGCTCAGTTACCTAACTGTGTTCCCATGAGGAGGGGTTGTAAAGGACCAGAGAGGGCATGCTGCCTGGGTCAGTATACCCACAGAAGAGTTACTCAGTCACCTGAGGAGCGCAGCCCATCGCGGCTCTCCATTTTCCTCCTTCAATAAGCCTTGCTTTCTGTTCCGTGCTCTGATTGATTATTTTAATTCTAGAGCTGTCTTAGTGAAGTATGTAAAGCATTTGGGGATAAAATCACGGGGAAGACATTATAGGAACTAAAGATGTATTATTCTGCATGGCGCTGGGTGGAGGCCGAGCGTGCTGAGGAATGGCATGGTGGAGGGAAACAGATCCATCCAGGGCGCTGTCTGTCAGTGCCTCACCGAGGATGCAGGAACGCACAGACGAAGGGACATCGGTATGATGGTTTGGTTTGAAATAAGTCACCCGGGGTCACAGAGAGAGACCTTTCTTTCTGCTTTCTCTTCTGGGATGTCATTCGTATTTTCTTCCTTCTGCTTCTTTGAGCTCATGACTCTGGTAAGTATTCTACTACTTCTACCCAGGTTCATGAGAGCAGGAGAAGTCCTCTGCCCCCCAGGGCTGTGCTCTGTGGTAGCCAGAGAATCAACGTCAAAAGAGCAGATCAAGTGTGCTTGAAAGTGTAGGTCTGTCTTGCTCCTCAGAAGAATAGAACACATAAAAGAAACTGTGGGGTGGTGCTTGGAGGGTAATTCATGGCGGGGATGATCAGCACTGTTGATAGAGGTAATTCAGATGGATAGGTATGTGGGAAATTTTTCATCGTTGGTTTCCACATGGTTTGGCCCAGCAGTAGCTACTTGTGATAATTGTGCATCATTTCTTTTAACCAATGGGAGTGGGTAGGAAGTCACATTGGACCTCAATCCTTTTTTCCCTTGATACCTGACCTGCTTGTTGATGAAGCGCACAGAAATTTGGGGAAGAGGATTTCATGAGCCTAGAAATAATGGCCCATGTCACTTTCTTGGCATGCTCTAGAACTGAAACCTACCCAGTATGCTTTGTCCTTTTAAAGACCAGTGAAGGAAAGAAAG
The DNA here is from genome assembly GCA_028658305.1 of Pachyuromys duprasi. Taxonomy (NCBI): domain Eukaryota; kingdom Metazoa; phylum Chordata; class Mammalia; order Rodentia; family Muridae; genus Pachyuromys; species Pachyuromys duprasi. Next base: position 14,727,599 of record CM053759.1, on the reverse strand, counting down.
GGCCTTGGCAGGGACGAGGAAAGGAATTGTCTCTGGGGCCTGTGGTGAAGAAGGAGATAATCAACACGAGGCAAGGCCTTGTGGATAAAAAGAAAATGATGATATATAAACCATCACTCAGAATCCATTTCCAGTCTTTTAGATACTTCAGAAAAATAAATGTGGTTCATTTTTCTCAAATAAATTTCCATGCATTATTATAGCTGTCTCTCTGGTACTCAACCTGCGGTGTCAAGGTAGCATTTGTCAGAAAAGCAGACTGTTTTAAAACCTGGCTATACAGAATTTTAAAGTTAGTGTCTAGGATTGAAAGAAAACTTCAGCTGCTCTATCCATACTCTGAACACCTGGATGTTTAAAGCCCTCATTTATACCATTGTGGAGCGCCAAGATTCAGGTTGGACACAGAGAATCAAGGATTTCTTTGTGTCTGAACTGGCCATGTCCATCCTTGCTGTAGGGTCCCTCTTCTCCTCCCTGCTGCTGTGGCCTTGCCCAACGCCTCTTTCTCCACAGCCTTTCAGGAGCTCATGAGAAGACTGTCCTCCTTGCCCCCATTTTTCTACTCATTCTCTTATCTAAAATCTCATATTTCTCATGTGCTAATACCTGTGGCAAAATGCCCGAAGGTTTTCACTGAGTACTGGAGCCCTAGCATTTGCTCACAGCATGGCCTAGTCAAGGGTGTTAAGGGGGATGATAATGACTTGAGAGCAGATCTCAGACATGGCTGGCAGGAGCCAGTTCACATCACCTCACTCCCTTGTTCCATCTCTGGAATAATTGACACAAAGTCTTCCCATCTCTTGGCTTTTCTAAGTAGACTGACACAAATTGTCAATTCCAGAAGTGTTTCTGAGGGAACCCTGTATAAGATCCTGGGAGTATATATCATCAGTCCACATCCATCTACCCATCCAAATCCACCCACCCACCCACCCACCCACCCATCCATCCATCCATCCACCCACCTACCCACCCATCCATCCACTCACCCACCCACCCATTCATCCATCCATCCATCCATCCATCCATCCATCTACCCATCCAAATCCATCCACCCATCCATTCATCCATCCACCCATCCATCTGTCCATCCATCTGTCATCATTTACTCATCTATCCATCATCCATCATTGGTAGCTCATATTATACTGCACTAGATATTTCAAACACTAAAATAGAAATAGGACAGACAGTTCCATTAATGAGATCCCAGTCCAGTGAGAACAGTTAGAAACAAAACACATTCAAAACAGAGTTCACAAAAACATCTGTACATATTATCTTGCCCAAGGCTTCAGGGTGCTTAGAAGTTAAAGCTGTCTTCCCAGGGGCTGGAGAGATGGCTCAGAGGTTGAGAACACTCGCTGTTCTTCCAAAGGTCCTGAGTTCAATTCCCAGCAATGACATGGTGGCTCGTAGCCATCTATAGTAAGATCTGGTGTATAGGCAGAATGTTGTATAAATAATAAATAAATCTTTTTTTTAAAGCTGTCTTCCCAAAACTCACTGTTGTCAGAATTATCTTCTTCCTTCATTTGCTTACTACTCTGATACCTGAATTCCCTTCCTGAATGTACTGCCCATGGGGAGAGGTGAATATCTAGCTCACTCCATCGTTATATGATTTATTTTCAACAAGAAGCCTGAGCTCCTGGCTGCCGCTAACAGAGCATCTGGGAGGTGCATCTCAGGATAGCTATGGTATATGCCATGGAGACTGCCAGCTTTCTCCCTGCTCACTGGAGAAGTCCATCCTTCACTCCAGAATCAGTGTCTCCCGGGCACCGAGGAGCATATCTGCCTCCTTACCCTACCATGGCCACTGTACCCCCAAGGCTGCAGGCCTTCCTTCTTGACCCTGCTTCTTGAAGACTAATTCTTTTGCTTAGCTTTATCATGTCCTTATGGTGGGTTCCTTTCTTTGTTTTCTGTGTCCACTAAAGACTACCCTCTTGGCCAGAGGTTGTGCTTCCTCCTTCGTGAGCCTGCAGGGTGGCCAAGGCTGATCCCTACAAATAGCACAGTCCCCTTGACCAGCAGCAGTACCACTAAGAAGGACCATTTCCCCTGGGAACATAGACGTCTGTCAGCAGGCTCGGAGAAATGCCTGTCCAGAGACAGCTTTATTCTGTGGAGGCATGGTGGACTTCTGTGGTTGTTAGGAGCTGGCACTCAATGCTGGAGGGCTGGGACTGGGTGAGGCTTAGTGATAGAGGGCTTGCCTAGCACATGACAAGACCTGGGTTCCAACCCCAGCACAGCAAAATACTACTACTTATCAGTGAAGTTGGACTCCAGCTCTGAGGTAAGGTCCTGGCCTACCATGTGCAAAGCCTTGGATGTCCACTACCACAGAATAATAATGACAAGGAAATAAAATCTGTGGGGCTGATGCTCTACCCACTTGCTATAATTTTTTAGTACTAACTGCCCTACCTACAGTCAGGCCCAAGGTTCAGATGAAAGGACCCAGCATTCCGTGTGGTTCATCACATCTCTCCTATGGAAGCCTGAAGAGGCCACTCCTGACTTTGTTTCTTAGAAGTCACATTGGCTGTTGAGGTGACACCTGCTGGCCCTCAGGTGGAATTTGTCCCATACCCTCTGTGCTTAGCCAGTTTTCTGTACCTCATTCCGCAAGTTCTGTCCTTGACAGGGTAGCCCAACTATCAAGCCTTCGGAGTAAGTTGCCTGTCTATCAAACATTCCTTGAGATGGTGAGCATTTGGTTTTTGCTTTTGTAGTAAAGACAGAGGACATAAGACTAGATACCGTGAATCTTTGTGCCCCTCTGTGGTACCGATTGCGAACCGCAGTCTCAGGTACCTGTTGCGGATTTACTACTTTGCATGTTTTCTGTTTCCGCTCAGCATAGGCACGTGAGGAGCACTGATTTATGAAGCTATGTGGTTGAGGGTGGGAGGAGGGAAGCGAAGGGCTGTTCCAGCTGCAGTAAATTTAAGAGTCACTGGTATTTCTTTACACATCTGGAGGGGATCCTGATGAGTGCATTGCTACAGGAGCTCATAAATTAAAAATAACAAGAGTATTTCCTTTACACCTGGAGCTTCAAAATTACCACGGGTTAGTTCTGTGATGGCCCCGTCACAAAAGAGGCATTGAGCATGGTACCCACCCACAGCTCTGAAATTCAAGCAACCATTCACTCCAGGTCTTTTGACCTTTGCTTTAAAAAATACTGCAAGATAAGGGAAGTCACCATATAAAGCTTACACTAAGAATTTAATCTGTTTTTCCTCCTCTCCCGCCTCCTCCTTCCTCTTTTATGACTGTTTTGTCCCTCTCTATCTTTGTTTGGGGGTTTTACATAGAATTAAAAACAAGTCTAAGAGCGCCCAAAACAAAGCCCAGGGGGCGCCTTCTTCATTCTCCATTCTGTTGTAAGCCATAAATTCCTCTGCTTGCAGACGACACTCTGATACTCTGCAGGTGGGCTGACGACGAGACTTTGATTGGCTTCTTGGATGTCTTAGCACCTGTGTACCAGGGCTGATCTTGGAGAACTTCTGTTTCCTCCCCTTCCTAAGGGATTCCCTGTCAACTGGACCAACTGTGCTATGTTCTGCCTTAGAGCATAAGACTGAGGTGGTCTGAAGGAGACAGATACAACTTCATTTCTACTTTTTCATCTTGTCCTTTCATATTGGCATTTTCTGGGAAAAATGCATAAGGGGGGAGGATATGATTTTGATTTTCAGCAAGCCTTTTAAGTATGTTATGGCAGAAGCAATGTGACTGGATTTTACTACCACACCACCAGCAGCATTGACTGGAAAGACACGGAGATGTAACTGACACTAAAATTTGTGCGTGGATGTTGATAGAGGACAAGTCATAAAAGCTAGACCTGGAAGCCTTGCAGATGTTCCCCGGAAGATAAGCGAATAAGCAGAATGTGGGATGTTTCATACAACAGACTACTACATATGATAACAGGCATGGGGCTCAGAATAATTAGTGAGTGAAAAAAGCCAGACTCCAGGCTAAAACCAGAAGACTCCGTATTATGTGATTTTTATTTGTTATTGAATTATGAACAATATAAACTGATTTAGTGACATAGCACACTTCAGGGTATGGAAGCCACTTCTGTAACCTGAGTGCTGGGGAGTAGCTATAGGTGGATTCCAGAGAACCCCAGCCAGTCAATCTAGCCAAAACAGTGATCTCTAAGTTCAGTGAGAGACCCTGTCTCAAGAAACAAGGTGAAGAACCATAGAGTGAGCAATGCTGGCCTCAACCTTTGGCCTGCACATGTACCATCACAGGCAAACACACACATGTGCAGACATGCACATGTACACACATGCACTGAAAAAAGTATTTGGGAAGGTGAGGAAACTGTCTTTTATTAAGGAAAATTTGAGACAAATGATCATTTCCTTAGGAAGGAAAGTGTGAATAATAAGAATCCCACAGAAGACATGTAGCTGACCCAACTAAACATTTATACTCAAAGGATAGATAAGAAACAATAAAGGGAAAAAAAATTCCAAATTTGGAGTTATATTCTTCCAGGAACTTATTTGACATCAGGGTTGAACAGTCTGAATTGAAATGACTGAGTCGCTCGAATTTCATGCAACAGTTATGGCTAGCAAGCTTTGTTGAATAATATCATGAAGAATATTGAAAACAAAGTGAAAAATAAAGTATCATCTTACCCTTGCACAAAATAAAGTATGAACCCAGAAGACTGGTGGTTTGGGTGAGAATGACCCCACAGATACCTGACCCCTAGTTGATGGAGCTGTTGGAGAGGGGTCAGGAGGTGTGGCCTTGTTGGAGGGGGTGTATCACTCGCCGGGCCCATGTCATTTCCAATTAGCTCTCTCTGTCTCTTGCGTGCTCTTGTCTCTTGGTTGTGGATTAGGTTAAATAGCTCTCAGCTAACGCTCCTGCTCCTGTGCCCACATTCCTGCAGCTATGATGGTCATGAACTTCCCCTGCGAGACTGTGTGCTCCAAGGAAACCCTTTCTTCTGTAAGTTGCCTTGGTCATGGCGTTCTGTCACAGCCACTGAAAAGCAACCAAGAAAAAGATCTTAAGTATCAAAACGATGACCTTAAAACATAAATTAGAGTAGGCTGTGAGTGCAGCTTAGTGTTAAGCATGTGCCTAGCATGCCCGAGGCCCTAGATTCAATCTCCAATTCTGAAAAATAACTAAAACAACAAAGGAAGTAAAAACCATCAAAGAGTGTGAATTGAAAAAACAACAAACAAACAAAGACCCATGCTAGAGATTTTACAAGAGATGTGTCTGATTAGAACTTCGTGATTGCAGAGAGCTGGATGTTATGGATGGAGAGCCATGTTCTCTTATGCTCTCTTCAGTCTCCTTGATGGCCATCTATTCTCTGCCCCTGTGTCTGACATCCTTTTGAAGTTAGCACGCAAAAGAAGAAAAGAGGTAGCAGCAACAGTGAATGAACCCCATAGAATATGTTAACCTTGTGGACAACTAGCTTCCACTTTCACCAACCCAGAAGCTGAGAATAGCATCTGAGATCTGTGCCAGACATTTCCTGCTCTTCGAGGTTAACTGCCAACCTGAGATTCCCAACAAAGTATCTGGAAAACACCTTAACTTATGGCTCTTTGTTCTGTGACTTTTAAAAACTACATGAAAGCATCTCCACATAGGAGCTTGTTATTTGGGCTGTGTTCTTGGGCTATGGTCCCTCATAAATGGTTCAGGAAGAGACTATCTCATTCCCTTTGAGGGGAGAGCCACATGAAGTACAGAAGTCAGAGTTAAACTAACTGCTTAGTCTGGATGACAGAATCTAGGAGGGAACTGAGCAGCTCATTTGACAGCTGGATAGATTATTCAGTAAATCTTGAGTTTATCTCTTAAGCCTAGCTGCCCTGGGAAAAAACAAAAAGCAAGCAATATTCTGCACCTTCAGATGTAGTAGCGACCATGAATATAAATGTGTAGGTCCTGTTGAGTTTATAAACAGCAGGCTAGCCCACTGCAGACAAAGAGAGGGGCATTTGGGAGCAAGTCCCTGGTCTGGTCCATGAATGGTTGCAGAATGACTTGGTGTCTTAGGAGGAAAGTGACTTCTCAGCCAACTACACTAAGATGGCTATCCTTGTTTGGCCCTGACATCGTCTATGGTATTTACAAAATGGCTCCATTATCCTGGGCATTTTCTCAAGTGACAGAATGCTTGAGGTAAATGCTTGAAGCTGGCTAAAGGTGAATGAGGATTGAGAAACCCCTGGGGCTCGTCATACTCATACCGAACCCTCTCAGGAGATGGGGCGGTGTAGGCTGGTGGAGAGTAAATCGTGCCATCTTGGTATTCAGCGATGAACATCAGCATGGCATATGTCCAGCAGCTCCCGAAGCTCCTGGGTTGTTTCATGTGCCAACGGAGACTAGAAGGTGACAATGAAAATCAGTGTGGTCATTCCAAAGGAGACAGGTAACAGCTTGACGTTGTTCACTAGCTTCCTGTAAATCCAAAGCGTTAGCTCAGAGCCTAGAGAGCAAGACGGCTAGTAACTCCCACTACATCAGTAGGACCTGGTGTTCATCACCTGGAAGGAGTGCCGGCTTCATATGGGAAGTGAAGAGACAGAAAGCCTGATGCCCCACCTCAGGTACAGGGACAGGAGGTCTGTGTTGGAACAGGAAGAGTGTAGCTGAGGGGGAAGAAAGGCACTCTTTTCTCAGATGTCTGCACCTCAGCCAGGACTAAACCCCCCTCTTTGTCTGCCATTGGTATCTTGTTTGATGCAATCCTGTAGTTTTGTGATACTCTGTGACCATCGGGGCATCCTTCTCCTTTCTTGCCCTTCTCCCCGTGTCATCCAACAGCTCCCTGAGAGCAAAGGTTCTGGTACACTCAGCTAACGAGTGTGCGACTCCAACAGTAACGAGCCGCAGAGACACCGCAGAGTGGAACGGGAGTAGGATATTCCTATATTCCTATGTTGAGACTGATAATGAAAGCTAACCATCCCGGCAGAAGGTGAGCAATGCATTAAACAGAGGAGAAAGGATAATAAAATATCGCCCGCTGTTTAACAGTCGCTGGGTGGAGGTGTTCCCTGGAACTGTGCAGCTGGTGCACTTTGATGGCTCATAAAGCCCCAGTAACGTCCGTCAAGGGCCTTTTTTTCTTGGTGAGGGATCATTTTTTTTCCATGCAGTTATGATAGCATCTGGTTCCTGTCCCTAGAAGTATGGGGAATCCACAGGCTCGGGCAGTGGCTGCTTGGGGGAAAGAGCCCGGACTGCAGAGGCCTCTGGCTCCTTTGATGGGTGCGGGGTCTCTTCTGATGGAAAGGGCGTTACTATAAAGATGCAGGTTAAGATTCTGCAAGAAGCCTGCTGTGTGGCAGGCATGTGCAGGGCCGTTCAGCTCGTGTAGCCTCCCCACTGTGATGTTGCCATTCTCATCACTGTCAAAACAACATGGTAAGTGGGAGTCCTAGACTGGTTAAAAGACACACTGTTGACAAGTGGGAGGTTGAGGGTCCCAAGCCTGGTGCCCTTTCTTCTCTGCCATCTTGCTGCAAAGATGGAGGATACCTGGCAAAAAAATAAAAATAAAAATAAAAAATAAAAATTCTGCATTTGCTTTCCCTAACTGGGTATCCATGCTTAAGTGTATTGAAAAGAGAATATTTTTTTTCCTGAATACTGGACAGAAGTGATGGAGTCCTGGGCATGTGCTGGTTTTTACTGGGTTTCTCAGGCATACATACCTCCGGTGCAATAAGAATGTGGTCCTCTCATGAAGGAAGGAAGAAAAGGAGGCCACAGACTGAGACACATCAAGCAGAGTCTGGTAGTGGGTGGCCTTTGGCTCCAGGCTGACACTATCGGGAAACTCTCGGGAGTGTACAGAGTTGTGCTGACCTGGGGCCACACACTGGGAGGAGGGCTGCTCTCTCCTGGCTGTCAGGCTTTATGGCTGCTGAGGTGAGGGAGAGGTGGTCATAAATGGCGTTCTCAGGCAGAGCAGCCAGGCTGCAGCCAGGGCACCCTTTGCAGAAGAGCCGAGGGGATAGACAGATGTCCCAGGGGGAACCCTATTGGGGCAACAACACCATTAGCACCCCTGCATGTCCCTGGCACTTGGCTGGCTGCAGAGCACGCCAAGGTACAGGATGAACTAGCAACCTGGGGTTCCCACCCATCCCATCGTGGTGCATGTCCACAGAGAGGGTTGGTTTCCTGGATTCTCGGGGTGCTGTTTCTCAGCAGGGGGTCTCGGCCAGGGAGCCACCCTCAAGCTAAGTCAACATGCAGGAGGATGTTGGGTCATTTCACATTGTGTGGCATAAGACTGGCTTCCATTTCTTGAGAATCATAGATAGTTGTCTCTAGGTAGACTTCCGCGTTTTGTTGTAAAGCAGAAAAGCGAAAGGGTGAAATGAAAAGTGAGGGCTTGCCCAGGACACGGTGGGGCTGTGTGGTGAAGATGCCACAGATTCCAGAATCCACGGGTACCTTTCTTCAAAGCCAATAGCAGCACGCAGCAGAATTCTAGAGTATGTGAATCCACAGCAACATTTTGAGAGAAAGCAAATATCTCCTGCCTTTTTTTTTTAATGCCGACTTTATTATGGGGCATGAGTCCCAGCAGAATACAGGCATCACATTCCAATGTAATTTGCTGCAGAACATGGTCTGTCCATTGCTTGTCGCAAATTGTCTTGTCCATCAACACGCAGGACTCGGGAAACCAAGGATGTGATATGGTTTTAGTAGAGACTAGAACAGATATTTGTTTCCTTGGGCTGGTGGTTGGAGTGAGGGGTGTCTTCTCACACCCCCAGCCTGGACCCTGCAATGGAAGGAGCCTGCATAACAAATTAGGGAGGTATAAAATTCTAAGATGTTTCTACATAGTGTTGGAATTGAGTCTTTTTAAGTGCCCTTATCCGTTAAAGTTAGGTACTAAAGCCCTGGCAGATTTAACACTGTGATAGTGGACTTGCTCCATCATAGTAGCAATAGAAGTCGGGAGAACACAGGAGACCTGCCACGCAGGTGTGGCTGCTGAAGCTGGGAGGCACCTAGACAGACTCTTCAATTCTTGTGCATATTTGAACTTTTCTGCAATCGCAGATAAAATAGATCATCTTGAGTCTAGTTTGTTCTCAAGAATTCTTCTAGAAGACTGTCCGGAGGCCCTGCCCCCTGGTCCCTGTGTGTCCTCATGTTTTCTCTGCTGCCCATTAAAAAATACCCAAGAGCAATTATAAAGAACACACTTCTTTCCTATAGCTGTGGATTCTTGGAAGCCTCGGGTCCAGGAGCCCTCATCTGGTGAAGACCTCATGCATCTCTCTGTCACATGTCAACAGCATTGCTTGGGCTAGGGCTGGGAGCAGGCTGAAGGGATGCGATACTCCTGTTATAAGGAACCCATCCTTATGACAGCTAACTCACAACTCACTCTCGCAATAACAGTGTTAGTCTGTTTAACTAGGGCAGAACACGGATTGCTCCTTAATAGTTCTGAATGCTGTTGCTTTGGATTGAGTCTCCAAGACGTGGGCTTGGGAAGCACATTCACAACGGAACAGATGACTCCCAGCCTGTGACCCCCATCTCCTCTGTTACTCTGCTGTTTTCCCAGAACCCCATCCTTTCATTCTTAGACTTCCACCCCCACAACTTCCAAACTTAGAGCAGCATTGCCATTCCATTAGGCTTCCTCTCTCCCTTCTTGCAAAATTACTTCTGGTACGAGGGATGGCATTCACTGGAGCAAACAGAGCATTTTTTTTGCCTGTTGCCCTGATCTCATCACACTGCCTTGCAGAGGTAGAGATGTTTTGGGTCCACACTGGGTTGGCTTGTTGCTCAGAAGGTGCCTAAGTTTTATTGTGCTACTAAAGAAAAGTAAACAAAATGGAACAAAAGATAAGAAGTGAGGATTTAGTCTCAAGAGTGACCTTGGAAGTAAAATGGCCCTGTAGGTGACTAGCTAAAGAATGGGTTCAGGAAAGCATTTTATGCCTGAAGTCACAGATTCCATCAGAGAGGATTTTATCCACAAAGCTCACCTCCTTTTGGTAATGATGGAGGCTCTAGAGGCTAAGTAAGTAGACCCCAAATTGTAACTGCTACACTTGAGAGTAATCTAAAAAATACAAGCAAACAGAACAACAAGAACAAAGAAGCCCCCCGAAAACCTACCATCTAGAAACTCATATGAACTGTTTGTCTCATGGCAGAAATCTCCTTGGAGAGGTGTATGATATAACTGAGGGTTCTACCCTCTCCCAGTTTGCAGAGAATCAGTTCTACCCACATCATTTCACATTTCATAGAGGTAGACGGCTGCTGTCACTATGTAGTTCCCACAGACAATGCAGTGGGGCCTGGAAGGGAAAAGGAAATTGTTATTCAGAGAAGAAAATGAAATTTTCTCTTACATTTAGAGACTGTGTTTGTTGTTGATGTTGTTTGTTTGTTTGTTTGTTTTTAAACTTCAGCCTATGGTCTTTTCTATAAAGACCATCTTCCAGGAACTCTATACACTCTTGGGACGTAGTTAGATTAATTGACTTGTAGGCTGATACTCTGCTTTGCGGATGTCACTCTTGCTTCAGCCTTCTCTTTGCCTGTTTGCTCGTCACTGTAAGGACAAGCCTTGCTGGTGCCCTTGCTGGTACGCTGCTGTGTCATGGACTGTTCAGCTAGACAGCTCTTGAGCTGTTCTATCTTCTCTGCAGAAGATCACTCGAGATGGAGAGTGCTGAGGATCTCACGGGTAATATTCTAGTTTTGACCTTTCAGATTGAATCAGCACAGCTAGGTTTTTTTGTTTGTATTTTTGTTTGTTTGTTTGAATCTACAAAGTAAGAACTCTGAGCACCAGGAGGAGAAATCAGAGTTCTTAATGAAAGACTGAATGCTTACACTTATTCCAAAAAATCCTGTTTTGGAGACTTAAAACCCCAGCTGCAACACCGGAACAGAGGCCTGCAGGAGGTGATTGGACCCAAAGGACCGTACTCACAGCAGCAGGACCAGTACAGAAGGACCAGTGCCCTAATGAAAGAGTCCTGAGCGGGTCTTTCCCTCTAGTCTACAGTGTAAATATGTGTAGAAGGCACTATCCATGCTTGGGCTTTGAGCTTGCTCATGTCTTGATCTCTGACTTTCCAGTTTCCAGAACTATGAGCAAAGATTGCTGTAGTCTAATGTAAGAATGTAGCCTACAGTATTTTTCTGTAGCATCAAAGACTAAGGCAAAGACTGGCCATATTAGGAAGGCATTATGATCGGCCTTGAGAGGTATATGGCTGATACTCAAAGGACTGGAATTTCCTCGGTGTAAATGTCATAAAAACACTCCACGACTCTTCTTAGTTTGGTCTGGGATTTAATAGCTGCACTTTAGCTGTAGGCTTGGAGTCACAACCTAAAAGTATTGAGTTTTATACTATATACATAGTTACATTGAATTTTAGTAGTATCATGCTATCTAGTTATTTTAAAATATGTTCATCATATCTATAGAGTCCAGATATGTGGTATGGCAGGCTTCACCTGGACTTGGGAAACTTGTGAGATTTTTTTGTTTGTTTTTATGTTTGTTTTCTTATAGCCCATGCTGACCTAAACTTCACAGTACAGCCAAGGCTATTTTAAAACTTCAATTCCCTGCTTTTAACTCCCAATCCTCCTGCCTACAGCTCCTGATTATTAGGGTTTTGGGCACATGCCAACACATCTGGCTAGCCTCTGTGATGCCTAAGGCTAGCATCCGGTAGCAGTTATACCCTTAGAGCAATACAGAGCACAACCAGAGCAGAGGACATGCAGGGGTCCCAAACAGGAGGCTGCTGAGCACATCCGAACCACAGGATTGATCCTGCTTTGGGCCTGTGAGTCCAGAGCAGTGGCATGTGTGTTTTGAGGCAGAAAGAGCATAGCAGCAGACACTCTGCTACCAGAAAGAGGCTGGCATCTGCAACTGCCATCAGCATCAGGGACCACATTCTGGATGAGTGCTACATCCCTGAAGAGTGGTATCATATGGAAGTGATTTACACAGGTTGAGGGCAGTGGAGTGGGGAAAAAATCAAGGAAGCTGTTTACAAAGCCAGAGACTAGCTGGACGAACCTCAAAAAGAAAAAGCATTTCCCTATTAATTTTGTTTGGTGGAGGGTGTCTTTGGATGACTTGCCTTTGAATCACATTTGTTTACCGAGTATTGGCAATGGCTTCCACTATCAAGATCTTTTTTCTTTTCAGATCTAGTCCTTATGATCCAGATTAGTCACCTTCTCTCTGCTGATATACATTTCCACTTTCTGCTGTTACTCAGAAGAATTACTGGAATAGGGAAGTGTATTCACTGAACACCTGCTAGTCTGAGCCCTTCACATTTGAAATAATGGGAGGCAGAAATTACAATGACTTTTCCATTTCAGGGATGGATTATGAAATTTTGTAGTGGAGATTATGTTAAAATGTTGATGGCCTTGATGTGCATCTGCTGGAGGTAACAAGAGACAAAAACATATTTTCAGCGACAGGAAACTCACCTACCATAAGATGCCATAAGATGCACCTAGAGTACCTTTTGCACTTATTGTCAATACTTGCTGTCAAGTTCGTTGTAAAATGGGGTTACCATACATGGATTCCGTTTTTTATTCTCATACCTCGAAAGGGTGTCTGTCCACAGAGGTTGTGTTATTATTTATGAGAGAAAAATATATTAAGATAGTCTTTACGGGAATGTGTTTGGCATTGAGCAATGCCAACAATACAATTTAAAATAAGCTGGTGTGTATCTGATGTGTCTTTGTGCTGGACCACTTTGAGCCATCAGTTGCTTCCTGCAGTTGATTTTGGGTGGTCACTTTTTCTCATTGTTTTCATGGTTCCATCTGTAAGTTGCTTTCTGCAGCTAGCTTTGGAGGCAGTCATGTGGCTTCTTCCAGAAGGCAGGCTTTCCAAGGATGAGGGAACATGCTTGCTTTCCCCATTGGGTGTCCTTGGTTAGGAGGGTTTCGCTCTTGGTTTGGGTATTCTGAAGGGCAGAATTCATTATTTTCACCCTCTTGAAACTAGATGGAGAAAGGAGTGATATTCATCAAAAGCAAAAACAAAACAGTGAATCCTTTCCCATAAAACCGTTTGCATAAAATTTAGCACAGTGTCCAGAGGATGGGTGCCAAGGCGCTGAGTTGCCCAGAGCTGCCAATGTTTGATTTTGGTGCCTATGGTTGAGTTGACTTAATCTTCTCCCTGGGAAAATAAGGAGATCAGCGATGTTATACCTCCAGCTGGGTGTGCTCCATGGTAATATCGACACAGGCTCTGAGAAACTTGGCAATACAGCACATCTTTCTGAGAAACGCAGAGGAGAACAGTTATCAAAAAATAATAAAACCCAGAGAGATATTATGTAGGATATTACGTTTGAATGGAATTTTGAGATAAAGTGTGGACTCCTAAGCATTTTTTTTTTCTAGACTTAGACTGCTTGGGTAAGCTTTCCTGTGGGAACCAGTTCACTCTGTCTGGGTCATCATATGCTCCGGTGAAAAGAATGTGTTCGCATTTACAGAGAACAAGCCTTTTTTTTAAATTAGTTTTCCAGTTTTTCTATTTACTACCTTACTAATTTCTGTTTTTACTATGCTGTGTCTTTCCTATACTTTCTTTTGTTTTATATTGTTCTTGTCCATAACATTTAGAACCTGAGATTTAGTGCATCCTTTAAATTGATGTAAATATTTAGGCTATGAATTTTTGTTGTGGACCATGTCAGTTGTATTTTATAGATTCTGATACATGGTACATAGTAGCATTTTGATGGTATTCTTTCTTTTCCCTAATATCAACCATGTTTTTAAAATGGGAATAAAAACTAAAAACAAACAAACAAAAAAACCCAACTTACACTTCCAGGTATCCTTAGTGCTGGGGACAGACTCTAAAGGCTCATTCACTCATGTTGGGTCAGGCTCTCTTTCATTGCATTATAAGTTCCGCCAAGAAGAACCTTTTGGTTGTTTTACTTTAAATTTCTTTCTAGTTTAATTACACTGTGATCAGACAATCTTGTCTCAATTTGTTTATTCATTATTTGTGTGTGTGTGCCCAATGTATGTATTTATGTCTGTGCACAAGTTTGTGTGTGTAGTGTGTATGTGTGTGTGGAGATCAGAGGACCAACCTCAGCAATCAGTCCTTGTGACATACCCTGTTTAAGACAGGGTCTCTTGGTGGTTCTTCCCCTGAGTCTGCTCAGCTGTCTGTCCTATAGGCTTCCAGGATTTTCCTGTCTCTGCCGCCCATCTTTTCCTAGGAGCACTGGGATCAGAGCTGTACCTCCATGTACCTCCATGTCCACCTTCCGCCTGTGTTCTGGGGATTCAGACTGAAGCCCTCACACATGCGCTGTGAGCGCTCTCACCCCCGGAGCCATCTCCTTGGCCCAGTTCTTCTCTTTATTAGTTTTCACTTAATAAGCTTATAGAATGTTCTCTGTGGAAAGGCTTTTGTGAATTGCAGGGGAGAATAAACGTGCTCTGTCGTATGGTTGCAAAGTATGATGTGTATTGATTAGACCTCTTTATTAAAAAATTATGACTTTGACATTTTTAAGTGTGTAACTCGTGTCATTAATTACGTTCACAGTGCTGTGCGGCTGCCATTGCTATCTGCTTCCAAAATTTTCATCATTCCAAATAGATACTTTGTAAACAATGAGCAACATGTCTCTTTTAGTTTTTATTTTTTATAATTTATATCCCAATTATAGCCCCCTCCTTCATCCCCTCTGGGTCTCACCCTGATCCTCCTTCCCTAGACCACAGAAAGGGGGAAACCTCCTCTACCATCTGACCCTAGCCTATCAAGTTTCATCAGGACTGCCTGGATCCTCTTCCTCTGTGGCCTGGAAAGGCCACTGCCAGGGGGAAGTGATCTAAGAGCAGGCAACTGAGTCCATGAATTACTCCTGCTCCCCTTACTAGGGAACCCATATGGAGACTGAGCTAGATGTAGGCTACATTTGAGCAGGGGGTCTAGGTCCTCTTCATACATGGACCTTGGTTGGTACATCAGTCTCTGCAGGGACCCCTGGGCCCAGATTTGTTGGCTTTGTTGGTCTCCCTGTGGAGCTCCTGTCCCCTCCAGGTCCTTCTATTCCCCCTGGGCTCTACCCAAAGTTTGGCTGTGAGTTTCTGCATCTGCTTCTATCCCCTGCTGGATGGAGTCTTTCAGAGGACATCTATGGTAGACTTCCATCCTGTTCCCTCTCTTTAACCACTTCCAGTGTCTATTCTATTTGTTTTCCTTCTTAGTGAGGACTAAGCATTCTCCCTACGGTCCTTTTCTCCTTGTTATTTAGCTTTTTTAGGTTTATGGATTTTAGTATGGTCATCCTGTACTATACAGCTAATATCCCTTATAAGTGACTGTAGACCATCCATGTCTTTCTGGGTCTGGGTTACCTCACACAGGATGATCTTTTTTAGTTCCATCCATTTGCCTTCAAATCTCATGATTTCCTTGTTTTTAATAGCTGAGTGGCATTCCACTGTGTAAATGTGCCACAATTTTTCTATTCATTCTTTGGTTGAGGGACAGCTGGGTCGTTTCCAGTTTCTGGCTATTACAAATACAGCTGCTGTGAACACAGTTGAGCAGATGTCCTTATTGGATGGTGGAGCATCCTTTGGGTATATGCCCAGGAGTGGTATAGCTGTGTCTTGGTGTAGCACTATTCCCAATAGTCTGAGAAAGCTCCAGATTGATTTCCAAAGTGGTTGTACAAGTTTGCACTCCAGCCAGGAATGGAGGAGGGTTCCTTTTACTCCACATCTTCTCTAGCATGGAGCAACAGGTCTTCATCCACAATGTGATCTCTCCTTTATCTTCTGCCTCCAGGATTTGCCTATTCTGGACTTGTCACACAGCATTTGTTCCCTTTGTGTCTGGCTTCTTTGTTGTGCTGACACAATGTTCTCAAGGTTTGCTAACACAGTGGTATGTGTTAGGGTTTAATCCCCCTTTGTGCCTGAAGCATGTTCCCGTATATGTATATGCTGCAGTTTGTCTACGCATTCTTCTGCTCCTGGACATTAGGGTTGATTTTCCCTTTGGTACCATTGCTGAGGAAAGCATTGTGGACATTATCAGGTAAAGCATCTCCTTGGGTTTCTGTGTCAACTTGTTTTGCATATTATTTAGGTTCATGTCAGGCAGTTGCACATGGAGCTTTTTTAAAAAACTTCTTCTTCCTCCTCCTCTTCTTTTGGTCTTTTGAGATAGGGTATCTCTGTGTAGCCTTGGTTGTCCTAGACTCACTTTGTAGACCAGGCTGGCCTTGAACTAAAAGCTTCTGACTCTGCCTCCCTGAGTGCTGGGATTAAAGGCATGTGCCACCAAGCCAGGCTTGCATGTGCAGCATTTTAAGGGACTGCACTGCTGTTTTTCATGGCAGCTACACAATTTTGTGTTTCTCCCAACAATGCACGAGGGCTCGCGGTTTCTTATTTTGTTTTGTTTCTAGCCTCACTGCTTGTTTTCCTTAAAAAAACTTACAGTAATTCTAGTGGATATATATATATATATATATATATATTGGATATATATATATATATATATTGGATATATATATATATATATTGGATAACACTGTGTTTTTTATTTGCATTTCCCTAATAATTAATGATGTTGATCATCCCTTTGTATATTTATTGGGTACTTGATTATCTTCTTTGGAAAAATGTCAATGCAAATTCCTGTTCTGTTTTCTAAGCTATCTTTTGCTGTTGAGTTTAGGAGCTCTGTAGAGATCCTGAATATTAAGCCTGGTTTTCAGATACTTTCCCCATTATTTAGGCTGTCTTTTATTTCCTCTCTAATAGTCCTTTGGGGCACAAAAGCTTTTACATTTGATGATGTCCAATGATCTGCTTTTTTAAACTGTCATTACTCATACCGGGAATGTCCTGCATAAGAATCTATGCCAAGTCTTAAGTCCTAAGGATTCAACCCTAGATGCTTTCTAAGCGTTTTATAGTCTCAGCTTTTATCATTCTTAAGTAAATGTTTGTGCATGGTGTGAGGTAGGGAGTCAACTGTATTCTTTTGCATATACAAATCCAGCTCACCAGAAAATCTGTGTGTGTGTTTGTGTGTGTGTGTGTTTGTGTTTTAATTTTGATATACTTGGGTCTCTATGGCCATGTTGGACTGTTTGGGAGCCAAGATAAAAGGAGATTATGTTGATTGTGTCTTCACACAGAGTTTCATACTAAATATCCCATGGCATGATGCATCTCCTGAGCTTTTGACACCTCTTTAAGTTGGATGTGTAAGCAAGACACCTGGTCCTTCCATCCTACCCCCAGCCTTGGGGCAAAGGTCCTGGCTAGAGTTCTCTCTCTTTCTCTTCCCAGCTTCTATGGGTTTTCGTTTTCTTTCCCTTTGATTCTTTTGAAGCAGTTACTATATATCCCACTTAAAATGTACATGTTACAGTTTTGCTATGAAATGTGGCTTTCAATGTTGTAATATCTTCCATGTTGTTTAATGCTTTGGGGCTTTAGGGTAAGGATCACATGATATAGGTTAAAATCCAAAATCTCTGGTTTACATTTGATGAGTATGAAGTTCAAGAACTTTGGCAACAGTCAAAATTATTACGGTTACAAATTTAAAAATACATTGCTGCACTTCTAAGTTCTGACGTAGTCACAGCCCCCATGTACTTCCGCTCAGGAGTGCCAATGTTTCAAACTGTGTGGATATCCTCAACCTGTTCAAGTAGGGAGAGAATACGGGCCTGGGTAAGCTTGTGAGAGAGGGATGCTACCTGCCAGGATTTGAGGTGGCCTTTGGATGAATACATCTCATGCAGATTTGGAAGACTAAGTTGGAGGAAGGCCAGTTGGGTGAAGGAGAAACATTCAACTCATTTCTATAATTTGAAATGTTTTGAATAAGATTCTGGGCCCCTTTTAACTGCTGTAAGTTCTATGACTGAAGGCATTATTTCACTGCTCTCTCTATAAAGAATAGAGTCTCCTTACAGTTTGTTCCTGTGATTCTTACCACAACTCCTTAACTGTTGGGTACACACTTCAACACTCTCTAAGGATTCCTGAAACACTGGACAGCTTACATTATTTTCTATATGCACACACAATCGTTTGATTTATAAATTAAGCATGGTAAGAGCTTATTAATAATTGATAATAACACACATGTAATTATTAAAATATACTATAATAATAGTTGCATGAATTTGATCTCTTTCTCAAAGTATCTTACTGATTTACACTCGCCCTTCTTGGGATGATGTGTGATAACCCAATGCCCACATAATGATAAAGGGACGTGAATGGTGCAGGCTTTGTGGGTATCATATGGAAAAGGGATACAAGGGCCAACAAAACAGTTCATAGCCCTGGAAGGATGTTGGGAAATGACATGAGATTTTATCATGCTTCTCAGAACAGGATGCAATTTAACACCTGCACACTGCATCCTTGTGGAGTTTTCTGTTTACTGTTTAAAGGCTGCAGTGATCCCGGGGGCTGAAACTGGATAAAGGGGACTGCAGTGTTAATCAGCCTAGATGCGTTCAAGCAGCTGGCAGTATTGGAGGCCACCTTCTTAGTTTTCTCCTCTCCAGTTCTCACAGCCACGTTGAAGCATCTAGGGGAGTGAATCTGAAGAACGGTGGAAATCAAATGCGCCCTGGGTTTGGCCTCATCTGCCCCTTTTCAGTGCATTCCTGCTTCTCTCTTCACATCCAGCACCATGAATGGGAAAGAGAAAGGCACATTTGGGCCCAGTAGATTTCTTGCCTTTGTCTCCCTCTGAGGTGCTCAAAGGCATCAATAATAGTGTGCGGAAAGTCCTGGCTGAACAGAACTTGGTATTTCCCCTTGATACCTTCCACTGGGAGCCTTTACACAATGCATTTGAGAGCGCTTTGTCAGCAAACTGCTGCTTCAGGCAAGCATGGAGGAAAGCATTGAGGAGATCTCAGTGGGAAAGCCCCGCCCTGGCCGAGAAACTGCCCTAGTTCTCACCGAGCAGACTCCTCAGCAGGAGAGACGCACCTCCTCGGGTTCTTATTTCCTTTTCCCTCTTCCCTTCTCCTTTCTATCCTTAGGACTATGGGGACTCCCAGCCGGGCTTGGCTTTCTAACGAGGATCAATACCTAGGAAGCTCATGTTCCCTTAGTAAAGACAAAGATTGTCATGAATCACTTAGGTGGGACCTTTGAGTTCAAGAAGAAATAGATTCTAAACATTTAGGTCCATGGGCTTGTTTCTGGTGCTTTGAGCCCAGGCTGGCCTTCAGCTCATGTAACTCAGGCTGGCCTCAGTTTCTTTCTTTTTAAAGAGAAAAGTTTTGTTTTTCGTCTTGGTTTATACTCGTGCTTCCTTTTCCTGAGAGCTGGGCTCACAGGCGCAGTCCTCGTCAGCCAGCCTGCTGCAGTAGAGCTCACAGTGCCAGCCCTCGGCTGCCTCCAGCCCGCATTTACACTACACTAATATCCTACTTCTCAGCAGCACCCGTTGGTTGACCGTCATGGACTGGAATTAGTCCTGAGCCCGCTGGTTGATCTTAATTGAGTAGAATTAGTCCTGAGCTATAAGAAAACCATACGACATCAGCACGTACCTTTGCAGTACAAATAAACGCCTGAAGAGGCTGAGAGGCAACATCTTTCTACCTGCCTTCTTCCAAACGCGGAGAGAAGCCCAGATGGATACTGAGGGGAGTCTGGGGGGCGGGTATTGTCTATAAGACAGTGTGCTGCGTATGGATTTACTAGACCCCGTGGGCTCAGAGAGACTGCATAGTGCCCGGGATACTGTGGTCAGGCGGGTCTATCCCAGCAGGACATAGCCTCCGTGCTTCTCTCTGGGCTTCGGTACAGGACGGCCCACTTCACTTCACCCAGTGCCGGTGTGACCTTCACTTCACTTCTCTATAAAAATGCCCTCTCCCCTTTTTTTGCCAGGGACCTAAGCACCTGTAGATTAGGAGTACCCAGGGAACCCCGGAACCTCACTTCCTTTATGGTGTCTGATTTCTCTGCCCATGCAGACTAGTCTCAGCTAATGTTTCCCCCTCCCCCCCCCGAACGCTTGCCTATGTCATTTTATATGAACTGAAAAATAAATACGAATGAGACTGCTGATAATTCCATGAAGTAATTACATCTTATTTAATGCATACCCTGTTGTACATTTAAGTGCTTTGCTATGATGAATGTTCTTTCTCTGAGTATCCTCACACAGGAACCCCTGTGCACATCCCTGTTTTCTGTCTGCACATGTAAGTCTAGCAGGAATCACTGGGGCAAAGGTTATTGATCGGGGCAAAGGTTATTGATATTGCTAAGGTGTTGGGTGCATAAGCCCAGATGCTGAGCACCCAATTTCCTAGGCTTGTACCGAGACTGAACGTTAGCTTTGCCTTTTGCTAGCTTCAAAATATGTAATATTTGAAAATTCCCTGTTTCCCTTTGGTCACTAGTTTCCATGTGTCAATCAGCCATTAAGTTATTCTGCTAAAGTTTTTTGTTTGTTTGTTTCTTTCTTTCTTTTCTCTCATTCTCCTCTTCTGAGGGTATTTGGGGTTTTCCTAGTTTCTAAAGAACTCTAAAATTATGTTATTTTTTAAAGTATGAACTGAGTTACCAAAAATTTTCTTAAATTTTTAATGAAGCTGCAAGGGCCAGTCTCCTTTTATAATGTAACCCAATTATCATTTTCCAATCCTGGCATGGAGCTGTGCATACTCAAGGGACTACACAAATGCTTTTTAATGAGAGAATGATCCATTATCTAAATACCCCATCCATGTACAAGGTTGGTTAGTAAAGTAATATGAGAATTTTTTTCTTGTCTTTTTATAATGAATTGTTCTAGGAAGGGAAGCTACAGGATAAAGAACATGTCGCTCGGCTGTGACCTTAGGACGGCAGCCCATCACAGAGGACAGAAGTTCTCAACCAAAGCAGAAGCACACACCGCTCGTGCTCTACACACGTGTTACCCCAACCCAGGCAGCTGAGGCAGGGAGATCATGAGTCTGAGGCCAGGGCTGCAGATTGAGACTCCACTGAATCGGACAAAGAAACGAACAACAACAAAAACAGTAGCACAGATCAGATTTGTTTTTCAAATCAAGCAATAGTTTATGCATATAAACTGTGGATAGAATACAGACGACGTAAGTAAATAAGAAGGGTTGTATCATAATGTCCCCATGCATCATTCCTTTAAGGAAATAAAACAGCTGAGGCCACTACACACCTTTATTCATCTCTCTCCTCTTCCGATCCAGAAGTGCCTGGTTTATACACTTGCGGCATGCATGTTTCTCTAAGCCATGTGAGCGATTGTGTCATGGTACCAGAGCTTGTATAAATAGTACCATCGATGTTTCTGCTGCAACATTTCTTCCCTTACTCAACACTATGCTTCTGGGATTGAAACATTTTAATAATCTGGGGGTGGGGGTTGATCTACCCTATGGAAACATCACAACTTATTTATCCACCCCGCTCATGATCATTCTAATATTTTGCATTTGCACACCCTGCTGTGAACACTGTGGTCACCTCCTCTCGTGCACACGTGTGAGTGTTCAAAGGTAGTAATGAAGCCAGTCAGTCATAGGGGTGTGCACCTCCTCCTTCTATAGAAACTGCCAGATTGCTGTTCGTGTTTTAAGGTAATATAGAAATACTTGGATTTCCCCCCGAGGAAGTTTTGCATAAATGATGCCAGTTATCATTTCTGAGTGCTGGAGGGCCAGAATTGCTCTAAGAGTGTGCACTCATTCCCTCCAGTGTCTCTTCGGCGTTAGGAAACAGACACAAACACAGGGGATCCTGCCCAGGCTTGATAGCAAGCAGCAGAGACCTATTCAACTGTCCTCACGCCTGTCTCCTAGCTCCAAGCAGTTCAACTCCAGGAAGGAGTCAGCAGGATGCCAGCTATCCTATGTTTAACGTGATGTGAAGGCACCAGCCGAAGACTCTGCAGGAGGAAACAGAGCCATAGGCGGGTACTGCTGTCCTGTGGAAGAACAAGCAGATGGTGGCTGGATCTATCCAGCGTGATGAGTCTGATCAAAGCCTGTTCTTGGCTCAGTTCTGTCTTTTTCTACCTGTTTGATCATGGAGGGATGCTGTTTACATCTTCATGCACTTTTTAATTTCTGTTAGCCCAGGACAGGCACCTTGCCATAGAGAGGGCAAATAATTTTTTTTTAGGAGCAATAATGGATGTAATCTTGAACATGTGAATTTTAATTGCAACACTTTAATCCCCATTCGAAGTGCCAAACTTTCAGGATTAATTTGTTGCATGTGTTGGTAACACGGTACTCAGTCTTCTGAGCAGATTCTTTGCCCAAGGGCCCTCATTTGCTAATGAGTAATCGCTGCAATTGTCGGGGAAAATGCTACTGGTACAATCATGTCTGAGCATTCATCAAATATGACGTGAGCCCAGTTAGGAGAAATGGTAACGTCCTTAGCTTGCAAATAGAAGCAAAGCATTCTTCTCCCACATGGTAATTTCCCTAGCCCTGTCACCTCCACTATCGTTTGGAACAATGCTGAACTGTGATAACTGTACAGGTCTGTTGGGCATACATGTCGCTAGGGGCTGGGCTCACTGCTGATAGTCTGCAGCCCTGTTTCCACTGCCTTCTGTCACCCAGGCCCATTTTGGAAGCAGGCAGGGGAGGAAGAGGAAGCCGATTCAGCAGGAATGCACCTCTTTGTGTGCACACATCACAGGCAGCACTGACATGCTAATTACAACTTGAGACCAAGCGTTTCCTC
Organism: Pachyuromys duprasi; assembly: GCA_028658305.1. NCBI lineage: Eukaryota > Metazoa > Chordata > Mammalia > Rodentia > Muridae > Pachyuromys > Pachyuromys duprasi. Next base: position 14,704,739 of record CM053759.1, on the reverse strand, counting down.
TTTCTATGCTTTGTTTGCAAACACCCAATTATTTCTATCCTTAGGTCTGGGTTAATCAGTAGTTTCTGTTAAGTCCTCCTCCTACCTATCTTCTCTGTTGTGGTTTCTCTTCCCATCGGGTTGGATTTTGAACTTGTCTTGTTTCCCTATCTAGTTCTCCTTTTAGAGTCATTTATTATTCTTTTCTGTGTGGGGCTGTTTTACCTTCATGTGTGTGTGCATACCATGTGCCTGCAGTACCCACAGAGGCCAGGTGAGGGTGTCAAATCCCCTGGAACTTGGGTTACAGTTGTGAGCTGCCACGTGGGTGCTTGGACCCAATCCTGGGTCCTCAGCAGGAGCGTTCCTTGCTTTTAACTGCAGAGGCATCTCCTCAGCCCTGGTTATCTTTTTACTCTAACTTGCCTGTGGACCAGTGGTTGGGTTTCCATGGCTAGATCATCTCCCTGGCGTTCAGTCTTGTCTGTTGTGGGATATAGAAAGAGTAGCTTGTGCCTGTGTAGACTGCCCCCGCACTGATGCCACGGCACATGTGGCCTGTTTGTGCCAAGTCACTGCTGCTGACTCTGGGGCCACCTGGGCTGTGCGTCAGTGTGGAACCTGGACAGAGAGGATCCTGGGATTGACAAGTCAATGAAGGGCTGGATGGGCATTTGGTACCTGAGCTGGAGGGAGAACTGAGTTCTGAAGCCCAAACCAAGCTGTGGTCTGAGAAGCAGCCTGCTAGTTTGGGGGGACCCGACTTGTCTATTTCACTTTTGTGTCCTATGATGTAAATTAGTTGGGTGTGATAGCTCATGCCTGCAATCCCAATGAACACCGAGGAAAGCTCTCTATTAGTTCAAGGTCAGCCTGGTTTACATAGCCAGTTTGGGCCCAGCCATGGCTACAGAGCAAGATCGTGTCTAAACAAATCAAAATGACAACAACAACAAGGAAAAAAACCCCACCCTACTCCCCAAACAAAAGACCCAAACAGAAAAGACGAAAGGAAATAATAAACAAACTAATAAAACAGAACATTTAAAAATCACTGCTCACACCGATCTTCGAGAGGTCCCCTAGTGCTTTCTTCTGTTAGTTTCTGAGTTTGGGGATTTTGTTATTTTACATTTTTGATGTTTCTTTTCTCTGGTTCTGGGGTTTGAACCTAAAGACTCACACATTCGAGGCAAGTTCAATCCCTGAGCGCTGTCACAGCTCTTCAGCTCGTAAATTTAGGTTTGTGTGTGTGTGTGTGTGTGTTTCACATATGGAGGTCCAGCTTTCCCAGAACCATTTTTGGAACAGGCCATCCCCTCTCTGCTGTATGTTTTGGCACCTTTGTTAAGAGGCAGTTGGCTGTAGATGCTAGGTACCTGTCAGCGGATGAATGGAGAAAGAAACTGCGCTCTCTATGAACAATGCAATGACATCCAACCATAAAGAATGATACGATTCTGTCATTTTTGGCAAAACAGGTGGAGCTGGAGGCCCGTGTGTTTAGTGAAATGGGACAAACAAAACAACAAGCCCCTTACATCCCTTCATCCCCAGAGCACCTAGTGTCGACCTGAACGTAAAACAGTGGTGAGGAGGGGATGGAATGCCCAAAGGGAGGCTTGGTTTCATCCGCGCATGTGGTATTTAGGAGAAGAAATGCCACGCCAGACCCCCATTATACACACGCATGACACATATTAATCAGAAAAGAACATCAATTCAAAAATAAAGTGAGACAGGCAGAGAAGCGGGATGAGCAGTGGGCAGATCTGGGCGAGGCTGCCCGTGTCTGTCACGGCACAAAAGGACAACGCAAGCTCAGCCAGGTGGAGTACAAGGTCTGTGACTAAGCTCTCTCCTTCCCCTGACGTTCTTACCCAACGTAAAAAGAGTCGGGAAACCCAGAGAAGACCTAGGTTATCTCAAGAATGTCATTAAAGCAAGAACGGGTGTATCACTTTGCTCTTAGATCGGGAGTGGGAAGAGTCTGGACTGAGGGCAGCCCCGCCCCACTGTTGGAAATAGAACCTCATCATTACACGCCCATTCCCCTGTGCGGTTGACTGTGCCTGCTCTTGACGAGGTGCTGGAAAGCATGCCCCTTACTTCGTTATTTTAGGTATTTATTTATTTGTGTGTGTTTGTGTCTGTGAAGTGTAGACCAGGCTGGCCTCACAGAGATCTGCCTGCCTCTGCCTCCCGAATGCTAGGATCAGCCATGTGTGCCACCACGCCTGGTGTCTTGAACTAGAAGAAGCACCTGGTTCTAGAGCAGCAGAACCAGAAAGAATGGGAAGGAGGGATAAAAACCCAGCCTGGGTTACTATTGCCCTATGATACAAGTCAACTCAGTTTTCTTCCTTTTTTTTTCTCAAAACCTTTGCATTTATGTCATAATCAGAACAGGGAATATGAAGATGGAAGAGACCCTCTTCTTCATGTGAGGTGACAGATATGCAGACAATTACCAGGCAATAGATACCCCCGCAAGGGCCCTTAGTGAGCTCCATGGAAGCTGATGAGGACCTAGCAGCTCCTTCTGTCTAGGACACTCGAAGAAGACCCAACATAGCAGATGCAGGCCAGTTTTATTCTGCTGTAAGAAACAGAGTGAATTCAAGCATCTGACCACTCAGGAAAGATGTAAAATTCCCAGTAACCATCTCTGCTCTCAAGGCTAAGTGGATCTTGAAGAAAATGTGGGTGTGCATTGAACTGAAATTCTGAGCAGTGTTAGATGGCTTGGGGGTCACAGTGCAAATATTCTAAACTGACTTTCTGGTCTACCTTCTCATTGGTTTCCCAAATCTTATAACCAGTCAGAGCTGCTTCTAGCCGGCCACTAAGCCTGCAGGGGCCCAATGGTAGTGGTTAGTGGTAATCCGCTGGAAGAAACCACCTAGGAGGAAGGAGATGAATACCTAACATCTGATCCCATTACGCCGCTTCAGCCCTGACTTGGGCTGATTCATGGACTCCACAGAGCCTCTCCAGGAATGTAGGAGTGCTGAGTTGCATCTCCAGTGGTGGTTTGTGTTCTCTCCCCAGCCAAAGTCGAAGAGCAAATGCTGATATCCGTGTAGTTCATGTACTTTCCACTTCTGCTTTGTGAAGTTCATTTTAGGTCTCTTTGGAAGGGATATTGAGTAGAAATGTGTTGTGAAGAGCCACACGCCAAAGCAAAGCAACCATGACCTTCATTAGATCAGCCACAGGCTTAGTGACCGTTGACATTCCCTCATGGTAAAAGGACATAGAAGTGACCTTGGATTCTCACTTGAGATTCTGCATGTCCATTTGTATGTATGTGTGGTCTGAACATGTGGGGTCCAGGGAAGGGCAGATACAGAGGCTCAGGGAAGTTAACCGAGGGGACCTCCATACACACGACTATGGAGAAGCCATCCTTCAGGCTGGTGAAGACTTTCCAGTGTGTCTGTTTTGGGGTTACCCATGCCTCTCTAGGCACGCCCTCACATGCTCTGTCAGTAAGCCTCATTGGTCCCCCCAAGGTGAAGAGTGATGGAAATGTCTCTACAACCTGATGAGGATGGCCAGGGAGTTGTTTATGTTGCTCTAAGGGAGAAATTCTCTTGACAAAATGGTAAAGAGTTTCCTAACACTCTAAAAGTCTTATTCCTGAGCTTCTGGTGGAGAATGGAAGAACTACTTTGAGTTATGATGAAGTGGGGTGGCTGTAAAACATATAAAAAGAATGCTTTTCAAAAGTTAGTCTGTAACGTCTTATTTTTTTTAAACATTTGAATTTATTTTACGTGGCTGAGTGTTTTGCTTCTACGAATGCATGAAGGCACCAGATCCCTGGACCCAGAGCTGCAGATCGTGAGTTGCCATGTGGGTGCTGAGAATTGAATGCAGCTGGGCCCTCTGAGGGGACAGTAAGGGCTCGTAACTGCTGAGCTGGCTCTCCAGGCCTGTCTACAGCATTTGAAAGTCGAGTTTGTGGTAACTTCCTGCAACGCTGAGACTGGCGTATTTTGTATAGTTGAATATTTCAAACAGCCAATCCAAGCTAGAGCTAGGCTACTAATTCTGAAGTGGGAGGAAGTGAGTGTCTTGGTCATGGCTTCTTTTAACTCACGTCTCCACTGGGTAACCACAGTATTAATGGTAAATACCAACATGAATTGGATAGCTCTGGGTTTCGGAGCCCTTGATCACAACCATTGCAGACCCCATCTTGCTTTGCACACATAATAGCCATATGAGAAAGCAGAGACACAGAAAGTCTTTAAGCCACAGCCCAGACCTTCCAGGTTTCTGGAGACCAAAAACCACGAGGCTTGGGACTTTGAACTCCAAGAAGTCTTTATTCTTTTTTTAAATTAATCTTTTATATATTAATTAGTTTATTCACTTTGTATCCCAGCTGTAGCCCCCGCCCTCATTCCTCCCCCCACCATCCCACCTTCCCTCCCTCATCTCCTCCTATGCCCCTTCCAAGTCCACTGATAGGGGAGGTCCTCCTCCCCTTTCATCTGACCCTAGCTTATTAGGTCTGATCAGGACTGGTTGCATTGTCCTCTTCTGTGGCCTGGCAAGGCTGCTTCCCCATCTGAGGGAGGTGATCAAAGAGCCAGCCACTGAGTTCATGTCAGAGACAGTCCCTGTTCCCCTTACTAGGGAACCCACTTGGACACTGAGCTGCTGTGGGCTGAATCTATGCAGGGGTTCTAGGTAATGTCCATGAATGGTTCTTGTTTGGAGTATCAGTCTCAGAGAAGACCCCTGGGCCCAGATTTTTGATTCTGTTGCTCTCCTTGTGGAGCTTCTGTCCTCTCCAGGTCTTACTGTCTCCCCCTTCTTTCCTAAGATTCTCTGCACTCTGCCCAAAGTTTGGTTATGAGTCTCAGCATCTGGTTCAATACCCTGTGGGTAGAGTCTTTCAGAGGTAGGCTCTGTGTGGTAGGCTCCTGTCCTGTTTCCTGTTTTCTCCTTCTTCCAATGTCTATCCTCTTTGTCTTTCTGAGTGAGGATTGAGCATCTTACCCAGGGTCCTCCTTCTTGCTTAGCTTCTTTAGGTGTACAGATTTTAGTATGTTTATCCTACATCCACTTATAAGTGAGTATATGCCACGTGTGTCTTTCTGCTTCCGGGATAGCTCACAGGATGATCTTTTTTAGACCCCACCATTTGTCTGCAGATTTCATGACTTGGGCTCAACCACATGTTTTCTCATAGTCCTCACATCGGCCCCAGGGGAGGAAACTGAGGCTCAGGAAAGTCAGGCAACTAGCCATGGCCCAGGACTCAGAAGTTAGAAGTGAGGTCAGAATTTGTGCTGCGGAAAAGCAGTGATCAAACCTGAAGTTCCCACCACCTTGGCTATCTCCAGGGGATCAATATCGTGGTGGGTTTTCTTTTTTTTTTCCCTCTTGACTGGAAAGGCCCAAGTAGGAGCTGGAATGCCCCGGAGCATGATAGAAGCAAAGCTAGGGACATTAAAGGCCTCGTAGGCTCCAGGGGGCCGTGAAGGCAGTGGTTAGGGAGGTCTCTTGAGGCAACTTTGTCCCCATCTCCATGTGCAGCATATTTCTCATGGCCTTGGTGCGACTATTGTTAGCCTAACCCTGGGCCCACCTCAGCTCCTGTGGATTGTGAGTCAAGCTGTGAAAGGAAGTTGCAGGTTGGAAGATTGATTGGTGGCCTGACAGTTTGACTCAATTTCAGGAAAGTGGTGGATAAATGTGAGATTTCATTGTGTATTAATACCTCAGAGAGAAATCCGTGTCTCCTGTTTTCTAGACGGGAATATTGTGTTGCGAGCTTCATTGTCTAAGATTTTCCATGAGCGATTTTTTTTCATGATTCATTGTGAAATGTATTTTATTATTGCTTTGCTGCAGAGATTTAAAAAAAAATTATACTCTCATCTTTCTCTAGAAAATGCACGCTTTGCTTACACCTAATTATGCCTTCCCCACCCTCCTTATTCTTTCCTCAGACCTCTCTTCTCCTTTATGTATCAGTCAGCTTTCTGTTACTATGGCAAAATTCCGGATATAAAAAAAGGTCCTTGAGCCTGGGAGCCCAGCCTTTTGCTACTCATGAGGCAGGAGGGAGCCATGACTGTATGTGCAGGAGGGGTGAATGGCTTCGGCCGGTGCCTTCAGACCATCACTGTCTCTTCACAGAGTGGAAGTCCTGTCCTTCTAAGCTCCTCTGTAGCCAATCGGAGCAGGAAATCTGTGATGTTAGCCAGCTCTTCTTGACAACACCCAAGGCAGTCAGTTTATAAAGAGAAGAGACTCATTTTCTGTTCCTAGTTATAGATGCGCAAGTCCAAGGTTGGTTTGGCCCTAGTTGTTCAGGGCCTCTGGTGAGATAGCTCGTCATGGGCAAGCTCACAGCAAGAAGGAGAAAAGAGGAGGAAGGGACCGGGTCTTGTGGTCCCCTCCAAAGGAACAGGGACCTTACATTCTCCCACTAACCCGGTCCCCTCAGTGGCCTACCTCTTTCAAATAGTGCCACACTGGGGACTTAGCAATAAAGTTGGGGGGGGGCTGTGCTTATGACCTAAGCTGGTAGCATCTGGAGGCAGCTTCATTAGCCCAGAAGGATGTAGAGTGAGGAGCGGATTTAGAGGAACAAAAGATATACCACCCCCCATCCTCCTCGTGGGAACAAGTAGCTCGGCCCATCAGAAAAGTGTCCAAACGTGGGAAATGAGGCCTATGTTTTCAGGACACTTGTCCAGTTCTCTGGCCAATCTCTGGGCTTCATTGAAGAGTCCTAATTTAAACCAATGGGAATTTTTTTTCTAGGTAACAAACCTTGGGTCTGTGGGCTCCTTAAAGTTTGGAAGAGCTGAGGGAACGGCTGCACACAGCCTGCCCTGGTCAGCTGCTTGGTCAGCTAGTGAAGTATTTCTTTTCTTCTCCCAACATAACAAAGGAATAAAAGTAAACTAGGAGGAGAAAGGATGAAGGGAAGGAGACTACAGCTCTACAATATTTTAAGGGAATATTTTAAATGATGGATATCTAAAGGAAGATTTATGCCTAGAATTTACAGGGTAAACAAAATCACCCAAGGGAAGGAAAAGGGAAGATTTTCAACCCCAGATACTCTCTTCTGTTTGCTTAGCTAAAGGAGAGATGAGCTGGTGGGCACGCACCATGAGAATGTAAACTTTACATTGCCTTTCCCCATACATGCTCCAAAAGCTCCCTCTCTCTTTAAGATAATTGTCACTCTGAGAGAGAGAATTCACAACCCATGGCTTCAGTATAAATGTAATGGAATCACGCAAGGTTCTGAGTACAAACATGCACCATCCTGCTGAAGATGATGACAATGGCTGTTTCTGCTCATGAGCTGTAGCAGGGGAGCCAGGGGACCTCTAACTTTGAGCGTGATGATCTAAGAATTCAGCAAGATCTCTGAGCATCCCATGATTAAAATAAGCCCGGTTCTGTGTTAGGTACACGAGTGGCTGTGTGGTGATGAGGAGGATGTTTATTCTGGTTCTGCACTCTCGTTTGAGCCTGTAGCAGGATGGTGCTAGCCTCCCATCATCCTCTGCTTCCTTTGTACAGACTCTGGGCTAGATTGCCCATGGGATTTGAGATGGGATTCTGGATTTTGAGAAAAGGATAGTCTTTTATGACTGAAGCACAGTGTTGGGTCCATGGGTGATTAGTATTGTCTCCCATTTCTCCATCAGCTGGCTCTGAGATGGAACCCAGTGGGTCCAACTTTCACCTTAAAGCTAGGGGGCAGTGGCTTCTCCATTAGCAGCCATCCCTGGGGTCTACATGGTGTGTCAGCTCCAGATTCCGCAAAATGCAACTGAGACCCAGATCCAACATGCCTGAAGTGACAGCCCTTTGACCTCTAGACTATAGGTCTGTGTAGTGCAGATAAGCCTTTGAACCTCCCCAGGACCTGAGTTGGATAGCAGAGAGTGGCTCTGGTGTCAATGTTTTTAGATCTCTGTCTGAAGATTGGGATTACGAAAAGCTTCTAAACAACTTCATGTTCACTATTTGTCCTTCCGCATCCCATACTGTGACAGCATTTGTAGCCTGCTACAGAGAGCCTCCCTCCCCCAGAGAGTCTGGGAGAGAAGGTGGCCATCTTTCTTAGTGACAGGAGCTACCCTGAAGGGGTCACTGATTCTGAGAAGTCCAAGATCTGGGTCCCTGTTCTCTTCACCGTCCTCAGGGAAGGCATGATCACCTGACGTCATGCCCCTTCCAATGCAGCAGAAGGGAGCCCACAGGAGCTAGAACCTCACTCTTTGGGGAATGATGTGGTGGAGCCCAGGACTGCAGTGGGCTCTGGGTGAGAACCCAAGGAGGTTAAGGAGGGGAGAAGGGTAAAAAAGAGAAGAGAATCTGCTGACAAGTTTGTCCAAAAGAGGGAAGTGGGCTTAGAAACTTACTGTCTGGAATCCTTAGATCTTAAAGAAAGAGGGAGACTGAGGCTGATGTGACTGATCTGAGCGATATTTCTCTTTGTTAAAACCGTATGAAGCCTTGCAGGTAAAGCCAATAAAAGCTCAGGGTTGGTTTGGTTTTTTTTTCCCCTTAGTTATTTACTTTTAGCAGTTTGTATCTGGACTGTTAAATCAGGGATTTGTTTATTTATTTTTAGATAGGGAAAATGCCTATTTCTACAGGAAGTGAACCAGTTTGCTAACAAAATGATTTAAATGTAAATGTAAACCTAGACAGGCACACTTTCCTTTAGAGATAGGGCGTGCACACACACACACTATAGTGTACAGACATGTGCTGTGCTTGCCTCGTCGGTGAGACAGGAGGAGGGTGGCTGAGGAGGTGTCTTTCTCACTGGGCTTTAGAAGAAGAGATGGCCGCAGTTTTAAGTGACCTCCCTCTGCCCTCATCAGGCCTGCACCACTGCCTGATCCCAGTGTAGACACGTTTTCCCCGACTCCCCTGTATTCCTGTGTTGTGGCCTACAGGGAATGTTACCCAGAGAATGCCAGGCAGGGATGATCCGCCTGGACTTGAAGCTGCCTTGCCTTTCATCTTATTAAAATTAAGCCATTAACTGCCTTTAATGTGGAGGTTTTGTGGCTTAATTTTCTTTGGTGGCATCCATTAAAAACAGGGGTGGGTAGCACAACTGATTGGCAGCATCTTCAGACATTTAGTATGTATTATTAATATCCGCATGCATTATTAATATTCCCTACCTGTACTGAGAGCTGTCATGGTTCGGTCTGAGTTATCCCCTGTGACATAATGAAACCATGTTGTTGTTGTTTTTTTCTTGATTACCTGAAATCCAGGCGGGGCTAAAGTACAGCTCAGAGCATCTGGTAGTGTCTTAAAGTAACTTTTTATTTCCCAGACCATTTAAAAGCTGCCACACAGACTTGTAGAAGCATATCCTGTGTTTATCCCGCTAACTCGGAATTGTCATCACACGTGTTTATTTTAATGAGGTGAAAACACCGCAGCTATGTGATGACACACCTCAGACCCAGCTGACTAACTTTTACTACACGCCTAGAGTGTACACAGCACTGTGCTAGGTTCTGAGTGAGGGGTGCAGCCCAGTCCCTACTTATTAAGAGTCCAAGGTTTTACAGAGTAGAAGAAAATGTGCACAATTAAATGGATGCCAAAAAGTAGTTTATGGATGTGGTAGGTGAGTGCCACTGGAGGGAATTCTGGGAGTTTGCAAATCTACTAGGTGGCCCAGTAGGTTATAGTGTTAGCATGTGTTTGTGTGTGTGTGTGTGTGTGTGTAAAAGAAAAAACATGGGGTAAAACTTAAGATTTTCAGGAACCGGGAGAGTTGGGATGAGCTAGGGAGATGATTATTCAGACTTAGAGTTGCTCAGCCCAAGACACCGGATGAACAGGATTAGACCTGTGAGCATGAGGTGTTCCTGGAGGATATTAGGTTTGGAGGGCATGGTTGATGTTTGGATAAAGGAGGGATAAAGTATGCTGTTGGAATGACCAAGCTTGGTGCTGCCGAGCCTCAGAGCCAGGTGGACACAGAAGAAGAGCCTGGATGCAAACTACAAAGAATCAGGCAGCTAGTGCTTGGAAATGCTACTGTGGTCTAAAGCCTGTCACTGTGATTCACTCTTCCTCTCTGTCTCCCGAAGGACAAGATCTTGCTATGTTTCATAATTTCCTGCCAATCTGCACATCATTTGAAACCTTCTCTATGTAATTTTCAGATTCCAATTTCCTTCTGATTTCCAAACACTTTCTGTCTTCATCTCTCTCTCCTCCTAAATATATGATACATATTACAAATATATGCATCTGTTTTACACACGAACACACACACGCACATTTGACTTGATAGCTGGCTCAGGAACTTTAAGCTAGACTTGTTTAGCTGGAGGCAGCGGGGAAGCGTTGCTCAGTGGTCATGAGCTGGCTTAGTACGCACAATGTCCTCTGTTACATCTCCATCCCTGCAAAAGGAAAAAAGAGAAAAAGAAGAGAAGAAAAAGAAAAGAAAAAAGTGCAGAGCCCTTACAATGTTTTCTAGATATACTATTACATTGAGAAATTCTTCATTGTTTTCTAAACGTATTGTTCTGTCTTCAATCAGGACAGTATAAAAAGAATTAGTAAATGAAGACTAACCCGCTTTTCAAAGTTAAATTTAAACTCGTATGTGCATACATGTATTGCATGCTGTGTGTGCACGTGTGGGGGGGGTACACAAGCATGTGTCATGAATGTGTCTATGGAGGCCAGACTCAATCTCATTATCATTCCATAGGTGGCATATAACTTTTTATTTTTTGGGACAGGGCCTTCCAGCAGCCTGGAACTTGCCAAATAGCCTTGATTGGTTAATTAGGGAGCCCAGCCTTTACTACACCTAGCTTATTAATTTTCATATTTATCTATTTTAATATTATTTATTATTATTTGTATGTGTGGGGGTCAGGCTTGCCACGGAAGTCAGAGGACAACTTTGTGGAGTCCGCTCTCTCCTTCCACTTTTACGTGCGTCCCAGGGAACAGACTCAGAGATCCAGGCTCACACAGCAGTTGTCTCTGTCCACGGAGCCATTGCACCCATTCTTAATTGTCATTTAAAACTCCTGATTAGCAATGGTCCTGCCCATGAAAGTCAAGTAATAGAAGTCAAGTCAAAACAACCCTGAGATTTCACCTCATACCTATCACAATGGCTAAGATAAAAAACTCAAGTGACAACACATGCTGGAGAGGATGTGGAGAAAGGGGAACCCTACTCCAATGCTGATGGGAATGTAAACTTGTACAACCACTTTGGAAATCAGTCTGGCACCTTCTCAGAAAACTAGGAATAGCGCTTCCTCAAGATCCAACTATTCTACTCCTAGGCATATATCTGAAGTATGCTCAACTATATAACAAGGACATTTGCTCAACCATGTTTGTAGCAGCTTTATTCTTAATAGCCAGAATCTGTAAACAACCTAGATGTCTCTCAAGAGGAATGGATACAGAAATTGTGATACATTTACACAATGGAATACTAACTACTCCGCTATTAAAAACAAGGAAATCACAAAATTTGCAGGCAAATGGTAGGAACTAGAAAAGATCATCTTGAGTGAGGTAACCCAGAAGCAGAAAGACACACATGGTATATACCCACTCATAAGTGGCTACTAGACATACAACATAGGATAAACACACTAAAATCTATACTCCTAAAGAAGCAAAACCACAAGGAAGACCCTGGGTAAAATGATCAGTTCTCATTCAGAAGGGCAAACGCTACAGACATCGGAAGCAGAAGAAAGGGAACAGGACAGGAGCCTACCACAGAGGGTCTCTGAAGGACTCTACCCTGCAGGGTATCAAAGCAGATGCTCAGACTCATAGCCAAACTTTGGGCAGAGTGCATGGAATTTTATGAAAGAAGAGGGAGATAGAAAGACCTGGAGGGGACAGGAGCTCCAAAAGGAGAGCAACAGAACCAAAAAAAAAACCTGGGCGCTGGGGTCCCTGAAGAGACTGATACCCCAACCAAGGACCATGCATGGAGAGGACCTAAAACCCCTGCTCAGATGTAGCCCATATACTCAGTCTCCAAGTAGGTTCCCTAGTAAGGGGAATAGGGGCTGTCTCTGGCATGAACTCAGTGGCTGGCTCTTTGATCACCTCCCCCTGAGGGGCAGGGCAGCCTTGCCAGGCCACACAATGCAGCCAGTCTGATAAGACCTGATAGGCTAGGGTCAGGTGGAAGGGGAGGAGGACCTTCCTATCAGTGGACTAGGGGAGGGGCATAGGGGGAGATGAGGGAGGAGGCCATAGCTGAGATACAAAGTGAATAAATTTTATTAATAATAAATATTTTTTTAAAAATTAAGAAGAAAAAAATAAAGGCTCAAAAAAAATGAAAAAAAAGAAGTCAAGTCAAAAGGGACAGTTATGCTGACAAAAATTATTACAGCGTATATTTTGTTACCATGAGTTTTCTTTTTCTGCACTGAAATATGTTCTCTCATGGAATGAAAGCCTGTATTTATTAGTGACTTACTGAATTGGAAGTTCCCCCCTCTCCCGCTTTGCCTCAGCAGTGTGGGGGCCTTTTATCTCTGTATATTTAATATTTGCATTGATTAATTAATTGATTAGACAAGTGTTTATTGAGCTTGTGCCTCTGTGTCTGGCAAGATTCCAGGTGCGGGGGTGCAGAGGAACGCGAACTGCAAGTTCCCTGCTTGCTTAGCTCTTGCACGGTGAAAGCGGGAGACGGATGGTAAACACAGCAGAGAGGGCTCGACATGCAGAGTGGAAATGGAACCAAGCAGGCATAGAGAGACAGGGAGAGGCCATCTCTCCTCCTGTGAGATGCCCAGTGGGAAGGAGCCATCTGCCTGAGGAGGGGCTCACGGTGTGCACATTGAGTGCACCAATGGAGATGGATGCATATGCTGGTAAAGCCTTCACCAGCTTCATAAATAAGCGAGTGGCTGCCTTAGGTGGCCTTTTCTTCTCCGTTGTCCCTTCATCCTCCTGCTTCGGATAAGTCAGCTGCCAATTTCCCCTTCAAGGGGATAGCTCTTCCAGGAGCTTTCCCTGAGTCCCTTGTGCAGGCCTTCCATACTTTGCAGGTCTTATTGTTTAGGTGTGTGTTTCTTTGTGTTAGTGAAGCCTTCTCCATGGGGACATAGAAATATATGCCTCCCCGATGTGGTCAAGCACATAAGAACTGTTTGCTGTGAAACAGAAGTCACCGTGCCTGGCCATCTGTCTCATATTTTAGAAAGACAAAAGGTTTTTATGTGTTCTGAAATTATAGTAGCTAATATGTCTGAATGACACAGTGCTGGCTGCTGGTTGCCTCACAATGTGCCACACTGTCACTACTAGGTCATCCAAGTGGCATGATGGCATCAGTTATGAACCCTAATGCCCACGTGTGCTATGACAAGATTTTGAAATGTTTAAGCACACACACACAGACTCACCAAACTGAATAAATTAATAAACAAAGGAATAAATAAATAAATGAAAAATGGGAAAGATGAATAATTCAGCAGGTTCCTGGTTTATAAAAAACGAACTGTAACACTGGCTCATTTTCAACATGGGTTTGTGTTTCTGAGGTGGGAACCCAGGTCCTTGCAAGTGCTGTGCAACTGAGCCACATTCAAGCTATCTACACGGCACCTCCTCATCAGAGTCCCCCTTCCCCAAATAAAATAAAATCTAGTTGTCTCTGAACCCATGGATCTTATACCAATGGATGTGATCAATCCTGGATCAAAATCTTCAGAAGAACTTGGGTTTGTGCCAATGGTGACAGACTTTTGGCCTTGCCTGCCATCGCTCCCGAACAGTGCTGAATAACAGCTATTTAAATAGCACTTATGCTGGATTAGGGATTATAACTAAACTGGAGATGATTTACAAGATGCACAGGAGGTTTGCAAACACTGTCACTTTATTTGAAGGGACTTTAGCATCACCATTGGTAGTGTCCAGTGTCATGAGAATGACCTAGTCTCATGTAGACAGCAAGAAGTCACTGTGCTTTGCTCTAAATTCTAACCCGGAAGGCACACAGGCACATTTACAAAGCTAAAGATGCAGAACTCGTGCACTCATTCAATAATTAGAGCCCAATTACTTGGTATACTGAAGGTGGTAAATTAAATACTATAGAAGAAAAAAAATGCAGTGACCAGGGCCTGTGTAGAGGTTTGATTTCCCCAAAGACAGAGGCAAGGATGGGTTTCTGGGCCATTCTGAGGAGGCCTGGCATGGTGGTACAAGAAGAGGTGAAAGGAGATAGAGTCCCACAGGCCCAGGAGACTTGAGCTGTGCAAGGCTGGGAGGTTCCCGTAAGGGCCTTGGGATAGGGAGAAGCTCAGCATAAAGCACTTCCTGCCCAAGCATAGTGACCTGTCTCTGTACCTGTGCAAAAAGCCAGGCGTGGTAGTGTGCACTTCTAGTAAGAGCACAGAGGGGTAGAGGTGGGAGAACCCCCAGGGCTGCTTGAGCTTGGCCTAACCAGGGAGCTACAGACCTTGTGAGAAACACCGTCTCAACAACAGCAACAAAACAATCAAAAGAACAACAGAAAAACAGGAACAACGCTGGAAGTTAAATTCTGTCCTACACACACACACACACAACCATGTACACACATGCACCAGCACATGCACACACTCAGACATGTGCATGTACACACACAGTAGCACATGCATACATATGTATACATGTACCTACACGCTTGGACACACACACATGTTACACATACACCCACACTCCATATACGCAAATATCGGAAATCATCATATGTACCTTTTAAATTTAGGCTTTGGTGGCTTTCCACAATTCTGTTTTGTATGGACATCACCACTAACTTCTGAACATTTTCGCCACTCCCAAGAGAAGTAGTCTACCTTATAATAAGGAACGCCATCGCCTCCTCTTCCGGCCCCTCTACCAGTCTCTTATCGGCATAGTACATGATAATTCTACGGGGTGGCTCATTCAAGTCATTTCATACGATGGAATCATATACTTTCTGGGGTTCTTTCACTTCTCTGGATGCTCCCAGGTCCGTCCATAGTGTAGCGTTTCCTGTTAATTCATTCCTTTTAATGTCTTTGTATTGGACTTTGGGTGCTTATGTTTTCTGTCATGAATAATGCTGCTGTGAATGGCAGTGCCCACGTTTTTGTGTGAATGCGCATTTTGGTAGGGGTGGAGGGACTTAACTTTTTCCTCACGTGAAGCCGGGCTCTGTAGCAGGTTTCTGACATGATCTGACCTTCACATAAGGAGCTCCCTCGGCCTGTGTGATGAGTGAGCACAGATGGTGGGTGACAATGCGTAGACATAAGCCCAGTGAGGAGCTGACTGCGGTGGTTCAAGTAAGAGATCGTGGCAGCTCAGACCAGGGCGGGAGCAGGGTATGTGTGAGGGATGGTCAGATGGGGGACACAGTTTAAAGGCAGCCGGGAGGATTTCTGCTTAGTGGAGTGAGCGAGGATAGGGGAGGGCTGAGGACTTTGGCTCCTGCAGCCGTGGAGCGGGGCGAGCTCACATGAGGGTCAGGAGTTCCTCTCGCACAGAGCAGGGTTAAGATGGTCAGCAGACGTCCGTGGGGAGATGACAGGCAGGTGGATAAATGGGTCTGGAGTTCAGGAAGTGGTCTGCGCTGCAGATATAAATTTGGGGATCTTTGGCACGCTGATGGTATTTAGGACCATGAGGTGGAAGAGTTACCGAGCTGCCATTTGTTTTAAGAAGACAGAACAACTTGCAAGTGGATAAGAGTGTTCGGCTTCCTTCTGTGCTGAGTTCCAACGATGAGCTCATGCTGTAACTGAAAACATACATTAAAGACAAGCTTCTCTCTAGAGAATGTGATTTCAACACAGCTAAACTACCAGCCCTCCAGGCATAAATTAGAGGATCTGTTCATTAGTATCTCAGGACTATGAATCAATAGTGGATTCAGTCTCTCATGGTGTTTTCTAACTGATTTTAAGTTTTCTTTAAAAAAAAAACAACACAACTGTTGTCTGCTTGTGATCAGAATACAAAGGAGTGAGAATCGTATTTGGTTTTGATATTAATGAAAAGGGCAATAGCCTCACATACCAGCAGTAAGACATGTGGTTTCCTAATACCAGAAATAGCGTGGTAGTTGAGGGTAGACGGGAAAGGAAAAGATCTGTTGTGAATAGAGGAACAATAATAAAATCATGAGCGAGCTGAAGGAAAGTAACAATCAAAGCATGTGTGCTGGGGAACCGGTGCAGTGGGTGAGGGTGGTGAGGACCTGCACTTGGTCCCCGGCACTCACCTGTGAAGACCTGGGCACAGAGGCTCACACCTGTAGCCCTGGTGCCGGCGGAGGAAGGGGAGTACAGAGACTGGCAGAGATCCGGTCAGCTGGCCCAGCTCAGCGGGTGAGCTCCAGACTCAACGAGAGACCTCACCTCAAAACATGAGATGGAGCGTGACCAAGGAGGACACCAGACGCTGGACTATGGCTTCAACCTGTATACACACTCCCACATGCACACACCACACACACACAAAGACAAACGGAGCCCGGCTGGCCCAGAAACCATGTCAGATGGGAATAACTGAAGAAGATGTAAGTGGGCTTAGCCCAATGAAGACTGCGAACACAAGAGAAGTAGAACTTTAACTCAGCTGTCGATGCTCTGTCTGGCGTGCCCAAGCTGTGACACACAGTAGCTGTGACACAAAGTTGGAGTTGTAAACTTACTTAGAACTGCATGAGGTGGGGGCGGTTTTATTTATTTATTGCTTACTTTTGCATTTTTGGACTCAGTTGCGCAATCACTGAGCATGACTCCACAGTACCAAGAGTGTGTAATCCCATCATGACCATGGAGAGATAAGCGCAGAAATAGGCAGGTCATGGGCCAGCTACCCTGCTGCGTACAGTGGCAAACAACTAGAGAACCTGTTGAAAAGATGGGTGGTAAGAACAGTACCTAAGATTATCCTCTGACTCCAAAAACCACTGTGACATGGCACACACACACACACACACACACACACACATACACGTGCACACAGAGACATTTCTAAAAGAGCCTAGCCAAGATGACATTCTGAAACGATTCCTGCCCCTGTGAAAGGAGATGGCGTTGGTACCTCCCAGGACTAAGGTAGGTTCATCTCCAGCATGCAGATAAATAAGTAATGGTGAAGCCAGTACTCGCCAGAGCATACCAAAATCCATCCTTTCTGCCCGGCAGTGGGAAGGAAATACATAATAGTTTTTATTTCTTAAAAGAAAACCACAAAATGCAATCAGAGGGCACTTATCTGTGGTATCTTTGGAACATTTCTCCCTGGGAAAGGCGTGTGCGTAGAACCAGCCCTTGACCACATGGTTTTCCCCTTATCTTTACTGCTGTATGGATCTCTTTGTGAGCAGTGGCTGGCAGGGCCCTCTCTGCCCACAGCACCAGCCTGGCTGGCACAGGAATCACTTCGGGTTCTGTTCCCATGTTTCAGTCAATCTGTCTAGAGAACAGTGGCGCTCCCGAAACACCCAAATGCTCACATGTTACATAAAAGGACAAAGTACAATCCAGGCCTCTGTGCTTGCACTGTCCCCCAGGGAAAGCAGCTGCGCCGCCGGGGCCCCGTTGTTGGGAGCCCGGCAGCGAAGCAGGGATCACGGCAGGTTCTCCAGAAAGACCCCCTGCCTCCCTCCCCACACTGCAGAGGCGTGTGTGCTGAGATGGTCAGACCTTTGATCTTCACAAGACACTGAACACCACTGAATTGTGTCTTTCCCTGCATCGTCAGGCTGCCTGTCAACCCTCTATGGAGATGAGAAAGAGATCCTGCCACACGTGAGGACAGAGATGTGGCCAAGTGCTGATTATTGTCTTAAGAGGCGAATACAAATGTCATCATTATTGAACGCTGAGATTTATTTCTTCCTGAACTCCCAAGAGCCCCTGGGCTGGAATCTGGCCTTCAGACCTTGACAGATGTCCTCTGCTAGTCTGAGCAGGCTCTGGTTTGCTGGGATATCATGTGGCCATCTTCCTTCTCTCTAGCGCCATAGCACCATCTGATCAAATGCTGCTCTCCGGGGAACTGTGTGTGTTTTTGCCATTTTTGCCAATGAAGCCCATAGCAGAGGGGAGGGGGGCACAAATGGACAAGCTGTGTTTGATGATATGAGTGAGTGCACAGGGTGGAAAGGCTAAGCAGCTGATTCAGCGGGGGCAGGGAGGGCAGAATACTCACGTTTAGGATGGAACTCTAGACTAAGAAAAGGCACAGCTGGGTAGAGAGGGGGTGCTGCATGGACACCCCAGAGGACTTCATTCACTGGTTGCTCTGGAGGCCCAATTCCTGTATTCCCCAGCAGCCTCCCGCCTTGCTGGGTAGGCTCACTCACCAGAGATGTGTGTGTCAGCGGCGTGTCACCATTCACGGTTCCAACGGAGCTGAGTGCACACACGGCCCCTGTTGTTGGTGCTGCAATATGGGAGCACAGGAGCGACATCATGAAGTTTCTGGGAGTGTGACCCTTCGTCAGCTCAGGGAAGGCTGACTGTGTCCCGTTCAGTCACAGGGGCAGAGGCCGGGCTCCTGCTCTCACACTCCCGGTTGTAAATGCCTGGAAAGTGGAGAAGGAGGTGGTGGTCAAAACTCTAGGCCACCTTTCCTCCCTGCCCCATATCCAGCTCTCAGAAAGCTTCAGGGTGTTTGGTTTTTGGTGTCCAATGTAGGATCCAGGAAGCTGGTGGCAGGAAGCTGTCTCAGAACGGATCATGATGAAATAACTAGTAGTGAACATGTGTAGAGTGTTTACTCAGTCTCAAGCCAGAAGGTAAGGTGACCACCTATCTCCTTTGGTCCTCACAGGTCCAAATAGAACCCTCATGTGCAGACTCTAAAGATGGTGCTCAGCGTGTTATAGGTGTTGTGTAAAGCTCTCCACAGACTTGGGTGTTTGAACACTTGCTGTTTTGGGAGACTGTGGAGGCTTTAGGAGGTGGGGTCAGGTGGAGGAAATCGTTTACTAGGGACAGTACAGCCCAACTTCGCTTTCAGTTTCTTTGCTTTGCTTCCTGGTCCCCTGTAATGTGGGCAAACAGCGCTCCTGCTTCCACAGACCCAGCTGCTCCAGCCAGCATGCCTTCCCTACCATGACAAACCTGTGCCCTCTCCAACCACAAGGCAAAATAAATCCTTCCTCCCCCAAATTGCTCATTGTCAGGCATTTTGGTCACAGAAACGGGAGAAGTACCCAGCACAGTTTTCTAGCATTGCACCGAGCATCTGAGGTAGATAAACGTGTAAAGATGAGAAGGCTTATTTTGGTTCATGGTTTTGGAGGATTTGGTCCATGGCTGATTGGTCTCATGGCATTTAAACCTGTGGTCAAAAGACTCATCCAGCGTCACCCAGCTGGAACTGCAGCCCAGGTCTGGGTGCCCTGGAACCCCAGTTCTGGAAGCCCCACCTTCTGATCTGGATTGCTGTACCTCTGAGTACCACAGTCTTGTGGATGCTGATCTTACCACACCCGCCTGTAACTTGGCTTGCAGGGAACAGGTGTTGTGGGGTGAAGGAATAAGCTTTAAAAGTTATTAACAAGAAGTTTCTCTGATTCTGGGAGGATGTGTGGTGCTTTGAGTGAGAAATGGTCCTCGCGGGCTTGGGTAATTGGACACCTGGTCCGTCCTCCACCCACCCCCATCCCTGACCCCATTGGTGATGTTTCAGGAGGTGTGGCCTTGCTGGAGGTGTGTCACTGGGGAGGGGCTTTGAGATTTTACCCCACTGGTTCCCTGCCTCCGCTTGTGGCTGTAGATGTGATCAGTCAGCTTCCTGCTCTTGCCTCCATGCCTGCTAATTGCAGCCGCGCTGAGGGCATAGCTTAGCAGTAAATGTTTGCCTGGCACGCACAAGGCCCCGGCTTTGATCCTTTTTTTTTTCCTCCCAGTTTTATTTCTACTTGACTGCACAGATTTTTCTTTTTGTCTTTTTCATTTCTTTTTTTTTTCTTTTCTTTTTGGTTTTATCTATGGCCCCTCTGCCTCCTTTCCCTTCTCAAGTGTTAACAATTCTTGGATGTGTTTTCACTCATTCTGGGTCTCAATCTTTTCTCATCAAAGAAAGAGCTAATGAAATGTCCCAATACACATCCATGGTATCTTAGAAATGCAGATAAGGTCCAGACACTCGAGGGAGCTACACCAGGCTTTTCATGTAAAGTCAGTGGAGGCAAACAACCACAAGAGCTGCATGAAACGTCTTACCATCGTTAGGAAGAACTCAGAGCTCTGTAAGCAGGCCTCAGGTAAGCCTCTGGGTGTATTCTGAGGTGAACAGAGGCTCTGACACTCTCTGGAGTTCCTGCAATGGATATTTCTCTGGAATGTTAGCCTCATAAATTATAGTGGTGGAGAGAAAATTTTACAGCAAAATGAATCCAGTTTTGGAGCATTGTTCAGATACTAACATTTGGAATTTGTTCCAGCAGTTTGGAGTCACTTATATTTTTTAAATACTGTGGGACATTAACTTTTCCTCCTCCTTCTCTACCTTCATCTCTACCTTTTCTTTCTCCTCCTCCTTCTCCTCCTCCGCTTCAACCATCACCTCCTTCACTTCCTCCTCCTCCTCCCTCTTTTTCCTTTTTCTTTTTCTCTTGGAAGAATCTTTTAACATAGTAAATTTGTGTGCGAGGATCTGGTGCCTGGGGCTCTGAGAGTTATTTTTCTTGTCTGCACTAAATATGACAGTCAAAGAAAAGCAGGCACTTTGGCGTTTTGTCTGTTTTTCCAGTGGGAACTGAGAAATAACACAGACCTGGCCAAGGGTCCATCAATAGATAAATGGAAACACAAAATGTGTTGAGAAAAAAAAATATTATTCAGCCACTAAAAGGAGGAAATTCTTATATATGCCTGAACCTAAGAGACATGATGCTAAGTGATAAAGTCAGTTCTAAGAGAACAAATATAACTCTGCTCATGTGTCACGCCCAGCTTGGGCAGCCCATTGAGAGCAAAA
This sequence comes from Pachyuromys duprasi, assembly GCA_028658305.1. Taxonomy (NCBI): domain Eukaryota; kingdom Metazoa; phylum Chordata; class Mammalia; order Rodentia; family Muridae; genus Pachyuromys; species Pachyuromys duprasi. The sequence continues at coordinate 14,683,748 of CM053759.1, read as the reverse complement.
GCAGAATGGTGACCTTCAGAGGCTGGAGGTAGAGAGAATGGAGAATTAGTATTTTCTCAGTAAAGAATTCAAGCTTGGAATGGCGAGAAGGGATTTCACAGTGGTGAATGTTGAATAACGTTGTGTGTGCGTCTAACGCCATTGAATCTTACGCTTGAAATGATCAGTGGCAAAGGGCATGATGTACATGCACTGACACGTTTATGTTACGTTTATATTACAATGGAAGTTAATTTTCAAGAGACTAGACGTAGGTCTTGGGAGATGCCTCAGTTGGTAAGTGTCTTGCAAGTAGAGAACCTAAACTCATGTGAAAAATGTTTGGCATGGAGGCATGCTTGCAATCCCAGCTCTAGGGAGGCAGAGAGAGGTCAGCCATAGCCTACTTGTCAAGTTTAAAATATAAAAGAGATGGAGACCCCTGGGGGTGTGCATGCCCTCCCACCGCATGAATGCTGTGTGTGCAGGGGTCTGAGGACAGCACTGGTGGCTTGGGGACCCTGTGTAGCCATAGCCTGTCACCACAGAACCTCAGGGCACGACAGCACAGCAGTGCCCTGTGTCCCTTCACACAAGCAGGGTTGACATTTGCTCCGTAGCTTCAGAGGACATATGAAGGAAGGATGGGGATGCTGCCCAGTGATGCTTTGCTTCTTGATTAATAGTCAGGCTGTCTGGGTGGAACATCCTTCTGCACTGTGTTCTCTCCTGGCGGCCGCCATTCTTCAACATCCTGGCATTTATGGCAGCCAGCCTCCTTCCAGACAAGGGCTGACCTTTCCCAATGGCGCTTCAAGCAATCAATAGGCACTAGTTAAAAAATGGAAAATGGTGGGCTTTCTCAGGGCTTAACATAGGCAAAACAAAGAGATGGTGGTTCTCATTTAAGTCTGTCTATTTAAAGGCTTCTTTTGCAATGCCTTCCCATTTGTTTCTTTCATCCAGTCAGGCTCAAACTGCATCACTGAACACTTTATAAAATCTGTGAAGGACTCCACAAGAAAGGTTCTTGACTTTTTAAAATGAGGTTCATATTTGGAGAAAAGAAAAATATCTATCAATTTAATAAATCATTTCTAGGAAATAACCTTTGGCAAAGCGTTAGACTGAGCAGGAAAGTAAAGATGAAAGGGAGGCAAGAGAGAATATCATATATTATAGTAATGCAGAAATTATTTTCGTGTAGAACTCTTAGTGCTTATAGTAATAGTATACATGTCATCTCACTGAATGTTATCAACAACTCAGCAAAGCACCCATCCTTCCTTCAAACTACAAAAGATGAGGGTTGGCTTGTGTAAGCTCCACAGGAAGAGGTGGCTTTGAATTCTAGCCAAGCTTACTTTCTTGTACAAGTCCAATGTCCCAGAATCCAATGGCCTGGGCTTGGGTTTATTACTTGCAGAGAGCTCTGGATAATTAACCTTCAAGGCTTCATGTGCCTTTGGGGTGACTCTAACTGAGGAGAAATGAGAGCAGGCTTGTTCTGAACCCCTCAGAGTGGTCACCCAGGTAGCTGATGTTGTGCTACTGTTCTCGTACTTGTGGGGATGATCATGCCACGTTTTCCTGAAATGACTTGGGGGTTTAAACTAACAGATCAGAAGATTTAGTGGCTCATACACACATAAAAAGGACCAGCTATATAGTTCCATAGGTTAGCCCACTAATAAATGAAAGGCAGGACATTTGCTTGAAAGGCAGCAGAGAAGTGTTCAGGGAGTTTCAGAGGGTTGGAGTCGGTGATGGCAGGGCAAAGGCATGGCATCAGGGGTAGCTGTATGTAGGAGGCAGCGGTGGGGGGGAGGAGGGAAAGGGGGAGCTAAGTAGGAATGTTGAGAATCTTTTGAAGCCTCAAAGCCCTCCCTCACTGACACACCTCCTCGGACAAGGCCACACTTCCTAATCCTTCCCAAATAATTCTACAACTGGAGACTAAATATTGAAACATGTGAGTCTGAAGGGCTAATCTCCTTCAAAGTGCCACAACCACCGAACCATTCAGAGAGCCTGCTATACTTTAGCATTGGGTGCTTGCTTGGTTTTTGCTTTCCAAAGCAAGAAAGCTTCCTACCAGCACAGTGCCTTTTCCCTTTGTCACTTTGTTAGCACTTTTTGATTCACTTTTTTTTAAGACTCCTCCAACTACATATGGAAAAAAATGAACAAAAAGTTTTGTGCTTACCTGACATTTGGCTAAGACTTTGCCAACAGGTAGCTACACAAATAGATTCTCAGAAGCCCTGAACATCACCATAGATAGATTCCCTGAACCTTGAGTGTCTAACTACATAAACATACTCATATGCTCTGTGTCAGAGGAGAGAATTGAGAGGAAACTGATAAGGAGGCTTGCCGACATCTAAGTCTAAGCAGCACCATGCAACCTGGTTCCTGAAAGGATGACCTCTGGGCATGAATCAGCCATGCATCCGGGGAGGAAACCATCTTCCGTTCTAAGCTCATCCTCTAATTAGATCTGGTCCACAGTGCTGTCCCTGCTCTGTGGTGGTCCATCCTCTTCCAAAACCTCCAATGGCTTTTGGCGAACTGAGTAGGGGTCTGGGTTATAATGGAGACTTACTATAGAGAGCAGCAACTCAGCGCTAAGAAGATTATTATAATTATCCCAGGCTCTGAAGTGTGGTTGCATCTGCATTTCAGACACTAAGCTCAGAGGGAGAGCTGGAAGATGTTAATTCTGAGTGGTTAATAATGGAGGGACCAGGGATAGGACCAGCTGATGTGCAGTATGCTGATGAGGTAAAGCTCCTCTGTCAGGCTCTTTGCAAATGGCTTTGACCCTCCTCTCAGGGGACTCACTGGACTCCAGCACCCCAAATCCCTTGAAATGGATTCTGTCCATTTGTATAGACAGAAAAGCAACCTCTCACCTTGTAAAAGTCTCTCACTGTGAGACACAAAACACAGACAGTCCGCCTCCCATTCTGGCAGCCACACAAATCTCTGCACTGAGGATCCAGGGGTAGGCCACTTACTGATCATTATAAAGTGTCTACTGTGTTAGCTTCTGTAAAGAGAAAATGTTGATTTTGGCTCACAGTTTTGGAGGTTTCAGTCTGTGGGTGCTTAGGTTTTGTTTCCTTTGGTCTTAGGGCAAAGAGTGCAAAGCCATGCATAGCACAACCCAGAATCAAAGATATAAATGAAGAGATCACAATCCCGCAATGCCCTTCTAGGATACACCCACTGTGACCAAGACTCCCCCCCACCCCCATCTTGCCTTCCAGTGACTCCATCCACTATGTCCCAATAGTACTAGGCCGGGAACCAAGCTTTTCACATATGCGTCCATCAGGTCTTGAACTTAATGCCATATATTCTGAGGAAGACGCGTGCATCTAAGCATCCCTTTCTCTTTCTCTCTGTGTAGGTGTGCACATTTGTGTGTGTGAGTGCAGGTGTGTGCATGTCATGGCATAGGTGTGGAGGTCAGAAAGCAGCTTTTGATGTTGGTCCTCACCTTCTGTGTTGCTTGGAGACAGGGTCACATTGTCTTTCTGCTGCCGACACTAGGCTGGTTAGCCATGAACTTCTGTCTGTGCCTTACCTCTTCCCACAGTAGAGCTGGGATTACAGATGCTCCTGGTACATTGATGGCTCTTCCATGGGTTCTGAGGATTCAAACTTCTGTCCTTACACTTGCACATCAGGCACTCTTCCCAGCGGGCCATCTCACCTACCTCTCCTGCATCCTTTTTAAAGCTGGGTTGCAGCACCATTGTTAAAATTGCAGTTCCATGTTGATTATAAGTAAGCGTGGGCCGGACTTAAGCAGCACAGAAAGGAGAGGCTTTCGGATCTGGATCTCACGGGTTGACTCTGTATTGTCTTTTCAAAGTTGTCAGATCCGTGGTCAAGCCCTGGCGTAAACACCTCAGAGTGCCAAGCTATGCAGTGGGCTGTGATGACCTTGAGCTAGCCTGCAAGTGTGAGCCCGGGCTTCCGTTCTTGAAGATGGTCAGATTCAGTACAGTTCAGACACAGTACTGTCTTGCTCAGAGACTACTGCCTTTAGTTATTCATATGTGACGCCTAAGGAGGTCAGCAGGAAAAAGCTGGGAAGACAGTGTCATGGTGTAAGAATGTGCCTTAGTTCAACTATGGCAGAAGTCTGAGGTGATGTGCATATTCTTCTATAATTAGTCATAATAGCTGAGGATTACTGAGTGCATGTAATGCACCTGGTACCTTTTGCTAAAAATTTCATCCTTATTATCTCATAAGTTTTTTGCAACAATATTTTAAGGTAGTTAATCCACATTCTTAGAGTTAAGTACCATGCTCAGAACAGCTTGCTAATAAATGCCTAGCCTTTGCTAATAAATGTCTAGCCTTTGCTAATAAATGCCTAGCCAGGTGAGATTCTCATTTGCTCAACTTATACCCCAGCCACCATACTGCTCTGCACCTATTTGTTTCACTGCATGGAATGGTAAATCAGTCTCACTTCCTCGCCTACTGTAATCAGATCTTGGCCTGTAATTTGAGTGATGAACTTGGTAGGAAATAATGGTGTGAATCTGTTATGCTACATGCAATGAACAGATCCAGTACAGAAGAGTGAAAACATAAGACTTACCAGTCCCGTATCAACTTATTCTCATTCTATCCACAGGGAATGTCGCTGCTACCAAGGCTTCCACAGGACCTGTTTTTATTACTAGGCCATATTTGTATTTCCAACCTGTCACTGGGCTACTAGTTAATAAAAAGGAGATAGCTTCATATTAGCGCCTTATCAAAGGCAGTGCCTGTCATCCATCAATCCTACTTTCAGATGTTTTCTTCGTCAATATTGAATCCTTAGAAGATGATATATATGATGAAAAAGATTTAAGAATCTTTTCATTCTGCTGCATTTATCGTTGTAAGTAAACCTTTGCGTTAAGACTCTGAACGCTGTGGCTGTGGCAGTAGCTCGGTTGCAAAGAGCTTGTTATGAATGAGGCCTTGAGTTTAATCCTCAGAGCCCACATAAGACAATCCAGGTGTGACAGCGCATGCGTCCCATCACTGGGAAGGTGTAGGCAGGTAGACCCCCCGGGTATTCTGTGGCCGGCCAGCCCAGCCTAATAAAGGAGCTATAGACTAACAAGACGCTGTCTCTAAGAGCATGGGGAATAGGCATTGGGGAATGATACCTGAGGTTGTCCTTGGGCCATCCATGTGCCATACACCTACATATCGGTTTACACATGTGTAACACATATACACACGCACACCCAACACACTCACACACATGAATCCTGAGTGTTAAATGACTGCACATTATTATAGGGTTTTTTGTTTTTTTGGGTCAGCCAGAACAGAGGAAGTAAGCACTCTTTGCAAACGTCCATAATGTTTTCAGATCCTTTGTGTCTTATAGAAATCTGAACACATTTCTCATTCTGCAGGACTTAAGGTTTGGTTTTATTTTATTTGTTGCTTAGATTCGACTCTGTCCCGTGAGAAATCACTGAGCAGATTTAATTTTGTGCATTCTTTCTTTTGAGACGGCGTTTTTATTGTCTGCCAAGATTATCCAAAAGAATGAAATGAGTTTGAACCACAGACAGAGGACCTAAAACTTTTAGGTCAGAACTAACAGATAGGTGCCTTTGTCTGGCTGACATCAATATTTTCATATTTCTCCTCTGGAAAGAAAACAGCTAAGTATTGACATTTTGGAATGAAAACCATTCCACCCTATTGACGGCTGTTATTTTCTGTTCTGATATTAAAATCTTGTGTGCTTGGGACATCCTGCCCATCTGTAAGATGGCTACAGAGACACAGCCAACCTGTGTCCCGCACATTTGACATTACCCCAACTTCACTTGGTGGAGGGCAGGAGAGCAGGCCTGAGGAAGCTACAGATGGAGAAGAGCCCTGGCTTCTAAGCCGCTTCTAATAAAGGAGAGAAGAGAGGGGACCCAAGCTGAATGGTGAATTGACCAGTTGGCAGCATTCTGGCCTTGCCTCTTTGGTGTCTCTTTGGCTAGTACTCACAAAATTTCTCATGATCTCAGTTTCCTTCACTGTACGATGGACACATGGACTTGGAAACCCCTAAGTTCCAACCAAATCTGAGAGTTTGGAGTTTGTGAGTGACTATGCCCTCCGGATGTCTCCTCCATGCAGGGCAAACAGCAGTGTGGTTCTACTCACCTTGGGTCCTCTGGGAGCTGTTTGTCTGTGCTCCTGAGTTCAAGGGTTCAGCTCTTTCTTTTCTTTTAATTTTAATTTTTACAATTTATTCATTTATATCCGATTGTAGCCTCCTCCCCATACAACCCTCCCTCTTGCTTCCCCCTCCCCTCTCCCCTTTCCCTAGTCCACTGAAAGGGGGAGGTCCTCCTCCCCTACTGTCTGACCCTAGCCTATCAGTACTGCTGGATCCTCCTGCAATACCGCCCAGGGGTAGGTGATCAAAAAGCTGGCAACTTAGTTCATGTCAGAGACAGCTACTGCTTCCCTTACTCACATGGAGACTGAGCTGCCTATGGGCTACATCTGAGCATGGGATCTAGGTCCTTTTCATGCATGGTCTTTGGTTGATGCATCAGTCTCTGCAGGGGCCCCTGGGCCCAGATTTTTTTGGCTTTGTTGGTCTCCTTATGGAGCTCTTGTTCCCTCCTGTGCCTTCTGTCTCTCCTTTCTTCCTTAAGACTCCCTGCACATTGCCCAAAGTTTGACTGTGAGTTGCTGCATCTGCTTCGCTCTCCTGTTGGATGAAGTCTTTCAGAGGACATCTGTAGTAGGCTCTTGTCCTGTTCCCTCTCTTCTTCTGCTTCCAGTGTCTATCCTGTTTGCCCTTCTGAATGAGAATTAAGCATCGTCCCTAGGGTCCTCTTTGTTGTTTAGCTTCTTTAGGCAACAAAACGGTTCAAGATCTGAACAGGGAAATGGAAACATTAAAGAAAACACAAACTCAGCTTTTTTTCTTAAATGCAGTTTAAACCCTTTGTAGTGGTCAGAAATGTCACTCCGGTGGCCTTTCTCGATTCTCTGTGTGTTTTGTTTAAGAAGAATTTAGGTTCTCTATTTTTTGTTGTTGTTGTTTTGTTTTAAGAAGGCATTCATAAGCTGTGCAAGCTCCCTTCTGATGGGGAAAGAGAGGGGGAGGGAGGGAAGGAGAGATGGGGAAGGAGTTCATTTAATCTGTATAGGATTTTTATCAGTTGTCATCTTTGTTGCGGGGTGGAGTTCTGGGGTGTCTTCAGTATCCTCAGTTCCTCTCTGTATGTATTTAAGTTTATAAGGGAAAATGGGTCAAGACTTGGCCAAGCTATAACAGTTTATATGTTAAAAAAAAAGATGGAAAGTCAGAGAAAACAAAGACTGCTGTGACCAAGACAGGTTTGCAGGGATGTGGGAAGCAAAGCACAATTTTCTTTTTAATTAATGTTTTATTATTTTATTAACTTTACATCCCAAGCGTGGCCCTTCCCTCCTCTCCTCACAGTCTCCTCCTTCCCCCTCTTCCTCCTTCTCCTTTCCCTTTCCCCCCTAGAAAAGGGGAGCTCCCCTCCCCCGTATAAGTCCTCTCCAGCACATCAAGTCACATAAGGACTGAGCATATTCACATCCCCTGAGGCCAGGCCAGGCAGCCCTGCCAGGGTTAAGTGGTCCAAAAGCAGGCAATAAGAGTCCATGTTAGAAACAGCCCCCTCCCCCCACCTCCGTCCACTCGCCAGGAGACCCACATGAAAACCAAGCTGCCCACCAGCCACCTATGTGCAGGGGGCCTAGGTCTAAACCATGCATGCTCCTTACTTGATGTATCAGTCTCTGTAAGCCCCCATGGGACTGGGTTAGTTGTCTCTGTTGGTCTTCTTGTGAAGTTCCTGTCCCCTCCAGGTCCTTCCATCTTTTCCCCCAACACTTCCACAGACTTGGCTGCAAGTCCCAGCATCTGTCTTGATCTGTCTCCTGCTGGCTAGAGACTCCCAGAAGACAGTCAAGGTAGGCTCCTGTCTGCAGGCATAGCATAGCATCATTTACAGTGTTAGGGGATGGCTCTCTACCACTGGGTGGGTCTCAGGTTGGGCCAAATATCCCTGCACTTCTTGTAGGCAGGGTAATTTTTGGATCAAAGATTTTGTTGGTGGGTTGTTGTTCCTCTCCGCTAGTCCTACCGGGGCTAGGAAATGGTCACTTCAGTCTTCATGCCTCCTTCCCACCCCCACCCCCCATTAAGAGTCTCAGCTAGAGTCACACCCATATCCTTCCAGGAGCCTACCCTGTTGAAGGCCTCAGCTTGACAAAGATATGTCCCTCCTCAGTTTCCCTTCTTGTTCCCAGCACTCTCACCTCCCACGTCCGTTCTCCCCACATCTGATCCCCACCCTTGTTTCCCTCCCCATTCCTTCTCAAGGTGACCTGTGCCCATGTGGTCGGTCACCTGTGGTTATGCTGGGGAACTGTGGTTAGACTCTCATAGCTTGATGCTGGAGGAACTATGGGTTTCCCCTTATTAAGCCTTGTTGTAAGATGTATAATGAAGGCGGTAAAAATGAAAGTACAGTAAGCTATATGTGTTAACCTTCTGACAGGAAGTGATGTAGTCAACTTGGAAAAACTGGCAAAGTACCACGCCCTTCTAGGCATTTCCACAGTTGCAGGGTTACACTACAGGGCCTAGCAGCTAAGGGATGAGATGGCTTAGCAGCCAAAGGAGCTTGCTGACCAAGGACCTGAGTTTGATTCCTAGGCTCACTATGCCAGTCTTGGATTGGGTTGAGTCAGTCAGTGCCATGGAAGCTGCCTATCAGCAGCTCGTGCTTTTTTATAATTTTATTTTCAATTAAATTAGCAAGTATACCAGAAAAAAAAACCCAAGAGAAAAAAAAATAAGCACTGGGAAAAGACCTATAAGTTACCCAGTAGGATGACACAAAATTTTTATTGTCTGTGATTGGCATGTTCAAGGTAATAGATGGTACAGTGAAGTATTTCACTGGAAACCTGGCATCTTAGATGAAAATTTGCTTTTTGGCAAAATTTTTAAAGTTTTGGAACTTTAAAAAAAGTAAAATATTGGTTCGTGGGAACTCACTAGATAGACCTTTTAGCATATAAAATTTAGAATAAGATAAAATCAGTGAAATGGAAGCTGGACCAGTAGATTACATCCATGTAGATGTACAGAGCCGAAAGGATGAAAATTTAGCAAAAAACCATAAAAGTGTGACATATGAGCCATACTTTCCCCTGCAGTCAAACATGTAACCTAAGTCTGGGAAAAAGGAGCCAAGAGCAAGACAGAAGCAATATTCTCTAAAACCAGTAAAAACCCTCAGGATTCAGGAAGCCCTGCCTACAGGACCTACATGTGGAAGACTACAGAAGTCAAGTGTAACTAGCAAGACAAAAGCAAAGGGGGGGGGCATTACAGTGTTGAATAAAACAACAACAACATTATTTTCGTGGAAACAACAGGACGACTAATCATTTACTTTCCAGCAGAAATGATGGATGCTAAGAGACAGTAGAATGTCAAATGCATGTCCCCGAAAAATTCCGCCGACAACTGGAACACATCAATATGACGAAAGTATTTGTCAACATTTGAAATGAAATTAGGACCTTTTTAAACCAACAATTTCCAGAATCTGTTGGTAGCAGAGCAACCCCCTAAGGAAAGAATTGAAAGGATGTACAACTGGGGGAAAGTGATCCTACACATTTAGAAAAAGAAAACCGAGTCACAGGAAGGGTGGATGTTTGCTGGGCTGAGATATATTGGAAATAAAATGTGTGCTGGTGGCTGTTTTAGAGGGATGGATAGATAGACGTCAAAACAAACAGGAAAGGCTCCTTACGTGAGTCCACACCACATCTCCTGCATCTGCGGCTCAGGGAACACCCAAGAAGATGGGGCAGGAAGGCTGCCAGAATCGGGACACCAGGAAGTCTTGAGTGACACAGCCACTAATACAAGGGGCTGCACAGACAAGGCTGGAACAATGAAGTTCCGAAGGACTTTAATGGAAGGTAGAGATTTTGCATAGTCCAACCCCTAGGCAAAGAACTACAGGCAACTGGTGACTGCTGGGAGAAAAAGCCCTTTCCACGGTTGGACCGCCTTATTATTGGTTGTCCAGTGCAGAGCAGTCAGCCCTGAAACCGTGTTCATACTAACAACAAAAATGGACTCAGCAGATTGTATTCATAAAGTTATGTGTATCTATGTAACAATAACAATACAAGAAGCTATCAACTAAAGACTGAGGGGATGGGAGGGATTTGAGGGAGGGTAACTCTGAGGGGCTGGAAGGATGAAAGGGAAGGGACAAGAGTGATAAAATTCGACTTAAGTTTAAAATACAATTTAAGAAATTTAAATGAGGTTTATGGACACTTCTGAGGTCATCTCACACTCCTGCTGGAAACTTATAGAATAAAATATTGGGAAAATATACTGGCAATCAGAAATAAATTTTGATCACATAAAACAACAAAAACAGGGTTTTGTGGTCCATAACATTAGATGTAGGACCAAAACCATATAAAAAGAACAACATTAAATGGGATTAAAGTATTATAAAGCCAAAGCAATGTTTGGGAGTGTTTACAGTTGCAATTCTGCTAGACTACAGTAATCCTGGGCCACATAATGTAAACTGTAGAGTAATGAGTAAAATAATATATGTAGAAGGGGAAATAAAATGGAAAATGCTTGATTAATCTAAAAACTGCCAAGACGAGAAAAAGAGAAAAGAAAATACCCTGATTGCCCAAAACCAATTCTAAAATGGTAGGTATGTGCCCAAATCCATTAGGAATTTAAGTGACTGGAAAGCAAATTTTCTGCTTATACTTTAAAATAAAATCTAATTGTGTACTCTTCATAAATGGTGCTTTTTTAAAGTGCAGAACGGAGAGAACTTGAAGGGGGAAAAAACAGAAAAGAGATACACCTGTAAGTATCCAATAAAACAAGCTGTATAGCTGTATTAATGAAGAAAATTGCTCCAAGGGAAGATAAGAACCATCATTAAAATTAATAAGGATATTTTAACAATAAAAGAGTCAGTTAACAAGGAATGTGTAGTGAATTCACACTTGAACACACGTGATAACATGGCTCAAGCCCTGAATACCATGCCAGCTCATTTGGTGCCAACTATCATAGGCTACCTAGGATGAGTAACATATACAGACTAGAGATTCCTTCCTTACAGTTCTGGAACTGTTTAAGGCCAGGGTCAAGAAGCCCACATGTGATTCTTGGTTGTTAATTGACAACATTTGGAATTAACCAAAACCCAAGTGTCTAGGCACACCTGTGAGGGATTTTTCTCAATTAAATCATTTGACGTGGGAAGACCCACCTAAGTCCAGATCTTTTGAGGTGGGAACATTCACTTTTAATCTGGGCCACACCTGCTGGCAGCCTATATAAAGGACATAGAAAAATGATGACTATATACATTCTGTTCTGTTCCTCTAGAGAACGCTGACTACTATGCTATGTAAGGCTCTTCTTGCCATGACATGGCAGATGGCAGAAAAGCAAGATAATTCCCCTGGGGCAGACGAATGCATCCTTTGATGGCAGATGCCTCATGGTCTACACTATTACTTCAGTTTTACTAGGCGGATATTTAGACTACAGCTACCTAAGCAGGGTTCAACTCCATATGGGGCCCCACAGCTAAATGTGGAGGTTGCAAAAATTTGGCAAAAATAAAAGACTTCCAAATGTGCAATGACATAAACAATTCAAAATCAAATGTATAATGAATCAGGTGGTTCTGACCGCTCTTGACCATATTCCATTTGCACAGCCTCCCACAGCCTTGGTCCTGACACAGTGCCTACACTGTACCGTGTGTGTGCCATCTGGTGTGCAATGGCTCACTTCCTGGAATGTTGGGTGTGGTGCATACACTTGTAATCCCAGCAGTGAAGGGGCAGAGACAGGCAGATTTCTGAGTTTACTGGCCAAACAGCCTAGCCTAGTCAGGGACTCCCAAGTACCCTGCAGAAACTTGTCTCAAAGAGAAAGGTGTATGTGTGTGTGTTGGGGGGTGTAATTGAGGAAAGACACCCAAGGTTTACTTCTGGCTTCTGCATGTATTAACACACATAATAATAATAATAATAATAATAATAATAATAATATAATAAAATCTGCTATTTGAATTACTGACTTTACTCTCATTAAAAACAATCATTAAATGAATCAGCATTGACAATTATAAAACCAAAGTATTTATAAACTCCTAAAAACACTGAGTAAGCTCTCTACCCCATATATCAAATAATAGAGCCAAATAAACAACCTCAACCATCCTGTTAGTATGTGAATCTGCTATGACTTCAAAGAATGGTAAATGTATGCCAAATAAGTGCTTTAAAATAAGTGTCTTTAGGATATAGTGCTCTAAAATGTTTGGTTGTAGACCTGTCTTACACGTCAATGTGCCAAACATAACGGTTTCTTTGGTGAAAAGGGATCAAGAGTGGGAAAGTTTAAGAGACCTGATTTCAAGTACTTTACTCAGTTAGGACTTAGTGCAGTTAGTTCCTTTCCAAGTACACATTGGAACATTTACTGAAACTGACCACATGCTGGCTCGTCAAGCAAGTGTTAGCAAATGTCAAAGGGAAAATTACACTCGACAGTATCCTTTCTCACCACAAAGAAACTTAGAAGTCTGTTCCCTGATTTAAAGAAAACATCCCAATAGCTCTCTGATAATATCTTGAAGTTGGGTGGTCCTGCCCATTTAACACGTCAAGGGCTAATTCACCAAACACCCCTGGTGTGTGCTCTTGATCAAGGCACCTCCCATGCTAACTATTCCTCCTGTGTGAATTTATACGTGGGTACACAGGCATACACTGTGTTTTCAATTGCCAACTGTGGAACAAGAATGAAGGTAATTATGATAATGCGTTGATTCAGGTGTGATTTTCAGTTACTAAATAGAAAGCAGGACTTAGGTGAAACTGTTCTGAAAACAGTCATTTTGTCATATTATCCACATCTCAAAAAAAATGATGCGACTGTGTATGTAATTCACAGAGATGTCAACATTCCCACATCACCATTACCCATAAACCATAGCTTTTCATTTCCGAGTAGATCTCCTTCGTGTATGGAAGGTTTCCTGGGTACAAAGGGAGGAAGGGGGTTTGGGAGCCTGTCTGCTACACTGTATACCCTAATAAATGCTCTTTTATTAAGTTTGTCGTTAACATACGAAGTAGTGGGTTCCATTATGATGATTGTGTGTGTGTGTGTGTGTGTGTGCATGTTGTACTTTGCCCAAATTCACCTCAGCACTCACTCCCTTCTCTTATTTCTCCTCCTCCCTCACTAGTCTCCATTTTGGATTTATGCCGTATTTATAAATATATGTATATATACATGTATAGGTACACAAATATATGTGTATATATTGTTAAATTTAGATTCCTCATAGAGAAAGCATACAATAGTTTGCCTTCCTTACTCTATTACTCTTTATTTCCCCTTCACTCACTCCCTTTAGACACTTTCTTCCTCTGTCTATATGCCATACACATGGGCTATGAAAGCAGAAGAGAAACACGCATACACATACATAATGCATACATTACATATGGTATTCATATGAAAGAAAACCTACAATGCTTATTTTCTGAGTTTAGCTTATTTTGCTTAGCATGATGACAATATTCTAGTGTGTTCAAGCACATTTACTTCAGTGCCATCAGAGATCCTGAAAATGAAACCAGAGAGCTCTTGGTAACCCAAATGATGGGGTGGGCTCCCCGTGCTTAATTAGAAGCTAGTGGGGTGGAAGAAAGACACAGCCAGTGCCAACCTAGTGTGCACGTGTGTGTGTCAAGCATGCACACACACATGGGGACAATTTCTTTGAGCTATTGGATGGCACCTAGTCCTGTATATTGAGCTTTCTTTTTGTAAAGATAATTTAAATCTCCATGGACTTTCAGGTTTTCTTCCTTTCAATAATACAGTCATTAATATTTCACTTTCTTTTAGCCTGGGACTTTCAATAATTTACTAGCTGCCTTTATCAGCTACCTCTGAGAAAGGCTAGTCTCAACCCACTGCCTCCTGGTTCCTCTTTTCCATGGTGCAAAATCTGAGATGCTCTGGGGAGAAGAGAGTGAGGTTTCTCCTCCCTCCCTCTTCTCAATTACTTTGCAATGTTTCTTCTTCTGACAGTAAAGAGTGTGTGAGGTGCTGATGAAGAGCTGATGTGAAGTTGCGGGTTGGAAGGGAAGCATTTTTTTTTTTTTTTGCAAGCAGGTGTCCTTTAAGAAAATCAGACTTCATTGCAGTCATGACATTACAGGTTGCCCCAAAAGAACTCTGAGTGCATTGTATCCCAGTTTTATTTTCAAAGCTCTTTTAATGCCAGCCAATGGCTTATGCTACTCCTGCTCAGAGAGAAAGGTGTGTGGAGGCTCCAAGCTGGGACATGGTTCTCAGCATCCTCTGCAGTGACCCACATTCGAAGTGCAAGAGCACTAGAGGCCCGGCAGTGAGTGCGCACATGTGGTGGGCACTTCCTTGGAGAGAGTCACACCGTACAAATATCATCAGGGTTGATCTGACAGCCTTCCAGTATGCAGAGGTTAAACAAACCAGCCCGGATATACTACATGGCTTAGTGAAGGCAGCAGGTGAGCTAAGACAGGGCCTCGTAGACTTTTCCACTCAAAAGGCCAACACCTTTTTTATTTTTTGCACAACAACAAATACATAGGTGTATAAAGCAAGTAAGCAAACCAAGTGTTTATTGCGTAACAATCGTAAGTACAATTACTTTTAAATATTTTGATATACACTAAGTTTATTACCTATTAAACATGAAAGCAAATTTGCATCTAGCGGTACTTATTTTTGCCTAAAAGGTTGAAGCTGGACTGAGTATTTGATGCTGGGAGACACAGGGTCAGTGCTTTCCAGAGCTGATTGATACCTGGACTTCATAATCAGCAATGCTGTGAATGATGCTCTACTTCAATACACAGCAGAGCGGCAGGGTTTCGGCAGTTAGGACCATTTCAAAAGTGGTTGATCATTCCTTCCGAATTCCACGCCAAAATGCAGACAGCATTTTCAAACCTTGTATTCTAATACAATCCAACCTGAAGTATTCAACCCTGGTGTCTACACGTGCCCTGAGTTGTATAGGAAAGCTCTCTTGGTTTTCTATAACCAAACCGTTTTGTCCCCATAAGAGCAGAGAACTCATCTGCTAGGAATTGACACTGTCTGAAATTCCTCACCTGATGCCTCAGACCTGGACTGAGTTGCTTCGGGCAAGCCTTAATGTCATGGATGGCATGATGTGTGCATGGTGAAGCAAGCATGTTCTGAGCTCAGAACTGCAGTGGAGTTCACATGACGTAATGTGCTAAGCATGGTTAGACACCTCACGTTCATTATTCATATAGTTTTCAAATGAATTTTCAGCCATTTCATGTTCAGAAATGCCTTACTGTTGCCAAATTGCTCACAACTTCCAAATTCAGTCGGCAATGAAGGGGTGACCCACAGCTTAAGGATCCCTGCATCGGGTACAATTGGTGCTACCATCTTCTATGAGCAAAGAGTCTGCATTATTATCTGATTTTATTTTTCTAAGCCAGGCAAACTTGGTTAAATTCCTATGGGCAGAGCCCTGACTCGTAGATAAATAGGCCTGTTTGTATAGCAAAGTTTGAGAAGCCAAACGATTTCCACTTACAGATTTTCTATTTCCACTTAGGAATATATAACCCAAGGGGGGGGGTCAGCATGAACAGCAGCAGGGCTACTGAAGAAACCCTGTTCTTGTCGGATGTAGCTTATCAGCACACGGGGCTTTCAGAGTCACCTTGTCCAGGGCAGGAGTGAATGTGCAGCTGAACTCAGGCCTTGTTTGGTTTGCCTGTGGTCTCCAGTTGCTGGATCTGATGGGCCACAGGAACTGAAGCTTCAGAGACACAGAATTGTGAAGTAAATGAGCTGGAAGATGCAAGGGTCAGTCACTTAACGTGGGGAAATGCCTCTTTCTGGGTTTGGCTAAGGCCTGCTTATTTTATTATTTTATTTGATTTGATTTTTTACCCTGGAGACTTCAGATGCACACCTCAGACACGTGGCTCAGTGTGGCTCAGTGTGTAAAGACGCCTATGGCCAAACTTGATGAACAATGCTTGATTCCCCCAGAACCTACAAAGTAGAAGGAAAGAACCAAGTCTTGCTAGCTGTCCTCTAACCTCTATGTGCAATCTATAGTAACACATATACACACACATATATACACACATTCCACATGTGTACATATAAATAAATAAATAGCACCTCTTGTATGTGAGGCTGAGTAGCTCTTGCCATCAACTGAAATATAGGCAGCTTTAACTCTTTGCTAGGAACACCAGGAGTTTCCAGTGTCCTAGACATCCATTCCTGGGTATGTGGAGCATGCAGAGGTATCCCCTCCAGTTTGGAATTCTTGTAGCTGAAAGTTGCTGACTTCCCTGTGGAGAACTACACAAGAAGAGCCTCTTGCTAGGACACTGACCTCATTCCTGCCAGCTTGATTGGCAGGGCCGAGGTAATGGCACCCATCCTGCTCTGCAGCTTTAGAAAGTTCTGCTTTGATTGGAAGCTTTCAGATTGGTCAGTCAGCCCAGATCCAAGGTTCATTTGCAGGACTGACTTCTTCAACACACATTCTAAGTTTCCCCAGTTTAAAAAAAATGTATATACACACAGTTCTCTGTAAAGCACAAAACTTGTGACACTGTATAATCCGACTGATAGGCTGGAAACTGGGTTTGTTTTAAGTAGCATATGAGATGCACCTGGTGCAATACGTGTTAACACACTCAGTGCCTAGAGCAAATTGGCAAGCACGGCCTCAGCTCCTGCCAATAACTTGTCAAACACCAACATAAGGCTCCTTCCAAACTCTTAGAAGAAGGTCCAAGACATGGCACCCTGTGTAGTCCTCAGACTCTACCAGGGCAAGGGCTGGATCTCAGCCAATGTAGAACATAACCTCCGAGTTAGAAGAGGAATCCCGTAGTGCTGGGCAGGGGCCTCTGGTGTCAAGATGCTGAATATGAATGTGGTGAGTTGTGTGTCCTGTCACATTTAAGAGTGAGAGCGAGGGTAAAGGTGAAATTTACTTCCTCCAGGAGGCCTGCTCCCTGGTAAGCGAGCAGCATGCTAGAGCCATATTAAACGCTGCCCCGTCCATGATAAACAGAGAGGCACCATTCTATCCGGCCTAGGATTGAGTGATCCAAATTCCAGACACCGAAAGGCAGGCAGGCCTTGCAAAGCAATTCCCAGCTCTTTTCGGAGGGTGCGTAGATTGGTCCCCTGGAGGAGGGATGCTGGGTGGGGGTGGGTGTAACATGGTCGGGATGTCACCAGGCTCTGAGATGCCACAGGCACCGTCAGATGCTTTTTCTAGGCATCTTGATAACTTTATGAGATTGGGACCACCATTTTCCCATTTCATAGACAGAGACAGGAGACAGTCTGGGATGATTCACAGTCTGGTCCAATATTTGGGACCCTGGGACTACTAAGTCTTGTCTTGGCCACTTATGTGACCTGGAGGGAGGCTCTTAATAGCTTTTCATTCCTATTTACTTATCTGTACAATCAGGAAAATATGATATATATAGATATATATCATGAATCTGTAGCACGGATGAAGTAAATGTGTATATATACAGCCCTTGGAGCCAGGCCCACATAGCATAAGAACTATTTATATTCTCATCGTGGTTATTTGTTTTTCAGTCAAGTAAGAGCTTTTGAACCTAGTTTAGCTTGATGGTGGGTGCAAGTTCCTTATTATATGACTCCCTAGAAGCAGTTGGGTTAAATTTTGTTACCTTCTTTATGTAAAGAATCCAGCTTTAGCAGGGGATCCTGAGAGCACAGGTATCCTGGAAACAGTTTTGATCCACAGAGCATCTTTTAAATGGAGGACAATTGCTATTCAGGCTAGTACTGAGAATTCACATAAGAATAAGACTGTGTGACTTGAGGTATAAACAATTGCATTTTTGCTAAGACTAGCCACATATTTAGAGGCATTTGGCAGTCAGAAGTAATTCTAGTCCTTTATCAATACACAGACGGAGGATTGTTGAGCCTTTTGCTAAATCTGGCTCTGAGACACTTCTGTCTTTAGATCCAGGCAATTGCTTCATCATGCACCCAGGCTGCTCTGATATTTTGGTACTGAGCGCACTGCTGTCCATTCATAGGATGCCAGCTGCATGTCTGTATCATCCTCTAGGATCTTGGCCATGGACCATATTAAGTTATCATATAAACCAACTAAATCAACACGCACTCTAAAGGAAACAAACACCAGATCCATCACACCAGTGGGCAGACAAGATCCTGCCTTTTTGGTGAGACAGAAGTTCCACTTCATGGTGGTTTCATGACTACATGGTCAGGTTAGCACAGCTTCATCAAGTCTTCCACCTGGAGAGCTAAAGTTTATGATAGCTATAATGATAGATATTAACTGGATATGAAGATGCCTCTAGATAAATAAAGAAAAGTGGCAGAGAACAGGACCAACGAGCACCAGTGAATACCGGCTCCCTCTTGTCTTGAGAGATCACCATGAAAAACTATCTAATTAATGAAAAGAAGTGCTTATAGAATCTTTAAAAAAGCAGTTTTCAATTTGTCTTTGGAAATTACATATAGATGTTCGTGTGTCAGATCTTGTCATGAACACATTTGACATACAGGCTTTGTACACATTTGTCCATAAAGAACAGTAATGGGGCTCTAATCATTATCTGAAGGGCCAAGGCCTTGCCCCTCCGTATGTACAGTCAGCCCTCCGTGCATAGCGAATGAGTTTCTAAGATATTAACATGTCCCAAATTTAGCATTTATGTTCTTGAAAGAACTTCCTTTCCCCATAAAGATCTAACTAAATATTAGAAGTTTTGACCTTTTTAGTGTTTTTAAGAAGTGTTTGATGGTCTGATTGTTTTCAACAAAAGAGGTCTGTTCTCAAATGCGCTGTAGGGAGGGAATTCCTTAGCTCTAAGAGAGATGAAAACCCTCTCTCAAGTCTGCCAGAGTGGAGATCAAGGGCATCCCAGCCTGTCTCTGAAGGATGATTCCTGTCCATGAAAGGAAACTGGGTGGCATGTTGAAACCCAATGGCGTGGCTCTAGAACTTGACATTTTATTCATGGCTGTCATGCCTTGTGACTGTTTGAATATGTGTCCTCTTTGAGGATCTGCTGGCTCTCCCAAGGCCAACCAGGCTCTCCTGTGGGATTTGATAGCATATGACCCATTTTTCCTGTCAGGCCTGTTCCTTCACCCCAGCTGTTCTGCTAGGCCTGTCTGGATCTTTGCTGGCAGCATTAACCAAGGCTGTCTGTGGAAGATTGCATTCCATGCCCAGCGGCCAAGACAGGGGCTTCCCAAGGAAAAGACCTCCTCTGCTCTGGCCATGCTCACAGATCCTTAGGGACCATTTAATAAAACATCAACTTCTCAGATCTCAGAACTGTTGAGTCTTCTCAGAAAGTAGGTCAAGTGAGGGCAGGGTCAAGAAGTCAGGGCTGAAGCCAGGGAAAAGAGTAGGGCTCAGGGCTGTGTTTGAACAGGCAGTTCTATGCCCACCTGGGCTCTTCTATCTCTAGGCACAGATTACCTCACTCTGCGCTTCTTCCTTCCATTTCTTCCTCTTTCTTTTCCATTTTCAGTTAAACTTGTAGTGGTATTCAGGCCTAGTGCCATTTCATAATGAGGTTTAGAAAACGGGGCACAGAGACTATAATAGAAACTGTCCAATTTAAAGGAAACAAACCCTCGATTTTCTTCTGAAAGATAAACTGCACAATGCCTGAACCTTGGAAAGGTAGTTATTTCATGACAACACACAATATAGTAGAAAGAGGGAAGGAAGGAAAGAAGGAAGAAGGGAAGGAGGGCAGGGAGGGAGGAAAAAAGAAAGAAAGGAAAAGCCTATAGTAAGCATCCATAATGCCTGCCTATTGCAGGCAGTGACTGGGGTATAGTTTTCTCATTAACGGACTTCAGATCTATGTTAATAAACAATAGAAGTTTTGAAAATGTGCAGGATTGCATGTTAGGTATTATGTACAACTGCCAATATATTCTATTGCATTCTTCACTTGTTCACCTAAAACCCCTCTTCCTGAATAACAAGAGCCTAAAACTGATCACTGTATATAATCACTAATAGATTATGTAGGTATGATGGGCTGGCATATCAAGTCCTGCCAACTTCTTCTTTCACATCTCTTATATATTTTCAGATCATGATTTGTTTTAGGTGATGTTTTAAATGATTACAGCTTTCTATACTCTTAGTACTTCCCACAGGAAAATTGTGTGGGTGATTTCGGTATGATTATTTTAGAGGCTTTTCATCATTTATGACTAATGGTAACCATTAGACCCTCTTCCTTGTGATTGAATACATATCTTCTACATAGAATGTGCCCTAGAGTTTCAGAAGCTAGTGTGTTCCTTTTTACCATCATTCAGAATAGCATCTTATATGAATGAAGATGGAGACCCCCCCTCTTGGAGCATTAGTAGTCAATGGGTCTAATTTTTCATATTTTCCACGCTGCCTTCCTCGTGTACACCTCTGTGTGTTGGGGACAGAAGGGAAAAGAGATCAGCAAATTTCAGTCAAAGAATTTGGTTCATTTGACTGAAAGCTGTTTTTTTTCTAAGGCTATCCATCTCAGATCCTCATAATGGACCTGTGAACTAATAATTTGTCCAAACTCCTCCAGGAAATGGTTCTTCATTCCATCATCATTTGCAGTTTCCTCTCTGTCCAATGAACCAGAAGCTAGCCTGCAAGGCATCTCTTTTTTAATCTGTGTTATGATCTTATTATTAGATGTGAATTGATCTATTTTTCAAAATGAGTGTGTGGTCTTAAGAACCATGATATTATTCTACTTTCTGGTGTCTTCAGAGGCGGGTGTCACAGATGGGGGACAGCTATGGGGCCATCGGAACAGAGCTTTAAAGAGCAAACAATAGTTCATATTTCAAATAAAATAGTGTAAGATTTCCAACACACAGGTTAAATAAAACAAAGGCCACTCTTTTAGAAAGGGGGCCAAGCGGGAAGGGGGACTCTGGATCCCTCCAACCTCCAGAAGGCCCTGGGTTTCCATTGAAGGAGAGGGGCATTTGGAGATAAAAATCAGTGGCCCAGTGCTTTGATGAGAAAAGAAGAATCTATTTTCATGACTTTGGCTCCTTAGAATCACAGAGGTGTGTGTACAAGAAGCTGGAAATTGTTGGTGATCAGTCTTAAACAGAGCAGGACTTCTGGGAGGGGGCAGGTTGAATCACCTGGAAGCCAACAGTCAGATGGAGTTGTGTGTGTGTGTGTGTGTGTGTGTGTGTGTGTGTGATTGTTGGAGATGAACACACTTGATGAAAGGGAGAGAGGACTAAACAGAGAAATAGTCAAGCTGCCAAGCAGGCTCCTCTAAGGCTTGTTCAACCTTGCAGGCACTTCCTGGGATTTCATGGCCCAGTACAACGTCTGTACTGGATTAGCTGGCTGTTCTGATGTCATTGCCATTGGTCACTGGGTAAGGGTCATGTGAGAAGGCCAGTTCTCTACTGCTTTCTGTAACTTTCTTCAGCTGAGGCAAATTTTGAAAGAGCTGAGAGTAGGAGGCTGGCTGCCCAGTATTAGAGTAACAAGTCCTTTCGCTTGAAGAAAGATCCAGAAGGTAGACTACCATGTCCACAGCATGTGGCTTCTTGGAATTCTGGTGCCCACAAAAGAGTGGGGAGTGTTGACAGCATCTGATGGGCAAGTCCACACTTGTGGAGATGGAACATGGAGGTTCCCAGTGCCATGCTACTGAGATGCTGGCGGCTCATTAGATGTTTTGACAAGTAGAACAATGCGCTTCCAGATGGAATTCTAACAGCATCATTCGGCTTCTTCCATTTCACCAGGTTTAATAGCCTTAATTTATTTAAGGTCTAAATTTGGTATAGTAGGCAATGTGATAGATTGTGTAAGGAAAACTAGGCTGTAGATCCTGTCGCCAACTGTAGGACCACGGAGCAAGCACTTTGACTCTCCTGGACCACAACCCATCAGTTGTACTTGGGAGGACTTGGTGCCAAGTGGAACCCTTTAGAAACTATAAAATGGTGCTTAAAGTCTCTCTCTCTCCACCACTCCATACAATCACTTGCTGAGTTATTACATTAGTGTGTTTTTAATGTGTGGGTTCTCCTATCTCTTTAAGCCAAGCAAATGAGAGATTTTGTTTTCTGCTAATTGCTTTGACAGGCCTTCTCCCACTTCAAGCAGAGTTAGGCCATTGCTTTGTTTTACTATGGCAGGTTCTTGGGCCCCCATACACCCAGTCCATCAAAAAAGCATCTTGGCTGATTTTCTACCAAGTTCACCTCATTAAGATATTTTCTTATTTTATTAAGAACTCGTTGCAACTTTTACTCTTCCTTGTCCACTATGCCGTAACCCTCCCAAATCCCAGACATGAGGACTTACTTAAAATGTTCTTTTTACTGTGAAAGGTATCATGCATGCAAAACTATGCAAGAAATGTTGATAGATGCCCAGTTTAAAGATTCATAACAGATACAACATCCATGGGCCAACTGCTCAAGTTAAGATATTATCTTATGTTTTGTTTTTCAAATTAATGCTCAGGGTTTACTTATATGCAGGACTTGGGTCATAACTGATGATTGACAGATCATCTGGTCTACATAAGTAGTGCATTGTCATTGAATAGGCGTGAAATCTACCAGCCAGTAACTGCAGTTCAAAAAGTCATTTGCAGTGGGAAATACAAATAGAGAGAGATTAACACAGTCACTTCTTGAAGAGTTGGGAAGGTTTCCAGAGGCATGACTTCAATAGGGGTGATTTGCTTGGGGAACAAGAGCATTCCAGGCAGTGTGAAAAACAAGGAAATCATGAAATTTGCAGGCGAATGGATGGGACTAGAAAAGATCATCCTGAGTGAGGTAACCCAGAAACAGAAAGACAAGCATGGTGTACACTCACTTATAAGCAGATATTAGCTATATAGTATAGGATAGCCACACTAAAGTCTACAGACCTAAAGAAGCTAAACACTAAGGAGGACCCTAGGGAGGATGCTCAAATCTCATTCAGATGGCAACAGGATAAACACCAGAAGTGGTGGAAGAGCAGAAACAGGTTAGTTTTCCATTACTGTAACAAATGCCTGGAATCAAACAACTTAAAAAGAGGAAGTGTTTGAATTGGCCCCTAGCTTATAGAGATGCCAGGCTGTGACCAGGTGGCATCAGGGCCTATGAGATTAGGGAGAACATGATGGAGGAGACCCATTTGCCTCATGGCCTACCGGGAAAGAGTAGGAGTGAGAGTAGGAGACCAGAGTCCCACAGTTCCTCTGAGGGTACACCGTCAATGATTAAAACCTTCTACTAGAGGCTACCTGAATCTTCTCCCACCTCCCAGTACAACCAAGCCGAGAAGCAAACCCCAAATATATGGCCCTCTGAGGATACTCACAAGCCATATATAGTACGGGAGGGACACCATGCCATCTCAGAGTGGTCGGAGTGTCTCGTCTCGGTGTTTCTGTTGCTTCATCTGCTTTCCATGCTGTCCTTCTCCTGGCTCTCCCTCCTGGCTCTTGACCGTTCCTGCTCAGGTTTGGTGTCTGCACTAAATGTCCACCTTCCCACAGGAGTCCTGTTAGATGCCCTTACAGTGCGATGCTTCATTCACCCATTCACTGAACACTGGGAAGGGTCTTCCAACGCTAGCCTGCCTGCAGGGCGCTCCTGGAGATTGTTAAAGCCCCAATAATAGTCTCCAAAAACCTTTCAGGGTTTGGGGGAGAAGGTCTAACACATTGCCACTCGGGGCTCCTAAGGCAGGTACTGTGGGGACACCAGGAAGGGAATATGCAAGAGACAGTTGTGAAGACCCCTGAGAAATCAATCTAGTGTAATCCCAGCACTGGACCACCATGAACCGCCTCCCCTTGTGCCAGCCTATCGCTCCTCCTGCGCTACCCCCCTCCCCAACACACACTCAGTGTCTCATGTACGTGCTCAGGGTCAGTCTCTCCTGTAGACATCCTCAGGGACTTGTTGATGGGTGGAATACCCTGAGTAGCCACACCCACTCAAGGAAGAGCAGCATCCCACTGTAACCTTTGCTTAGCTTCTCTACTCTCTTTCTTTGGAAACTTTCTTGGGGAAAGGTCTTCCATCCAAACCAGAGTCCAAGATCATGTCTGAGGCAGTGGGCCATAGTTTCTTGTATGCATGTCCATTACCAACAGCATTTGAACAGTTTTAAGACAGGTAAACTGTGAGCCTGAGCACCTCTACTCAGCTAATGAAATCTGTGCCTGGAGCTCTTACCCTGCTGGGGACCTACATCTGTTCTCATAGAGTCTGACACATATGCACAGCACCTTGGTCCTGCCGGCTTTGTCTGCACACACATGACTCAACATGTACATGGGTATGTAATTAAAGATTTTAAACACTTGGTTTTGATGGTCTGTTTTCCAGCTGCCTTGTGCAGAAAATTCCTGAGCTACTGTGGGTTAATGAGAGTTGCAGTAAGTGTTTTTCTGCTGGTCTTTCAGTAAAGCTCTCTCTCTCTCTGTCTCTCTCTCTCTCTCCTCTTCCCTCCCTGCCTCTCTCTCCCCTCTCTCCCTCCGCCCCTCCCTGCCCGCCTGCCTGCCTCTGCCCCTCCCTTGCTGGCTCTCTGAGATGACAGAGAGGCTGGTGAGGCATGCTCTGGGGAAAGAGTGAGCTTGCTTGCAGGGACTGACAGCATTTCAGCCAGCTCCTCTTGCATCCCATCCATGCAGTGTTCTGGAGGGTGATGCAATGTGGGAGCAAGGACTGACCTGCACCAGGACGGTGGCTGGGAGCTCACCCAGGCCAGGATCTTGGCTTAGCCAGAGGCTGGAATCACAGGAATGCTGCAGCAGGGTCTGCTGTGAAAGTTCCCAGACCCCCATGGATTTTAGAATTTCCCAGCCTCTTCTTCACTTCAACACACTCTCACTTCCTCCCGAGATGGCCCCAGATCTTCAGGAGACACTTGAGAGAAGCTATTTATTAGCAGACGTGAAGAGATGGAGCCTGCGCTTGGTCCTTTAGCCATGATTTATCAGTGATGATGGATTGGAAAGCAGTGTGAGTAATGCAGTTATGAATATTCCTCTAGTTACATGCTCTGTCTTATATGCTTTTGCTCCTTCTTAATTTTAACTTTCTCAGTGAATTTCCTTGAAAAGAGTAAAACCCCAATGTGCAAAGTGGCTAAGAAGTTAGGAGGGTCCAGATTTTGAGCGCTTTCTCCTTATGTAATCGACATTCTGAGTATATACAGCCCTACTGCAGACACACAAACGATTGGCACAGAATCTGCAAACATTATCCCAGGGATGAGAATAAAATGGGAAGTAAGTGAATCAGGATTTTGAATTGGTAGTCATTGCTATAAGGAGACTTATTTGGAGTTGTGGAAATATTTGACATTGATACCTTTTATATTCAAAGATGGAGTTGAGATGTGTTCTCCTCACAGAATCATGAGAATGAAGTGAGCCTGTGGCTTTCAGAACAGATTTTTTTCTAGCTACATAGATGTGAGATTGATTTTTTTTTAACTAAGGTTCATTCTCAAATCTCCACACACTTCTGATTTACCCGAGACAGACCGCTCCCTTTTGTAGCACACTGGGCCTGGGCTGCAGGATGCTGGGGAGAAGAGGGCCAGCCACGGAGCGAGAAGTCTCTCATCTTTCTGTATGTGCTAGAATTTGATTCAGGCACTGCAGTTACCAAGGCTCATGAAAACCCAAATCAGTTTGCTGCCACAGGAAGAAAAGAACAGCCATCTAAAAGATCAGGAAATTTTGATTCACCTTTTTCTTTCGCATGTAAAGCGAGGTTAATTCTGTATTGGAAGAGCCATTTAAAGCTTTCTAGATTAGCAAATGGTATTTTACTGGAGACTTTTGCCATCATGAATCACTTGGGCATGGATGCCTTTAGTGGAGGATTTTGTTCTTTTTTACAGGCAGGTGTAACTTTCCCCTTTAGAGTCCATCCTGTAGCAATAACTAATCCTGCTCAGCACTTGAAGTTGCTTGGATCTGGACAGGGCTTTCTAACAGTGAGTGCCCTCATGAGTTCTCTGCCCCTCAACGGAGGCAAAGCACCTGCCCCTCCCACCTGCCTGCCTTTCCTGACTGTCTCCCACCCCCGACACTTACCTCCCACCCAGACACTTGCCTCCGAATCTTGGAACGTCATGAAAGCCCCTTCTCTAGATGCCCTGAGAACACACCCAGCGCAGCCCTGGACAGAGGGAGTGCTGGAAAGCCACCCAAAGCTCTGCTGGTTGATTCCTGAATGTTAAATCAGTTCTGTGAGCAGCGGAATGAGATCAGACCTGACCCAAAGTGCTGCTAACTTTATTAATTGGCACTTAACGTGTTCAAGAATCTCCAAGCACCTGAGGAGATCAGCCTAGAGCTAAACTGAATCCCCAGGCTGGTCTGTGATTCGTGCCAGACAAATATACCTGGGACCACACCTTCTAAAATATGTCCTTTGTTATCAAGGGGAATCTGAGACAGAAAACACATGTTGGAAGCATCACGTGAGAGCCTCGGCACACGAAATGGTTGTACCTCAAGGGGAAAGGCTCTGAGCACTGGGGCTGTTTTGTTGGGGTTTCGGGTTTATATGAACTCTGGTAGACTCACACATCTGGAAGAGGTTTGGAGGGGAGGGGAGGAACCTGGAGCGAGGCATGCAGGGAAAGGGAACACCATTAAACATTTAAAAAGCGGAGTCAGACTTGAAAGAATTTTCTTACCCGCCCTCCAGTCCCCTCGCCTGTTTTTGGTTCCCTATTAAGGCAGGTGTCAATTGCAACCTTCTGGATGAGTGGAGAGGGATTATTTTCTAACACTTTTGGATTGGGGGGCAAAGGAGAGCGGCTTCTCCAGAAACAGAAATGTGAGGGGTGACCTTCCACATGCCTGCTAATTTTAACAGAGCCCGCATCCCTGGCTGCAGCTTTAACAGAGCCTGCATCCCTGGCTGCAGCTCCTCCCCCTGCTCCATCCTTCTTAGTGCCTTGGAAGTATTCCTGGTCAAAAACGCCTCAAGTCCCCCTGGACCATCTCTGTCCTATTAAGGGAGAAAGATAAGCAGCCAAGGACAGGGTTTTAACGGAGGGTGGAGAGTAGCTTTATCGGTGAGTGAGGAAAAAAGACAGATATGCTGATACCTGCAGACAGTCTTTGAGAGGTAGGTGACTGGCATCAGGAAAACTGCTGAGCAATTAAAAAAAAAAAGCAGATTGAAGGTGAGAAAGAAAGAGGCTGGGTATTCCTCAGGAGTTCTAGGTAAAGTTTTGTGAAGAGAAGGTCATACCAGATGGTTAGAAATCTTACACTTACCAGAACCTCACAGGTGGGACAAAGCTTGTTCAGGGGTCCAAAGTCCTGCAGGGAAAGCTTTGCTCAGGATGGACTGCTGGTTCTCACTTTGCTATGTGGGTTTGTTTGTCTGCCCAGCCATCTTCCGTGGCAGCAGCTTCCACTCGGTGAGTAAGGATCCTCAAAGGGTGTGACCGGAGAGTTTCTTCTCTGAAGGTCAGGGTCGCCAAGGAGACCCTGCTTTTCTTATAATACATTTGATCTGGGTTCTAATTCCTGTTCACTGTCTCCACTGGCCCCCCTCATTTTTACAGTCTCCTGTACTTCTCCCCACGAGATGAGATCTGTTTCTCTTTCCTACCACCCGCACTGCAGAGAACCCCAAGCTCGTGGGTGTCTGGCTGCTGAGCCAATCCAGGCAGAGAATGCATCTCTCCTCAACCTCACCTTCCTACCTAGTCCCTCAGAGAGACCATGGGCAGGAAACACGCCTTTGATAGATTTGGAGAGTAATTACACTTTGTAGCAACATACCATAGTCCTTGAAATTGCCAAGAGTTAGAAGTGTGGTCACCATAAAAAGATATGTGTGGTAACGCACATGTCAATCAACTCAATTTAGCCACTCCTCCCTGAGAATGTGCTGTACACAACAACTATGCATGTGTCTTTCCATTTCTTATCTTAAAATTTTTTATTGTTGGACTTGTAAGAAGGGGAATATGGCTGTAGAAGTTTTCCTGATTAGAGGAAGAAGTTACATTTTTCCTGGATATTTTCTTCCTCGTAGACATGCCCAACCTTTTGACATCGCAGCACAACGCTGTCATCCAAAAGGGTCACACTCAAGAAATGTGCGATAAAGCTACAAAAAAAGCCTGAGAAAACATAATTTTTTAAGCAGGTTTGTGATTTTTGTGTTCACAGCTGTCCTTGGCCACATGCAGCCAACGGGTCGCAGGTTGGACATTCCCACCATAAGCCAGTGGGAGAGCTGCTCTTAGGGAACAGCTAAATTATACAACAGATACTTACTGCCTCCACTCGAGCTGCTAATCCGTAAATTGCTTGGCATCATCAAGCTCCTGATTTTCCCATCGGTGGGTTACGTGTGTGGCTTATCGCATGTGCTAGCTTTCCAGCACTGTAACAAATACCTGAGAGGATCAAGTTAGAGAGAGACAAGGTTCGCTTTGGCTCACACGCCTGGGGGCTATCGGCCTCACTACTTTGGGCTTAAAGCAAAGGGTCCCATCATGGAGAGGAGAGGAATGTGTGGTAGAGGAAGCCATTTACTTCATGACCTGAAAGTGAAGGACAAAAGAGAGATCAGAGTCCTACATGGCCTTCAAAGTCCTGTCCTCATGGATCTAAAACCTAATAGGTTCTCTCAAAGATTCCATTGCCCTCAGTTGTACCATGCTGCTACATGGAGTGAGCCTTTGACATGTGGCTCTTTGAGGTGTATTCCAGATCCAGAGGGTTTGGAAGAAATAAGTGAAATAACTGGTGGGGCTTAGCTCTGGGCCCCATCATGCCTTTCTGTCAGTGTTCTTGTCAGTGATGGCCTGGCTGTCTGACACTTTCAATAAAGGCCCAAATCTTAAGTGACTGGAGGCCTGGGAAGTCAGTGTGTGACAATGAGCACGGGAGTAGCGGTCAAGTCCAGGCATTTAGTCTCAGCTCTGCTAGTAATCACTTGCATGATGGTTTAAAAACAGCAGCAGCAGCAGCAACAACAACCAAACCCCGAAACTGTGGCCCCTGAGTGTGTTAACTACTCACAGTCTGAAATGCTTCTTCCTAAGGGATTCATCTATTATCTCCTCTCTCTGCCCCAACTCCATCTGCACAGCACTTTCTCTTTCCCCTAGCTAATCCTGTTCTGCTTTCTCCCGTGAACCTCCTTTAACCCGGTAAGCCTGGGTCAAGACAGTCCATCTGCAGTGCTTGGCACGTGTGCTTCTCCATCTCCCACATTGCTATGTAGATGTTGTCGTCCGTCTCAGTATCCTATAGAGACTCTGGGAATAACACTTGTCCTTGAACTTTGCATTCTGCATCTAGATCAGGGCCCTGCTTGCTGGCTGGCATGAGGAGGAAACGGGAACTGGCTGAGGAGGCTTGGCTTTGCCTTGGTGCAGGTCTTGGGTGGGCAGACAATGAAGCAGTGTGTGCGAAACCCCAGAGAAGTAGGAAGATAGGTTGCCTTCAGGTGTGAATTAGTGTGCAGATAAAACCCTTTTAGTCTCAATATTTTGCTTAATATATCCAATTCTAAGATGAAACCATGCTATGGAACAGAATAGCATTCTCTTTGTTACTGCCCTTGCAGAATTTCCAATTCTCTGGTGTAGATGAAGAATATATTCTATGGGCCGGGAGTTCTGATGTTGGTGTCTCTGGAATCCAAACAACTTTCATTGCAAAGTGACAGATAAAACTTACAAGCAGCGCCTCTGAGAGGAGCCTTCCACACTGCGCCTTACATAAGCATAGGACAGTTCCAGATTCTGCCCTGAGAGGATGCAGAAGAGAGAGGGGAGAATGACAAGATGGCTCAGTAGTTATCCCAGAGGATCAGGGTTTGATTCTCAGCACCCACATGAAGGCTCATAAACATCTTTAACTCCAGCTCCAAGGAATCCCATGACCTTTCCTAACTTCTGCAAGTACCAGGCAGGCACCCCATATACAGGCATACATGCTGGCAAAGCATCCATGTATACACATCAAATTAAGCTAAGACAGAAAAATCAAAATTTAGAAAGAGAAAGAAAGCAAAGGGTCCGGGGTACCAAACGTGTTCCTCTCCTATGTCGCTGAATTCTCATCGTGGAGGAGTAGCCCAGTAGAGGAGCTAAGATTCTTGAGTCTGACAAACACAGGACTGGATTTCGACCTCACTGAATCTTTGCTGCAGTCAGGTGCTCCCTCAAGTCTCCTGCTGGTGTTTGTTTCTGCCTGGGACTGTCCAACACTCAGGGGAGTGACACCTGATTGTCCACCCTCTTTGAGCCCATCCTTGGGGTGGGGGACAGGGTAAAGCAGGTAGTGAGCTCAGGTTTACAGTGAAATGGACTCCTCGCTCACTTTAAAAAGTCTATTTTTCCTGTGGGAAATTTTCTTTTAAGATGAAACAAAATTAAAAAAACAAAACAAAAATGTTTTTATACAGAGCCCCAAGACTACATGGAGTGCCATGGAGCCCTGTCCAGTGTACACACGTGTGCTTTCATACTAGACTACTCAGTAGGGATGCAGGTGTTCATATCTGTCTACAGGCAGGCCTACAGCAGCTGCCTTTGCCAGTAGGGTGGGCGCTGTATAGGCCAGCAGGCTGTAGAGACTCATTTTTCACTTTCTTTTGACCCTGGATATCTCCACAAATGATGCCCTGCCATATCTGGGGGCCGGGGTAAAGGTTCGGAGTGAAGCCCACAAGCCTGGGAGGCCTTTCTTTGCACATTGGTAGTCCAGAGGGACATGGAGGAATCCCACAAAGCCACAAATCCAAGATGTCAGCTCATAAATATGTAGGTTCTCTGCTTAGGCAATAAGCTCAGTAGCCCAGACCGTCATTTGCACATTCTCTTCAGCTGAACACAAATGTTCCCTACCAGACTGTCCCTGGATTCTGAGGAAGGACCCTGGAGGGCGGGGGCTGGGGAGGGAGCCAGGCAGATGGCTCTGGCTTCGCCCCATACTGCAGCCTTTACCCTACCTGGTGTTTGGGTAAGCGCCTTCTCCCTCAGTATTGCGCTAGTGTGAAAATGAACTGGGTGGCACTTGGAAAAGTGTTGGGGGGTCAGTCTGAACAGAGAGGCAGGAAAAAGCTACAGCCAGCATTTAGCTTTTGGCAGCAGCAGCAACTTCTCTAGAAATTTTCATTTCAGTCGCATCGTGATTAAAATTCCCAGGATCTTAATACAAATCCGGTCAATCACTTGAGATTAAAATCTGGGCCTATGGCAGGCTGGGAAGCAGACGTGGAGTGTAAGGACACTAAATGAGCACCGTATTATAGGCATTTTGTAAGGGTCCTGGGATTGGAGAGTGACTCTAGGAAAAAAATGACTAAAGCAGGAGCTGATTCTGCCATGGGCAGTTAGCCACAAAGTATTTCTTACTATCGAGGTATATTTTTAGCAGAACATTCTCAGGGCACACAGAAGTAGAGAATAAATTCTCTTTGAATAGAGGGTCTGGAAGGATGAGGCAGGGGGTTGACTGGAAAGGAATGCCATTTTAGAGCAGAATTATCATGAGATTCTGTTTACCCATGCTAGCATGAAAGTGAATGCCACTGTGCAACTCTACGCACATCTCATGATGATTAGAACTAAATATTTTTCTAGAGTCTCAGTCTAGGCAGTGATTAGTGACAGATCACACTAAACAGAATATCGAAATAGTGACAAATGGCAATTGCACCACAGCAGCTGTCTGCCACTGCGGCAAAAAAAAAAAAAAAAAAAAAAACTCCCATAAAAATAATCTTAGAGGGAAGAGAGATTTATTTCGATTCGTGGTTTCAGAGTTTCAATCCATGTCACTTTGGGGCTGTGACGAAACACGCCCTCATCACGAGGAGTACAACACAGGAAAAAGACACACTTCGTGGTAGCCACCAAGCAACGGGAGGGAGAGAGGGGGGTTGGATTCTGACATCCCCTCCAGAGCACACCCCAGGGACCTCACTTCCTTTCTCTAGGCCCCTTCTCCTAAAAGTTCTATCCCCCTTACCCAAGCCTTTCACATGGCCTTTGGGAAACAGGGAAGATCCAAATTATCACATATAAAAAATAAAACTCAAAATCACATCCTGTCCCTACAGCTGATTGGAAACAGTAGATCATAGGTCAATAAAGAGGACTTAGGGTTTAGAACCTTAGTTTTATGACTGACGGGACAGTCATTTTCAATTATAAGGTTGTTGATGATACTAATATATCTGAAGATAGCATAGCCAATTCTAAAAATCCTTTCCTGGGAAAAAAAGGGGGATGGAGGAGGACGTTGCATATGAAAGAGAGAGCAAGAAAATAAGTCCAGCCAACCTGTTGCCACTTGAAAAGGGCTGAGGTTGTGTCCAGGAAACTGTAGTAAAAGCGCAGGATTTCATAGCACTCAGCAGGTTGGGCTGCCTTTTCACGGTTGTTGTAAGCACTCTCTGCCTGCATTCTGTTAACTGATTACATTATTAATCTGCACTTGAAAAACCCATAAAAGGGGGGGAAGGTCCTAATGAGCCTCTTGAAACACCTGGAGTGTGGGATACTGATCTGGATACTTTTCACAGTGGCTGCAGAGGTGCAGCATCTTAGCCCTGGGAGAATCCGAGCGCCTGTCGGTGGCTGGATTCCGGGGAAGGGAACTAAAGTAAAAGAGCACACACCAATACGTTCTTGAATCCCTCCCTCCATCCATCCATCCATCCATCCGTCCATCCATCCATCCATCCATCCATTATCTCTCTGTCTCTGTCTGTCTGTGTGTGTGTGTGTGTGTGTTCATGTGTGTGGCAATGCATGTGGAAGTTAGGTACAACCTCAGGGTTCTATTTCTCAGATATCTCTCACCTTTTGTTTAAGAAAGGGTTTCTCTGGCCTTGAGTTTCCCTATCCAGCACATTTCCAGGGATCCACCTGCCTCTGCCTCCCATCTCATCATTGTTGAGATGATGGGTATGTGCCACACACTCAGTTTTTTATATGGGTTCTGGGTCTTGAGCTCAAGCTCTCATGCCTGTGAGGCAGGCATGTTATCAAGTGACATCTGTCCAGGCCTCCTGCATTCATTCTTTAATTCAAAAATGGCACGTATGAGAAAAGTACTTGAATGAAGGTATTGCCTCTACTTTCCAGGAGCTTAAAGGATGGATGTGTAAGTGGTGTTTGTAAGGAACAAGAACAGGAAGCTTTAAAAAATAACAGAAAGTTGTCTAACAGTGATGAAAGAGAGCTTTTAACTTTCAGACTATAGAAAGTTATTTCCAAAAGAAACTTGGCAATGCTGGCTTGTGCTAGAGAACTTACTGTATTAAATCAGAACATTCATACTTGTGTTGTTTTGGCGGTTTTAAGCATCCAGTGAAGAAAACAATGGCAAAACTAAGTATTTGACTTACTCCTCATCTTCATTCTCAGGGAATGCAGAGTAGGATTGGAAGTGAATTGTTGTCATTACTTGAGTCCAATAAGAACATATTCAAGAGCAAGAATATCATGGGTTTAATAGGTATGAAAACACACGCCTGTAATCCCAGCATAGTGATGCATACCTGATCCCACACCTGATCCCATAACTCAGGAGAGAGAGGCTACAGCGTGGAGCATTCTAGGTAAGGCTGTACATGGTAAAACTCTGTCTCAACAGCATATAGAAAAAGAAAATTCAGTTTTGAGGGGAAAAGTCTATATTTTCACGAAATAAAGTACACATCAGTTACCTACATGCAAATCTGAGTGATTTTCCCAGGCATCACTCTGCTCTGAAAACCATCCCGGGAAGAAGCCAAGGAAACATGGACTCGGGGATCTCCCTGGGGAAAAGACAGAAAGCCCTGTCCCGCTAGCCTGGGAGCAAACAATCTCCTTTCAGAAAGGTCAGAAATGGAAAAAAAAACAATCACCTAATCAAATTGACTTTTAGAATTAATTTTACAAAGCACAAATTCACAGCCTCTGTTTCACAGAGAGCCCAGGGGCATATTTGTATCAACAGACAACTTAAAAAGAAAATCTCACTCCCAAAGGCCTGGCAAACACATGTTGGACACAGACTAATAATGATGCAGAAAATTAATTATAATGAATACAGTTGTTACATTCATTCTATGTATGTGATAGCCTAGAAAATATCACAAAACAGTTTGTGTATCATCATCTCCTAGAAGCCAGCAAACATTAAAAACGAATGAAAAACCCATTCATTTCCTCATCCTTTAAATGTTTGTTTTAGTATCTACTAGGTACCAGGCAGCATTCTTTTTTTAAAATAAGATTTATTTATTTATGTAAATGAGTACTCTATTTGCATGAGTACTTGCACGCCTGAAGAGGGCATCAGATACATGGTTGTGAGCCGCCATGTGGTTGCTGGGAATTGAACTGAGGACCTCTGGAAGAGCAGCCAGGGCACTTAACCACTGAGCCATCTCTCCAGCCTGCCAGGCAGCATTCTTTTTAAAAAATGTTTTCATTAATCCTCTGAGAATTTCACACAATGTATTTTGATTGTATTTACCCCGAGTTCCTCTCAGTTACACACTACCTTTCCAACTCCCCAATTTTGTGTTCTCCTCATTTTTTTTGGTTTTGAATAACCCATCAACTCACTTCTAACTTGTCCAGGTATACTTTTATATACACACTCCACTGTGGATGACCAGCCAGGAACCACACCCTTAAAGAATATGGACTCCCCCTCCTTCAAAAGCCATCAGTTTCCCACAGCTCCTCAGTTATGGAGGGGGGGTGAGGGCTCGTGAGCCCCTTCCCCTTCTGTTCTAAGGAACTTGTGCAGGTAACCACAGCTGCTGTGTGTTCACAAGTCCCGGTGTCTGTCATGTCCGGAAGGCATGACATCTGTTCCACCTTCATCAATCTCTGGTTCTTACACTCTTCCCATTCCCTCTACTGCAGTTCCCAAGCCTTGAGGAGGAAGTATTATATAGACGTCCAGTTTGTGCCTGAACACTCTACTTTCTACCCCTTGATGGGTTGTGAGTTCTCTGGTAACCACCATCAGCTCACCGACACGCTTCTCTGATGAGGCTGATGTCAGCTCTACTAATCTATGGGTAGAGAGAAATGAATTTACAGGGCAGTTTGATGTTATGCCCATTTAGCAGAATAACTGTAGTAAGGTTCACACTTGTAGGTTCACCACAAAGTCCTTGCTCACTGGTACCCGTTGGTACCCACTGGAACAGGCCACATTCAGCATCAGCCCTGGCCTCTTGCTTCTTCCTCTGGAGCACCACAACATCAGGTAACATGTGGATAGAGAGACAGAAAAACAAAGATTCAGGACAGCCTGAGACACCTCCGGTGCAAAACGCCATGTTAAAAACAAAGAAACAGAATCCTATCACCTTACCCAATACAAATGATCATGATCCGTATGTATAGTGAAATGCCTGTTAATGTATCTTGACAGGCTTGTTTTGAATCATGTACAAATGCACCCCAAAGCATCCCTGCAGGGGCTCTGGGCTGGAGCAATCCTTCGGTAGAAATCACTCTAGATAGACCAGTGTTTCTCAACGCTTGTGTGGATGAGGGGCACAGGACTCCTGTCAAGAAGAATTGCAGCCAGATTCATATTTTCTGTAATGCCCATGACGTAAACCAGCTCTGTTTATCCTCCCAACTGTCCATGCATTCATTTATGCACCCAAACACGCATGCATCCACCCATCCATTCACATATGTGTGGTATGCATGCGGACTAGGCAAGTTGGGGGCTCCAACTATAGAAATGAGAGCTGGCTTGTGACCTTGTAGAGCTTTCAGTCCTGCGAAGACGATGCAAGTTACTGCAGTCAATTGTAGGAAGTGATATGAGCACCCCTCATGTGTCCTCTTTCTCACAGTGACTATAAAATAAGGTGCACTGTGGCCAGAGTTTCCCAACCTTCATGACCAGTGTGGACAACTTCTCTCCAGTGCATTATGGAAAATGATACTGGCTACACGAAAATTCAGTGGCAGGTTGGGGCCGGCTCTGGCAGTCCGCTTAACACAAGGCTTTGGTTTTGTGTATGCATTGATTTTGCATAATTCTCTCCGAGTGCCCCGGAGACACAGCTTCCGTGAGGTTGTAGTTGACAATCAGTTTTCTTCTCCCTGGCCATTCTTGTCTGAAGACACATTGTCAGAAGAAACTAGAGTAAGCGGGCGCCTCCAGAATCCAAGGCTAGAGACACATTACTGATTTCTTGATCTGGTTTTCAGAGTGAAATGATGGTGTGAGTGGAAATCTTCCCAGCATCTAGTTTAAGCTGTAGATGGCCACAATTTACCAGTTCAAATTAAAAAGCCCACTTTTCTGATCATCCAAGCCATCAGGATACCCAAAACTCAAATTCAAGATCAGGAATCGGATTGGCACACATCAATGTCTTAGTCCATTTGATTGCTGATAAACATTAAGAGCTGACACAGTGACCAAGGGACTGAGCTGGCTAATTTTATGTCAGCTTGACACAAGCTAGAGTTATCCAAGAGGAGGGAACCCCAATTGAGAAAATGCCTCCCTAAGATTGGACTTGCAGGCAGGCCTCTAGAGCATTTTCTTAATTCGTGATTGATGGGGGAGGGCCCAGCCCATCAAGGGTGGTGTCATTTCCGGGCTGATGGTCCTGGGTTTTATAAGAAAGCAGGCTAAGCAAACCATGGGGAGCAAGCCAGAAAGCAGCACCCCTCCAAGACCTCTGTCTCAGCTCCTGCCTCCAGGTTCCAAACCTTCTTGAGCTCCTGCCTAACGCTCTTGAGTATTGGAGTAAGCCAAATAAGACCTTTCCTTCCCAGCTTCCTTTGGTCACAGTGTACTTCATCACAGCAATGGCCACCCTGACTAAGATAGGGATTAAAGCCAAGGCACCTATCCCAACTCTGTCGTTATAACTCATGTGTTCAGAAGCTTCCGTGGAAGAGTCTCCTAAACCACAGTTAGGAGATAGCTTCCATACTGACGTTTTATTTTAACAGTAGTAGTGGCAAATGTTTGCTGGGAGTTTCTAAGCACTGGAACCTGCCCAGAGATTATGTGCCCATTTGTTAACATCTGCCATCTTTACACCAGAACAGGCATGTTCTGCTCGTTCCGGTTTTTACAGTCTGTTCCTAGGTGTTCTATCAGGGCAGCGATGTAATTTTTCTCATAGTAATATTGGGCCTGGTGATTTATTCCTAGCCAAGCACTCACTGTCAGAAAATTATAGGAATAATTAACATGGTGGTAAAGTTGAAATACTACTTTAAAATCTATATGGCTACTTAAAAGAGGGTGATTAGGTTGGGGGGTGGTTCTGCTGGTAAAGTGCCTGCCCTGCAAGCACGAGGAAATGAATGTGACCCCCAGAGCCCACGTAAAAAAGCCAGGCAGGGGCTGTGGCGTGCTCTTGTGGGTGGACAGTAGTCAGCCTAGCCACGTGACTCTGTTTCAAGAGACAGAGGTGGAGAAAAGTCTGCCAAAGATACCCAGTACCTCGGGACTTCATAGGTGTGTGCAGGCACACCTGCACACACAGGCATATGCACACCTACACACAAAGATACACCCACACAATACACACAGACATGCACACCTGCACACACAAATATATGCACAACATACACACACAACTAAAATAAAGTAGCATAACTACACTCAGGAGTCCGAAGAATACAAGGAAATTATTGAACTGAGAAGTCAATAACTAAGAATGCCCATAAAAATTAACTCTACAATTTGTGCGCTTCGCCTGTCTACACATAATATGCGCACTAAGTTAAAAACTAGTTGAGTGTGCGGTTTAATGTGACCTGGGTCACCTTAAATAGAATTTACTAGGGAAGTTTAGATAAAGCTTTTTGTTTTGATCAATTTTTCTATTTTTCACTATTTATTTCTACGTGGTTTCTGTTCCTTACAGCTTCGTTTAATCATTTGATACTCCTTTTCAAAAACACTTACTAAGTAAATATTTTACATGACAAACAAGTAATAACACGAAAAATTAGTTGAGAGCAGTGAAATAAGTACAGACCAGGACTCCACTGCTTTGTCCTGCTTTGAGATTCTTCATTTCTTGCCCTGCCGTCCCAATCATCATCCGTGTCCCGCATACATGTGTGCAAGCCCGTGCTGGAGCGCGCCCCCAGCGACCCGAGACGCAGCGACAGACTACGTGAGAGAGGCTGCCTGGTACTCACTCTACCTCCCACCAGCAGAGATGGCTGCCCAGACCTGCGCCCTGTCACGGTCAGGCCATCCCGTCACCTAACTGCCCCCCTCCCCCCGGAGATCATCAAATAAGCAGGCACGTGGGCAGAAAGCAAGTTGTGGGTCTCTGTAGCAGCTCGGACGCAGGCGCGCAGAGAGCGAGTCCCCGGCAGTCTGCATGGGCCGGGATGAGTGCAGCGTCTCCTCTTCCCCAGCCCACATCGGTCCACCTGATCTCACCTGTGCCACCCACTCTGTGGAGACTACTTCTGCCCTTCAGTAAGAGCAGAGAGAGCGGCTTCCCCGCCTTCGCTCCAGCGCATTGAGCGTATCGGGCACCTCATGGCACAAGGTATCTGCCTTAGTTTTTACAGCCTTCTGTGGGCACTTTATCCCAACACGCTTCCAGTAGCTAGACTGAGAGAGGTCCCCCTCTGTGTGAGCGTTTGTGTGTGAGTGGGTGTGCACTGAAGGGGGAATCATAGACAAGAAACCTACTTCGAAGCTCTAGCTCGGTCCCACCTCCTCGTGTTTCCAGAAGCTACCAAGGTAACACCTCCAGCTGAAGGCCAAGGCCCTGACACATGAGTCTTCCGGGGCATGTTTTACAATCCAACCATAACAAAGCTGATGTGAATTTCAACCTCGCAGACTCCGGTGGGGCTGCCGAAGTCCCAGCAATCCCTAACAACTGCCGGGAATCTAGGGCAGCCCAGCCTTGCAGCGAAGACCGGGCTGGGAGCCTGACCCGCATCTTGCTTGGCTCCCTACGGTTGCCATGCAGAGACCCTGTTCAGATCATCTCTGAAATAGCCTAGTCAATGATTTCTTCATATTTCAACGGTAATAAATAATTTTGAAAATAAAAATATTGCAGGGAAGAAAATTGCTTCTTTTAGCAAAGGAAACGTATATTCAAATTTAATTAACCAAGGAGCCCTCAAAGCAGATAGCGTGTCACCTAGCATTGACAATTAATTAGTTTTGCTTTGAGAAAAACTACAGGCATGGAGCAAACAGTTATAGATTAGGCTTTGTTTTCTCTGCCGACGCTGCCCATTTTAGTTCTCACGCCTTGACAGTAGTTTGCAGCTTCAGGCAACACATTATATCTGAAGTGTGTAACTCCATGTCAGCTTTAAATTTCACATAATCAAAATACAGAGGAATGGGCATGACGTGTTCTTGCTTTTATAGTGAAGACTTTAGAAGTGAGCAACATGACTGCTTTCCAAGATAGTTTTGTGCCAAACAGAGAAGGAAGATAAATCTTAAGGAAAACTCCAAGGGAGGAACAGCTGCCCCTGGCTTTCAGATGGATGGCCTGTTTCTGGTAGAGCACGGGACATCTCCCTTTTAACTTTGCATTAGCATATGGATAAATGATTTAGCCCAATGTAATGAAAAGATCATTAAATTCATTAGAACGTTAAAATCAGATTATCTGGAATATGTTTATTCCTTGAAGGAATTTTAATTTTGGTTGGGCAGTCTTCATGCTGTGATAGATTACACATACATCTTTTGTGGACAATCGTTCTCAGCAGAAAAAATCAGGCACTGAATTCTCCAAGGAGCAGTTGTAATTCGCCAATGACTGCCTTTCTCTGCCTGTAATTTATAGACAATCTAAATAACAATATTATAGAGACATTGTGTCTTAGTCAATATTCTGTTGCTGTGAAGAGACACCCTGACCATGACAGCTCTTATAAAAGAAAGCATTAATTAGGGCTTGCTCAGAGTTCAAGAGGTTTAGTCCATTATCCTCATGGCTGGGCAGCACACAGGCAGGCATGGTAGCCATGAGTTCTACGTATGGATCCTCAGGCAAAAGCAAGAGAGAGACACTGGGCCTGGCTTGAGCTTTTGAAACCCCAAGGCCCACCCCCCCAGTGACACACCTCCTCCAACAAGACGCCACCCATTTCAGCATGGCCGCACCTCCTACTCCCTCTTAGGTAGTGCCTCACCATAATGACCAAGCATTCAATTATATGAGCCTATGGAGGGGAGGGGAATTCCTATTCGGAACACCACACATGGTTTTATTAATTCCATAAGTATGGCTAGCCAACTTTCTATTACTCATTTGAAGAGAAGAAAGCACTAATGTTTATTAAGTAAAACCATTTCTATCTGGCATGAGGTAGGACCTGTAACTTGTGTTTCCAGTTACTTAGGTTTGGTGTTTAAGATTCTCATTTGCGTGTTGAGTCAGGTTTGGCAGGTGTGATACAGGAGGGGTGAAGAGGACATCCAGTTTTCTTGGCACTAAGCGTGTTCGGGTCTGGACAGATAGGAACAGAAAGATCTTCAGACCAGGGCCTTCTGAGAGGAAAGGGTTTATATTAGTTTCAGTGCCTATTGCCATTTTAAAATGGTCTGACAATAGCTATTTAAGTATTAGTCCCAGGCATGGCA
Organism: Pachyuromys duprasi; assembly: GCA_028658305.1. Taxonomy (NCBI): domain Eukaryota; kingdom Metazoa; phylum Chordata; class Mammalia; order Rodentia; family Muridae; genus Pachyuromys; species Pachyuromys duprasi. The sequence goes on along the minus strand of CM053759.1, from coordinate 14,642,906 downwards.
ACTACCACTTTTGGGACCAGAGATTAAATCGGGTAACTGTTAACACTTCCGTTTTTTATTTTATTTTTTAAAAAGTTTTAATTCGCTTTATATCCTTTTTGTAGCTCCCTCCCTCCTTCCCTGTGAGCCCCCTGTCTTTCCCTCTCTTCTTCCCCTCCCCTTTTCCTCAGAAAAGGAAAGCTCCCTTTCCCATCCACCCCAGCTCATCAGGTTGCATCAGGACTGAGCTTTTCCTCTCCTCCTGTGGCCTGGCAAGGCAGTCCTGCCAGGGGAAAGTGATCAAAAAGCTTTCAAGTGAGTCCGTGTCCCATGCAGTCCCACTTCCCTTACTAGAGGATCCATATGAGGCCTAAGCTGCCCACCTGCTACATCTTTGTAGGGGGCCTAGGTCCAGTTTGTGCATGGTCCTTGGTTAATGGTTCAATCTCAGTGAGGCCCTCTGCTCCCTAGTTAGTTGGTTCTGTTGGTCTTCTTGTGGAGTTCCTGTTACCTCTAGGTCCTTTTATCTTTCCGCCCACTTTTCCACAAGACACCCTACACATCACCCAATATTTGGCTGTGAGTTTCGGCATCTGTTTTGAGACATTGCTGGCTAGCACAACTCAGAAGATATGAGGGGGGCTCAAACAGAGACTCCTAGTAGGAAAGGCCATAGAGACTGAAGAGGACACGCACTAACTAGACTATTCTCCTAGCGGGGGGAGGGGGTGAATACCAACCCATTCCCAAAACTTCAACCCAAAATTTACCCTATCTACAAGATGTGCAAGGATAAAGACAGAGCAGATAGAGCAGAGATTGAGGGAATGCCCAACCAATGCCTGGCCCCACCAAAGAGCCACCCTATGGGAGAGTGCCAACGCCTGACACTATGAATGATGCTCTGCTAAGCTTGGAGACAGTACAGGAGCCTGACAGAGTTGTCTGCTTCCTGCTTCCTTTTATTAAAACTCGTAATTTTCAATACAAATACCTTCTCTGCTTGACTCATGGCGTCAGGTCAGGATGGATGTGGTGAC